>CP136879.1:3773192-4381525 GCA_033000465.1 Sciaenops ocellatus | reverse complement strand
TAGGAAACAGTCAGGTGATCTTTGAGAAGTCCGAGAGCTCATCTATGACTCTGGTTGGTGAGTGTCAGCAACAGTTAACTAGTTTTCACCTGTTGGAAAAACAAGAGTGCTTCATCTGAAGTGACTACAGTGTGGATGGTTGATTATTTGAATCTTAGCTTTCTTTCATGGTTTAATCTGCCGTTATCAGCCAGTTTAGATGTTAACACAGCCGCTAAAGCTGATGTGATGATGAGATACGCTGCAAACATTTTGTGTTTTCACATCCACTCTCTGTTGATTCTCTATAAAAACCACAAGGGGGCACACTTCACACACTGTTAGCAGCAGCAGCAGACTGTGCCAGTGGCCACCTGAGAGAGAGTTTACCTTTAAAACAAGGTTTCAATGTAATGAACTCTGGTCATATGGTATATATCTGGTATATGAATGTTGTGATCAATTATTGAACACATCAGTCAGAAATAAAATCTTGTAAATGACAGAAATTGTCGGCACCATATTAATTCACTGCAAACGATCATCTAATGATCCAAAATAACTCCTGAGTATATAAAAGTGTTTTTTTGAGCAACATATTTACTGTTTTTTGTCTGACCCTCCTCCAGGGAAAGCTAAGACCCGAGAGTCTCGCCAGTCCATCATCAGCCCAGACTGGAACTTTGAGAAGATGGGTATCGGCGGCCTTGACAAGGAGTTTTCTGACATCTTCCGTCGAGCCTTCGCCTCCAGAGTCTTCCCTCCAGACATAGTGGAACAGATGGGTGAGTTTCCCGTCTTTCTTTTTATCCCTCCCATCACTTATTCATCTGTTTTCAGCCTTTTGTTTACAGTTTGTCAGATGATGATTTCATAACATTTTCAAGTTCAGCACAGAGGTGAAGCCTTTCGCTAACAGTGGCTGAATCCAAATGTTCAGACTTCATCACGCTTTGCAGGCTCGTTCTCAAGATGTCTGGGAGTGCAAAATTCATCCGCTCCACACGGAGCCTCGAGCGGACTTTCTGAAGCCCTCCGGAGAGTTTGCCTGGGGTGCAGAGTTCACTGATTTAATTATCTTTTTACTTATTATGAATGTGTATCATAACCTGCGTTACTTGAATCACGTAGGTCGGGAACTTTCCCCACAGTTTGTCTATCGGCGGCGTATAGTTTTGCAGTTTCGCACCTTCACAGACTTGACGTGATGATGGTGAACGTGTCACAGTCCACAAGTCCAGAGGGTGGACGTTTGGATTCATCTACAGGTGCACCCAGCGGCGTCCTCCAGTAAGATACAGGTCATCAGAGCTCCTCTAAATCACAAAACAAAGACACACACACGAGTCTTTCCTTTACAATTAAAACTGAACGAGGACCTTCCTCAACACGCTAAATGTTACCAGCTGCCGCGAGCAGAAAAAAAAACACAATTATCTTTCTCAGAACTGGTGAAGTAATTTTTCAGCGTTCATCAGTTTGAACAGAATAATACCTGCCAAATATAATCACTGTTTTCAGTGATTATATTTGGTTTGTGTTTAATCCTTGAATCAACATTATGGCAAACAAAACTTTGAATAATTCCTTCGAGGACCGTATCATTGTCTGAATCACTCAAACCCACAATCAACAATTAGCAAGGCAAGGCAGCGTCCTCCCGCGGTGCCTCGACCGTGACTCAAAGCCCCTGACAGTGATCCCTGCACACACTCATTAATAGATCTTTGACAGCTGTCAGATTACGATGATGATTCACTTTGCAGGAGACAGCGGCCCATTGTAATGAAAGCCATCAGGTATACTTCTTTGTGACTCATAGAAAAAACCCTCTCTTCCCACACACATGTGCATACAATCACATCAGTCCTAATCCTTGCTCCCAGACCGAGAAGCCTTGTGAAAACCTGTCGTAAAGACCTGTGAGCCTGGCGAACACACACTTTACTGTAAACACTCCGTACCCAACAGAACTCTCTTCGGGGGCCTGTGGCAGCGTCCGGCATCGCGCGTGAGCTGACCTTTAGCCGGGTGGTTGTGTGCAGGAGTCGGCCTTTGGCTGTGGCCAGCTGGCTGCTGTAATGAGATGGCATGCCCTGATAGAGCATCCAGCTAAAAGGTGAAGCTGTAATTGGCGGGTGTCGGGTGGGGGCGGGGGGAGCAGGTGCTGACAGAGAGGGGGGGGGGGCGGCGGCGTGCACGTTAACACATTTTACATTTCGCGTGTGCGCTGGAGCAAAAGTCTGAAAGTTTCACCTTGTCTCCCCTTTGCACCCTGAGAGGTGAAGCAGACAGACAGAAGCTTCAGTGCTTTCTCCGCCAAACACAACCACATAACTTCTTCACCCTCCGTCACCCCCACCCCTCGACCGACTCGACCTGTCATCCCGGCTGCTTTTCCTTCAGCGGGCCCAAATGGCAGCTCAGATGGTTATCAGGGGCCTCTCAATTAGTCTGGGCGAAATGTCATTAAGCAGGTGCAAAAGGCCATTAAAAGACCCGTACTGTAAACTCGAGTGGAGTGGAGGAGCTCGCAGAATCCACGCTTGATCTTTATAGAGGAGGAATAAAACAAGAGAGCCAGTTATTGATTGCACAGAACCAGAGAATCCAATAATATCAATAATTTCATTGAGCGGCGGAAAAAAATGACCCAAGAAGTCTCTGAACTCTGTTTGAATGTCGTGAATAACTTTGTGTGATACTGATTTTTCTTTACATCTCAGTAATAAAGTATCTGAAGGCCGAGTCGCCTTGCTTCAGGGGTCATCCCTGTACCTTGTCGTCCTCGTTATTACACAAATACTGTGGATGGTGAACCAATTGAAGGGGGAAAGGCACATCATGGCCTTAAAATACCTGAAGAGGATAATTACTGCTGCTCAGTTAACCTGTTTGGATCGAAAGTCTTTGTCCAAAACGAAGATACAAGCTTCATAACGAGTAAAAACAGCCTGTGTTTAGCTTCTGTTCCTCGTGTCTGTCTCCAGGCTGTAAGCATGTGAAGGGAATCCTGCTGTACGGACCCCCGGGCTGTGGTAAAACCCTGATGGCACGGCAGATTGGCAAGATGCTCAAAGCCCGGGAGCCAAAGATCGTCAACGGGCCCGAGATTCTCAACAAGTACGTCGGAGAGTCTGAGGCCAACATCAGGAAGCTGTTTGCAGACGCAGAGGAGGAGCAGAAGAGGGTGAGAGGGGACGACACACACAACTGTTTTATTAGACTTATGTACTTATTATAAGAGCTTATTATCTGCACATTAGATTCTCCATGAGACACAGATCAACGTTTCATCTGTCTAAACAGAAAAAAGTAATTTCTAAAGGAGTGGAGAGATCTGCCCTTTAGCCAGACATAGCTGTAATAACTCTGGTAAAGTTCTGGTGTGTGTGTGTGTGTGTGTGTGTGTGTGTGTGTGTGTGTGTGTGTGTGTGTGTGTGTGTGTGTGTGTGTGTGTGTGTGTGTGTGTAGAGGTGGGGGGCAGTTATGCATTGAAACCCAGCAGTGATGGTTGATGGTCGGTTTGGATGGTGAGACAGTAGCGTCGAGCCTCACTCTTCACCACCTAATGAGGGGCTGGGCTCTCTTTGACCTCCTATTAGACCTCCCTACACACACTCTCACACACACACACACACACACCATCCAGTGTGTAATAAGGACAGCTCCACACCTGCTTTAAATGCTACGCCTGAGACTGACAGGTTTGTAGATGGAGGGATAACCCCCCACCCTGCTGCTCTCTCACTTTTTCCATCCGTCTCTCTGTTGAGGGTCGGTACTGACAGAAAGGTTTCGGCAGCATCTTTGTCGTCTTTAATTTAAAATATATCTGACGATATTTTCTGTGTGCAGAAGACAATTCACGGCCCAGCGTCCAGATCAGATCTCTGTCAGAGGAAATACAAACCAGACTTCGTTGGGAGAACGTGGCTTCTCTGTGTTGCATAACCAAACTTGAAATAAAATATTAAATCCAGTATAATTTAATAACATCACAAGGCCTAAGTTATGTCTGAGGACATAATTATTTCAGTTTCAGCTCTCAGTGTAGTTTATCAGATACTCTCAGAGTAAACTTACATTTTCTAGAAACTTCATTTCAGGATGCAAAATATAAAATAAATCCTCAGAATGGTAGACTTTTTGGCCTTCTTCACCCTAAAACAGACCAACTATGATACATTAAGACCTTGAAAAGCATTAATAAAATGTTAATTTGATGCCCAAGTAGAGACATTTTGTTTGTTTTTAAGTAAATAGGATTATTTAAATTACTTTGAGAGCTGAAACTGAAATAATTAGGTCCTCAGACATAACTCAGGCCTTGTGAAGTTATTAAATTACTTTATTTCAAGTCTGTTTTTTATAATCATGCAATACTGCGCTCTCCCAACGAAGGCTGGTTTGTATTTTTTGACATTTAATTCCTCTGACAATGATTTGATTTGGTCTAGTGAGAGCAGATGATGTAAGCCAGCAGACAGCACGTGTTGCAGTTACACATTACACAGTTCTCACATTATTATACTTTTTCTCTTTCTGTCATTCTTCTCCCTCGTCATCTCTCAGCTCGGTGCAAACAGCGGCCTTCACATCATCATCTTCGATGAGATCGATGCGATCTGCAAACAGCGTGGCAGCATGGCGGGCAGCACGGGAGTCCACGACACCGTGGTCAACCAGCTGCTGTCCAAGATAGACGGCGTGGAGCAGCTCAACAACATCCTGGTCATAGGTGCTCACACACACACACTCTTTCTCTTCTCCTTCTGAACATCTGCACTCACTAATTCATCACTCTCATTCATCCTTTTTCCTCTGCTGTCTCACCTTTCCGCTATCTGTCCATCTGTCCCTCCCTCAGGTATGACCAACAGGCCTGACCTGATAGACGAGGCCTTGTTGAGGCCGGGAAGGCTGGAGGTGAAGATGGAGATAGGTAAGCAGTGAGGAATGCACTCATGAGGTTTCACACTCATGTTAACTCTTTACAGATTGAAACTTTACAGAAGGAAAACTTCTGTATTTTTCTGACAAGTTCAGATTGTTGATTGATGTCAATGTGAGTTTGACTTTAAGACAAACTCTCTTCTTCTTCCAGGGTTACCGGACGAAAAGGGACGAATTCAGATCCTCCACATCCACACGACGAAGATGCGTCAGTACAACCTGCTGTCCGGTGACGTGGACATCAAGGAGCTGGCCGTGGAGACTAAGAACTACAGTGGTGCCGAGCTGGAGGGCCTGGTCAGGGCTGCACAGTCCACTGCCATGAACAGACATATCAAGGTCAGAGTCCTCAAGAATTTGACATTTGACATATTACTGCTCACATATATCCTCCACGGTACTACTGGAGAGGAGTTCTGTGAGTAAGGCCTCTGTATTTTTTTCATATAGTCTATAATATCAGAAAATAGTGAAGAAAATGAGCATCAGAATTTCTCAGGTCTTCAAGAAGCAGTCCAAACCAAAAGATATTCAAATAACAGTCACATAAAACAGAAAAAAACAGCCCATCTTCAAATTTTGTAAAGCTTTTATCACTAAATATGATGCATTTAGCTTTATGTTTTTATTAATTCCCTGAGTGTTGACTCTTACGCTACCTGTCTTACTTATTTCCGGAGGGTTGTTGGGACAGTATGCAGCATGAAGAAGACCTGCAGACATTACCTAGGGCTGACAAACGTCATGTCAACGATGATTTTTAGGATTAAAAATGTCATTTAATCTATATTTTAATTTACAGTTATTAGATTGTAGTTCAGGGTTCTGTGGAGTTTGCATGTTCTCCCCGTGTCTGTGTGGGTTCTCTCCGGGTACTCCGGCTTCCTCCCACAGTCCAAAGAAGCTTAACAGGTTCATTGGTGACTCTAAATTGTCCATAGGTGTGAATGGTTGTTTGTCTCTATGTGTCCTGTGATGAACTGGCGTCTTGTCCGGTGTGGATGGAGTATGGATGATGGATGTTGTCGTTCACTAGGACTGAACAAAAATAAGACAGCAAAGCACATTTTGTAGTTGAGATACAAATAAAATGATCGAAAAGTATCAATAAAGTTACAGTACAGAGATTTTTATATCTACTTCACAATTATTGTAGAAAATGCAACTAGTGTTAGTATAATTTCCTGTTTGCTCGTTAAATGTGTGTGTTCTATTAACACACACCTGTTCCAAGTCAGATAAGATATAAAATCATGTTTTTGAAGTCACTCACCAGTATAATGTCTTGTGTTGCTAAGTTAAAGGTACAGGCCACACAGCTGGTGGGCAATGCTGTATAGTGCCAGTTTAACCAGCCGTGTGTGTGTGTGTGTGTGTGTGTGTGTGTGTGTGTGTGTGTGTGTGTGTGTGTGTGTGTGTGTGTGTGTGTGTGTGTGTGTGTGCCCTCACTTAAGTGTTTTATCAGGTGCGTAGGCTCAAATCTACACAGCTCAGTGGGACACACAGATAAGCTGAAGTTCTCATCTGTTAAGTGTTCTGCCATCCCCACACACACACACACACACACACACACACACACACGGAGCAGCAGCAGATATTGGATAGTGATGATACATGACAGACAAGGGGCCTTACACATGTCTGACGGCTGTGACGTTTTTTTTTCTTCCCTCTTCTAAACACTTACTCCTTCCTCCTCCCTCCTCCTCCTCCTCCTCCTCCTCCTCCTCCTCCTCCTCCTCCTCTCGGCCTGACCTTTCTGCTCTGAGGGAGCACACTGTCTCCTGACACATGGTGCAACCTCAACGTAATGCAAAGTAATTGATTTCATTAGCGGGAGGCATGGAGTTCATCCAAGGAACTCAAGAAAGTAACTCATTATTTGCTGTCCCTTAACTTGCATTGTGTGTGTTTGTGTGTGTTTATGTTTGTAGGCCAGTAACACGGTGGAGGTGAACACTGAGACAGCGGAGAAGCTGCAGGTCAGCAGACTCGACTTCATGGCGTCACTGAACAACGACATCAAACCTGTAAGTCGCTTCATGTCACTCGTCACTCGCTTTTCTCTTTACTGTGTCCCCTTTTTTGTTTTTGGTTGATTGAAAGAAGAAAATCTGAAATAAATGTGACATTCACAGCTTTAAAAATACAAAATAAAAGTCCTTCTCCCACCTGCTCACTGTCCTGAGCCATTTAAAGATGAAAATCATGAACAAATAGACGTCATTATTTATTAAAAAGCCTGAACAAGTCTATAATTTATAAATTACAATGACCTAAACATGGAAACTTCCAGTTTCTTCCAGTTTTCTGGCAGTAATGAATCGTTCTTGTGCTTTCTTACGTCAGTGATATTTTCTGTCCTCTGTTTCTCATCCCCGCTATTGTTGTCCTTGTTTGTTTCGTCACGCCGGTCTGATATTCGTGATTATACCGTGCTTGATTGAATGTGAGATTTTGGAGGATTTTCTATAAGCCCGTCGGCTTCCTTTCTCACCGGCACATATCAAATTATTTTAATTATCGTCTGCCTGTTACCATGACAGTATAATCTAAATGTAAACCACATAAAACCGTTTAAATGTGGCCTCGACCTTTAAGAGATGTCGAGTACTTCAGCCAGAGAGATGGAAGAAATTTATTGCCATGTTGTCCCAGACTTAAGTTGAATGTGTTCAGACGGGTTTATGCATATAACCTCAGCATATAACCAGTGATCAGTGAAACAGGAAATGCTGTAATGTTTTTAAGCTGATTCTCACACCAACCTCACTACTTCTCTACTACGTCTCTCTCTTCCTGTCCAGGCGTTTGGTACCAACCAAGAGGACTACGCCGGCTACATCATGAACGGGATCATCCGATGGGGCGACCCGGTGTCAGCGGTCCTGGAGGATGGCGGGCTTCTGGTGCAGCAGACGAAGAACAGCGACCGAACACCGTTGGTCTCTGTGCTGCTGGAGGGTAGGACTCTCACATTAAACCAAAGCAGCTCCCAAACATGAAAAAAAAAATCACAAACAGCTGATCAGTGATGGATCCTCTCCCTCAGGCCCACCGAACAGCGGGAAAACAGCGCTGGCTGCTAAGATCTCCGAAGACTCCCAGTTCCCCTTCATCAAGATCTGCTCCCCCGACAAGATGATCGGACACTCGGAGATCGCCAAATGCCAAGCCATCAAAAAGGTAACGATCGGGGCGCCGGTTAGCTGCGCCACACGTACGAAGGCTCGGGCCAGGGTTCAAATCCAACCTGTGGCCCTTCGCTGCGTGTCGTCCCCCCTCTGTCTCTCTCTTAGCTTTCACTCTTCAGCTGCTACCATACAATAAAGGTTCAAAAAGCCCAAAAAATATCAAACTTGACAATTTTAAAAATCTTTATACAGTTCATAGAAAGTCTTAAAATATAGAAACCAAACTGACTCGTCTTCAGGTCTAGAAAAGATCGTGATTCTTACAGAAAGTGTTTAAAGGTGTGAAAATGTATCTCCCGTACTGATGCATGTAAGACGGCAGATTTAACGGGTTTTTAATCAATGCTGTTGTTTCTCATCTCATGATTTTTAAGAGCTTTATCGCCTGGCTGCCTCAACGTGACACATGTGAATGAAACACTTAAAACTGACTCGATAAATATGGAAGACATTTTTTTAAAATTGAAAACATCTACAGACAAACTGACAGGCGTGTAATGATACCATAACAAAGAAATAATCAGGTTGTGCCTGTTTTATTCCCTGTGATAGATATTTGAAGACGCCTACAAGTCCCAGCTGAGCTGTGTGGTTGTTGATGACATTGAACGTCTGTTAGGTAAGACCCTCAGAGACTCGCTGCACTTTAAATAAAAAGCGTTTCGTCTTCCTGATGGATGTAAAACTGCTTCATCTGTCTCGTCAGACTACGTCCCGATCGGCCCTCGTTTCTCCAACCTGGTGTTACAAGCTCTGCTGGTGCTGCTGAAGAAACCTCCTCCGAAGGTAACAAACACTTTGTTGTTGTTGTTGTCGTCGTCGTGGTATTATTTATGTGTAGCGTGCTCACTGTGGGGCTGCGAGTCCTCAGGTGGCAGAAAGAGGGCAGCAGATCTTCTGGATGCCAGCGCAAAGTCTTGTGAGGAATTGTTGGAGGTCTTTGGCTGCGAGCGGCATGTGTGAGCGCCTGTGTGTGAGTGTATGGTTATTAGAGAGTGTTTTGGTCCAGGCCTGTTGTGCTCACCGTGAATGGTGGAGGTAGAGACCCATTTCTCATAGTTTCTTTGGTTGTAGTTTGTGTGTGTGTGTGTGTGTGTGTGTGTGTTGTTGATGGGTTTGTGAATGAGAGTATAGCCCCACTATATGGCTGCATGTGCATGAGAAGTGGCGCGGGGCCTGGTGTTGAATGCCTGGCTGCAGTGCTCCTCTGGGGTTGTAAAGCGCTGGGCCCAGCGGGGTGCCTGGGGCCGGGGGAGGCCAGGGGGACAGGGAGGAGAATGGGCCCTGTGAGAGAGCCAGGACCTGGCAGCACCGCCGCCTGTGTGGCACCTCATCTGCATGCAGCATCACAACCCCCCACGCCATGGGGGGGCAGCCGGCAGCCATAATCCCCCTGTCTACTCGCCACTCCTCTGCCTCTCCTCTCCTTCGTCTTCTCCTCCTGGTCCTTCTCCAACTTGTCGGCTTAGTGCGGAGCTACATTTTCTCTTTGCTTCTCTTCTTTCTTCTCTGCTCATGTTTGTCTTCTCTTCTGTTCTGTTGTCCTCTCTTGTTATTTTCTATTCTCTACGCTCTTGTTGTGACTTACGGCCCTCATGCACACTGACATCCCAAAATAATCTGCACTCCCAAACGGTGTTCCAAAATCTCGCGTCCACCATCCTGTGACAGTCATAAGTTCTCACAATGTGACCCGGCGTGATCAGAATATGACCTGAAATGATGCAGAAAACGTCGGGTGACTCAGCGTTATGAGCGTTTTTGAAGAGCAGAAAGAAAAGAGCTTCACGACGACTGAGTTTGTCTTTTGATCGGCTTCACTTTCAAAACCTAAGGGTGACAGAAATCGAATCAAAATGGTTGATCGCAGTAATCGGGAACGCCACAATGACGCCCCGTGACCTCAGCTGGTGGAGTGTGTGCCCCATGTACAAAAAGCTGACTCCGGCTTGTGGTCCTGTCTGTCTTCAAAAATGCCCCCTAAAAATATATAAATAAATAATAACCTATCTAACACTGACATCCAGTAAGATTTTATGAGGTCTATCTCACACAGTGAACCTGCAAGATGGCTGTTATGCCTCAAATGAACATCCACAATCCACAAAATGTTTAAATCTCATAAAAAGTCTAACTCAGTGACTGTCAGTATCTTTGTACAGACGAACGGTTGAATGAAGCGCGAGTCTGAAGTCACGTCTGCTTCTCTTTCAGGGTCGTAAGTTGCTGATCATCGGCACCACGAGTCGTAAAGACGTCCTCCAGGAAATGGAGATGTTGGACGCTTTCAGCACCACCATCCACATTCCCAACATCTCGAGGGGAGAGCAGCTGGTCGAGGCCCTGGAGGTAACACACACACACACACACACACACACACACACACACACACACACACAGCAAAACAGAAGCACACACAAACTCACACGTATGCATGCAAATGAATATGAATACACGCAGCTGCAGGTTTACACCCCAAACTATTTCATACACTTGCCATCCGAAGATTTTCACTCGCTGTTCTCAGGACTGACTGACTGAATTTACTCTCTTTTTACTCCCACGCTGATCGCTCTCCTCTCTCCGGCTCCTCTCCACAGCTGCTGGGCAGTTTCGAGGAGGTCGAGCGGGCCAGCATAGCTAAAGCTGTGAAGGGCAAAGGTCTGTGGATTGGCATAAAAAAGCTGCTGATGCTGATTGAAATGTCCATCCAGGTGAGGAAGTCTTAACTCTCTTTTCACTTTCTCTCTCAAACTGAAATGTCTCGACGACTGCTGGAAGGATTTTCATGAAATTTTGTACAAACATTCACAGTTTCAGGAAGGATTGACGCTCGTGATTTCATCCTGACACTTCCTAAAGACACCATGAAGCTGACTGTTGTTGTTGGTTACATACATTCACGTCCTCCTCAGTGTGCATCGTAATAACTTTGGTGATCCAGTGCTCAGACAACTTATGACATTCCCATCATCCTCAGCTGTACTTAGCACACTAAACTAAGATGGTGAACAAGCTGCTAAACCTGGTAAACATCAGCGTGTCAGCTGATAGTAGGCACAGCGATACTCAACTCGCTTTGCTCGTGGGCCAGAGGCCAGTTAATGACCAAACATTAATAATATTTATCAGATTAAATAAATAAAGATTAGCATCGTTGATATGGCTGAATAAGACGACTTCTAAGTCTTAATCTTGGTGTGCGGGTTAGCTCAGTTGTTCGGTCCTTGCTGCAGCGACCCAGAGTCCAACCTGTGGCCCTTTGCTCTTAATGCTCGCTTTCCCGTCACTCTTCATCTGTCTCTGTCAGGAGAAGCTTGAAAAGCCAAAAAATATCTTTAAAAAAAAGTCGCAATCTTCTTTTTTCTGGCAGAAGCGCTGCACTGAATCTAGCATGTCGTGACTCGTGACGCCGCCCGATATGAGTAACGGTTGTCATTTGACAGATTGAACACAGGTTTAAGATTTGTGTGAGGTCATTCTTTTTATTGTCGCACCAGTCAGGTGTGAATGAACTTTTTTTACTCAGAAATTAGGCGCCACCACCTCGGCACATTCCACAGATCACTGATCGGCTAAGAGGCAACTTAACAGCCAAGAAACATTATTGAACCTCATCACAGGCCAGATTTGGCCTGCGGGCGTTCGGTTGAGTGTCTCTTCCTCCAACTTGTTTCCCCGTAACATCACACATTTCCCTGGCTTTATAAGATGTTCTTACGGCAGCTGTACGGCTGATCGAGTCGACTTTAAAGTTAAGTTGCAGAGACAGAGGCAGTCTTGTCTTTCAGTAACTCCGTCGTCACTTTTTTATTATATTTCTCAAACACACATTTCAAACTGGCTCAGCTCGTGTATTATTGTTTTTCTAATAGCGCGGTCGGAGCTCGAGCACCATGTCCCTGCTCTTCCTCGACATCTGGCCGGCATTCTCAACAGAATCTGCCTCCGTCACAAAAAACTGTCATCTATTAAGGCTGGAATGAAAAACTGTGCGGCTTTGCCGATGATTTGTTGAGCAGACGGATCCAGTGCGTTTTCTAGTTCACAAACCGGTCTCCAGTTTTTTTTTTGTTTTGGAGACCCGATAGTTATGAAACCATGTTCTGCACGACGCGGTCCAACTTACATTCACGTGTTCTGAATCAGAGAGAAGCGACTTGTAAGAACAATGACACACACACACACACCTTGTGGTTTTGGTGTACCTGCAATTTAGAGCTGATTCAATTAATATCAGTCATCGTAAGAGCCGTACACATATGGAAGGTTATAAAAACATGTATGTGTACATTAAAGCCGTGGAAATGAAAACATAGATCATCATCACGGAGCAGATTCTTGGCTTCCTTTCAATAAACCAGTTGTATGTATGTTTATAGATCAGTGCAGCGGGTATAGAGCTGCTCACCTTTTTAAAGATGCCTTCAGGAGTTTGTGGTTTTTTACATTTTTCTAGGAGTCCCTCTTTAAATTGTTGTAACCTAAATGATTTACTTGCAAACTGTTGTAAGGGCCCTGACCCTGTCAAAACACCCGAGTGATCCATTTCGACTGGCTGTGCAGAGAGTCAGCATGAGTCATACATCACGCTGCCTGAGATGCAGGGTTAGCGATTTGAAGAGAGCCGGTGGAGGCTTTAATTTTATCATTTTTTTCACATACTTAAATGCTTTCTTTCATTATTCACCCCCCCCCACACACACACACACACACGCCCACTCGACAAGCTCGCTGCTCGTTCTCACCTGTTAAATAATGAGACGATACAGTGCAGCGTTAGTTAGGATCACATCATCGCTCCATCAGAGGAGGTGGCAACTTAACTGCAACGCTATGTCTGGGCATGCTCTGTGAGTGAGGACTTTTAATCTTTATACGCAGCAAAGGCCAGAGCTCTCCAGTGAAGTTTGGTTCACGTACAAAAAGATACGTTTGATTTAACGTCTGTGTATTAGACCACGACGTCTGTCAGCATGTCGATGTTTTGACCCACCAGTTCCTCACCCGTTCTTCAAACTCGGTGTCTGAACTACACTCCTGTAAAGTTTGGTGACGTCGTGTTGATGAAATCTGTCCACAGACAGACAAACACCTGGCAAAGGACTCAAATCTGCCTTTGTGCTCGTCCCTGAGTGTCTCCAGGACCACATATTGACACACAGACTCACAAGATGTCAACAATAAAAAAGTCTCAGTCTCAAACTGTCTCAGCTGGTAATTACCTTTTTTTTAATTATCTAAGGGGCAGTCCATCAGTTTAACATGTCAAAGTTAGCTCACTGGTCCAGGAAGTCTTACTCTGTTAAGTCTCAACAGAAAAAGCACCCCTGACAGATAGACGGTGCTAGAAGCTCGGTGACGTAGCAACTACTCGAAGGACTACAGTAGTTTGTGATCTCTTATTGCTGGTGAGCTAATGGCTAACACGTTTAGTTTTCCGAGCTTGTTTACTCTCCGTGGTGTTTTGTTGTTCATCGTTTCATGAGTGTGTAAGATTCAAGTGGCTCTACAGAATATCCATAACTTATGTTTTTGTTACCGTAGAATGAGCCTTTTAATCCGCCCTGTCAAAAACTGCAGTTCCTCAAACGTCCACTTGAGGCTAGCTCCAGAAGTGAGTCAGTCTCCATAAGTCCCCATGTTAAAATGTCCAACTTCACAGCAGAAATAAACATGTTTACAGCCTGGTACAAAAAACAGTTTTGGTCTCTATAGCTAATTTCCCCGTTCATGACAACTGTACTGAGGGTGAATTTTTATACAACTCACCTGTTCAGATTATATTAAGGCTTAAAGTTATGCAGAGTTAAGAGCGTGGACGCTTTGATTGACAGGTGGGTGCCGTTACAAGTGGCTTGTTCGAGCAACCAGGCTTCATTCGGCCCGCCTCAGGTCTGCAGATGATCCATGTCTTTGCCGATATTAAGATTAGGGAGGCAGAGGACGCTTTAAAATGGGTGACATCGCTCATCGACTGTCCATTCTTTATATCGTCGTTGGTTTGAAGGTATACATTTTGAATGAAAGGAGGATATCTACATCTTTAATCGATTAATTCATGGAAATCTAACACCACGTCGCTTTTGCCCTCTTTAAAGCTTAACTCGGGTTGCAGAAGACGTTTCTTCAGGTCGATCGAGCCGGTTACAGTATGTTACAACTGTACTGTTGGAAGTGTGCCGTGTACGATACAAAGATGCTTTGTTTCACAGCGGCTTCTCGATAAGATAAAGATTTCCCATCTGCAGTTTGTTTACTGAAACAGGCAGCAGACGTGTAGCAAGCAGCAGCAGAAATTGACCTAAATCTGACTGTTGACTGGCTGCTGTTAATTTCTCCCCGCCTGCCTGCCTGCGTGTCTGTGGTATGTTGATGATGTGTACTGCCTGTTTGTTGAGGCTGGATGCTGTGTAATTGCTGTGGTATGCAGAAATGCAGCCATGTTCTGCTACCCTACAACACACACACACACACACACACACACACACACACACCCTACACCCGACTCTGAGCCTGAAGAAGTATGAACCTGTGTTTGCCGAGACATGCTGCAAACAGCTACACACAGACACATGCGTTTGCAGTTCAGTCTTCCTCTCATTCCAGCGTTTCTGACTGCTCTCACGTCTTAACTTTAATAGCTACAGGCGATTCCAGACATACTGTAAGTTATTGCATAGGTTGCCATTAATTTTACTTCCTCTGTCTCCCCCCGTCCTCCTCCTCCCCTTCTCCACAGTCCTGTTTGTACAAACTCGAGTGTGAACTCCAGGACCCGCCGCTCTGATGTTTCAACACCTTGTTTCCGAAATTTTAAATGAAACAGATGCTCGTTCACACGGAAAATAACACCTATTATTGCGTGCATGTAAGAAGTCGTTGTGCTTGTCTTTTTTTAGATGGATCCTGGCTACAGAGTTAGCAAGTTCCTGAGTCTACTGAAGGATGAAGGAGCGTAAGTATTCTTTTCCTGTTTTTAACCCAACTCCTTTGAGCAAAGCGGGGATCATCTGTGACACTGAACACTCACACACACACACACACACACACACACACACACACACACATCTGTCACTTCATTTACAAGTGAAGCGCACAGTGTTTACATTCTGATCAGCGCATCAAGTGTGATTAATAATAGACATTTTGTCCCCCTGCAGACTGGGTTCTGATAAGTTTGTGGCAATCTAGACTCGGCGGAGCCGCGTAGTGAAAAAGAGGCATCCTTCAACGGTAAGACCGCAGCGCCTGCATCGGGCTACATGGTCACATTTTCTACTCTGTGTGTGTCATGAAGGGGGGGGAGCTCATGTAGAAATCTGTAAACTGTGAGTTCAGTTTAGTGATTCATACCCACAGAAAGTGTAATGATATACAAGTCGTGTCAAGCAGACGTCTGACCACAGAGTGATGAAGGCTAAGAGAATGTTAGCCTTATTAAAATGTGTTTCATTAGAGGACACTCTGTTGTGCTGAGTCATAAACATTTAATCGATGCTGAACTCACCTTTACAGGTAACTGTGCAACTCATCTACTTAGAAATGTATTTTTAGGAAACATAAATCCACATTTTCTGGTGAAATTTGATGTTTTTTGTGTGTTTTCAACATCAAAATCATCTTTACACTTCAAATTGTAATCACCAAATTGTCTTAAAGGTCCAGTGTGTCAGATTTAGGTGTATCTATTAGCAAAATGGAAGAAAATATTCATCAGTATGTTTTCATTAGTGTTTAATCACCTGACATAAGTATCATTGTGTTTTCATTGTCTTAAAATGAGCCCTTTATATCTACAGTGAGAGCGGGTCCTCTTCCACGGAGTCTGCCATGTTGAACCATTTTTCTACAGTAGCCCAGAGCAGACAAACCAAACGCTGATCTAGATATGACCTTTTGCTTTTTACGTGAATTTTCTTACATGTTTGGAAGGAGAGGGTGAGGCATGAGAGGAGAGTATTCATTTGGTTGCAATCTGCAACTTCACTGCTAGGTGCCGCTAAATCCTACACACGCTGGACCTTTAAATAAATAATTCAGCATTTTGCGATCACCTCTTTGCTTTCAAGATCAATACCACACTCAGGCCTGTAGCTCAACACACGAGCAGCTCAACGTAAAACGTTTGTGTCACGTGTGGGACTGTTTCTTGGCCGGGTGCAGTGACTTCCTGGATTCTTGTCGTACGTAACCACCTCATAAAAGCACAACTTGTTTTTGCTCTTTGATTTCTGTACAAATTAAACAAACGTGTTTAATCGGTAAGCTTTAGAGGCACTAGTTGGCAGATTTTGTTACCTTCAGACAGAGTCAGGCTAGCTGTTTCCACCTGTTTCTAGTCTTTATGCTAAGCTAAGCTAACCAGCTTTGAACTTTTGGCAAGAAAGTAAATGTTTACCAACTATTCCTTTAGTTGTGTTATTATTTCTGATATCTCTGGCTCTCCACAGTCTAAAATAAGGATGTTTTTAGGCTCTTTTAGGTCTGTTATGAGGGTATGGATGTGATAAACTGAGACTCTGAGGCAGCATCAGGGCCGAAAACACAAAATAAGATCAGATCTCTCGTCCTATACCCCCGCCGTTCTGATCTGAGTCTGTAAAACAATTAAAACTATTGTTAATATGACTCATCCTCGCATGTTTTTAAAGTTTTTAAAGTTATCTGGCCAACTTACTCCTAATCCTGCTTTGTGAAACACACCCCATGAGAGGAGAGGCTGCCCAGGGTGATGAACAACAAACGCTCCAACAACTTTTCAACTCGCAGCCGGAGCTTTGCTTCACATCCCCGCCTCAGAGACTTATGGTATATAGTCGGCGCACGGCGTGCCTAAAAATAGGTCGACTAGACAGGTGCTCTCTTGTGGCAGCACGTCTCCTTCGCCTGCCTGTCTCTTCTCACTTTTATTTGTCTCTCTCTTCGCTCAGTTGCTGAGGAACGGAAGCCTGAAAGAGGCTGGCAGGAGGAAGCAAGCGAGAGATAAGTTTCCATCTCTCTCCCTCCGCATCCTTCCCCTTCCCGTCCCATCCCTGAAGAAGCTCTCTCTGCACTGCAGCAGCAACCAGCCAGGCGACCTCCTCCTCTTCAGCACTATGTGAAGATGTAACATAAGAGAAATAAGCAGTGTGTGTGTGTGTGTGTTTGTATCTGTGTATATTGCATTTCTTGAAGACTAGTGCTGTAATCTCTGATGTGACGCCCCCTCCTCGAGCACTCCAATGAGATTTTATATCTAAAAAGTTTGGCAGGTAGTCGTGCATGCACAAACACTAATTGTAACACTGTTTGTTTGTATATCTGTGCGCACAAATTTGTAATTTGATCATTCCAGGACGTGGCGGCTCCATGACTTAAACATCTCACTTTGTTCTTAACATGTTATGTACTTGCCTGTGTCTCGTTTGTTTATTTTATGAATAAATTAATTATATTACTACCCAGAAACTCTGGAATTAATGATGAAATTAAGAAAAACACAGAACATATCCACACAGGAATGTGTAGGTGAAACTCAATTTAGCACAGACCCAACCATCCGCCACCGGTTGTTCTCATTATCAGGTGTTCTTCTCATAATTACGGCATGTTGAAATCACAAGGAACTGTCTTATAATTCTAGCGTAATTATCTCATAATTATGAGAAATGTGGCACCTCGTGATGAGAAGAACCCACTCAGACGGTTTGCGGTTAACCTCCACAGCATCTACGTTGCACAATCGCCGTACAGCTCGACAAGAAAACACAGTCAGCCGTTTACCAAGTAGCTACTGCAGCATGCGTGTGGCCTCAGTAAATCAAAATGCTAAGAAATATTGTTTCAGTTATCAGTAACTCGTCGCTCATGACCACGCTACGCATGGGAATAGTGTTGCTACAACATGTGGTCTTCTCTCTTTTTTTTTTATATACAAGTGAAATTAATTACGAATGAACCAAAGCTTATTAACTGTAACCATTTCTTTCCTTTCTGTTTGTAATTATGAAGAATCATGGATGTCATTGCAATAAATGTGGTCATGTGAAAAACGTTATATTCAATATTTTTTGTATGCGTTTGATGAATAATCATGATACATATTGACTAACATGTCCTACAAAATGGCCTTTTTTTAAGGCGTTAATCTATATTTTTTTATTGTTGATAAATCCCATGAAAAGAGCAAAACCAACAGTGTGTTGGTCCGTCTCTCTGTACAGATGTAAAGTTTCATTTTGTCTAAAAGCTCCTCAAACAGCTGGGCGCTGTAGTTTTCAACAAACGTCACTCAGACTGTGAGTAAACTGCATTTGTTGGGAACTATTTCCAGCAGCGGATGAACACGCATTTAGTGCTCGAGCGAGTATTTCTTGACGGCGCATGTGGGATCGAGCTGAAATAAATTACAGTGTGTTTGTGGTGCAACAGTGCGGCTCGGCGATGTGTTTTTAATAGTTTCGGGCAACAATGGACAGACAAATGAGAAATATCGCTGCTGTTTTTTTTGGTGTTTTCGTGGGATTTGTTGACAATGTGAAAAATGTTTTTTAAATGCCTCAAATTAAAATGAAAGTCCTGATTTATGTCCAATATATGAAACAACTATAAAGATGGGACAGGACATCTAATCAAATGGTAACCGCTGCCATTTTGATAAATTCACAACCAATTCTTGACCTTTAAAAAGTTTTTAACATATAAAACATAAACACATTCTTAACATTTGTTACATTGGTGATATTTAAAATATTGAAGCCAGTATCTGACAACGTTGCGTGTTCGTTGTTGGGTTTACTTGCTGTTTTTTCAAATAGTTTTTTAACCCAAAAACACAAACAATAAAGAATTTTTAGTAACAAAGTTACTGTAATAACATTTTATGTCACCTTTTTTTATTAATAAACTCACATGTAGTATCTTCATTACTCAAAATATAAGGCGACTAAAAATGGCAACCGTTTATTTTTAGTTTCGTCAACCTGATTTCTGGCAACCACTTTTAAAAGTCAGTGCTGAGCTCTGATACTATTTATTTGTACTTGTAACATTCAAGGTGATCTACTGGCAGCACATGGATTGTGATAACCATAACTATGTTTTCATGTTTGTAGAATAACCTAAAAATAAGAATCATGTTTTTATTAGCTTAGAATGAGACATTTATATCTACAGAGGGAGCGGGTCCTCTTCCGTGGAGTCGGCCATCTTGAACCGCCATGTTGATGCCCAGAACAGGCAAACGGACTCCTGATGGGACCTGTTCTGTTTTTTTTTGTGAGTATTCAGTTGGTTACAATCTGTAACTTCACCACTGGATGCCGCTAAATCTTACACATTTGCAGAAATCGAGGTTATTTAACGTGTGCGGTTTAAATAAGAATCAAAAAGCACGAGACAGTTTTGTTCTTCAAATATATAATCTTAGTTCAGTCATACAGATATATACATTGTATAATAAATAATATTTATAAAAACATAACATTTACGATTATAAAATAAAAAGGAAATTATTCACTTTAAAACATTTGTACAAAACTTTGGATATAGCGGGGGAGAGGGGGGGGACGTAGGGGGAAGGTTGTCGGGGGAGTTTGGAGGGAACTGAACACAGAAAGGTAGGCCCAGGTAGGGAGGGCTGTGTAGAAGATGACACGAATGCTAAGCTATGTCACAAAGAGAGGACAGCCTATACACTACTGGGTAACTTGTATTTTTGTTGTTGAATATAATTAATAGGAAGCAGGTGGGACTGTCAGAACATGTTGAGTGGAAACCTCTCACAGCTTTGAAGAGCCAGCCCTGCCATCCATCCATCCATCCATCCATCCATCCACCCACCTCGGTTTGTCACTGGCAGCCGTCATGCACACACTTCCACACATCTTGCACACATAAATCATCGAGCTCCTGACCAAGTTTCCCGACCTTCTCCTTCTTCTGCTGCTTAAATGTTCTCCGAATCTTTCCCCGGCCACCCAGAAAATCACAACTCTTCCCTTCTCAAAAACTTCCTTTTGTCGAAAAAAAAATATAAGTCAGCATCAACCGGGCAGACGTCCACGTCTCCTGACAACAATATTTTGTCTAAATTACAGTATTTTGTTCTTCCTAATATCTCCAAAACAGCGGGCCAGTTTTGGGGTGTACTGACAAGAGTACAAGTTCATAAATCAAGCTTCTTAAAAACCTCAGCTGTCCAACTGAGTTGGAGAGAAGTAAAGGAAGGACGTGAAAGCCAATCAGAACCTACTCTGGTCTCCACATGTCGTCACATGTCCCCCTTTTGCTCTTTTTTTTACAGTGATAAAAGAAAGCTTCAGACAAAACGTCTCTAAGATGGACCTGATGAAGTGTTAGATAAAAAAAAAGATCTGCCAATACTTTTGCTCGTAAGACCAGAATTAATATTAAGCATGCTAAAGCTTGACTCGAGTTTGATGCATAAATTTATAAACGAAACAGCCGTAAATTATCTTCTACTCGTATAATCTGAGCGCCGTCTTTCTCCCGGTTGTTTTCAACCACAACGGTACGACCGTGACGATCGTGCCGGGTTGTGGGGGGGGGGACAAAGTCGTCATTCACAAGAACTGCTACCTTGCAACGAAGAAGAACAACGCTCAAATGTTTACCACCTGGAGTTACTGAATAGTGCATACATATACATGTGTAGGGTTGTTAGTTATTGGAATGAGCATGCTTGTTCACACACATGCTGCATACCTCCAGTCCCAGCCCAGTGGTAATATTTCAGAAATGCAGGGCAATAAAAATCAGGGCTGTAGCATATATCTTCCAGGCTTTTCCCGGGGTTGACTGGTGCAGTCGAGTCAGTCAGCAGGGAGTAGCAACACTGAGGATTTCATCAGCTCAGTAGTTAACAAAAGACAGGACTGTGGCACTTCCAACACCTGCCTGCTGTTTCAGTTCAGTTCAGTAGTTACAAAGTGAAGGTTTCCTGGGGCTGCCGACGTGTTCAGTATCACTTTACGACCAAGTGACGGTGTAGAGGTTGGTTTAGTTTTAAAAAAAAAAAGGTAAACCGACCAGACCTGGCCAGAGAAGTGAGGTGTTAGTTAGAAGATGCTTTTTATTCAAAAGCAAAAGAGAGTCTGAAAGTTTCTTTTTTTTCTTTTTTACTGCATTAATCTCACAGGTAAAAAGTGTTACTGTACATGCCGCAAACAAACATGTGTTGGCATGGAGGGGGGAAATAAATAAAGACAAGGAGGGGAGGGAGGACAAGGGGATGGTGGAAGGGGGTGTCGTGGCCCAATGCTGCAGGGCGGGGGGGGGGGGGGGGGGGGAGGAGAGTGGCACAACTCTAGCTTCTTCCCATGAGTCTCGACTAGATCAGCCGGGTCAACACAGGACACGTCCTGGTCAGATATTATGGAAATGGGTGTAGTGGTTTGGAAGACGGATTCTAGAGGAGGAGGTTTCTATAGAAGTATCCATTACTGATGTGCCATTACCCATTAGGGCCTGAGTGTGTGTGCTGATGAATATGTTTTGTTTGTGTCTTGAAGGGGAGGAAGCAAGGAAGTCGTGCAGGAGTTGTGGGTGTTGAAGGGTGGGTGGGCAGCACTTGTAGTCCAGCAGTCAGTTTGTCTGAACGCACTCTCACTTGCATGTGTGAACGTCGTAGACGCGCACACACTCCTGACAGCTGACGTAGCAGCACCAGTGGAAGATGCAGTGGCACTTCTCCTTGCGCTTCTCAGTCCGGGTGTTGTGACCGCGCCCGCAGCACAGCAGGTCGCAGCCCTCGATGCCGTGCGACGACACGTTGCAGGCCCGGTCGCGAGTCCCGAAGGAGCCGGTCTCCGGGTTGGGCTCGCAGAAGTTGGGTGAGCCCTCGTAGTAGACCAGGTCGCGCTCGGTTGGGTGCTTGAAGAAGTTGTACTTGACTCGTAGCGTCTCCACCCAGCCTCGTGACTCGCGGTGCTTCTCCACCACCATCTCCGAGGCGCTGTCGTACTTGTCCTTCAGGTAGTCGCCTAGCATGCGGAAATCTGGCTGGGCCCACCAGCACGTCTTCACCTCGCAGCTTCCCGACAGGCCGTGGCATTTGCAGCGTAGGTGCATGTGGTCGAGGATGGTCTGCGAAACAGAAGACATTTTTATGTTGTAGGAATGTTTAAGGCAAATATTGGTCCTTTCTTTAAACGTATTTAACATTTGCACATTCCCTATTTATTATCCTGGAAAGCATCCAACATTTTCAAGCTTTCAAACCTCCTTTTTCATGATGCCTCAAAGCAATAAATTCACTAGAAATGTATATTTTTGAGTGAAAAGAGCCTACAGGCTTTGAAAGGAAGCTTGGATTCACAACATATTCCAATGGAAATCCAGAGTCATGGCAAAAAAGTGTCAAAATATCTATAGAAACATCTTAAACGCTTACACCACCTCTCCTCAGTGGATCCATATGTTCAGAAATCCCTAAATACACTTCTTGTGGCGGAGCTTTTTGGAGCGATGAGGTAGCGAGTTGACAGTTTCTTCACTGCAATCCCACGACTATGAATTAAATCTGACTACATCTGTCGTCCTCCTGGGGAACAGTCGAGCTACAAACTTCTCAGAGCCGACAGGTGGTGAGAATTCGACGCCCCGAAAAAGGGAAGATTTCGGGTGGGAGTGTTCCTTTAAAGGGTAATTAACTTAAAATGTCTTAATTTGATGACTCAGTGCTCGAGGAGCAGTCAAGTCAGTCACCGCCGTGAAAGATCTATTGGAATTTTATGGTTCGAAATTTACAGGAAATTCAGTAATGCAGACTAACAAAACCACTAAAGACTCGCAGGGCAGGCCAAGAAAAACAATATGCCACTGGCTGCAATTTATTTAAGTGTCATGCAGCTGTGAAGTACAGAGGCTCTGCGCTGCTGCTAATTCTCTCTGAAGTCGCTGGCTCACATGGTGAGTGTGCAGCCCTCGGGGCATATTTTACCTTTGTGTTTTGATTTTTGTTGTGCTTTAATTCGACGGCTATATTTAGCTGCAGAATTCCCCCAGCTGGGGCGGAAGGCAGGTGGCTGGGGCACCTCTGGGGTGAGGAAGGGGAGAGAGAGAGAGAGAGCGTATAAGGGATGGAGCTGAAGTGTAAAAGGGGGTTGGATGGACTATAGTGACATCACGCTGTGAGCTTGTCATGCCAACATCAAGTCCTAGAGGCCCTCGGGGCTAAATAATGGAGCGTGAGAGGGCCAGGTGGAGAGAGGAGAGGAGAGTCCTGACAGTGCTGCTGTTCAGTTAGCTCCTGTGGTCTCCCCGGCTGCTCCTGTGTGCTCAGATCAAAGGGCTGTCTTGTTGCCGTGTGGTCCCTCCATTTGCCCCTCAGCAAGCAGCCGGGGAGCCTATTTTCTCCAAGCGGTGACAGCAGCCAGTGATGTTTTAAGTCGGAGCTGATTTCCTTCTCCCCCCCCTCCACCTCAACTCGCTCGGGTTATTTGACTGGCAGGGAATTTTTACATTGGGATGCAAGGCATGAAAGGCGAGGTGTGTGTGTGGGGGGGGGCGAGGTGAGAGGAGAGAGGGAGGGTGTTGCTTACTCGAGTAATTAACTAGTCATTCAAAGTCAAGTGCTCGTTTTCAAGTGGAAACTCCGCAATGCACGGACAAGTCAAACACCAAATCCCTCGCCGTCACACGAACAATTAGTAATGCTTAACTGTAATGTTTGCTGGATAAATCCATTCATTCACACAGTCGGATCATTGTCCATTGTTTGGTGGCTGTCGGTTTCAGTTTTCTCCCCTTTTGCTGCAATTTATAGTACAAAGTGTGCTGAGGTTGTCTAATTAATGTGATGTACTGCAGCGCAGCGCTTTCATCCCGCCGTACAAAAATGTGCTCAACAATGGAAGCTGCTTTTATCTCGCACAGATGTTCACCACAACTTGTAACCAAGCGGTAACCTCCGTCGCTGGGAAATGAATGCTAAAAACTGTAATCCACTTGAGGCTGGCTCCAGAAGTGAGTCAGTCTCCATAAGTCCCCATGTTAAAATGTCCAACATCACAGCAGAAATAAACATGTTTACAGCCTGGTACAAAAAACAGTTTTGGTCTCTATAGCTAATTTCCCCGTTCATGACAACTGTACTGAGGGTGAATTTTTATACAACTCACCTGTTCAAATTATATTAAGGCTTAAAGTTATGCAGGATTAAGAGCGTGGACGCTTTGATTGACAGGTGGGTGTCGTTACAGGTGACTTGTTTGAGCAATCAGGCGTCAATCGGCACAATGATCCACGTCTTTGCCAATTTTTAGATTAGCCAGGAGGCGGAAGAGGCAGTACACTCATGTGGTGTCCATTCTTTATACTGTCATTATACTACTGGTGTTTGATCAGTATACTGTCATAAACGTATGTGGACTCACCTGTCCACCTCTGTTTTTCATGCAACTAACCCTAAGCCAAGTCCATAAAAGATTTGGTTTGTTGGGGAGGAACTTTGACTTTGACGTCAACACCTTTGGGATGAACTGGAACACCGACTACGAGCCAGGCCTCATCAAAGGCATCAGGTTCACTCTTGTGTCTGAATGGGTGCAGTCAGGTTCTCCAAAAAATCTTGTGGGAAACCTTTCCCAGAAGAATGGGAGTGACATGTGGGTGTAATGTTCAGGTGTGCACATTGTTGTGTCTATTTACCGTCCGTCCTGCCTCGTTGTTGTGCCGGTTCATTGCAGAGCGAGCGTCTGGCCGATTCTCCCTGGCGTCGGCGAACTCCCTGGACACCAGCACCCCGAACTCTGCGTCTTCACTACAGCCGCCCCACTTCCAGCCCTCCCCGGGAGGCCCCTTGTGGTGGGAATCGCAGCCGCACATGGTGGACGTGCCCTCGGCGCAGGAGCGCGTCACTGCGAACGCCACGCCTGCCGAAGCTATGGCGTGGACGAACGCCGACTCTCTGGTTGCTGGGGAGAGAGACGGATGAAGACAGACAGACAGAGAGGAGGTAGAGAGTGTGTCAATCTTGTGTTAAACACGGACAAGGCAATCTTTACAACTGCCAACATCCAGACAGAGGCATTGAAAGGGATCCCTCGAGGCGATAACCTCAATAACATATTTTCATCTTTGAGAAGGCACATTTATGTACCGGTATGTGCCACAGTGAAAAACAAGACGCCTATAGAAAAAAGAGCCTCTAATCCTCTCTTATTACAGTGTGTAAACATGTTTCATACTGTTTACCGTGTGATCTTCATCAGTGATGATGAAGCACGGAGGAGCCTAAAAAAAAAAAAAAAAAAAAAAAGAGTCCCTGCAGTGACATCAGGGGCCATTGTGGTTGTGTCAGGACGGCCTAACGCTCAGCGGGATCTCAGTGACCTCCTGTCATCCCTGAGGTGTGCTGCTTTGCATCTGGATAGTGTTTCAGGAATGTTGTCACCCCCCCTCCTCCACCACCACCACCCCTCCGCCTTTACCCTCCTCCCCGTCCCTGCTTAGAGCCCAAGGCCTTCTGGTGAAACCTAGCAGTGTGTCGGGCCTGTTTCTTTTTCACACTGAGGGATGGAGTTACGCCTCCTTTGAAGGCAACAGCTTATTATGTAACCAGACACCATTGTTTCACAATCACAGCACACTTACCGTGGCTCACACTCCTACTAGCTCTGTAACACACACACACACACACACACACACACACACACACGAGGAGATGAGCTGCCCTTCAGCTGCAGCGTCCTGACTTTTTCAAGCGCATCCGAGCAGCTTGAGTTCACGATACGCATGGTTGCATGATGTTTTTTGGAAATTTGTATGAACACGACCGGAGAATAAAATCCATATTTCTGCAGACCACAGTAGTGGCTACTAAAGCCAGAAATTCCTCCAGCGAATTCATCTGCCAGTGAGGCTTTCAGGGCCCAATAAGACGACTTCACAAGCCACAGACAAAGCGCGCTGATGTTTTGGCCGCAGACTCGTCACGACTGAGTGTGTCTGCACGAAAAGTTACAAGACAAAGATACTTTTGGTGTTAATCTGTCAGTGTTCGTCCTGTTTTCTGACATTTCTGAGAGTCTGCAAAGGGTTAAAGGTCACGTTGATCCTTGAAATACTATAAATCACAACTATGTTCGATGATTTTTAGACATACTTTAGCCCAGACATACTGTATTTTCACCGTTTATTCCTTTGGATAGACAGTTTTGGTCCTTGACACACAGTCCTCAGGTTCGGCATCCCCTTGCTCACCCTGGCAAGTCTAGCTGGGCCCTCCACAACAGGGGCCTGTGAGCCCTGGGCCCCTGGAGCTCTGGCTGTTAGCCAAGGCTAGCGCTGCTCCTGCTACCTGCTGGGCCCATCAATCCGCCTTTGTTTCCCTTGTGTCACACTGTATTATCCGCACAAAGGGCCCAGCGACTCGCGCCCCCACAGCCCCGCTCTGCCCGGAGCTGGCATTCCCTAAACTCCCTAACCCCCCACCTCTCTCTCTCTCTCTCTCTCTCTCTCTTTCCCTCGCTCTCTCCACAGCCACCCCTCTGCCAACACCCTGAGCTGAAATCCCATACACCACCACCCACCGCAGGACCTCAACCCCCCACTTCCTCCAGGCATCCACCAACAGCACCACCACCATGGCCAACACGCAGCTTAAGGTGGCTGGGGTTGGTAGCGCTAACTGGAACTTTTTTTTTCCATTCATCACTCCCAAAGTGAAACGCTCTTCTTCCTTCCCTCCTTCCCTCCTTCCCTATCCCAAAAGTGCACACCCGGACTAGGTTGCGAGAGATCCCCTTTCAGCCTGTTTTCATGACAGAGTCAAAAGGGCGTGTGAATGGGGCGTCCGTGGGAGCTGGACTGTGTGAGGCGCGCACTGGTCTTCATGCACAGTAGGGGTTGAGCGGAGCCCCCCGGCCCTTTTCTATTGCCTGTAATCTCATTTGGCCTCCCCTCTCCCTTTTATTTGACTGAGGAGCTTGGACTGCTCACACTGCCCATTTCTGCCCAGATTCCTTCCCCTCTGACATACGGGGCTAATTCATTTCCAATCAGCAGCCTCACTCGCAACAACTTCTACCTTTATAATTAACCGAACACCTGCGCCTATTGTTTGGAGTAGCTAGCTCGTAGATATCTTCCAATTCTTCTTGTGAAGCGTGTGATGGATGTCTCCAGTATATCAGCCGTACTTGTCAAGTTTCCCGCTGATAGATTTACCACGCTGACCCTCTTTCATGTACGAGAGTGTAAACACAGTCGGGAAAACCAAAAAAAAAAGAAGAAGTCACCGACTCCGAAGACAAATGTGAATATTGGAAGTAAAGACGGATTGGAAGTTGGATAATGTGTCAGTGCTTGTACCTGCGCTCATTTCTCACAGCAGCCAGGAAAGGTGTATATTATTGTAATTGCCCTAGTTAGTCGTTTGTCAGCAGAAGCCCAAAGAACAGGCAGTGCTAAGCCTTAGGGTGGAAACTGTTAAACGCTGTGTTCTGTAACAGCTTGCAATCGCCTCGGCTATATAACCTACTTTTAACAGTTGGGTGTTGTTTGGCAGAGATCATTCGTTTTATACTGCAGGTCTCAGATACACATGTACAGCAGTAAAGATTCATGGCAGGCACTTGTAAATAATTTACCTTTGTCTAGCACGGGGCCAAAGATGGCAAGGTTGTCCTTGATGGTGGTGCAGTTCCATCTGCGGCCCCTGAACTGGTGCTGGCACTCCTGGATCCCGAGCTTGACGCCCTCGGCGACGCTGGGCATGATCTCGATGTAGTTGCGGCAGAAGCGCAGCTGCTTGGGCACCAGGCCGGGGATGGAGCCGCACAGGATGGGTTGGGAGCCCAGGGACGAGTACTGCTGCCCGAGGGCCAGGGACCTGTAACACATCACACATACACACACACACACACAGTAAGCATCATTAGAAGACAGCTGCTGGACTGGACTTTGAAACATCTGTGCATCTGGGTTAGGCACTGTCGGGGATTGGGGAATAAAAAGAAGTTTATGACCACAAATGAACCTTCCGTTGCACAACACGTTGTGTGCTGACCCTGAAAGTTTCTAATTTATGTCAAAGTTTTGCAAATTTTGGACAATTTTATTCAGGGTAAATGCTCACTGCTGCTTGTGTTTGAAGGTTTTTGTAAAAAAACACTCATATTTCTCAAAAAGGTGCACTCAACCCTGCAATAGCAACAACCCGCCCTCCGTGAAAGGCCGCCCTACAAGTCGAGGCCGCTTCTGCTCTGTGATATTAGCGTGATTCATCCTCCAGTGTTTTATTGACTGTCTGTTTAATGTAGTTTATATTAAGAGCTCTTGTTTATTTTGTCTCTTTCTTCTCCACCGGGATGACGGGGGTTAGGCTAATAGGCCCACTTCAGGGCAGGGATACAAGCTATTAGTACTGACTTCTCAAAGTGTTCCCACTTGTTAGCGTACACAGATCTGCTGATCTAACAGATAACACACACACACGAGAACCTGTCGGCTCAGTTTGGGAAAAGCCCCCTCACACAAATTCAAATCTGTGAAAACACCTGCCTCCACAGCTCCATCATTCATTAGTGGTTTTCCTCTGTAGCTGATCTTTTTTTTTTTTTAAGAATGACAGCATATACAGCTGAGCTTTGGCGGTGATGGATGAAAAACAGCATATCTGAAGCTATGTGCCTCACCAGAAAGGCCCCCGTGTGCAGATGTGCCTAAGCAAAGGGGATTAATCACCACAACGAGACAGCCAAGATCAGCCTGTGATGCCAGAAACCATTATAGTTTCATTCAAGTAATTAATTTTAATTGCTTTCTATTTCTCTTGAAATAAAAGAGACAGAGAAAACATGTTTTCCACTCCCGTGTTTTAACATGCTTTTTGTGGCGACAAGCTCGAACAAAGCTGCACGGTTTCATCCAAAAAGGTCACGCACTGACTGTCGGATGTCGGACTTTCTGAAAGAACCTGAAGAACAGACATGTTCCTGTGCGAGGTCTGCATTCTTAACAGATGGATGCTTCACAATAGATAGTGTGTCACTTCGCAGGGTTGGGATGTGCCGCCAATCCACAGACGAGCAGCCCGGCGCTCGACGGAGAGTCTAGGGCGGACAACGTGGCGCTTGGAGGCCATGAGAGGATCATGGGTTGGGTGGGGGGGGCGGACAATTGACGCTGATCAGATCAGAGCGCCACTCAGGATGACCTCAGGACCCCCGCAGGGCGCAACCCAATCACAGCAGCCACTGACTCTGACAGATGAGCGCAGAGCGGTGCCCCACCCCAACACAAAAGTCAAGCTATTGAAGCCAGAGGGAAAAAATCCCCCCTTAGATAGGTTCACAGCTCATGTGCGCTTCTTTTGCCTTCTACGTACGGCTCAACCCTGCCCCCCACCTCCCTCCCAAACACCCTTCTCCTCCTCCTCCTCTCTATTTTTGATCTCAGGTGAGCATTGTTACAGCAGGTATCAAGGCTTACGCGCCGAGACACGAGAGAGGGGGGGGGTGGCTTGTTTTGGTTTTACAGCTGGTCCAACGGGATACATACACGACGATCACGTAATCAGCCACTTGTGTTGTTGGCATGAGCTCCCCGACTGACAACGATACACAACAAACAATTCTTAAGTTTCAGTATGATCTGATCGCAGCTGCTCGAGGACGGCGCGGTTACATAAACTGTTTCAAACGCCGCTTTGCACGAGGAGAAACTCTCCTCTTTCATATCGGACTTAAACTCTGTTTTGCACAATTTGATGCAGAGTTTGTAATTCGATCGCGCTCATCAATCTCCGTCCATGTTCTTGTCTTTGGGTGTACCCATGCGAAGGCAGCCACATTAGCTCATCTCCCGGTTCCCGGTCCCACCAACATCACTGAAGTGTTGCTGACCTCACTCACGTCTGGTGAACTGAGTGACTAAGGGCCTTAATTACACTGTCTGCTAGCTCGGTTACTGCCCATTAATCTCATCCCAGTCATGGGATGGACCGGGGTGGATGATGCCCCGCGTGGAGGTTTGGATTTCTCTGGTGTGACACGCTCCCCCAACAACAACATCAGTCGGTTAACTCAAAGGAAAGTCTACCCAAGTGAGATATCTGCGTTCAGACAGCCGTGCCAGCCTCTCTGCTACATTTCGGCTAAACTATCTGCCCGCCGCTATGACACCCTGGCTTAGCCAGTGAATTTGGGATTTCTGATGGAATCAATTAGCTAACCACACGGGACTTTGTGGTGGACATAGCATGTTTAGACTACAGGCCGTGGATCTGCCAGCCCATTTGTCTTTGTTTGCAAAGGATGTGCCTCACTTGATCCGTATGGACAGATGAGATGAAAGGGATATCATTTTGGCTAGGTGCTAATGAGAGTCTTAACCCTGAGGGGGTTATGAGGCGTATCGTGCAAACAGACGCACACAGAGACTCATGCATTGCAGACCACATATGTGCCATGCTGATCCTGCCTGCTTTGCCTCACTTCTCGGAAAGCCACGAGCGACGTGTCTCAACCGAGTGAGGGAGCAGGAGAAGCAGCAGCAGCAGCAGCAGACGCACACAGAGACCTCCACAGAGGCAGAATGCCGGGGGAATCTGCTGCAGGGGACGAGACAAGCAGCAGAGCAGCAGCAGCAGCGAACGGAGCAGGGCTTGGCAGGTGCATGCCCGGGCAGGTCCGTATGGGGCCTCTGCTGGCCTGAGGGGTTTACGGCTTGGTTGGGGGTTTTCTCAGTATCCAAACCGCGCTGATGTGAAAGTATGACGGGCTGCTGGAAACCACAGAAATGAAGGCAGAGGAAACAAAGGGATTCCACCACACACCTTGCTTAAGAGTGGAAATTCACGCAATCAAGATTATAACACTGTCAACAAAAACTTTTGACTCAGCCACTCCCAGTGTAATAAAATCACTACGACAGCTCAGCAGCTCTGATGTATCTTTCAGGTATTATTTTGTCTCAGAGCGAGCTCGGCTCGAGTCAAGAGGTGAGTCAAGGACTCTTGTACCGTCAGAAATATGCTGCTGCAGCTGCTGTTGTGGGAGGTCTGCATTACAGGGGTCAGCGTGTAGCACAGGTCTGTGCACACATGAGCTTTTCTTTGTGTGACAGCCTCCCATGTCCACAGGCACAAAAAGTACCAGGTGACCCTCTGAACCTGTTGAGCACAACATGACATCTGACCTCGCCGCCTTTAAGCCTGATGGCCTACAGAAAGAGTTTGAAGTTCACGACCAGGATCCAGGTTTCAAAGATCAGGTGCCTGCTCATCAGAGCTGCAGCTTGTACTCAAGTGAGGAGAGTAAAATATGTAAATGTATTCAGGGCAAACTCAACACGCTGGTTTGGGTCCAGTTTCTGACCTTGGTGTTCCTGAAAAAGTAGCTTCAACTGTACAGGTATGACGTTCCTGCAACAAACAACACTGAGTTGTACCGGTGAAAGAGATTTTATATTATTCAAGGGAATAACTTCATGCAACTTATAGGTTTAGATTTAGCCTCAGAGTTTACCTCTCACGATGACGTTAGAGTCAGACTGTTAACTTGTGCAGCACGTCGCCAAAATTTTTAAGTTTAAACTACATGGTTATTCTTTTATTTCCTATGGTTGTATATTTTCATATACAAGTGTGGAGATAATATGTCACGTCTGGCTTCCATCTTTGGTCAGAATGAGGAAAATATCAGTTTGTTTAATCGTCTTCTCTATCGTGCAGCAAACAGAGAACTTTTTGTTTGAACTGGATCTGTGAGGAATTCGGAAAAACGTCAAAACTTCAGTCCTGAAACGACATGCTGCTTAACGTTAGTGCTGTGCCTTCGATGTAACTTTAGCATCAGTTACGCAGAAGAAGAGCTGCTTCAGTTTAACGTGGCCTGTTTTATTAGTTCCTTTATATAACTGTGTTTTGTCTTGTTGTCGTGCAGCAGTCCAGGCTGTGCACCAACATCGCAACACGCAATGCATCCGCGTCTCGTGTCCGTCACTGCTAGCTAATATTAGCATCTAAACGTAAGTAATGCGTTTCAGATAAATTATTCAGCTTCTGTGCTTAAGTACAAGTAGTACAAGTAGCAGTACTATAAAGTAGAAATATTTCCAGCATTAAAATTGTGAGTAAAAGTACTTATTAGCAAGATGCACTTGCTGTAAAAGTACACATTGTTGCTATGATATATCATAGTGTTAATGATGGTTATTAATAATACATGTACATGTATGCATCATTTTAATGTTGTAGCTGGTTGAGGTGGTCTTAATTATTGGCTAACGTACTGTGGCGTACTGTTTTCTGGGTCCAGTGTGTAGGATTTAGCGGCATCTAGTGGTGAAGTTGCATGTTGCAACCGACTGAATACTGCTCACCTCACCCTCACCCTCTTTTCCGAGCATGCAGAAGAAGCTACAGCAGCAGCAAAACTCAGAAGCATGGCGGACCCCATAGAAGAGGACCTGCTCTGTCTGTAGATATAAAAGTCTCATTGTTAGATAACAAAACACAAATTTTAAAGTTATGAATTAAAACAGACTTATGGATATATTATATTTCTGTCAAAATCCACTGAAATCTGACACACTGGACCTTTAATTGATGAAAATAAATTTCAAAAGTACAATATTTTGCTCTAACGTGAGCAAAAGTCTAAGTACAAATACCTTAAAACTGGACTTGAGTATAAAGTTTATATTTTGTTAGATTCTTTCACTGATTTCAGCTGAAATTATCGACCCTCGTCACAAATTATAAGTTTCGTGTTCGGGTTGTTTCGACTGACTGAGCTAAGTCAGCTAAGAAGTTTTTAGTAGTTTGTAGTTCGGGACAAATTGGAATATTTAAGTGGCAACCAAAGTCTGAGAGTGAGGCAGAGAGGAAAAGAGAGGGATTAGAGAGCCTGTCACAATCCATCCCTCCATGCATTATTCCTTAGGCGCTGTTCAAAGACTCATGGAAACCTGCGTGCATGTGTGAAGGCAGACTCAACTGCACGGCTGTGTTGCTACTTGTAAGCTCAGTCTTCCAAAAAGGTTATCAGGTGGGATGCCTTTAATCGTATCGCCCATTCTGTGCAAACATAGTAACAGCTTTAATTGGCTTGCGCCCTTGTTGTAGGACATGCTGAAAACTGCTGACGCATGATGATATAATTTTCCATTCAGTTTCATGAATGGAGCTGGGACACTCTCCAGACTATTGCTTTCAGGTCAAGGAGACTTAGAGCCGATGATGTATTTAAGCACACCTCATTTGTGCAGCGTTAGAGAGTGAGTTCAGTTATGAAAGAGCAGCTTTAACGCTCTAATGAACCTCTCATCAGATCTTTTATTTTATTAGCAACAAGCAGTCTGCAAAACATTTAATTATGACCTTTATTATATTTTCAGCCCTCAACGTTCAGCTAAATGCTGTTATTTTCCGATGTATATTGCCTGAACAAGTTAACTTATTTCATTAAAGAGAGATTAATGTGCCTGAAGCGCTGAGTCCCGAGTGTGTTCTGTCACTTCCTCAGTGATAACCGGGCTCCTGCCGCAGTAACATACTGTGAGAATATTGTTTGCATTAAACTCAGATCTACCTCTAATTTACCTCTATATGTTGACGCCGCAGCTCAACTTGTCAGATTTTGCCCGGAGGACACCGTGTTGCTAAAATGAGGCCCTGGCAGAGCAGAGCGGCAGAACGCTGCCATCAGAATTTCATTTATAAATCCCACAACAGAGTCCGCCGAGACATAAAGACACTCGAAAGAGAGTAAGTGGGCCAAGGAAAGTTGCCGGCTTTGCCCGAGGATGGGACTTTTCCTGGTGGAGGCTGGAATGCAAAGTCTCCTGTCTGCTCTGCTCGGCTGTGTTTTGTTGTCTTCTCTTTTTCTTTGGCACACTTTTGATTTGTAGTCCAACAGCTCCTGGCTGATCAGATAAAAAATGACAGGACCCCTGAAAAATGTTCCAACCTGCTCTTTTCTTTTCTACCTCCTTTCCCCTTCTCTGCACACTGTTGCAGGGAGTATGTGGAGCCCCTGCAGTCACATGTATGGAGACTTGAAGTAGGGGAAACTGAACAGGGTGTAAACTCGTGAACCTGCCTGTTAGGAAGTGAATGAGAGCAGCAGAAGCTCTGCACAGGAGAGCACGAGGCACCGTGCGACCGGAGGCTCGGTTTGTCTCGGCCTGTCTCGTAAGGTGGACACCACAGAGTCCGAGCTGTTGTCTTGAAAAAAGGACAGAGCTTGTTTGAATGAGACTCTTGAGGGACTGTGTGAATGAACCACAACTCAAACAGTGCATTGTTCCCTGGCTCTCTGCTCATTAGCGGCAGCTTGTTGGCACCGCTGCTTGAATTGTCAGCAGTAATGCATCCTATGCAAATCATAACTCGTAAATGGATTGCCTGGAATCTTCCATTGTATGTCTGGAATTTCTTTGTGGAAATTTCGAGCACCACACGGTGTCTTTAAAAGTAATTAAAAACCTAATTGCTGTTGACTTTCTCATGCTTGGTTGATTTTTGAAAAAAAAAACCCAAACTGGAATGTGAAGCTACATTGTGGGGGGATAAACCTGGTTAACAAAGCTTGCCAGTCCACAGATATTTCACTCACAGGCGGTACCGCCTTTAGCCCACACTGGTTCAGAGCCCTGACTGCCTTTTCCATCGATCTGCAGGTCCCCAAAAACCAACTGCCACGCATGTGTTTAACTCTCCTTTTAAACTTTTGTATCCCTCGATAAGGCCGATTGTCATCAATCGATAGTTTTCATCTCATCTGGGCAGATTTGCGATGTTTTACTTGTGTTTACTGGTGTTTTTGTTAATTATAAAAGAGTTGTTGTACAAAAACATGTCGATATTTCTCATTTTTAAGCAACAAAAAAAGGTAAAATTTCGATATCAGTGCAGAAATCAGCCCTCAAACGAAGAGGATTACGAGATCGTCGCTCATTTTTGGAGGTGATGTTTAACTCTTTCAAAAAGACAGCATGTAAACTAGATCTCTAGGTGTAGTGGTCTGATTGGTGCTCCTCTCTTCCTGTCCACACTCTTCACCTGAGGCGCTATGACTGCATCCAGGCTGTACAGGTGTGATGAGCACATCTCTGACGCTGACCCTGCTGTGTGTGTGTGTGTCAGAGAAATTGCTCACTGCTAATAATTAACCTCTGTAACAAGCCACACAGGTGAGATCAGCCAGGTAATGAAGACTTTAAATATGGTGTGTGTTTGTACCTCCACACGTGTCCCCTAATGATCTGCTTTGCCCTCTGGGCCGTTGCAGTTTTCCCTTTGAGGAACCGTCCCGGCCTGTGTTTTGTAGTGCCGCTAATAGCTGTGCACTGGGGGACTTTGTCATTTCCTACAAGAGAGCACACACACTGCGTGTCCTTTGATGGTGGGTGAAGATTAGGACTCGCCTTCGCTGCTTTGAAATACCACTCTCCTTTGAACCTCTCACCTTAGCCTGGGTTTGACTGGATAATGTCATCCCACATGCCTCTCCAATGAAAGGTGTTTGGATGTTTGCCGAGGTGACGAGGTGTCGGGTCAGAACAAGGAGGTTACTCTCACTGACAGTCAACGATCTTCAAGATTAAAAATTCACGAGTCACGAGATGTTTCATCAAATCAAACTGGTCATTTTAGAACATCTCACACAGTCATACGTGTGTTTGTATCTCTGTGGACGTCTCTCTCTCCGTGGAGTCATTTCTCTTTGGGCTTTAGCCCAATATTGCCTTTGACCCTGGCCCTACGGCGGCCCTCATCCATTCATAATGGAACCCCAACGTTTCTTTATGAATGACATTCTTCTGGACTTTCCTGCTCTTTTCTCTACCTTCCACCGCACCGTCGAGAACAATACCCACGACATCCTTGATCTTTTCACACGAGGCGGCAGACGGCGGATTTTCCCGCAGTAAGAATCATTTAAGTGATCCCTTTGCAAGAAGTGGTCGGGGTTTTTTTTTTTGGATTGAAGATTGGAGGTTGGGGGGTGGAGGGGGTGTCACAGTCAGATAATGACATTCCTGAGACCCAGAGATGGACTCTAGAGCCCCGTTTAAGCCGCTCAGGTTGAACTGGAAGGACTGGGCAATTTTGGTAGATAGCTTCGCGTGGGATCGTTCGAGAGGTTCCCAAAAACTTTCCACAAGTAGTGCTTCAAACGGGAAATTTTAGTCAGGAAGTCTCATTTAGGCCTATACATGCTCCAAATTTTGCACTTTGAATCAGTGAGAGCTTTAAAAATGCACGCAGGCTCATTTTAAAGGTGAAATACCTTCAACTAATTCATGTTTTTTTTTGCTTTAACTCATGTCTGCATTTGTAGCAGTGACTTAATTTTAACAAGTTGGAGTGTTTCTCTTGATTTGAAGTGAAGCAAATCCCAGTCAGGTGCAGGAATTCAAATAAATACTGATTTGATCAGGATGTTTTAGCGTCTGCAGAACGTAATCTGACTTTTATCACAAAACTATTAAGATATTCTCAACAGATTTGTTGTTGCCAGCAGCAATTAACACTCCCACAGTCTCTTTATCTGTCCGTCTGTCTCAGCTTCCTCTCTCTCTACCTGTTTGGTTTCATAACCGCAGCAATGTAAACGTTAACTAATTGGAAAAATGTTTGCGGAGAAGCGGAATCCGTACGAGGCGGCGCTGCTTCATTGGAGAAATTGTAACAGTTGTGATGACAACAGGAGGATTAAGAGAATAACAGTTATTGGATTTAAAACATCTCGCAGGCCAAGCGGCGTGATATGACAGCTAAACCGATAATCACCGCCGATGCTCGACGGCTGGTGTTGGCAGTACGTTCATCTGAGGTAATTCCTCGTTGAAAGTGACTGTCATCATTCACTTACAAACCACCGCTGTTTATGCAAGAAACACAAACACACCTTCTGGCTGACAGAGCGGCTTAAGCTGCTCTGAAAATTGCTGATGAGTTAAGCCACGCGGCCTTAATATAAAACTAGCCGTGACTCTTTAATAAGAGCAGAATGTCGTGTCATAGTTTGATATTAAAGTTTAAAAAGGTGGAACCAAAACACAGAAGTATCTCTTTGTTTTCAAACCACACAGAGAGGACGGCGTTGTCAGATAATTGGACAGAGACCTGTGGAGGACGTGTGGTCACAACATTACTTTAAGCTGTCGTGAATTCACTCAAAATTAAACATTCTTGCATTTCAAGAAGGCGATTTACTGCTCCGGTCTCGCCTTTTTCCAAACCCACCTCATTAGTTTGCTATGCCTCTTTCTCTCCCCTTACTACACCTCATCTTCATCCACGCATATGTGCATATCACTCAAGTTATTTATGCTCTGTTTTGTTTTCAACACCCCGTCTTGTAAAAGCAAAGGCTGCCAGGCATAAAGCAGTCAAGACTCCTCTTCCCTCCAACCCGTCCCACCTTGGCTGGAGAATTTATGGCCAAGTCCTCGCCCCTGAGACAGAAGCTGAGAGGAGCCTTCCCTGGGCCCTCGCTTGAAACTCGGCACCCTCTTGTTTGACGCACCACCTCATTTTGTCTCCTTTTGGACACGTTCGACACCGCGGGGCGATGCCACTGACAGCGGCTGTTTGACACCCATTCCTCAGCACCTGCCCAGTCACCTGGAGCGACGGCACGGCTTTTCATCTTTCCACCCCAGCCAGTAACCCCTCACCCTGCCTACACTTCAAAATTTGTTACCCAAATCAAAGCTGGTGTGCATTGTTAAGGTTTCGAACATTATACCAGTGTCATGTAAGCTCCTTGAACAGAACAGCTGCAGGTAATTCACAGAGAGAGAATCCCAGGCTCTTTGTCACTGTTGTCTGATGGTTCTTGCCGAAGCCAGGAGTGGGTGTAAAGTCCTCTTTGCCATTAACACTTCAGCCCTGTGGCCTGTGTGCTTGGCAGCTGCCTGCTCTGTAAATGAAACCAGAAGATGCTCGCGGTTTGGACAGCGCTATGGTGGGACCACATGCTAGTTGGGCTACTAAAAAGTGCAGTAGCTCTGACAAGTATTGTGTTGTGAGCCAAAAGAGCTTTGTCATACGCCTACGCAAATATCTCCAAAATAGAAGCTTTATGTTACAAAAGAAGACCAGGAGCCATGAGGTCAGCTGCATGTAGCTGAATTTGTAATGAGATAAACCTCTAAATTTCAGTTGCTGGTGCCAAAAGCGATCTGGGATAATTTAACAAAGAATAAAACCCTGCGGCACCTAAACATATTGTCTCCTGACAAATCCGTAGTGGAGGGGGTGAATTGTGGTGCAATTGAAAAGCAAAATGATATGCTTAACTGTTTTTCCCCCCCTCAAAAAAAAAAGAAGAAGAAAAAAAAGAATCATTTAATTACAGCTGATGCCCCGTGGCACGCCGCAAAATTTGTAATATTTTAAAAATTGTGTGCAACTTTGTCAGTGGCAACGATTTTCTGCTCAATGCGTGTCATTCGTCTACCATAAAAAAAAGAAGAAAAAATAAAAAATAAATTCTGAATCACGGCATGGTTTTTTGGTGGGGGGAGCCGGCGGCCTGAATGTTAGACAGTGGCACACAATAGCAAAACAAAAACAAAATTACGCCATAAAAAATTCTTGTTATGCTTCGAGAAAGAAATCGATTATGGTTTAAAACCAAGAGGCTTTGTTGAGCTTTCACGAGCAAAATCAGTGTTGTCATCGTCCTCGAGCAATAGCCACAATTTATGTAATAATGTATGACTTACACTGCTGTGTGGAAATGCCTCACAAGTCCTCTCACAGTAGCTGTTGACAATTCATATCAACATGGCAAGCCTTCTTGCTAAAAACTCCATATTTTAAAAAAACTAAATTCATCCTCTTAGCATCACAACATACTCCAACGTGATAAATGGACCTGAGTGTAGAGGGGAAAAGAACGGCGAGCCTTTTCCGTTACACTAGTATTTGAGGTTAAGATTCTTTGGACTGGGCCGGAGAACATTTTTCCACGCAGTCAACTGAAAGTGCACATTCTGCCCTCTCAGAAATGATCATTTGACCAAAAAGTCTCTCTCTCTCTCTCTCTATAGGGTCTGATGCTGAAACTGTGGATTTGTACTCACCACCAGATGGGATAGCCTCCAAGCACCCGTGAGCTGGACAACCACACACACATCAAATATCCAATCAGATACAAATCCATGAGGTAAGCCTTGTAAAGTGTGTGAGAGGGTAAATGGATCAATACATAGAACTACTTCCAGCAGGCAATGAAGAAGAGTTTCCAGGAAAGAGAAGGGAAGCTTTAGGGCAGCTTGATTGTTGAATAAGGGGGGAAGATTAAAATGATATTGAGCAAAAAAAAAAAAAAGATCTTCCTCCTGTTTTCCCCCCTTCTTTGAGTCGGGCCAGGAAAGTGTGTCTGTCTCCTAGTAGTTAAGAGAATAAGTGTCTCTCACACACATGCACACACGCTCCTACCCGTCCTCTCCTTCCCTCCCTCTCTCTGAGGTTCTTCCCTAAGGTAGATATCTTTTTCTCTCTCTCTCTCTACTTTTTTCTCCCTCAGGATGCCTCATCCACAGGCCCAATATTAAAGGGGGGGGGGAGGCAGGGTGGAGGAGAGGAGGAGGAGGAGGAGGAGGAGGAGGTGGAGGGGGGGTGGTGGATGAGGTTTGGAGATGTCAGCTGGCAAGCCAATCACAGAAGATGGCCTTAGGTTACGAAAAAAAAATTATTATTCGTTCCCATCTGTCAATCACACGCCACCCCCTGGTAATGTGGAAAAGAAAGGAAGGGAGTGAAAAAAGAGGGAGGGAGGGAAATGAGAGAGGGAGGTAAAGGGAGGGACACGTGAAAAAAAAAAAAAAAAAAAAAAGGTAGAGTTGTTACTCAACTTGTTTCATCTGCGATCACACACAAACAAAAAAAGAGTCTGGAGGTAGGTGGAAGGATGTAGGCCAGCTTCTCCACACACACACACACGCACACACACACACACACACGCTGATGTTGACACATTGATTTTTTAGGGGTTGTGCCCTGACTAATTGATCCGGATATACAGTTCACACACACACACACACACACACACACACGTCAACACATGCATAATCTCACTCACGGGGACATATACAGTGAATTTTCTAAATTGTTGTCCGCCCACCCCAACAGGGGAGGACATAAAAGGGCAACACAATAAAGCCATAAACTGCGGTGGAGGTGGTGGAGGTGGTGGTGGTGGCTGGGCCAGGCATGCAGGGGTTATATGCTTCAGCGGCCCAAAGGCGACACATTTTACATCAATACTATTGTCATTCTGATGGGGCTGTGGGGCGAGCAGCCGTGGGACAGGAGGGAGGAGGGAGAGGAGAGATAGATAGAGAGCGAAGGAAGAAGGAGGAAGGAGGAGGAGGGTGGGACACTTGTGACGGACTTAGCCTGAAGTAACCACGCATTTGATTTTGGAGGAAAGTGATCAGGACGAATGCAAACGAGAGATCAAACACGAACGCAGTTGTCGTGATGACAATCTAGTTAGAGGTTGTTGGTTTTTTTTGGTCTCGCAGGATTATCAGTCGGAAAGAATGACCACCAAAGACGTGACCGCTGCTCTGAGACATTTTGAAGGCAGTAATGAAGGGGTTGATCAGTCTAAATTTCATGTTTGACTTCACAGAACATAAGTTTTTATGAAAAACGAGGCGTCTTCAACATCACGATTATTCTGCTAGATATTTGCCCCGTGCCCTTTAAAGACGGAGGTTGAATTTCACTCATTTACACATGATTTATCCTCAAAAACAAACACAAAAATGATTTTTTTAGGTGAGCCGCAAACTCGATTTAAAGACCTCTTTGAGCACAACTTAAAAATGTGACTTACTACTAATTTATAAGTCATTAGAGCAGATGGATTACATGATAGATTTCACAACAGATTGAGTGCGTGGAGCCATATGGAAACCAGCCTTTGGGAGATCTGTTTCCAAGTAAGAAAAGGTCATAATAGGTTCAGTGACATAGTAAAAGATGTTTTATTGATTTCATCCTGATTTAATATCGTGGCAACAGAAAGAAAATTAATGAAAGTTTCATTTTTGTGGACGCCATTTTAGTCTCAGATTAGGCCACTGAAATGACTCAAAGTTTGTCGCTCCAACACATACACTGTCACTCTTAAATGGACTCTACTTGAGAAAAATCTCTCTCCCTGTGATGTGCCTGTTGCCTGGAGGGGGGGCCCGTGGTCTTTCTGCTGAGGACCTCCAGGGCATGAGTGAGCTCCGTGGACCGAGGGGGCTTGGAAGAGGTCGCTCAGCAGGGGCTGGGAGCGTGCACTCTGCAGAGAGGAAGGCTGAGTGCCCACCGCAGAGCCACAGAGAGAGAGAGAGAGAGAGAGAGAGCCCGGTGACCACAGTCTGGAGGTCAGTAGTGGAGTGGCCCCCTTCACCCGCCCCTTCTGTTTTATTCCTCCATAACAAAGAAGATAGGGAAACAGGCAGTGACTGAGCAGCACTCGACCTACCGCCCGTTTGAGAGGAGAGAGGAGAGAGGAGGGGGTTCCTCCGAGTCTCTAAATGTGACAATAATTGATAGATATCTTTGTGAGACTTGTCTGAAGCCTGCTCTCCAGCCAGTCGTGGTGGGGAGTCTTCGACATTCTACCAATAAAAACCGCTTTTCAATACCTCGAGTCAAGATGCGGTATGTCATGGCGGTGCTGACAATGAGGCAGGTCTGTTTTCGATCACCAACATTGTTGTGTGTTACGGCATCGTCAGAAATGTGCCTAGCTCAGCTCTGGGATTTGGATGACAGTTGCTCTGTAGGAGCCGGTGTGTAGGGCCAGGGATGGATGAGGGGAATGTGACAGTGGTCTAATTTATGAGTGCAGGCAAAGGAATCAGTCTGCGGTCTGCATCTGAACAACATTGAAACCACGTTTCCCAGGTTGAGGCCACAAGTGCACTGCAAACTGTCTGGAAAGGCGGCAGCGATTGAGGTCAAGAACGACGGAGCCCGATCTCGAAGTGAACTGTGACTCGACAACACTCGTGGTGCTGTTTTGTACAAGTTTTTGCTGAAGGAAGGCTTCAGTTTTTTGCGTGTCTGCATCAGTAGGTGCACAGGAGGGGGAGGCACACACAGAGGTCCCCTACCGGGCCGGTTTCTACGGTGACCTGAGAAAGGCCGTAACCAGGTCCGGCTCTTTCTCAGGGCCTAATCAGCGTATTACCACAAAGAAGGACATGTGTTCGGGCCCCCCCACCTCTCTACCCTCCCTACTCAATCCGACCAGCATGGCTGGACACAGGCAGCCAATAAAACCAGGATTAGGAGGGTATCTACACACACTGGGCTGTAGCGAAAAAGTTTCTGAACACGCCCCAATCCCGCCCTGCTCCCTTCACAAACTTCTTTTCATCATTCTTCTCTGTCTCTCATTCCTTCCATCGTTCACTTTATTTCACTTGCTCCCATGTTTATATCCTTCCTTTGCCTCTTCCTTTCACGGCCCTCACCCTGTAAGCTCTTCACACAATGGGGCATGCAGAAATTACTCATTTTGCCGGAGCAGTTCGACCAAATTCCCAATGCCTCTTGCCCACCTCCCCTCCTTTTTACTCCGGATCTTGTGCTGTTATGATAATGAAATGTGTTCCATCACAATGACAATGCCGTGCATGTGTTTGGCAGTGTGTGTGGATGAATTTATGTGAATTCACGCTCCTCTACATAATGTGCAAAATTTCACCACCACGCATCATCTTTTGCCTCCATATGTTTAGTAATTGCCTAATTAATTAAAACCAGATACTCGTAATAAAAAGTCCACGTGTGCAGCGTGTTCTGTCTGTGCAGGAAGTACATCGTGTTTACTGTCATGGTTTGTCTGGTGAACTTTGGAAGTCATGCGCCTCTCGCTGCTTGGAGACTTCACCTCAGAGTCCTCGCTAATGTGTCCTGGAAATGGGAGAGTGTTAAGGATAATATCAACGCCTTTGTCAGGACTTTTTAAGACAGGGGACAAAGACGACAAGAACTCGTCCCCCCCTCCCAAATAAACCTTTTTCATTAGAGCAGCAAACACTTCATCCATCGGCCGTGTGAGGGAAGCTCTGTTTGGTGTGTGTGCGAGGTCCCACAGGGAAGAGCCTAAACCCTCAGCGGTCTTCAGCCGGACACTGAGGCGGCCTAATTAAAGGGCACTTAAGCCCGCACAATGTGCGGCGGTGCAGGTTGGAGTTGGTGGGGGTCCCCGCCGAGAGGGACAGAATTCATGGCACTCGTAAACAAGGGAGTCCAGGACAGAGGGACAGAAGAGGGCTATGTGCCAGAGACTTTGTTCACACAAGATGAAGAGTCAACAGCCTCCCTATCCCTCACCCCTCCTTAGCCATCCCCCCTAATAACCACCTTCTTCAGAGGAGCTGCGAACACAATGCCGTCCCACTCCCCTCCTCTTGCTCTCAATCACTGTTGGGACAATGAGGGGAACCCCCCCAACACACACACACCACCACCACCACCACCACCACCATCCTTCTGCCCCTCCCCGACCCCCAAACAGACACTTCTTTTATTGAAATTCTTTGGTGTTCTAATCCTCAGCTTCCTCCAGGGGCAATAATGGACTCCCTGCGTCAGCCTTTTCCAGCGAGGCTATCATCCAAGCCTGCCTGGGTCACAAGTCCACCTTCTCCTATTGGAGAAAACTGCCCCGGCAGTGTCATTCCTGTCACATCCAGCTCATTTACAGGCCATACGAGCCTCGGTGCCATCGACCTGAAGAGCACATTCGTATTAATAGATTCTCTACAGTACTTCAGGTGAAAATGTCACATGTCCTACCTTTTAGAGTCACAGAAGAAGTTGGGGATGTTTTCTATTTTCCTGTTTTTTAATAATATTTATCAGCTTTAATGAATTTAAATAGTTTCTTCCTGTTTTGTCTCCACCGCATGTCAGATCATCTCAGATTCAGGACGAGGCATATTCGGTGGGAAGTGTGGAACGTGCTGCAAATACAAAAATACTGCTCGAAATAAATTTGTCAGCAAGTTTTCTCACAAATAAAAATGACAAGAAGAAGCCAAATGAATGCTGAACACAGATCATACCGCACATTGTGTTAGCGAGACTGGAGTCAGATATTGCCTTCGTCTAATCCTTTAATATAGAGGATGTAACCCTCGTTGACATGAGTTGGGCTGACACAATATTAGAAATACCTCTCAGTACAAAACACCACCACAAACTGCAGCCTCCAAAATGGTCATAAAGTTGAATTGAAACATCCTGAAGATTTTCAACAAAAACTGCACATGAATAGAAGAGTTAGTGAATAAATGTTTGTTTTAAACTGCATAGAATTAAGCCAGGTGTACCTAATGATCACTATGTACTGTATATGAGGACAAAAGCATGAAGCAACAGTAAATATTTTATTTTAGTAGGTTAATCATGCTGAATTATGATTATTCTGTAAAAAAAGACACACTGTCACATCATAAACATTAACTTTAACAGTACACAGCTGTGCAGATTCATGCACTTATGCACTTAAAGTGAGTATTTCTTTGCTGGTAACAAGGTTGATTAGTACAAACACACAGATATGTAATTATTCTATATATTTAATCTGTTCTGCACCGCTGTGCTCGTGTTAAAGTTGCATGACTGAAGGTGCATTACAGTACACACACTCAGGACGGCAGTTCAGAGTGTGTTGATGCTGACATCTGCTGGTCGAACACAACCTGAAGCTCTTTGTTTACATGTAGAGATATCAAATGTGTCGCAAGCATGAAGCCTGCAATGTGACAGTACATGACTAATAATTAATGTTTTGATTAATCGGTCAATAAAATGTCAACGATTGTGACAAACAGGCATCAAAATTTACCAGAATCCAAAGTAAAGTGTCAAAGGTCAAACAAGAAAAAGAAGTTTTTATATCTTCAACTTCTAAACAGTGAATTTTGTGCTCGATACATTACAACTGTGATTCGTTTAATTGAGACGAACTTATTAAACAAGCGGACAGCTTTTCCCTCGATGGGTTTGGCTGATGGTTAGAATTAAATTACCACACTGACAGAAGTGCAGTATCACTGCTGTGGGATGTAACACCAAAATCTTTAGCCAAGAACGTTATTGCAATATTGCGTTTTTCCACAACGAAATAATAAAAAGTCTACACAAGTTTCAGGCGCCAGTAAACCTTTATAATGTAAAGTATAATGTCGGCTCATCCATAAAGTCATATTAAGTCAGATTAAGAATGATTTACATCATAAAAAAAACACTTTTTGTAACTGTTCAGGAAGGTTCTGCGTTCAAATCTCAGTCCTGGTCCTTCCTATAAATAAATAAATGCATGTTAGTTCCAGTGTTATGGTTGTAAAATGCTACTTTATAATTAGATATGAGTTATGAGTTGCCTTTGGGGAAAAGAAATGTACTTTACTAATGATATATAAAGAATTTACACCAAGTTCCAAGATGAAGACAGCCGCTGTTGCCAGAACAAAATACAACATGAAATGTATCTCATCATTAAAAGCTTTTATTACTGGCAAGAGTCCTATTAACGGCATCACATTACGTCTACCGGGGGGGGGGGCTCAGCCAGAAGACCTGTGGGCATCAGCCAAAGTGTAGAGAAATGTAGTCTACAGAGGAACATATCTAAACATCTATTAAATACGTGGTTGTGAAGAAATGGATACGACTGCAGCCCTTTGAAGCTTTGATTTTATCATCGGCAGCGGCAGCCAAAGTTTTGTTACGGCTAAGATCAGATACCCACCGAGTGTAAATTTCACGATGGGTGCTTGTACAATAAAACATGAAAGATAAATATATAAAAACAGCTGAGCATGCTGCTTAAACTTCACATGTTTATAGAAGAAGACAACCTTCAATCAGAAGTGATACAGTAAGCATAGCATCTTAATTTTGACTCGAGGTAGTCTCAACACCGTCACTGTCTCCCTTTAAAATCCACATTGTGTCAAAGGCGACTTGTTGATGTGACATTGCATCATTTTCCCCCCTCCTGAGGTCTATTTTATCAGTGTCATGTATTTGCCCATTGTTCCAGTGCCAGCAATGATCTCACAGTACTGTCATCCATAGTTCGCATTTGAACAGAGCTCTAGGTTTACATACAGCTAACATGGCTATAGCACCCAAGGCCATGAGCGCATGAGAGAGTCCGCTGTCAGTCGGCCAAACCTGTTTCTTGCCACTCATCACAGGGGTACCCTTACAAACAGTGGGTGTCACGTAACATTGCATGCCAGTAGAACACAGTTGACCCCTTTGGCCTCGGGCTACTGCGGGCCTAAATTAGTATTAGGGCTTATCTTGGGACCCAGAACATGACACTGTTGATCTTTGATTTTGGGACCAGAGTATCAGCCCCATCAGTCATTTTTCGTTGCCTCTAGCAAGGTCTCCTCTCACCTTGGGTACATAAGTAGTCAAGGGCCTCCTTTTGTATTCAGGTATCAAGTGCCAACCAGAGAGGCGTCAGAGTCGCTGGCTGTTTTAATTAAACAGAAAGTGAATTTAAATGATGTCTGAAGGACCTTAAGACGCACAACTAGTCTCAAGTGTCTTTCTCCCTTGTTTTGTGTCTGTTTTAATTATTTTAGATGACTATGTCACCCTGTCAGGGTCAGTCGAGTCGCAGTCTACGTCATATTTATTTATTTGACATATTTTACAACAGTTATTGGATGGATTGCTCTGGAGTTTGAATAAGAATCATGGTCCCCATAGGATGAATCCTGCTGATCTAGAGCCGCTATGAGGTTGATGTTTAGTAAGATTAAAACTCTGGTGGTCCTCTGACGTTTCTACGAGTGCCACCGTAAGTTAAAAATTCAGCCTTAGTTGTGGTTTGTGTTTGGCACTAAACTAAACTAAGATGGTAGACCTGCTAAAACATCATGTTAGCATTGTTTATGTGACCGAAGTTAGCTCAAGACATTGTGATGCTCACATTCCAATATTCCAAATATATATATATATATATATATATATATATATATATATATATATATATGTATGGACAAGGATAAAAAACATTTTTTTGTACATTTTAACTGTACCTGTGTCTATATATGTTTGATGTTTGTACTGAGAGAGCAAAGTATAACCGGAGTCAAATTCCTCATTCCTCATACCTGGCGAATTAAAGTGATTCTAACTCTGACACACACACACACACACACACATATGTATATAGATAGATAGATAGATAGATAGATAGAAAATCACATACCAAAATGTTAGAAAATGCACACTTAAGTTGCCAAAAAGTAAATAAATAAATAATAATTTTCATTATTCTATAAAAAAGCAACATAACGTCATGAATGAATTATTATTTATTATTAATTAACAATTATTAAAAACATTATAATCATTAAAAACAAGATATAAAACATATTTTAAGTGTTTTAGGAGTCAATCATGCTCCGGGTCCCTCCTCAGCTGTGACGTCGAAAGGGGGGCGTACGCCACGTTCTTTCAACGCACTGAGCCACGATTGGCCAGTCTCGACCACGTGACCGACGGCAACCAATCAGGGTGAGAGTGCGAAGAGGAGGAGGGGTGCCCCCGTGAAAACGAATAGCGGTGACGTTACATCATGAACTGTGCTGTGTTGTCACCAGCTGTTGTCTAGAAGACGAAGGTGGAAAAGTGGATGTGTGTCTCGCGTTTGATTGTGTGTCCCCGCGAGCACACACCGGAGCACACCGAAGCACGGAGCCCCAGAGAGATGGTTACCGGATGACTGATCCAAAACACCGGAGCCTCGCCGGTCTCACAGTGACAGTATCAATTACATAACTGAAGGCATCGATAAGACAAAAACTGTGATAACGGACTAGTGCCAATACAGGTCGGAGTTGAAGCCATTTTTCTCTGCAGTGAGTGTAATGATTTATCTTCTCTGTGTACTTTTACCTGCTGTACTCAGAGGTACTTCACTTGTAGATCTTTGTTGCTACGTTACGGATAATTATGTTGCCGGTTACATCTGAGGCTCTGACAACTTAAAAAGAAAACAGCATACTGGAATGACCAAGCGCTACTCGTGTCTGTTAACCACTGTTGACCAAGCAGATACTAACTTGCTCAGTAGTTTTTCATTAGTAGCCTACTTATTGCTTCATTTAGCCTGAGTGCCACAGAGAATACTGGTTTCTGATTGGCCCGGCAGATGTCACACATTGCACGATATACAACAGTGACTTCAGGCCGAGCGATTTGATTGGACGAGAGGCATTCCATGAGTGCCGATATAGAGCATACCGGCACTGGGACTTTCACAGGTGTTCTAATATTGACGATAAACTTTGTACGATTAGCTGATAGTTAGCCCGATCAGCCACACCGGTAATCAATACCATGGTAAGGCTTAAAGTTATGCAGAATTATGCACGTGGACGCTTTGATTGACAGATAGTTGCCATTACAGATCGATTATTAGAGCTCCCAGGCGTTATTTGGCCTACCATAGGTTCGCCATCCATCTACCCATCTGTCTTTGCCGATATTTAGCTTAGCCAGGAGGCGGATGAAGCATACATCCAACATTGCAGCAAACTGTGGGTGACTTCACTCATGCGCTGTCTATTCTTTATACTGTCAGTGGTAACAGCACTGGGACTTTAACTGACACGTATAATTCCGCTTCATGGGTGTTCAAAAATTAACGATATACTAATGTTTGTGATCTATCATCCATTTTAGCAAACATATTTCTACAAGTGGTTTAAAGACGCACACAAGGTGCATTTACTTTGTACGGTTAGCTGCTAATTAGCCTGATCAGCCACGCCAGTAATCAATACACACATTAATAAAAACCATTAACTAACAGCAGTCAGCTTCAGACAACCATATCATAGTTGCTAGTGTTTCTGTAGTGATGACAAAATAACCGGATCACAGCCGTGCTTATATTCAGTATAACAGCACTCCCTCTTGCAGCTAAGTAAACAGCAGTTTGAGATTGAGTTAAAAACACGTAAAACACGCAGGACTGGGCCACATGGTTAAAATCAATATCATTATTGCAATGATTATTTTCTTTTTGAAACATCATGACACACAAACTCCTAGATGAATCGTGGTTATTGTCACCGGTATATCACAACACCTCTACTATAAATGAACAATAATGGTGCCACCTGAAGTTGGTAAATGAACTATTGCCCCTACAGTGCTGAGAAGTGATTATTTTAATTGTACCATTCAATTATAAATGCGACAGGATACACTCAGGCTCAGGCACAGCTTGGGTAATTGCCATAACTCCTAATAACCCTGTAGAATATGATTTGTCTGATAACCTTTTGCTCGGGCGTACACTTCTTTCTGTTTGTCTTATAGCAGACAGATAATCACGTCAGCAGGGTTCAGAGCAGGATCACCTACTGTCTGTACTTGGAGTGCTTTTGAAGTGGCATCACCACCACCACCACCACCACCGCCATCATGAATGTGGGCACGGCGCACAGCGAGGTGAACCCCAACACCCGAGTGATGAACAGCAGAGGAATGTGGCTGTCTTACATCTTGGGCATCGGCCTCCTGCACGTCATCCTGCTCAGCATTCCCTTTGCCAGCGTACCCGTGGTCTGGACGCTCACCAACCTTATTCACAATCTGGTCAGTGAGCGCTACCAGTTACCTTTAACATTTGTTGGACACGTACAGCGTCATGCATCCTTGTAAACAGGTTTGGGATATAGTGACTGAGAGTAACTTTACAAAAAAGAGTCAGAGGGTGACAAATCTCTGCACTAAGATCTACTTGCTCTTAGTCATGTTCTGTATTATGAATCGGTGCCAGTAATGATTCAACCAGCCTTTAATTTGAAGAGCTGCAGTCACGCATCATGAACTTGATTACCTCAGACTGTCTGTCTGGTCTTCAGCTTCCAAGAAAAGCGCAATATTAGCTATAATTTGATTACAGGAGTTTATTTAATAGTTTAAAAGCGCTCCTGGGAATCCTCAGCACACACACCCACTTGTTGCTTCAGTTTTTGGGGTCTATAATGTCTTATTACTTTTGTTTCTAGACAAAATCTGTCATCCATTAGTGCAACAGTGCTGTTTCTTTTCTTTCTCACACTTCATGTTTCTTGTCTGTTGCAGTGCATGTATCTCCTGCTTCACACAGTCAAGGGGACTCCCTTTGAGACCCCGGATCAGGGCAAGGCTCGCCTCCTCACACACTGGGAGCAAATGGACTACGGTGTGCAGTTTACTGCTTCACGCAAGTTCCTCACCATCACGCCTATTGTCCTGTAAGTGTGGCCGTCTAATCCGAATCTAAACTGGAGTACACTGAGAAACAAGTTAAGTACCTAATAGAGTACCAAAGCTTGACATTGGTAGGACTGTGTATTGATACTTGATACCTTTAAGGTATCGACAGAAATAACTCAGTATCAAGTAGTACAGAAACTTCTCCACTGAAGCGATACCGGCATTTGATCCTTTTGTACCCAGATAAAAAAAAAGAATTTTTTTCTTACTGCTCAAGCGTTCTTTGATTTACGTGACTTGTGATTTGCCCACTACTGCAGCTACAACTAGCAGCTACAGACTGTGGTGGTGAAGTTGAGCAGAGTTTATTTGACAAAACTGGCAGTTCAGTGTACAGAGATGCAACTACAACCTTCAAAAATACAGCTATACTGTCTGCGGCGTCAGAAAAGAATAACTGCATTAAATGGGTAAGGATTATTTCACTGGGAATATGAGTAACACGCTAAAGCACCTCATGAAGCGTGGTTAAAACGTTAGCGTGGACAGCCGCACCGTGTTTACTCTATTGGTGTCGGTATCACTTTAAGGGTACTGGCATTGGTACTGGTATCATCATTTTTTAAACAGTACCCAGCTCTAGACAGTGGTAATGTCCGATAAGGACGTGACCCCTCACTGGCTTCCCGCCCACCAGTTGTGGTTCTTTTCAAACTATACTCTTCTTGCACCTCTTGTTTTCTGAGTTTCTTCGTGTCCCTGCTGCTCCCTTATTAGCCGAGCTCGCACATTGTTAAGGGGTGTAGTATTTGCAGCAGTATTCTTTGCTCCTTTCATGCTTCTTTCTGTCCTTATTAACCAGCAGAGTTCAGTTTACAGGAAGCACTCTGTTTCCCTGGGGTTGATTTGCCAGCTCAGCCCGAACATTGTAGCGATAGCAGTTTTTTGCAGGTGTACACTTTTACACCCCGGCTTCAAAGGCCTCTTAGTCATTTTGTTGTTGGGTTTTTTTTTTTTGACCAGTGCCAGCAGGAAGAGACGAGCGGTCAGTCACTGGGCTCCAGATGGCAAAGCTACACATCTGCGAAAGTCTCTTGAGAGCCTTTTATTACATGTCCTCACTTGTTCAGCAGAGAACAGGATGTGCAATTCCTCAGTATAAGCTCACAAAAATCCCTTACTGGTGTGTGTGCAGCTACATCTGAGAACCCTGTTTATATCGAACCAGCATAGTTTCACATTGTTACTCATCTGTGTATCAGCCAGGACACAGTCAAGCTTCACGTAGTGAGTGTTTGCTGCTTGATCACTCTCTCTGCTAAAGATCAGCTTTGTAGATATGTAGATTAATCATGTGTGAATGCTTTAGTACAAATAATAATCACTGATGTTGCAATCCTGTTGTTTGGCATGTTGAAACAGATTCAAGTGTTGGCGCTGTGCGCGAGTTAGGAAACATCTTGCAGTAATTATCAGGAGAAAAATAAGTAAAAGGTTATTCCAACGTAAGGTTATGTTTTGACACTCAATCCAAGTTTTTCTTCACTGTATGACGCTCTCTTTTCTCCTCTCATTCTCCTCTGATTCAGGTATATACTCACCAGCTTCTACACCAAATACGACCGGGTCCATTTTGTGGTCAACACTGTTTCCTTGCTCACTGTGCTCATCCCCAAGCTGCCCCAACTGCATGGCGTGAGGATCTTTGGGATTAATAAGTACTGACAAGGCGGAAGAGGACACCTCCTTCCCTAAGTCCCCACGGACTGCTGAGAGCACAAAGAGTATCAGGCCTCTGATTTGGCTGCAGATCCACGAGGATCCGTGGCTCTCGACTCTGCTGAGCAGCACTCTAAATGAAGCCTGCTGGGGATACTGCCATGGCACCAAACCCCAGGAAAGAGACACAATACACTTTATAGAGAAGACAAAGGGAAAGTGTATCGTAGTGACTGTTTGTGGCTCTCCTTAGAGTCACGGGTTTTTCAGAGACATTTGTAAAAAGGGATTGTTATGTCCATTTCTGTAGGAATGACCGTTTTCTGATGTGACAGGTGTCGGAGGGGGATAGAGGATGATGTAGTTGCACAAATATCACGTGCCATTTTACACCCTTTGGCACACTTAGGCCGTAATCAAAAGTTAATTTTGTTTGTAATGATACATTGCTGTATTTATTCAGCTTCGCTCTCGATGAGGAGCTTCCTCTTTCTTGAGGTTTGTGGGGAGAGTAACGAGGAGAGTAACAGCACTTCAGTGAAACGGTGAAGGGCCTGTGAACTGCAGCAGAGGCGAGACATGAGAAACCACAAAGGTTTTATATTTAGCCCTCGCTGTTCCTGCTCAGGGCCAAGATTGGAAAGTTAAGCAATCCTTTTATTTTTATCTGACCATTTCCATATTTGGACTCCTCTTGTCCTGGTTTGTGTCACACAAAAAAAAGGCTCCTGTCGGTAAAATCGTCTGGCCTGTGTGCTGAAAGTATGCGCAAGAGCGCCCTGCTGATGCAACAAAAGCTCTGCAATATGAGTGAAGAGATAAGTATTTCTGTGCTTACTTATTTCATAGTTACACCACACATGCTTGTTACTCTATAAACAGACTCAGGACCCCATTACATTAGCATGAACCTGTTATTTCTGCTGGAGGCAAATCACACACCGAGTTACGGGGTTGTTGGGTACGCCTGTACAGTAGCCTTACATTAAATCTTGAAATACTCAAAGGCGATTCTAATGTTTTGTTCACCCCATTTACACATTTGAACAGGGCAGAACGTAACATGCATCTCTAAACAACAAAATATAAAACAGAGAAATAATTTAAAGCTTTTTTTGCCATTAGGAGGCACCAAACAACTTTAAACTCAGCAACTTAGACGTTTTTATAGTGAGTACGTTCCCCAAAATTGCTTGTTGACTAACATTAGCATTAATTTATGTTTGTGTTATGGAGCTCTTCAGCTGCTAAAGGCTTAACCACATTTTTGTCTGTTGTTTCTTTTTGCTGAAAACAGCTTCCTTCCGGAAAAACGAGGTTGATAAGATCAGAGTTTGTGAACCGGAATACCAAAACAATGAGCTGAAAGACACTAAAAAAAGCTCTGTAGATCTGAGTAAGTGAGAACTTTTCTGTGGGTTTGTAACTGAGCAAACCTTCTCACACTGCACAGTGATTCGGTCCATTGTTAATTTCTAAATATTGACTCCAGTGCAGCTTTAAGATCGATTCTTCCAAACAAATGAATTGTGTCGAGATATTTGGTTTACTAAACACGACACATGATTTTTAGAGCAGCTGTGTCCAAATCCAAAACTTTCACAGACCTTTTCACCCTGTTAGAGTATTTTTAGGATCCAAGGAAGTTCAAAAAGTGTTTGAGTTTTGTTACAAAGCTGCTTCGTATCACAGTAAAAATGTCTAAAAGGTAAAATGAACATTTTTGTTTTAACGTTTTACATATTGCTAGCCTAATGCTCGTGTATTGTCTTTTTAATTGCACTTGCCAGTGGAAGGCTGAAGTGTCCATGAACCATTTCACCATATCGTATTGATTTTTTAATGTGAAGTAATATTATTAAATTATAGGGTGCAAATAGCTACTTTAACAGTGATTCAGTCTTATTCTTTAACATGCTGGTTTTGGTTCTTGATTCAACTTTATAAAACCACAATTTGAGTTAAAACGATGAGCCAAAACTGTACGTAAATCTCCTACAATGTGACATACAGACAGCTGATTTAACATTATAATGCAATAAAGGTCAAAAAATAATGTTTCTACTCTTTCACTGAGTTTTACGACACCAAACACTGTTTTTATAAAAAAGTGTTGTCAAACTAGAAGACTGCTTTTAAAGCAGCCATCTTGAAAATCTTGACAGTTTACGGATGTTTGCTCGAACAGTGTTGTGGCACCATGTTTCACTTTCAGCAGTAGTGATAGCAGTAGCCATAGTAGCATAAATATGAATACCGCTGACAGTGGAAGAAGTAGTAATAGAAGTAGTGACAATACCAGTTTCATCTATTAAGGTAGACGAGATGATCAAATTCAGTTATTGTGATTCATGTTTTCTATTAACTTTTTGCTTTTCACAGACTGACGTATTAAATGGGCCTGATTTAAAGTTGATTCATTGATCTGAACAATGACAAACATCGACCAAAGAACCCCCCCAAAAAAGAAATGGATTTGTAAATACGAGTTGACCTGCTGCAGCTTTCATTTCTTCATCACGATGTTTCTGACACCATAAAGGGCTTTCCTTCAAGGACATGCTATACGTCATAGCACAAAGTGATAATGCATCTGTTGTTGTTTTTGAAAGAAGGTTGAATTTTGAATGTTGATGACATGTCAAACAGTTTGCTCATGGCGTCTGTTTGTTGATCAGTGTACTTGCTTTTTGAAGGAAATGTTAATGTGATCTTCTGTAAGAGTGCTCGACCCAAAATACAGTATTTTTCAAGTATCCTCTCAAAGCTCTACTGTTGTTTTTGTATTGTAGCTCAATATAACTGTCTTATTTTCAGTTATATATGGGGTAACATGTCCATATACTGAACACAAGTATATAACTTCTAAGTATGTCAACAGATAAGAACAACGAGAATACATTTTATTGTATTTAGATGCACAGATGTCCAAGTCTTTTTGAACATAAACATATACAAACATATCTATATTGGGGCTTCACCACATTAATGTTTGGATGTAAACAGTGTACCATATATGGACATCAGCAGAACTTTTCCAGATTCCAACTTTTCCAGATTCCACAGGTTGAGTTCTGGAGTTCTTCTCCTTTATGTGGTTCAGTTCAGTTCTACATGATCACTTACAAGACTCGCTCAGACAAGACAGATCAACAGATCTTCATCGACCTTCACTGAGTACACTTGTGAGTACAAAATCGAGAAGACAATGTTGAACGTACCGGATTACGTATTGGAGGAGGAAGAGACCATCCGCATGGATAACAAGGTAAGATAGTGTTTGTGTATTTGGACCACAAGCTCTTTAAAAGCACAAACTTTTATGTATTCTCTCTGAATGCATCCAGATTGCAGATTTTTAGTGTTTTGTTGATGTGCAAACTAAATGTTGATGTGTTATTTTTTTCTTGCTGTCAGGTTTCAGTCGATGAACAGGGGGAGCCGAGGTGCAGCGACTTTGAGGTGCCTCTGTTCACCTCAGAGACGTTCATCGACTTGTTTTTGTTGCATCTGAAGAAGATAACGCAAGAGTAAGTCTGAGTTCAATTTTATCAAGCAAACCTGCTGCAGAAATGATATATAAATACATACATACATGTAGGGCTGCAACTAACGATTAATCTATCAATTATTTTTTCGATTAGTCACGATTATTTCTACTGAAATAGAACAAAACAGAAAGATGCATCATATGAGTCATGTTTTATTGCAGTGTAATACCTAATACCGATTATTACTGTATTATTATTATTATTATTATTACTATAGTTACAAATTAATTAGGGTTAGAGGTTTCGTATTCAGTGTAATATCCAATTCATGACATTATTGATTTGTACTGATTTAATATCCTAGACATGAATTATTATTGATATTGTCACTGTTGGACAGAACTTTTTTCATAAATCGTAACGTAATGTAATCGATTACGTCGACTAATTGTTGCAGCCCTACATACATGCATATATACACAGTATTCATATGGTGACTAATTTTTGTTTTGTTCAACCAACCATGATCTTTTCTTCCAGGCAGTGGGATTACTTGGCTTTTGGCAAAATCGACACGGCCACAGTTTTCATCCTGACCGACCTGTCCAACGACATCATTGAGAATGTCACTTCGGAGGTCTTGGAGGAGATTGCGCCACAATGCAGCTCCGCTAACACTCCTGTCACAATGTGAGTCAAAAGTTTTCACAGTCAAGAACTGTACGATTGGTTTACATCTAGTTACCAGCGCTGAGTTTGGTTCCTCAAGTTCTGAAAACAGTTCAGAGGACGATACCAGCGGGAAATGTTTGAATGCCACTGCCTGTTGCAGATCAGCTGACTAAAGTATGATTGTTTCTCTTTTCAAGGAACAACATTGAATCTCCACAGAGGGAACGTAACCTTCGTGCCGTGACAGGAGAGGACATCGAAGCAAGCCTGGGAGATTCCTTAAACCAGTGTTTTGCTGAAGTGATGAGAGTTTCAGAGGTGAAATCGGACTACTCTGAACAACTGCCACAGCTGGTTGCAGGAGAGGTGGCCAGAAAAGTCAACTGCAGACTGGCTGCACAGTCAACCTCTTCCCAACAAACAGAGGAATTCGTCGAGACTGAAACACCAGAATCTCTGACAATCGAAATGGTTAGAAACATCTCCAAGATCTTCACTCAAAACCTGCTCAGGATGAGCTCTTCTGAGACCTCTGGGGAGGAGTACCTGGATAGTGTTTTTTCTCATTCCTCCTATCAAGATGAGATAGCTACCTTAAGCTCTGAGTATTCAGACCTCCCCAGCTCACTGGTCCCAATGCCTCCAACAAGCATCCAAGAGAAGTTTTCAAAAGGAGAGAAGACCTTCCTTGCTGTGCTCCTTGGTAAGGTTCTGGACCACATCACCAAGTCCACGAAGACTTCGATTTTGGCCTTGGACTTTAATGGAATTTTGAATAACCTAATAGAGACTGTTGAGGAAGCAAGTTTTCCATCAACTTGTGGAAACTTCCACCGTTCTGTGTTTGACAATCTTCGTAAGGAATTTGGGTCTGCAAAACTGTTGCAGGCTGCGATCATGTCTGAGGATCTGGCATTTTCAGAAGCATTTGCAAGAGAGCTGAAGACACAGCTGGAGAAGACTTCCAGAAAATCCCCAAGCTTTTTTACCAAAGTGAAGAGTTTCTTCAGAAGAAAAACCAACAAAGTTGTTCCAAGCCCGTGAGGACGGCAGAGTGTAACATGGATCAACACCCCTGAAGCAAGAGAAACTTCCCAGCATCAACGGAATGTTCTCTGCCATTGTCCAGACTGTAAGGAAGCCTTTCCTACAACGTCAGCCATGGACGCACAGGGGCTGACAAGCTTTCTTTCTTTCTTTCTTTCTTTCTTTCTTTCTTTCTTTTTCTTTTTTCTTTCTTTCTTTCTTTCTTTCTTTCTTTCTTTCTTTCTCTCGTTATTTCTTTCTTACTTTATTTTTCTTTCTTTCTTTCTTTCTTTCTTTTTCTTTCTTTCTTTTTTCTTTCTTTCTTTCTTTCTTTCTTTCTTTCTTTCTTTCTTTCTTTCTTTGTCTTTCTTTTTCTTTCTTTGTTTGTTTCTTTGTTTCTTTCTTTCTTTCTTTCTTTCTTTCTTTCTTGTGAAGAAGCATTTCACCTCCGGTGTCAGCCATAAATGCACTGGGGTTGAATAGTTTCCTCCAAGACTGTCTTCTTTCTTTCTTTCTTTCGTTATTTCTTTCTTTCTTTCTTTCTTTCTTTATTTTGTTCTATGTTGTCTGTCTGTCTGTCTGTCTGTCTGTGTCTCCATGTTAAGTGGCACGGTGGCGCAGTGGTTAGGTGTCTTGCTGTGAGGTGACACCGTCACAGGTTCCTGGTGGGGCCTTCCTTTGTGGAGTTTTACATCTTCTCCTCATGTCCGCGTGGGTTCCTCCCACATTGTAAATATGTAAATAAACACAGTTATAAAACCTGAATTTATTTGTCGCTTCATAAAATGATATCTGCCTTACCCAAATGAAATAAAATGGGTTGATACTACTACTACTACTACTACCTTTTCTTTTCTTAATTATTAATAAGTCATGACGGTTCATCATTAAAGGTCCAGTGTGAGGATTTTAAGATAAAAATATAAATATAGATTTACATGTGAGAAGGATTATTGTTAATCTAAACTTCCAGACTTTATTTAGAACACAGAAACATTGTTTTCTTAAACTAGTCTGCAGTTTACTGCACTTTACTTAGTTTCTGTGAGTTTTATTTAATACTTTTGTGAACAAAGCATACTGATTACAGTTTAGCTGCAGTACACCAGACTAATAAAAAATAACATTATTGTCAGCTTAAAGCTTCCTGCTTTATGTCAGCTCCACCCGGTAACAAACTGCTGCTTCAAATCCAAAATTTAAGCCACGGTCTTTATTTCAACATGGCGAGCTGATACTGATACTGTACAGTAACCCACTGTGTTACACAACACCGGAGCCTTGTTAAACATTGATTAAGTGCAAGTGATGATGAGATATTATGAGAGGGAATATAAAAGGGTATCACGTTTGATTAATTACTGTGAAACACAAAGATCTGGCAAAACCCCAACTTTGGGTAGAGTAGTCTTTTTTATTTTGCACAAAGCACAACGACGTGAGAACATTTTCATTGTTCTATATACAGTGTTTGGTCATGCGTGACTTAATATTAACATGATATAAAAAAAGGGCTGATAAGGCAGTAAAATGTGGTGAATGCAGTTCATTAATATGCAGGCTAAGGAAGGAAACACTGCAGCTCTTTGTTTTTAAAGCTCCTGTTAGACACACTGCAATGTCAGCCTTGTTTATCCAAAAATAACCATGAATAATCCATCACTGTATTACTCTTACATGTATGTACCGAGGCTTTACATTTCACTGTTGCCATTTTACGCAAAATATCTCCTCGAGGCTTGAATCAGCACCTTATAAGTACCCTTTTCAATCTCCATAATGAGGTAAGTGCTGGGTAGACGAGCGGCAATTACCTAAAAGGTCAACTTTTTCAGAGAGAAGAAAAAGAGCTACACCTGAGATACAAGCCTTTAGGATATACACACAGACATACAGATGTGAATGAGCTTTTTCAGGAGACATTTTGGCCATGTTTTTAACATCAGATCATAATGTAGAGGACGCTAAATGTATTTTAACTTCTGAGATCATGAAATGTCACTGCTTTTAGGGAAACTAGGGTTCATTTCTAACTTTACATTTTAATTAACCTTCCCCTCGAGATGCATGAGCACGAGTCAAGTCAATTTTATTTTTGTAGCCCAGCATCACAGAAATCATAAATCTGCCTCCAGGTGTCTTCACGATCTGCACAGCATACGACACCATCTATCCTCGACAGACTCGATTCGGAGGCTTGAATTTTCATTCATATTTTTTATGACACATGAGCTTTAAGAGACCAACGCTTGGGGCGAATGAGGGATGTGATTTGTGAATTCATGGGCCAATTAACTGAATTACATCCAGTGCCATGTGGTTGAGATTCGTGGCATACAGTGCTGCTCGTTCTAACAATGAACTGCTCATGTTCTTGATAAAAGTCCAATATCAAGGATTTGTACCTGGTACACAGATTACTGTAGTTTTTAATAAATAGTATCACAACAACTACAAACTGTCTGACTCCAGCAGAGGGCAGCAAATGGCTGCCGTTGACCTTAATCTGAAGCGACAGTCTGCTCCTATAAATAGACACGCCGAAAGGGAGGGATTATTGGTATTTTTCTCGTCTTCTTGTCCAGAGGTTTTGTCTACTCTGCTCATTCACTCATTCGCGGCACATGCAGCTGTACAGTCTCATGAAAATATGATGGTTTCTTTTCCTTTGGCCTTCCCCCCTCCCCTCCCCACTCGCTTTCACTGACATAAATCTATCTGACAGTGAACACATGACCCACAAAATCAAAGATTCATGAGTAAAATATGCCTCCATGTGTAAATCTAAAATATGGTTTAGCACCTGTAGCTCATAAAATAAAAACAGAATAAAGATCATGTTGTCGAGTAAAGGAAGAAGACTTATTGGTCATACTCGTGTAAACATGTCTGCAGTGTTCTGATGCAGGAAAATGTGTCGGAGATAACAGTACGTGTGCAGAGGTGTAATGATCAGCAAAATATAAAATAAGCATCCTTTGTTGTCACTGATTATAATTATTTGTGATGTCCAGATCCAGTTTATTTACTGCACAGTCTGTCATGTCCACCGTACACCGTCCACACTCTTTGAACCCGCTCTTTGGCGATGCATAAATCATGCACTGTAGTTCAGCTCATAATTAAATCAGGATTAAACACACACACAAAGAGGCTTATATGTTAATTCATCCAATAATAATCCAATGACCCTTTAATAATCTGTCTTCTCACAGACAGTAGAGTAGAGTTACACATGCACTTGAAAAATGAACTTCTTCTTTCCCGCTTCATGAATCATCTCAAGATTAATCTAGTGACCCGTTGGAGGGGGTGTGACCCTCAGGTTGGGAACCGCTGGATACAACATAACAGTATGTAAGTTAACACATTGATGCATCAGTATTAACTGTTTTATAATTAAATATTACAGTATACTCAAATATATACAGTATTTCACCACAATAGCAATGGTGGGAAGTACTTTTACTCAAGTACTGCACATGTTTGAGGTAGTTTTACTTTATTTTTTAACATTTTAATTTAATGCCACTCTTCGCTACATTCATGTCACAGTTGTAGTTACTTGTTACTTCACAAATAATGATTTTATAATTCAAATCAATTAAACAGTACAACAGTACACTACACAGCAGTATTTATGTTTCAATCAACTACAACAGGCGTCTTTTCTCTGAATAAAAGTTTTAATTTGGATACTTTTGTTAGATTTTGCTAATAATATTTACATACTTTTAGTTCAGTAAAAATTTAAACGTTAAATTTTACTTGACATGGAGTATTTTACAGTGTAGTATTAGTACTTTTACTGTATGTAAGAAAAGAAACTAAATACTTCCTCCATCAATGTTTCTTGCAGAGCAAGTACTTTTATTTTGATACTTTAAGTCTATTTTGCTGGTAATACTTTTGTACTTGTAATGGAGTACTTTTACATTGTTGTGTTGGTACTTTGAGTTAAGCACATGATCTTATTACGTCCAGAGTAATAATCTAATAATCATATCACTGTCTCGTCCCTCTGCTGAGCAGAAATGATGAGAAAAATCATAAAAACCAACAAACCCTCGTTTATATTCCATGTTTTATTTCCTTCCATCATGGCTGATGAAAAGTTTGAGCCGAAACTGGGTGGGCAGCATGTCTGCTTTTCTTCTTGGAAGAAAATAAAGTCACATGGCCATCGCACAAACCGAAAACATCATTCAATATGGATGACAACCCCGCCAGAGAGGCAGCGCCCCCCATCAAGCCCTTAGCAACCGAGAGAGCACGTGGCGATGCCATCTACTCAGAGCGAGCACTTGAAATATGCATGCCCCATGTCGCTCAGGCTCCCACAGCGTGTGCTCTGTTTTTTTTTTGGTGGATGTGACAGCAACAGTGATGAGATAAAACACACAACAAACCACGCATTCATCTCTCAGTCACCCTGCTGTGACACCGACACAGCTCGACCTGATAATAATATGACTGATCTCGACTGTTGTGCATTTCATGTAGGAGGAAGAGTTACTGTACGGGAGAGGTTAACTATAAATAGAACCAAACAAGAATTGGATCAATTAATTATGAGCTCTGGATACCCCACGGGGTCTTTGAACTAAGTGAGAAAGCCAAGGGCAGGACTGTCGACAGGAGACAGCGTGCCCGTTGAAGCTGCTGTGCTGTCACTGAAATGCACCGCGGGGCTCTTGGAGAGCGGTGGTAGACTTTCTTGAGGTCAGTCTACTCTTTCATGACTGCTCTGCCAAACACAGTAAAATTATATATGCCGTTTAAAGCCATAAACTCAGCAGGTGGTGACAAGTAGAAATAGATGTAGTATGAAGCAGAACAGCCAAGACTCCTGTTCTTTTCCATTATTATGCAAAATAGAGGCAAATAAAACCTTCGCTTTCAGTGGCAAATTATATTCGTTGGTCAGCTTTGACTCCCATAATTGCAGCCAAATACATGTGTGTAACTGACCTCTATAATGGACGCCAAACCAAGCGTCAGCCTCCGTGACAGTGAAGTGAAGCTTCAAAAACTGCAGTTCCTCTTGTCATCCACTTGAGGCTGGCTCCAGAAGTAAGCCAGTCTCCATAAGTCCCCATGTTAAAATGTCCAACTTCACAGCAGAAATAAACATGTTTACAGCCTGGTACAAAAAACAGTTTTGGTCTCTATAGCTAATTTCCCCGTTCATGACAACTGTACTGAAGGTGAATTTTTATACAACTCACCTGTTCAAATTATATTAAGGCTTAAAGTTATGCAGGATTAAGAGTGTGGCTGCTCTAGTTGACATTCATTTATCATTCAGCCGGCCTCAGCTCCACCTACGCTCCACGTCTTTGCCCATTAGTGGGGTGGCGGTGGAGGCAGGACTGCCAAGATTTTGGCTCTGAGATTGACAACGGCTCTTCAGAAATATGTGGTTGATACGACATCCATGTTTGATTTCCATGTGCAGCACATCCTGCTCTGCCCATATGTCCCCTTTCTGTATGAGCGTAGCCTTGAGTGAGCCTTGACAACCTGACTCTGATTGGCTGTAGAAACCAGAAATCGCCTCGACGCAGCCAATTGTTCTGGCCTCCCCGTCGTTCATTAATTTCTGATAGAGAACACCTCATCAGGCATTACCCTTCACATGTCAGTCTTTTCTTTGCACTATACTAAATTTAAATTGAAGCACTAAAATTAGCATTTAAATATGTTTTTTTTTTTTTTTGGCTTCTGCTGCTGAAGTTATCTTCGTGCGGCACATTCTCCACTTTTTCAATTCACAAAAACTAATTTGTGTCAGAACAAAATTGTGCCTCTATTCTACATAAAAATAATCACTTTTTAGTGATTAGTTTAGTAGAAAGGATGATGATGAGGATTTGATTTTCATTTTAGGGCCTTTAAAGCAGCTTCAGTGCTACCGAGACAGTCTGCGGGCCACAGAGTCCATCTAAAAGTCAGAAATTCACTTACTGCTGATTGTTGGCTGATGTTAATTTCGCCCCGACTGCACGTCTGTGGCATTACTGGAGTACTCCTTTAATATAACATATCATAAAAATGTATAAAACTGTGATAACGGCGTCAGATGCAGAGTCTCACAGAGCCCAACCTGTTTGACTCGATACTGAAAGCCACTTTAGTGCTTTTACAGATGAGACTGTGCACAGTGACGCCTTCAAATGATGAATAGCTTTTAAGAATGAGCTGTCTGCCCAGGGTGGAGCCATAAGCCAACTGATAACGACTTACCCAGATCTATCATATAACTATGAATATTCATAAACTGTTCTTGTTTTACATTATTAACGGACTCATTCCACCCAATAATAAGATTTATGAATGCTCCGTGACATCCAGACTTTAAATCCAGCGGTGTAAAATTTGCCGGTCACCATGGTAGTGGCGCATAAATTGAGAAAACGTTCCAGAAATGCAGTCATAAATAAAACACATCACGACTTAAGAGACAGGCCTAATTAGCTTTCACTTCGCTGCAATTTAGCACTGCACTGCTGGGTATTAAGCCATGACTAAATCTGAACATTCTTAATTAATTACCCAGGGCATACTGAGCATTTTGCGCTGGCTTTGTGTTGTTTTTTTGTTTTTTCCCCCCCTTTTCAAGGACAGTCAGCCTTATTGTTTTCCAACAGTACTTGTGTGTGTGTGTGTGTGTGTGTGTGTGTGTGTGTGTGTGTGTGTGTGTGTGTGGTGTTGGCTTCAGCTACTTCTTACTTTGTGTGAGTGCAGGGAGGAAGGGAAGGAGGAGAAGATGCTTCGGTGAATCAGAGCTTTAAGACCACTCAACTCGAGTCTGAGAGCGAGTCATGATTGAGTCCAAATAAGCCTGAATGTTGCATTATTTTATATGAAATAATGATATAAACAAAATATCCTTGCACAATACTCTTTGTGCATGCTTAAAAAAGAGGAAGTCTGGTTGTTAAAAGGCAGACACACTATAGAAAATAAGCCCTGAGAACACAAAGATAATGTCCTTTTTTCCCTTTTTTGGGGGGATTTTAATGACCGGAAGAACAATTTGGTTTGAAAACTTTAGATCTCCCCAAAACCGACAGTGATTGTCCAATTATAGCTTTGCTACTGCAACATCACACAGCAGACCTGTCAAGCTCCACATGTTGGAGCACGTGCACGAGGCTGCAGAGCGGTAAGAGCAACACTTTAATGGGCGAAGAGTTTGAAGGACGACGGTGAGTAAGGAATTAATTAAATAGCGCTTTTATCATACTGACAGTATATATATGGTGGACAAAGCTTTAAAACATCATCTATGAGCATTAAATATCCAGAAAATATTACTGAGCAGTTCAATTCATTTCAGAAATAGAGAAAAAGTGAATATATTTAGTTTTTTGTCCAGTTGAACAGGAGTTCAGTTGTAAGGACACTGATCCAGTCATGACGTTAGTATTTCTGACTACATGCCTGGAATGTGTGCATCAAACTCTTGAGAATCCTATTGCCAACTCCGTGCACTCTCATCACAAGCACCTTCTGGAGGATGTGATAATTTCATCAAGTGTACTACAATTACATTACTCACCGACCTCTCTGAGCCAACTCAAGGATGAAAGCTCCTAATAAAAGCCTCTCCTCTTTGGCACAAAGACGTTTCAGAGGTGTTAGTGAGACGTACGACACACAGGTATTACACGTGTCTCTCTCTGACTGACAGGCCTCTATCTTCCTGACCTTAGTTCCTTTTTAATCTCCTTAAGTGGTCCTGGTCGAGCTTCTGGGGAGGGAACAAAACATCTGACAATCACTGTCACCTGGATACGAATCACTGTCGATGCACGTCTTAAAATAGAGCTGAATTCTCACTGATCACATCGATTCCTCATTTTTCATGTCAACATGCATCTGCACCTGCATAAATGTGGATTCCTGCTCCGTTCAAATCAGGTTTACAAAGATTAGAGAGACGTTTTTAAGCTGCCCGAGTCTACTATGATGATTTACAGTAATTAATGATTTGCATTTTTATGATATATATAACTGTGCGTGTCGGCCTTTGATCACCATGCTGCACTGGATCTTGTGCTTGAAAGGCTTCACTGCAGCTTTGCCTGCAGAGTTTCACGATATCTGATCACCAATTTTCAGTGCACCGTCTCATGGGTGGGATATATCCTCCGAAGAATAGACAAGTCTGTGGTCTTGAATGTAAATTATTTAACTTAAATTATTCTTAATAATATGCTATAAACTAGACCAATTATTGGTGTGAAAAGTTAATCTCCTTTTTTGTATTCAGTGACAAAAGTTCAAAGCTTCTCCGGTAGAGAAATCCTCTCCAGTGGTTAATTGTGTTGAATCTTAATAATTAAATATCATATTGTCATATAAGATACTTTTTAAATAAAACCCACTCAAGCTTTCTATCCATTCATCATCAAATTTAATGCTTCTTTCCCCCTGCGTTATTACCAAGTCTCATTGACAGCTGCTGCCTGAAGGCATGTTGGTTATAAAAATAATTAAATGGGATGATTCTACTTTGAAATTTGGACAGTTGTTGCAGAAAAACTTTTTTTTGAGGGCCTGTAGAGCTTTAAAATATACATATATTTTGGTGAGTTCATGAGAACAAGTGATCTATCTTCCTCTGAGTAAGATAATATAATAATAATTATTATAAAAGTGAGTCTCTTCTCTGCTTTAAGTGCTCAAGTTTCACGGTGTGGTAAACATTACTTTTAATAAACAAGTCTGTCCGTGGAGCAGAAGCTGATCAATCAAGGAAACTGTTAACTTGATTATAGACTTTATTTCAAGTCAGACATTTTAACATAATAGCCGGAAAAGCAGAGGTGTAATTAAATAACATCGACAAAGGCCGCTGTCCATAAAGGACATCCACTCCACGGCACTGCACATGCACCAGGAAACTGAGCGCTCGTTAATGTTTTTAGTGCTTTGTTTTGTCAAGTCAACATGTCCGCTGTAAAAACAGCAACATGGGGTTTCCATATAAGATAACAGCATACAGAAAGGTACGTACTCATTTTGATAAAAATTGAAGCAAACTTTGAGAAAGAATTTAAAATCTAATTATTTTATTGAGGGAGTTACAACTGTTTGACCACCATCCACAACCAGGTTTTATACTTTACACATAATTAATTTGTTTATATTTATTTGTAAAGGTGACAAACATTTAGGAATAAGAATGATAGGTAAGTTAAAAAAGAAGAAATGGAATAAAACATATATATATATGAACAAATTAAATTAGCTCATTATCACTCATTATCACAAGTGAAGGAAAGACAATGCTTCTGTTTGTAGGTGACATACGGTGCCAGCTGCAGTGTATATCAAACACACTCATTGACGACGACAGTCCCCGCCCACCAGTTTACTCCAGACACAGGTGTGTTTGAGTCAGGTGTGTCCTGTGTGCTGCAGGACGTATCTGTGGGGAAATAACGCCTTTAGGTAACTCTACTCTCTGCTGAAGACCCAAGATGGCGTCTTTTCATCAGCTCTCTGCTTAAAGCGCGACGGCTTTGTCCCCAAAATGGCGGGCAAGGAGGAAAATCTGGCGGTTAAGGTAAGCTAACGTTAGCTCAGACGATGCTAAAGCTAAGCTATTTTAGCTTCTGGTTTTCTGTCAAAAATAGCAAAAAACAAAACACTGAAGCCAGCAATTATTCAATAATTATCTGGAAGAGCTGAATTTATTTCGATATTTAAACTTACATGAGGCTAACAAGCTTTTTATTGATGTATTATTAATTTGTCCAACCCTGTATATTAGCGTATATTAGCTTAATTCAAAATACTGCAGTTAGCTGAGACATACAATTTCTTAAAAAGTATTTTATATGACCATGGGACAGTAACTCAGCTTATTATTTGCCCCTTTTTCCTTTTATAATCACTTTTCTACATTGTTTAATATCATTAAATGTGTCTTTGACGTTTGATAAAACTACATGATATATAGGCACAATCTAAAAATAAAGATACAACATCTAAAAACGTTTTTTGACCTGAAAATTCTCATAAGAAATCAAAACTTTTCATTTAATTATCATGATATAGTATTTGTTTGTCCAGCCCTGTACCTCCAGTTGTTTTCTCAACATATATAAGCTTTCATATATTGGTTTTCTCAACATATATTAGCGCCCCTTTCTATTCATTTGAACATTTTAGATCCACCTTGTATGTTGTGAGCCGCTGTAACAGGTAAATTTCCCCAGTGATTAATTATTCATAATAATAAATGTTAATTATTCCAGATATTTCTTTATTTGTCCAATGCTGTGCCTTAATCTGTAGTTTTCCAATATGTAAGTCCAAGAAAATGTATTAGCGTCATTTAAAATACTGCAAACAGCTGAGATGTACACACTTTAAAAAGGTACATGACAGTAGTATTATAACTTATAATTTGCCATTTTCTCTTAAACAGTATTAATATTAAGATGTGCCTTATTTGTTTTATGAAACAGTATAAAATATTGTCTAAACCTTTAGAGAATATCTTATAAAGTTCAGTTGTTTGGTTTTCAGGTGAATTTGTGATATAATAGTTTAGTCCCTTGTTTAAGGGTGATTAAAAACTATTTCTTCACACAGAATATATCTCCAATCCATCCCTAACTATGACTGCTTATCCTTTGCAGAGTCGCAGGGCGCTGGAGCTGATTATGTTTTGCCAAAGCGACGAAGGATTGACGACCTCGAGGCTGAGAGATTCTGCCTCGACATGATGTGAGTATTATATTCTAGTCCTGTGTCACCAATCATCCTCACACATCTACTAAAAAAAATCCCAGAGATGTTTGATGTTTTTGTGTTGATTTGAACGAACAGAACATTCACGCTTGAAATCAGCACAGTACATATTTTACATTAATCAGATGCAGCCAGATGACTGAAGAGAGATGGGACACATGGCCAGAATATTATAGTTCATAAAATATCGGCCGACACTGCCAAAGCTCCAGGCTTTAGCAGCCTCTAATGTTTCACACCTGGATCTAGTTTATAATAACGGCCTCCTGTATAACTATATCTTAATGAAATGTGCTACATATGGTCCACAGTCTGAGTTATCACTGCACGGCCGCAGTAAATATAGAACAACGCCAACAATATTTCATGTGGACTCTTTGTACTCCAGTGGTACAGTGGGATGATCTGGATGTAAACTGAGTCAGTGCTGGTTATTTTGATTCAGTGGGATGCTCGAAAACTCCTGAAATCATGAGCATGTGCAGCAGAAACCTCCCGTGTCTTTGAAAACAAGAAATAAGCTCAATCTTTTATCATAAAGTTTAATTTATAATGCTTGACAGGGCTGCAACAATCTCTCCTTATAAGATTCTCTCTCCAAACTCACGTGTTGTGTTGTGACTTTGTTGAAGCTACAATATGATATTCTTGATAATATTGTTGCCGGTACCATATGTAGGCCTCGAGGCTTTGCTCATGACATGTTGGTGTTTGTTAAAGCTTATCTAATGATGTATTTACTGTTACACACAGATTAATGGAAGCTGCTGTGGGCCCAACAACAACAATGTGGACGTCATTAGCGCCAATATGACACCGACATCACGGTAAGAGCTGCTACACCTGAGCTCATTAGGTCACGGCTGCAGCAGAGACGAGAACATGTTGCATCTTCAGGTTTATTTTAACAGGAATATACATGTTCTGTGGTCAGTTATAACACAAACACTCATTTTTCTAATATTGTGAGTATAGTTTCATGAGGCGTTTTTTTTTTAATTTTATTTACGCGGACATTAAATGGCGTCATTAGTAGTAAGATGACAGAAAATGAGGGAGGGGAAGATGCAACAAACGTCCCTGGTTGGACTTGAACTGGGTTCATGAAACTGAACAGTGCTACTTCAATTAGGTATTTAATTTATTTTTTATTTGTTCATTATCTTCTTGGTGCTCAATATTTATTCAGATATTTAAGTATGTGATATGTGTACGATAAGAATCCCAGTGTAGCGACCACCAAGAGGCTAAGCAGGCTCTTTACTTGTGTTCAAACCAATGACTGTATAAAGAATGGACAGAGCATGCGTGACGTCACCGTGGTGGGTTTCTGAAGCGACACTATGAAGCTTAAAATATCTGACTCTGGCAGACGCAGGCCAAATGACGCCTGGGGACTCAAACAAGCCATCTGTAACGACATCAGCCTGTCAATCAAAGCGTTAATTCTGCATAAATTTAAGCCCACGCTGTTTGGTGATTGTTGAATTCATCAGCAGAGCAAAGCCCTTTTTCCTGCTGTGTCGCCATTGATTTATGTCCCATTAAAAGCCCGACTCATCACTACGTTGTTGACTGTAAGCGACAGAAACACTTGGTGTAGCTGAGCCTCTATAGTTTTTCCTGCATGTTTGTAGAGAGTGGCTGAGGTGAGGGATTCAGCTGGTTTCTGTCTATATGAGCCACTAAATCTTATACACTTAAATATTCTTTAATGAAGTTATTTGTTTAAGAAATCAGCTTTCTGAACACATCGTCATTGTTCCTCCATATCCCGTACGGGCTCTAGTTAACGGTTGACGTCTTGATCTCACTGGCCAAAAGGCGCCTTGTTGTTGTGACATTTTAGCTGTTTTTGCACGTATCTCTCAGTAATATGAAGTAAATCTGGTTAGGTCACAGTTTTGTTCTGTTTATAGAGATCAGTGTTGAAGGATTCTTGTCACATTAGCAAACACCAAGCTCAAACAGGACAACTGAGGCCGGATCTGGAGCCCACGTTCTAATCAGAGCCTTATTGCTGCTCTTGATTCCCAGCCGTGTGCTCCAGATCATTCTTTCCCTCCTCATCAAGCCTTCATCTCTTCAGATCTTAGAGAGATCAAAGATCACATCAAGGTATTTTTGGACATTTTGCCCACTGCTACAGCTTTGGTGTAATGAGCCATGAACAGAGAGTCAGATACCAAGTGAGGGTCTGAATCACAAGTGCAGATACTTTATTATGGTGCATTCAGTCCGTGTGTGTGTGTGTTTTCTCTGAACTAACAGGGTGGTCGACAACGTCACTTTGTTTGCAGAGAGTTTTTCCGATCTCTCTCTTTGAATCATGGAAAAGAGACGGATGGATTTTTTTGTATCTGTGCTCCCTTGAATCGATAAACCAAACACGACTCAGCTGTATTGATACTGTGATTGATTCCCCCGCCTGGGCTGCGTGCACAGACGCTGTGCCACGCTAACTTTCCACTTCCTCCTGAGGATTGAATGAATGAATGATAAAGACGCTCTGTGAATGTGACTCCCGTGCCCCGCCATGTTTATTCACGGTCCAGCTTCTCGTGGCTGACCTCTAAGTCGGTCTTTCTCTTCAGGGAGTTCGCCCCTATGCTTTACGGATCATCAGAGCCACAACTCATTATTTTAATAATTCATAGGTGATGGCATGTAAATGATGAGCGATGTAAGTCACCCTGGATGGATCTGCGATGAATAATGGAGACTGCAGCAGGATCCCAGGACGCCGGACGCAGCGCTCCCTCCATCCCTTCATGTTCAGCCCTTCTTTCATCCATTCCTCCTTTTTACTCTCGACTTTATGTATCATCACGCTCCTCTTCCTCTTCTCTTTCTCTTATTTGTTCTCTATTTCACTATCATCCGTTTCAACTTTTCACTACGTCTCTGTCTAGCCTTTTGTTCCCCACCCTTCTCTCTCCCTGACCCTTTTCTTTCACCCTCCTTCTTTGTTTCTCCGTGAAAGCATTAAGAAATTATTCACAGTGATTTTTTTTTTTTTTCTCCTTCCCTTGCCTCGGCTTGAGCTGAGTGCTCGGCTGATTCGTGAGGAGCACCAAGGTCAGCCGCAGTGGCTGCTGCTGTGAGCACATCTCCTCCATTACCTCCCACATACATACATCCATGTAGGAAAAATTGCTTGCCTCCACAGCCTGGAGAAGCACATCAAACTTTGAAACTAGTGTGGCCGTTAAACCCATTTAGTAGTTTGCTGGTTTTCATTGTCACTCAGCATTCTGAGAAGCAGCACCGGGCCAGTTGGTGGTACGAATTCTCCAGTTGGGTGCAGAAGACGCATGATGGGAATGTTTTTCATAGTCTGTGAAGGTCATCTTTCTTTGAGAAGAGTTAAATGTGGGTCAGCAAGACAGATCCGTGAAGACGTTTCTCCTCACGTTCTCCAAGAGGCTTTTCCAGTTTTCATGTATTAATTATCACAGATGTGATGTTTAGTCCGTTAAAGCTTCAGTGTACATTTAAGTCTACGCTTCATATACGTTGTCACGCTATTTTATTCTCTAACGGTTGAAACACACGGGGCACACAGAGGCACATCTACTGCAGCAGAGTGCATCCATTATAATGAAGCTAATACTATGACCACTGAGTGCTCATCACTTGTTTGTTTTCCACAGCTGGTCTACTTTTTTTGCCCTACTACTGTATGTTGAAATGAGTCAGTCAAATCAATGTGTATCCATTACAGTAATCGAGTTGTGAGATGATCAGGAGTTGGGTACCAGATTTGATTTTTCTGACGTTGTGAAGTGCAAAGCGGCACGACCAGGCAACCGAGGCACCGTGATCAGAGAAGGTTAGTTGGTTACCGATCAGCAGTTCAGTTTTTGAGAGGTTCATCCATATAGATATGTCTGAGAGGTCATCAGGTGGAAATGACAGAGCAGAGTGTCATCTGCATAGCAGTGATACAAGAAGCCATGTGGGCGGATAATCGGACCCAGAGAGGTGGTGTAAATAGCGAAGAGAAGGGGCACCAGCACCGAGCCCTGGGGCAAAAGCATTGAGGTTCAACACGCCGGCCTAATAATGATTAGTGAACTGCAAGGTAAGCTGGCTTATAGTTGTTTTTTTCCAGTGCGTTAAAGCTCACTTTATTATGTAGGTGTACTTTAATAACTTGACTTTAATATAGTTTCTCTGATTTGATCTCCAGATTAACTGACTTACATTTGTGCACTGCGGGAAAAAAAAGTATTAACCTTCGAAATGATTGATTTGAGCTGATCGTATCAGCCACGTTTCAATATTGTGGAGCGATATCATCAGTAGACTGTCTGAGCAGGTCTTTTCACTTTGGTTACTTTAATATAATTACTTGAACTAAGTCGAATATTACCTTGACTATTAAAGTTAATAAATTCTACAAGCCTGTGAGAATGAAGGTAATCTATAGTTGTGGGCAGCGTGTTCCTGAATATGAATCATGGCACAGGAGACCCAGGATGCCTTTTAACGGGGTCATACACTTGATTATAAATGTATGTGCATCACCACAACTGCAACACTTAGCCGTAACCGCACAGCACTCACCCTGTCCCCTATGGGAAGGTGGATGGAGTGGGACAGAGCAGAGTGGGGTGGAAATGTATGTATGTATGTATACGTATGTATGACATTGATCTGAAGCAGGGTGGGGGCTGGGTGTGGAGTGGAAGACACGCCTGCGTAGCTATTAGCCATGGACTGACCTAGACACGAGGCATGGCGTAGAGGCGATTAGCTGACAATGAGAAGATGAGTGTCCCGTCCATCTGCCTGGCATACATCATGTGGACAGACCGCGGCCTTACTGCGTGCATTTGCGGTCCCATTAGGGAATCAACCCTCAGTCATATTTCTTAGATCTGGACTGAGCAGATCAATGAAACGAGATGGACTCGCTGCCAGCAGGCCACTTGTGTCTGAGTGGGGCCATCACCGTCTCTCCTTGTTCGTTGTGGAGCGGTCGCCGAGAGAACGTTGCCTCAGCACTTTGCTTCGGGATGAGGAGGGTGAGCGCGCCGGTGATGAGTCACTTCCACAAGTTGTTTATTGATTGGCTGCGGGGGCCTTATATCTCAGTGCTCGTTAAGTGTGTTGTCTACCCGTCTGCTCCGTTTTATTTGTATGGAAATAATTACGGCGTTCCTGCTGTTCCATCAGTTATCACGGTGTCAAAAGAAAGAAATGAAGCGTACAACAAGGGATCAGAGGTTTTATCGTCTGCAAATTGGGCAGGTACATCATTTATTCTACTCCAAATTGGTTTTGCTTCGCTGGAGATAACATTTGCCTCTGCCTGTCGTGGGAAAGTGAATTCATTTCAGACAGAGCGTAGAGAGATTCCAAGAAATATGTGTGTGCATACAGAGTTATGTGCCGCTTATTAAAATTCAACATGAGGAGCCACGTACTACACCACTATCACAATCTGCTCGGTCTCACTCTGTGCCATTTGTACGTTTCCTCAGAGATTAGCCATTTGTTTAAGAAAGCAAATCTCTGGAGGAGAGTCGGAGGGGAAAAAGCTGTCATAAGAAACCAAACAATAGCAAAGAAAATGAGAGAGAAAGCTGACGTGAGAGGGGCTGGGTATCATCTGAAATTATTCAATACTAGAGCTGATATGAAACAGAGTTGTGGCGCAGATATTTCAGTTATTGTTTTTGTACCAAACCCAGAAGCAGCCAAAGAGTCAGTCTCAGATTTACTCTTGTCTGGCAGCCTCTTGCTCGGTCACACTCATTGTTCTTGGCTTCCTCCATCAGCGTCATTTTCTGTCCACTTTGCAGATCAGCTCTCGCACGTCGTCTCAGCTCTTGAAGTTGTTTGACGCGATGGTAGCTCGTACACTGGCTCAACAACAGGAGTATATCTCCAGCCACATTGTGACACAGGAGCCAGCTGACACTGTTAACGTTAGCAAATGAAGTGGAGAGAGGCTGCCTGTTTTCCATCATTAAACTGGTTGTTCTGTGATACATGGCAACGTTAGATAAGTCATGTGTAACTGAAAGCATCTCTCACATACTGAGAAGACTGTTCGTCTTCATTCTGCATTTGACTCCCAAAGCAGGCGTAGTTTAGGTCATGGTAAGGCTTGCAGGCGGTGTGTAATGTTCAGTCATGTGCATTCAAGTACAGCGTCTCAACATGTGCCCTCTTTTTAATGCTTTGCTGCCCGCTGATCTCCGCCTTCAGTCATTTCTCTGGACTTGTGTACCTAATGTGTGATTTTTTTTTTTTTTTTTTCCCCTGAGGGATGCAGCTACATGGTGTGACTGAGGTGACAGGTGAGCGTGACTGTGGTTTGAGAATGCATGTGTCCTGCAGCTTAACAGCACCGGCGGCAGAATGAAGGCATAACTCACAGGATGCGTTATTTTTCCATCTTAATACAACAAAGACGCACATCAAGGCTAACACGGGTTACAGTATAAATAAACTGTATGTTTAATGAAAGCCAAAATGTCTGCCCACACTGTAAACATCTTTATCACTCTTAGGTTTGACTCGGAGCCAGTTACTGTGTTATTTATGACCATCTGAGGAGAAATGGAGTGATAAGAGCTGAATAGACTGATGTATTACAGTGTAGGCTGGCAGAAAGGTACTGTCTTGCCAAGTGTTATTATCTTTACCACAGTATTAAATGTTTTATTGGCTGTATAACTTGAGACAGTGTTCCTATGAAGGAAGGGCTGAAATCTTTCTTTGAAATTCAGTGTTTTCTCCTTCCATGCATGCACACATCGTACTGATGCTGTTAGCAAAGTAATCCAGAGGATTCATGTCAGTTTAATTAAGCATTAATACAAGTTCTGAACTCGACTTCTGGCTGAATAAAATATCAGTTTCAACACCAAGAAGCATCAAAAGAGGAAGAATTTAGACAGAGATAGAGAGAGACGAGTCTGGAGGTGAAGAGAAAGACCGAAAAGAAAGTGCGCAATGATACATGATGTGTGAGTGTGCAAACAAGAGCTGGTGACACCGTCACCCTCTCTTCGCTGTCAGTCGATAGAAAATGGATCAGAAACCATTTCAGCAAACAATCAAACAAAAATGTCAAATATTCTGGTTCGAGCTCCTTTTTAAAATATGAAGATTTGCTGCATTTTTCGGTTTTTATAGTTCGTATTGGTACTTAAATGTGGGTACAGTGGAAGAAAACAAACACACAAACAAATTAAAGAAAACATCTCCAACTTCACAACACATGCACAACAATCAGAAAATGCAGTAAAACAACCTCACAGAGCCAAAAGTGAATTTTCACCTGTAGTCTGCATAACACACCTGCATAAAGGTATTTTACCTTCCACAGAGGTGATGGTGATTATCATACAGGCTACACACAGTCTGTCAACACTATTGACAACAAGTGTGTGTGTGTGTGTGTGTGTGTATGTGTGTGTGTGTGTGTGTGTTCAGAGTGCTTCAGAGACACTCATCGTCTTTTCTGTATTCACAGCACGTTTCCGTAATGTGTTATGTTGTGTTATGTGTGTATTTATAGCGTGTTTCTGTAATGCTGTAATGTTTTCTGTTGTGTGTGTGTGTGTGTGTGTGTGTGCAGCAGATTTCTCAAATGTGTTTTTTAAGTTAATGTGTTGTGGTGAGTGTATTTACAGCGTGTTTCTGTAATGTTATGTGTTCTGTTGTGTGTATTTGTGTGTTTTTAGCCCGTTTTTGTTTATGTATATTTACGGCACATTTCAGTAATGTGTTCTGTTGTGTGTATTTACGGCGTGTTTCTGCAGTGCGTTGTGTTTTGCAGATTTACAGCACGTTGTAATGTGTGTGTGTGTGTATAGCATGTTTCTGTAATGTGTTTTTAGCGTTGTGGTGTGTATATTTACCGCTTGTACTGCTGTGTGTATTTGCAGCTTGTTCTCTAAACGCAGTGTGTGTATTTGATGAAGATCTTTCCTGAATTTACTTTTGTGTTTTGTCTATTATCATACTAAAGGTGAGGATATCTCTGCCCGCTGTTTAATCTCTCATAATTTCATGGAAGTGTTGTGCAGAACTGTGGGAGTAACCCTTTAATCAGAAGATAATAATAATCAGCAGATGAATCTATAATAAAACAACGATTAGTTGCAGCCTGACTAGATAAATGGCTCGTACTGGAGGACATTTTTTCTTCATCCCATCCCCCCTTCCTTTCCTTTTCCTCCCTCGTAGGTAGGGCACAAATTAACAACACCCACGAGCCAAACAAATAGCTGGTAGACATTCGGTAGCCATTTGGCCGGCGGACAAAAACGATAAGTTTGCACGCCACTTACAAGCTTTCTCCATCCAGCGTCGTTCTGTCCTCTCAGACCTATTATGTTGTTCTTTCATATGCCGCTGTAGTCACCATCTTTCATATTAAAGGCTTTTAACCCAGAGTGCTGACACTAAGGGAGAAGGAGCCTGACAGCTCGGTGGACCCAAGCCCACACACCTTTTAACCATGCTTCAAGCTCTGTCTGTGCATATATGTGCATGCGTGTTCTGAACGTCTGACCTTGTGTTAATGAAAGTGTGATTTAATGCACGGTCAGATGTACAGCATTTGATTTTCTATATGTGTGTGTGTGTGTGTGTGTGTGTGTGGGAGTTATCTGTGAATGCGTGAGTCTGAGGCACTGTAAAGGAAAATGTACAGTATGATACATACTGTAACACTCCACTAAGATCAGGCTAAATAAATAAATAATGTTTGTGTCCTGCACAGCGTGGAAAAGATGTCACTGTTCATGAAATATCAATGAGCATGACCTTGATGGTTTGTCTACGCCTTGAGCAGAGCTGGTCGCCTCTGAAACGTTTGTATATATTAGCCAACAACAACAAACATCATACTTCAGACGGAGACGGGTCAAATGAAATAAGATTACTGTGAAATTGTAGCATGTTGCTTCACTGAAAGACGTTTCATCAGGATTTATGAATACTCGGACCTGTCAAAGACAGAAACAGCAAAGTCAAACTGTCCTTGAAAGAGAGAGACAATATTCAACGTGAGACATAATGTGAAGTTTGTAGGATGATTCACAGGTTTGAGAATAGCACAACAAAGATCCAGTGATGCTGAATTCTGCACTGGGCAAAGATTCAGGGGTTAAACGCACCTTAAACATGCAGCTTCCCCTCTTGAAAGGGACGAGCATCAACCAGAGATCATACTGGACTTCACTTTGCTTAATGAGCAGGCAGTGTTTATGTTTTCTTCCTCTTTTACAAGTACCTTTGACTTCAGTTCACTTTCTTTAGCGGTTAGCTGTTAGGTGTAAAACACAGAAAAGAAATGACATGCTGTTGTAAATATATCAAATCAGCAGATGTGATGACACGACCACAAAGTCGATCATCGACCTGTGCCCTAGGGTGCTCTGGTACCAAGTGCACCTATTTGAACATGGTGTTCATGCACAGCGACACTCAGCCAGGGCTTGTGAGTATCCCCACACCCGCCTGGTACCTTTCACCCTGGGCAAGTCCGGAGAGTCCAGCCCCTCTTCAGGAACCAGTGCTGTGCGTGGGGCTGAGCCCAACTATATCTAGTTGTAACGCTCCACCTCGTGCACCAGCTCCGGTTCTTTCTCCACCAGCGGCGTGATGTTCCATGTCCCGTGGACCAGTCTGTGATGCTGTGAAAAAGCATGCAGAGGTCTGAGCCTTTGCCAGTAGTTAGTAACAGTAAGCAATAGTTAAATTTCAATCTCAAATTACCTCACATGGCATGAGCACAATAGTTCACAGCAGCAGTGGTAATCCTCACCACAAACAGTCTCTCAGTTCATCAGTGAGCTTCTGCATCTTACTGGCTGCCTCTCTGGAGTTTATTGCTGTTGTTTCAAGAGCCACTTGGCTTCAACAGGATCTGCTGCGAGTGTGATTTATTTATAACACGCTCTTCTCTCTCACCTGTTGCCTTGTGTCACACCTTAATGGGCCCGGGCGGCAGTGAGGGGTGCCAAATTTCAGTTCCGCCGACCATAACTGTTCATGTTCTGTCCATCAATCTTCAGTTTGACATGGCATTTACTATTAGACACAGAATATTGCATGAAGTTGCATCAATTCATGTAATACTTAAGAAGAATCATGTGCCTATCTTATTTTTGGTCTATTTAAGATATGACAGCTACATCTATGCGTGTGTCTACATGAACCTGTCACAATGCTGTTTGAAGCCCCCACTGCCTACATCCTTCCTATTAATTAACACACAGTACCTGTGATGATTTCTCTTGGCTCCTTATTTGAAGGTCTGTATATTTTACGTGGGTTTCTGTTCCCTGCAGAATTTTCCAGTATAATGCTCATACAGCTCACAGCACTGCAGAGAGCTGAGCAGCACCTGTGCCACCAAATTCGAGTCTAACTGTTAGGATAATAATGGTTTTAGCTTCACAGCGAGTGTCCCTGACTGAAGTAAGACTCAAGCTAGGCTAGAGAAGCCCCATGGCCAGGAAGCTAATTAGACTGGTTTCATCGCCCATCAACTCATGGATTCTTCTCTACAGCACAAATAGCTGTTTTTCTTTCCTTGAAAAAGTTTCTTGAATTAAGTTTTTGCAGTCTAAATTTAGATGCAGCCAGCTAGCTTCTGCTTTCTTTAATATTTCCGAACACTGACGTTGTGCTGAAGACCTCCAGCTCTTCAGAGAGGACCTCCTCTCCAACACTACCAACAACTGGACATGATAACGTCCTTGTCACACTGAACCTTCATTGTTTGTCACTTTGGATAAAAGCTTCAGCTAAATGACTAAATGTAAATGTTATGGACGTCTGAGTTGACAGAGTAACATAAATGGCGTTCTTCTTCTTGGCCTCAATGCCGTCATCGTGCTGCAGTTTGATGTTTTTCAGGTGATTTAACGAGTTAGAGTGCAGACAGGCTCTTAGCATATGATTCTTTTTTCTTACTTTACCTCACTTGCCCTTAATCCCAAATACACCTCCAAACAACGGATGATGATCTGTTATGTTGAACTATAACTCTTCCCTTTCTGAAATACCTCAGACATTTTCATTTTTCACGTCTGCTCTCTGCTGTTTATTACTCTTCTTCTGCAAATTGCAGCCGTGACATCCAGAAAGAGAGCGAAGCTAAAAGATTACCCGGCTGTTAGTTTAGGAAGTATTTGATTTGTTTCCATGAGCGCAGCACACACTTTAAAATCACAGCGGATCATGCCAAAATTAATATTGGATTAATTGTGCAGCCTTGCATAATATCACTGATGTATTAACTGTAAAACACATGATGTAGCTTTAAAATAGAGCACCGTCTTCTGTTGCAGTTTCAGCGTGAACTCTATTAGTTTAGGGCAGATAATCTTCCACAGGAAATTAATTTGGCTACAGACGCACAGCTGAGATAAATTACGCCGAGATAATGTGTCACACAATGTACAGTGGTGAGAACAATAAACAGATTGTGGAGCAAAACATAAACATACACACACTGTCAGAGAAAAATATGTTTGAGGAAACGGTGAAGGCAAATTTTTTTCTCTAAGAATAGGAAGTGCTTTTCATAATCGAGACCCAGAGGGTTTACATCAAGGCCGGAGAAGAAAGTAGCTGTTGAGAAAAGCTTCAGCGAGAGCCAACTGCATCTTCAGAGTGGAGCTCTTTGATGGGGTTTGCATTTTTTAAGATGTTCTCAATCAGGGGGCTTCTGAATCCAACCCAAGGTTTTTAGTTTGCTGCTGTATAAAATATCAGCCCAGAAGAGTTAGCCGACTGAGTTTCACAGGAAAATTTCCTTTAAAGTTAAAGAGGCAGAGGGCGGGTGGCGAGCTGCGTATGAATAAATACATGCACACACACACGTCGTTGGCGCTCCCCTCCTCCGTTACGTAGATTGCATTTCTCATTCTCTTTCCCCGCGTCTGTCCTCATGTGTCTCTCGGCCTTTTCCTCCAGCTGTCCTGCTTTGATATTAGCTTCATGAAATCTGTGTGAACACCACAGACGTCAGTAATCTGCCCCCACTGCAAAAGGGGGGCTTCTTCAGATAGTCTCTCTCATTCTCTTCTCATCTTCTCGCAGTCTTTAATCCTCCCACCCTCAACAGAATACAAGAACTGTCAGTCGTCGCTCTTTTTTTTTTCCTAACTCGGAGCACGTCGGGTGAAAGGATGTAATGTTTTTCATCATTTTCTGCGGACATCTGGCTGCGTAGCTTTGATAAGGTTTCCTCCAGGTGTCCTGATAGCCGGGTTCAATGTTTTTGTCCTCTGCTCACCCGTTTTGTACCTGAGGCAAGCTGCTGGGGACAAAAATTGCATCTTGCACCATAATAAGCCAGCGATGGAGACAGATCGTGGACTGACCTTGAGCGAATCGGGATAAAATCAAAATATTATAAATAATTTTAAAGCAAATCAGCCTACGGGCTTCTGTTCCCCACTCAAATTTCATCTAGTTTACTGGCTGGTTTCTTGTAATTTTCCATAGTTTGATACAACATTTTTAATCAATTATTAATTAGGTGTGCTCAGGAAATGAATGTCCAGCCTCAGTTATGAATGTCACTGCTTTAATGTTACGGATAGAAATGTGCCCCTAGCATCAAATGTACTTCCTCTATGATCAGATATTTTTTGATTTATTATTGATTGCTTTTCTTTGCGTGTACTCGGGCAATATTTTTGTATGTTCTTGTCAAGTATAAACCCACCATGATGTCACCTATTGGCTTGTCTGTTTTGAAGCCTCGAGTTTAGCATTATGGATGTTTCCATCTTGATTTCGTGGAGACAGAAGTAACATATTTGGTGTGTGAAAGTTGATCTGGTGGGTGATGTACTGTAAGCTCGGGTGCGTTTGGGTTCAAGCAAGGAAAAAAAATGGTAAACATATTCGTAACGCAGCTAAACGGCACTCTGAAATATATTTCTGAACATCTGAGGTGAGAAATCACAATGTGGGAACAGAATCTGGATTCATATTTGTTCAGCACTGCCTAGTTTGATAGTTTGATCTGGGTTTTGTGAGGAGCAAGGAGCAAGCATACCCTACTTTATTGTCTATTTTAATCTAAACGGGACCGTAATTTACAAATTGAACGAGACATTACTTTCAAAACCTCCAGTGTTGAGGTGCTGTGGTCACTCACCTGGTATAGTGTGTACCCTTTACACTAAGAGTGAGTCCTTACCACAGCGACCTAGGTTTGATTCCAGCCCACTTCCCTTTGCTGCATGCAGCCTTCCCTCTCTTTCCTCAGCTTCCTCTTTTTCTTCATTTTCTAAGCAATCAATAAAAAAAGATCCAATGTGATTCTTGTAGTGAAATAAAGATCAGCAAACTCGTGTTTGTTTGTTTGCCTCGACATAAATCACTTGCTTCACTCCATATTTTTCTTCTCGTCATCCATGTCCCCTTCCTGCAGTGGCTGTATGCATCCCGCAGTGTGAGATCCATTGCCAATCTTTAAGGTTCATCCTCTGGGGTCTATGACTCTCCATGCAGCCATGATGCTAAAGTAGCTGCTAACATGGCTAACAGTAAAGAGTGAGATGATGTGATCAATGTTTGATTGATTATTAAATCTTAATGGTTGTTGTTGTTCTGATGTTCAGCCAACAACAACTCGTTGGAGCAGGCGGTATTGATCTAATATAAACCCCCTCGCTGGTCAAGACGCTCCTCTTAGAGGTGTCACAATTGAAATATTGACGCTCTCTATTGACGGCTCGGTGCGACTACTTTCAATTTCGAGCGTTCAAACGTGATAATGAATTGGACGCTTCAGACCTCATTATGGTATCGAACACGAGTTAGGAGGCTGTTCTGCTCTGCTGAAGGAGAGACGATAAAGCTTAGCCCATGCAGTCTTCACTCAATAAGCTGAGGCAAATAGAGCATCTTAATGGAGTCTTTAGGGACTATGGATCATTGTCATTGATTTAGTTTGGGTCTGCCTATAGAGTCAAATTAATTTTAATTCATTGAGCCTGAGATATGCATACAAACTAGTGTTGATATAATAATAGAATCCTCATGTTTGTTGATTAGATGAGCTCGACTGCATATCTGTGCAAAACATCTCCAGGTTTTTCTTTGAGAAGTGCTGATGTTACGGAGACGAGCTGATGGAAAATCCTCCGAGACGCGCTCTGACTAGACACATTCAATTTAAGATGAGACCTTAACAAACACATACACAATTCACATGCACGCCAAAATCTGATTAAAGTTGAGAAGGATGCGTTGCAGTGACATCTGCCGTAAAGATAAAATGTACAGTAGATGCCCAGACATTTTCACATTAAAAAAATATTCTGTGCTCAGCATTTAGAGGCAGTATTTCCAAAATATCATTAATCCAAGCGGATGACTTCCATTGTTCTGGTGAATATATTGAATAAATTTGCAGCGAGAGCAGCAAAAATGAACATCTCTCTGTCGAGGATGACTACTGGCTATCATCAATATTATCATAATTCATTTAACAGTCATTAACATCGGTATGAAAATTAGATTTTAGGGTTTAGAAGATCCCTTCCAGTAAAATAATAATATAGTTCTGATTTTCTTCTGCAAAAACTTCTAAAACATTTATTTCTCCCGCAGAACACCGTCAAGAAAAAACAGACCTCAGACGTCTAACTCAAAAACAACTTTTAAGGAACTTTAACTGGTTTAAAACCAGGTATAAACTATGTTTAACACCAGAGAACATGATGTTTTAAACCAGGCTTAAAACCAGGTATAAACTATGTTTAACACCAGAGGACATGGTGTTTTAAACCAGGCTTAAAACCAGCTAAAAACTGGACATATTGAAATACATGTGCTCAGATTAACCCCTCTGATTGGACACTAAAATTCACACACGGGTCAAGCATGTCGACACATCAACAGATGAAACAAAGTGACCAACAAACATCCACTCCACAAGCAGCACAGTAGGTGATGGTTTTAAAGAACAAAGTTTGAGAAATTCAATTCAGGCTTTTATTGATAAAAATATTACATCGGGCTGAAACATTTATAGGTCGCGGCTCTTTGCTCTTGCGGTCCAAAAGCGTGGGCGTTACACTGGAAATGTTGAGAGCTTAGATTTAGAAAAGGTCGAAGGTCGGTGAATGTTTGCTGCATGCTCTCGATGTTCCTCTTTTGTAATTTTACGAGCAATATTTTGGGAAGAACTTTGTTATGTAATCATTTACAGCAGAAGAAAACATCTTCATCAGTATATTTTAGAAATCAGACAGCTCAGCACAGCAGGGAGTGAACACTGAATGACTTCCCCCTGAGGGTAACATACACTCGGAGCCTAAAGGGAGATGCAGGGGTCAGAGGTCTGATGGATTGAGTACAGTCGTGATCAAAAGGATGCACAGATATATGCTGTATGTTGCAGTGAGAGGAATATGTCACGTTAACGTAGCAGACTAGCTCACAGGTTCTGCTTCATTTTGGCCTGGAAGACTTACAGTATTATATCTTTTCTGCCTTTTATAGATAAATCTGTTTTGTGCTCTCAAGCACGAACTCCATTACTGCGATGACAGCGTGGAACTGAACACATTTCCACTGACAGTGGGAGCAGAGATGTTTGGGTTTTTCCACAGTCGGCGGTCGCCCGCCTCGTTGGGGTCTGCGTGAATGTGGAAGTTATTCAAGGCACAAAGCTCGTCTGATATTGGTTATGACACTGGCTTTCTGTCCGACCGCCGCTTTAATGTGAAGGTTCTGCGTGGAGCTGATTGAACCCAGCAGAAATTACTCGCTAGCTTAACTGAAATCAGAAGAAAAGGTTTAACGTTTAACGCCAATCAGAAACACATGATATTGTAAAAGCGGAGTTTCTGCAGCTATAAGCTCAGGTTGGCGGCTCACCACTAAATTAATTTGAGGGCAGATTGTACAGTCAGTTCCTGGTCGGCACGCCGTCATAATGTGACAGGAAGATTCCTAACTGAGTGAAAAGACCCGGAAGTATTAACGTAGCAGCCATGATAAGAGCTGTTTGAGTTCTCTAAATGTTAAGGAAAGGAGCTTCAATGCTTCCTTTCTTATTTCCTTTAGAGAGGAGGATACACCGGACCATCCTTTACAAGAGGAAAGGGTTGTCCACATTTATATATGCTGCATAAGAAAAAAGACAGTAGGAGTGCACAGGGAGTGTTTTGTAGGCCAATCTTCTGAACTTTGTAGTTTTACCACAGATTTGTCAATAACATTCGCCGTGGCATCATGACGTAGCCTAGTGTAAGAGCAGTCGTCTACTTCTAACTCCTCATGAAGTCTCCTTCACATCTTTCCTTGACCTCATGACGTTTTCCATCGAGGTTAAGGAAAAGTGTTAAGGAAAGGACTTAGGAGGTCACAATTTCAGTTATCTGAGGTTACCATAATTCAGAGTGGTTATTTTTGTATACATTATCCCCTTTTCACTTTTACATAACTCATTACCTGTTCGCTGTGAAACACAGAGGTTAAAAGAACAGAAGATTTGAATTTAAATTGGCTGCAGATGAGTTCATGTGACAGGACTGAAGTTCTCCAGTTGTCACTTTGATTTCATCAGACAAAACATCTGCTGCTGACAACACGATGCTGTTAATGCAAAGCAATAAAAAGTTATTCAAGTTCCCTTCAAATGAATTCAAATGTTTGCTTAATTAGTTCTGATGAAGTAATGCATGAAGGGCCGTAAAGAAAGATGCAGTTTTGAGTAATACATTTGTAACATTAATGTTAAAAGCATTTTGATAATTATTTTGACGTTGTCTCCATTGAAACTTTGCTTTTAATTTTAATTGGAGGAGAATACTGATGAGCGCCATAATAAGCTCTTACGTAAGACTATTACCTCGTCCATATATCTGTCTCTGCTGAGCTGCTTGTAAATGAAGGAGCGACATCAGTGTCAGAATCACTGGTGTTCCTCTTTGAAGCTGCTCCGGCTTTCCTCCTAAAGCTTTCATCTCTTTGCATTCACATGCTCTCCTCGCTGTATGTTCTCACATGCACCAACAGACATTTGATGTTACAGTTTCCCTGTGATATATGAAGACTCAGTGCAGCTCAGATTTACAAAAAAAAAAAAAAAAAAAGTGTGTTTCACTGAGGGGGAGGGTAAATAAGCCCTGAAGACCACGGCGTTCTGCTGAAGTAGATCTGAGTCACACGGGCAATTTTTAACTCTGCATGTAAACTCTGGGTGGAAATGACTTCCAGGAAATTAAACTCAAATAGAAGACAAAGCGGTAAATATCACACCACGACCAAACACGCACACATCCATGAAATTCATAAAGTTTAATTTCAGCACGTCAACCTGAACTGGCAAAAAATGTACCAGATAAATGTCATATCATAGCAAATACATCCGTATAACATTAACTCAGAGACGGTTAGCCAAGGCTCCACTGGGCACATCTCTGTCACATTGCGGCGTTTCAGAAGAGTGTTTTGTCTGCCGGACTTTGTTAACTCTGTACTGATTACAGGACTGATTCATCTGCTTAATCTTAATTAAATTATTAAAAATTTTAAACTATGACAGTGTGGACTTTGTCAAGTTACTCTGCCTGGAAAGATCATTCTGCAAGGCACTGCAAGATCTTAGTAGTTAACTTGGTGATTGTTATGTTACATTACTGAAGAGAATAGAAGTGATGGTCAAAACTAAGAAAAAGTAATTTCACAGGACCGTAAAGGGATATAAGGACACTTTGTGTGGTCATTTGCAACGCTTGTTTCCCTTTTGGCTGCTCTCACAAGCAGAAGTTTGTGCAGGATGTTTTCATTTGAAAATTGACCGGACTCTGTATGTCGTTTGTGGCCAGCTCGATCTGCTCTGTGCATGGAGCAGAATGGAGGACACTGTGGCGCTTCTGGTCGGGTTACAAACATTGTCTAGAACGGCTGTGATCGGTGGCAACTCAGCGCCTCAGTTACAATACTTTTGTTATACATTTTCTCATGCCAAATATATATTGTAACGGCATATATGTTATGAGATTACCAACCAGAACTCGCAGTCTAACAAGCTTCCCAAACTGTGCCATTGCATGTCCACCAGGGAGCACTAACAAGTTTATTTCCCAACTGTTAAATGTCCTGATCAGTGCATGAAAAGATATCGACCCATATATCATCAGTTATTGGTATCACCCTAAAAAATCCAATGTTAGTCGAAATGTAATGTTTAAGAATAGTAAAACAAAGGCTCCATTGCTATTTTTACATCAAATCGACCTTATTGACCGAGCGTGTTGACGCATATGAGGTCTGTGTTGTTCTGTCGCTCAGCATACAGCGCAGAGAATAGATTTACAGGACAGCACAGACATACAGCTGAACAAAGATAACAAGCTAAACAAACTGAAAAAGCTACACAATAAATCCATACACAGGTCAGATAGTGTGAGCTGGATGGTTGGGTGGTGGAAGGAGGAGCTCAGGAGTGCAGGGTAATGTGCAGTCTTTAGAGTCTGCTTAGACTTGCAGATGATGAATAGATGAAAGGATATCATTTACATGTCAGTGCACAGTGTTTACACTGATACTAATTTACACCTGGAATACATATAATTAGACTGTAGATTAGGTTGGGTCAATTACCCAACACTTACAGTGACTCATCAGTCTGAATCACGGGTTAATTGGATGCAGGTAAACGTAGTTGTTCTCATTGACCTCTGCTGATACTCTCTACATCTTGACTGACACCCGATCCTGCTGCCACCCACCATAAGTGCACGTTCTCGTGTGGACTGTATATATTTGCACCTTAACGGCGCATATGGAAACAGAGTTGACCTCTCGCTGTGGTTTGATGCCCTGCGGCACGATGCCAAGTTCACATACCTGCACAACAACATTTCTACACTGTAAAGGACAAACTGCAGGCCTCGCAGTACATATATACATCTACATATCCCATATAGCCCAGACATACTGTTCGTCTGTTCTCTACCTCAGAAAGAATCAACATTACAGATTGATGACTAACTGTGTCGCTAACCAGCCCCTCGAATCAGACGCAAATATAGAAGTATGCTAATGAAGGGCAGAAAAACAATTCACAAGCTTAGAGAACACAAACCTGTGAGACATATGGAGGCTGACTAATCCCTGCTGATACATATATAAAACTATAAACAACTTTTTTTTTTTTTTATGGATACAAAAGTACAGGAGAAAAATGCTTTTCTCCATGGTAATGCACTCAACAAAAAAACTCAACAGGAAAAGAAAACAACAACTCACAAACACGAAAATAATGGACGTATTAATGTATGTGCCCATGTTTCTGGGAATCTGTTGGTCTTTCAAGTATCTTGGAGAGGTCATTAAAATAGAGGCGCTGTACCTGAGAGCTTCGGGCAAAACCAAAATGTATGAGCAAATGTGGCAGGTCAGTACGAACGATCAATCGACGGATACATCTTTTGAGATTCACACCTCTGTCAATGCCTTGAGAGATGCAGTATGCATAGATGAAAGTTTCACATGTATGACAGATATTCTGCCTCTGGGAGATGAAGCTTTTGGGAATAGAATATGTATATAGGCTGCTGTTCAGGGATTGAATTTAGCTTTGTGCTGATCAAATGAGGAAAAGATATTTGCTATGTACAGATCCTTAAATGAGAAAATACCTTTATCCTTAATACGCCAGAGAAACACAGAGCCTGCAAGCCAAAATGTTTCTGCAACTGAGCCCTGGTACGTAGAGATTTTTAGAGAAAATTATTTGGTCAAACTCAGAGAAAGAAAAGTTTCCTCACAGACGAGTTCTACAATAACTTTCTGGAGTCTCTGCTAGTTGCTTGGTAACCTCGTGGCGAGAACAAGACTCCAGGAAGTCACTGCAATCAGCCACAAATTGTCGTTTTTACACTCCAGCCTTTGTCCGGGTTGAACAATCGAGATCCAGCGTGTTAATTAGTGAACTTTTAGAGGTGATTTTCCCGCTCTTTCCTCCTGTTTCCAGTGATCACCTCACATGTACAGGCACAATAGTGTCATGTAAGTCTCAGCAAGAAGGTTACGAGCATGAGACTTTGATAAAAACAGGGAACATTTTATTTGATTCAATGCAAAACATTTAAATATTGATAAGGTTGCTGAACATAGATCACACTGATTCACATTGTAAAAAGACATAACTGATGGTGTGTGTGTCCCTCATATAGTGCTGCATTTCTTTGCCTCTAGTTTTCTCAGCAGCTTGTAAAGTCTAAAGTGGTTTGCATATTATGCTTCTACTTTGCATTTTTCCATCTATCCATTGCTCCATCTCTGATAAATCAATTCAAACCGAGCGGCTTGGATGTGGTTCCGCAGCAACGTCTTTTTTTTTCTCTCGTATCGGAGGAGTAGCTTTGTCATATGTGCTATTTTCATCGGATGTAAATAGAAATCTCAGGCTGATGATAGAGATAGAAAGGAAGAAAACTGCGATGCCGTGTGCAAAAAAATCAACGACAACTGAGATGGTAATAAGCAGCTGTCTGTCAAGTTAATCTGCAAGTCAATTTCAGGACAGAAATGATGGCTCAGACCATTACACAACATAAAAATATGAGGGAAGAGACTTTTTTTAGACTTCACATTCATTCACGGAGTGTCACCATCAACAAGGCACTAATATCCAGCCATTAAATACCAAATCGTACAGTTGGCAGCTTTAAGAGGAGATGGACTTTCTGTTTTTCATCTAGAGGGCGTGTGGACAGTCATTTTTTTTTCATATGTTCCGCAACTCTCTTGAATTTAAATCTCTCCTCTCTGTTTGGTTTCCCAGGAGAAAGAGACAGATGAAACATGGATGGGGAGAATGCCGAGCTCAGCTTTTGAATTAAAAAAAAAATGAGCGAGCAGCTTGTAGGTGCTTTATGTAATTATCATATTTTTTACTCATGTCAGCTTTTAAGCAGTTTTATGTCTTGAGGACAATTAAAGCATGGACATGTTCATTTTTCTTTATCCGTGCTTTTTGTCTGCCAGTAGAAAGCCGTGCACATCGCAGTCTGTGCCTCTAAACAATTAATATCGAATCTCAACCTTTTTTTTCTTTCTTTTTTTTTTTTTTACACCTTTCATTAACGAGCATGTCGGGTTATCAGATTTTAATTAGTGCAAAGCCACATTTAATTGCAATGTCAAGAGCCTATCCTTCACGCCACCTCCACAGGTGGTCAGATGCACAGTCGGCTTATTAGCATCCAAGTGTTAATGCAACACTGAGAGCGTAAATTATTTAAAAAGTCAAAGCAGAAGTCTTGATCCAGCCTTTTTAAACTATATTTCTATTTGATCTCCAACTTGGGTCACGTCTTTGTGGCCACCATCCAAGGCACTGTGTGGTTGGCAGGACACTAATCTCCATCAGTTTGTGTGCAAACATGGAAACTATGGAGATCAGTAATTTGCCTTTTTCTGTTATACTTCATGATACATCGGTTGACGGGTGGTTATCATGAAATGCCACCAAAATCTGCCTCATATTGTCAGTATGTCTGTTCTTGTTTATAGTATCAGTTTTTCTGTGGCACATGCATCCTTATTGTGCACATGTATCATTTACACGCGGCTCCAGAGCATTGTGAGAAGTTACCCAGTGGCACAAACATAGCGTAATGATAGTCTGACTGAAATAAGAAGAGCTTTGTAATGAATCCTAACAGACACACCCAACACACACTATAACACACAACTAAATCCTGCCTTGTAACCCAGCCGATCTCAGAGAGGGGGGCCTCACAGATCTCAGCCAAACCATGACTCAAAGCTGTGAGTCATCGGGCCAGGGATCAGAGCATGAGAGCTCTTCCTTCCTATTAGGTAATCATTTGGTCAGAAACACAATTTTTTAGTCATTAACTGGGGTAAAAATGATCTGAACTCAGTCTTCAATTTAGGGACGTTCAAACAGTATTTTAAATAGCTGTACTTGGTTGTCTGTATTGGCCGATCCTGTTGCCCCTAGCGACGTAACTCCACTGGTTTTAGAGTCATTGTTGTACTGTAGTGTACTGAGTATGAGCTAAACCAAAGCAACCCATGTAGAAATTATTATTTCCAACAGTTTTTTGGGATGTGGTTTGTCTGTTTGCAGAGGAGTAGGAGGAAAAGGCGTGTGTGAGTTAGATATATTCTTGGTGCTGCTTTTACTGGAAGTTGACAGACTGAAATGTCAACCAAAATATAATATTGCTTCTAACTAACCTTGTATTATTATCAGAGCATAGGTCTGTGATGATTTTTATGTTGAGTTGAATGTATAAATAAAAAATAGATGCGGAAAACTTTGTAGATTTAGTTGATGCAATAAAAATGATCAAGATTGACGTGAGGCATACAGCAGCTCAGGGAAAAGATTCATAAGATTCATATACATGTGACCAGGCAGGGAGTATGTTATGGTGAAAAACTGCCAAACCATGACAGTAAAAGATGGCATGAAATATGTCTCTAATATAAAATACTACCTTATTTTGTTTAAATTCCCTTTAAATGGTGTATAAATAAAGGTTCTGAAGTATGACTGTTTCACTCTATGCAGGAAAACACAGTCATGCTTCAAGACATATTTTATGGCCTTTTACTGTCATTGTTTGGCATATTTTCACCATAAAATCTACAGACATCAGTTATATCAGAACTGGGGAGTATTTCTTCATTGTAAGAAGAGACACTGAAGGCTTTTCTTGATGGAAAAGATGTTTCCGCTCTTCTCCTGACTGACTTCAGTCAGAGTTTGACTACATTGTTTGGTTCATTGATCTAACTAGTTCAAGTTTGCCCGTGATAGACAGATGGTTCATCCAATCACCTGCCAAGTACTTTTTGAAAGTCCAGGCCAAAGGCCAAACTGCAGATATACTCACCTTTCATCTCATGCCGATCGCAGAGAATATATTACTGATAGTGAGCAGACCAGCAGCAAAAAGAAGACCCCGTATACCTCCCACCCACCCCTTCCTCATTACTGCCTGATGAGAGCTGAAACATCCCTTCAGGGCTCTGGCAATGCATTAATAGCTGCTGTCTGGTGACTTACAGGTCTGGTGAAGAGTGCAGTCACCCATGGCATACCAAGCTCTAACCACTCATTCATTCAGCCAGAATAAATTGACCCTACTTGCAGCAGCACCTCTTTTCTGCACAAGTGGTTGTAATGCAGGAAGTACAAAATGTATAAATAGTCATATATACTTTAGCATAACAAGGCATAAGTGGTGTAGCGGAGAGATTAGCACGCTTGTTTGCTACCTACATTCCCCCTGTGGAATAAAAGCCATGTTCAGAAGTATGGTATATAGTTAGTTTAACCTCAGGTGGAATCAGAAGTTGTCACGCTCTAACAACAACAGTGTAAAAATACTCAAAGTCTACCTTCATATTTTCACTGAAGTATGTTTCATTGTTTTACTAAATTGCAAAACTACAAATATACATTATGGAGTGTTATATCAGTGTTATATGTTTTATCCAGTTCCCAACCTGTTCGCCATGGGATCGGCCGATAACAGTTGGCGTCAGATTGATCCCTAATTGTCAGACTTGGGTTATATCTTTAGTGAAAGTGTGTCCCATCAAACTCATGAGCTGCAGTGATGCCTTTCCTTATCGTCCTTCACTGGTAGCTTCAAGAAAGGTTGAATCTGGGGCGATTATAGATCCGTGAAGATGTTGCACGTCTCATCCAAGAAGCTTCTTCAGTTCTGATTGACTATTATGGAGTACTTAAATTAAAATACTAGCTGGTGGGAAAAACAACAACAACCTCCTCCTGAATGTCAGGAGTGGAGTAGTGGACTTTGGGAAGAAGCAGGGGAGGAACATAATATCAATAGGTCCTCTATGGAGAAGCTTCATGTACATTGGTGCCCACATCACAGAGGGCCTGACCTGGACGCTGCATACTGACTCTGTGGTGAGAAAAGCAAGGCAGAGACTGCTTCACCCCTGATGCTTGAGAAACTTCCAGGTATTCCCTCAAATACTGAGGAATTTCTACTCCTGCACCATCAATAGCGTCTTGAGTATTGAAATATTGAAGCACTGAAAGTATTGAAATTTAATGCTGCAATGTCTTCACTGATCTACAACCAAGTCCAACCCTTCTTTAAAAAAGATGACCTGATGTCTGAGAACCTCCACAGAATTCACTGGCAGCTCCCATCTTCTTTATCCGCTTCAGTCTTCTTTTTCTGTTTGAACAAAGAAAGAATTGTATAAAACCAGAAGTTTGTATTTTTCTCATATATATAAGAAATATAAATATAAGTTTGTCTTCATTTTAAGTTTCTTACATGAAACATGACAAAATGACCTCCACGCATTCCGCCTCTCCACTCACTGCTCTGTTGATCTATAAAACAGGGATCCAAAGGTTGTTCTTTTCTGCCTCACCGTTGTATCTCTTAAGTTGATCTGCTTTGATGGCACGCTTGGATTCTTTGATCACCGGTGAGTCTCCGATAGTGTCTGTCATGTTCTGGAGGAGCTGGATTGCTCTCCTGATATCAGTGTAGGGGAAATCCTTCATTGGCTTTAATGCTGAGAGTGCAGAGGTCTCTCCTTTATGTTGCTGTATGTTGCCGTTCTAAAACCTCTCCACCATGTTATACGCAGTGTTCCACCTGATGCCGACGATACTTTTCGGTTTATAACTTGGCAGGCCGAGAAGTATGAGTTTCACTTGGTTTGCGGTAATGCTGTGGTGGAAAAATGTTGTTGATCTGTCTGTAGACTGTGGGTAGTATGAGTGCCCGATGTGATACTAATACTAATTAACAATACACGTTTTGCTGTAGCTGTCGTACATGTAGTAAGAGAAAAAAATATAGTTTTGAAATGTAGTAGAGTAAAAGTAGAAAACAAGTATGTCAAAATTGCACTTACTGTAAATCCATCTTTGTAAATCAGTGCTTAACTAAACTAGGATTAATTATGGGGTTTATAGTGGATTATGTTAGATTGTATAGGTGAAGCAGGGTTATGAAAATTAGTCTGTTTTCTTTCTCATTGCTACCATTTATTATCATGTTTATTCAGCCATACAGCGAGCTGATACAAAAGAGAACAGTTGCCAAGTTCCCACAATGCAGTGTACTGTCTGAGCTATATGTTTTCCTGCATTTGTTGACATGGCAAATAAATGGCTCTTATTTCCATGTAATGATTTCCTGATATTTACTTTGCCTCTGTGAAGGCAGCACACAGCATTAGATTTACAGAGGCTCTTTGTTGCTTCATGTAATGGGAACATTGCGTCGTTGTTGTTAGTGTTGGACATAAACAGAGGATTGTGTCTCTAGTTTTGTCTCAGCAGCTTTCAGGAGGTGAAGCTCATTTTTCTTATTTGCCTCTTTTGTTTTCACCCTGCTCATCTGTTCTTATGCAAGGACAGAAGAAGAAGTGAGAGATACAAAATAAGACAAATGATGTGCGTCGATTAGGTGTGTCACTTAACGGATGCTCGATCTACGGATAGGCAGCCAAGAAGGTGTTTCCATTGGAAGAAGTTAAAGCTCTCTAGATGAGATAGGTTACCCGCAAAGAGAAAGAAACAGATGGTGGATGCAGAGTTAAGTGAAACTTTTCCAAGTTGACGACCTAAAAGTATCAAGAGGCCAAAGAAGTGGTGAATACCAGGAACAGATTGGTCCACCACACGTTTAGATACTTGTCTAGTGATGCAAATTGAAGTACATGCATTTACTTTTGGTGTGACACATTACCAATTGTTGGTTTAGCTCTTTTCTGAACAAGGGCACTTTAGCAGTTGCTACAGCTCTGTGTGATTGGCTAGATGCTCAGGTTGCCACCCAAAAAGATCGATGAAGTTCCTGTTAATAAACGCCACGACAACATCTCACTCAAAGCGTTGAATTTCTTTGCAAGCAATCAGGTGCAGCACGAAGGACTGGACTTCCTGGTCTTCAGTGTAAACATGTCTGTGCTCTGCTGCTGCTATAATTATCTGTGGCATTTCGGTCTACACAACTTATTAGGTGTAAATGATATATTCCATATGGAATATATAAGCCCTTCGTAGACGGGTCCTCAAACTTTGTGCCAACAGACTAGCAATGGTGTTCTCAACAATATTCATAACTACATGCTTCAAAACGTCCACCATCATTCCAGTGCCCAAGAAAACAGTCTGTCATCCAGTCGTCTCTGGAGTGATGAAATTCTTTGATCGGCTGGTCGAGGACTACCGTGGACCACCTACAATTTGCTTACCATCTCAACTGATCATCCCAAGACTCCATAACACACATCCTCCACACCACCCAATACCACCTGGACAACAACTGGAGCTATTCTGGAGATGTTGCTGTTAAGAATGGACCAAAACCGCTTGATGGCCACGACGTGACAGACGTGCCCAGTGGGGTTTTGCTGTAAGGCTAAGAGAATCATTAGGGATCCCAACAACCCGGATAACGACCTTTTCCACCGGGCACGATCAGGAAGAAGGTTCTGGATACACCACGCCAGCATTGAGAAAGAAAGCTCAGGAAGAGCTCAGACCACTAAGATCCTAAATGAGGACACTGCCTTGGACTATTTATTCCTTATTGCTGCGGTTGTTGTTGTTGTTGTTGTTTTTGTTACTATTGCCGTTATACTATTATTACTTATTAACTATTATAACTCATTTAGCTTCATTAACAATTTATATTAAGAGCTCATGGAAATACATTTCACTATAAGTGTTTTTTTATGATTATATATGACAAATAAATTGAATGTGTCCAAACTGCTAACATAAATGCCTGGTGTTATTTGGCAGTAACTGATGACCCACATGAAAACAAATACTCATGAAATACAAGTTGGCGAGGACAAAATTTAACAATTCACCATCCTGCAGTGGATTATGGGATGCTGAGGGCTGCAGTGGATATAGTTTTGTCTGTTCATGCTGCATTCAGAGGGGCTGTTAAAATGAGAATGGCCTTGTAGGCTCGTTATAATGTATTCAGTCTTGAAATGCAGACCTTGAGGCCCTGAACTGGGATGCAGGAGCTGTGCTGTCCCGAGGTTAGAGAATATTTCATGACCCTGATGGGAAGATTCAAACCAACCATCTAATACTTGTCTCTAAAATGATAAAAAAAAAAAACTGTCACTGCAAAAAATATGCTCAATCAGTTGCTGTTAATTGGAATATACATTTACGTACACGGTGTTCATAGTCTCTTAATAAATACACCCACACACAGGTGGAACCGCAGGCACAGATGAACACACATGGATGAGCACAAATCTCTTGATACACAGCCCATTTTACAGAGAAACACAAACACTGCAGAGCTCATTTATTATTACTGCAGCCTCGTTTCACTTTTTTCAATTAATTTAATCTGCGATGACTTTTAGATAAAAGCATAAAAATCTCCTGCTATCACACTGTAGAGGAATATCAGAGGTTAATTCACAATTTATTACAATATGGCTCTTATTTTCTTCATCATTCCCATCCCAAAATGTGTGATTGTGAGCAGAGGTTGTGTTTTATTTCTCATTTTTTAATGATAATTAGACATACAGCCCATTTAATAGCATCTAATTTTTAAAAACAACTCAATCACAATAACATTTCATATAGACTTTACAGAGGGAAAAGATGAGCAGGCTGTTGGGTCACTTTTCATGTCAACGCCATACAAATCAGATGAATGACCTCCCTGCTGCCACTTGCTTCCCCTGTAACATTAGCTGCTGCTGACCAATGAACGTTATCAGGATTACTTCCTTGTCCTTCATCCTCCACAGCATAATCTCCTTTTTTCACCTCACAACCAGATCACAATTTTTGTGCTTTCTAAGAAACTTCAGACAATCAGCTGCCATAACATTGTATGTAGTGATCTAGCTTTTCAATGCGATGTCTAAATGAGTTCGGTCGAATAGTCTATTTTCTCTATTTTCTGTCTTTTCCTTATGAATTCTCCTTCACATCTTTCCTTGACCTCATGACGTTTTCCACTGAGGTTAAGGAATAGTGTTTAGGAAAGGACAAAGGCCAGTCGACCAAACCCAATGAGTAATGCATGTGCGATATCGGATCGTGACCTTCAGCGCTCTCTGGGGCAGGATGAGAGTCAGCACCTCCAAGTCTGAGTTCATGGTTCTCAGCCGAAAACGGTGTAATGCTCCCTTCGGGTTGGGAACGAGTTGCTACTCCAAGCGAAGGAGTTCAAGTATCTCGGGGTCTTGTTCACGAGTGATGGGAAAATGGAGCGTGAGATGGACCGGCAGGTTGATGCGGCATCTGCAGTATTGTGGGTGCTTTATTAGACCATTGTGATTCAGAGGGAGCTGAGCCAGAAGGCAAAACTCTCGATTTTCCAGTCCATCTATGTTCCAACCCCTTACCTATAGCATGAGCTTTGGGTGGTGACCTAAAGAATGAGATCTAGGATACAAGCGGCCGAAATGAGCTCGCTATGTCGGGAAGCCGGGCTCAGCCTTAGAGATAAGGTGAGGAGCTTGGACATCTGGAGGGAACTCGGACATCTGATCAGGATGCCCCCATGGGTGCCTTCTTTTGGAGGTGTTCCAGGCACATTCAACTGGGAAGATCCATGAACCTTCCCTGCGTTTGTCTGCAAAATGTTCATATTCATATAGAGTTTGCCATTTTAATAATTGTGTTGTGTGTGCAAGTCTAGTTTTTAAAAGCTTCTTCTACTTCGTGCAGCAGTCTCGGCCTGTTCGATGAGGCCTCGCATTACTCAGCACAGGATAATTGAAATGTTTAAAAAAAAAAAAAAAAAAAAAAGTGGGCTGCCCAGTGAGAATCAATACAACTGGGCCAGACAGATATTTTGATTAGTGTAATTACACACTGGGACGATTACCTCCAAGTTGTGCTCTGGCTTCATCAGAGACTCACTTGTTTAATTTAGAAACCTATTGTGGAAATAAATAGGCTTAAAGAAAACGTGGCATTCAGTCAATGCGCCTTTTTTATCAGACTACAAGCTGTGTTATAGTTAATTAAAAAATCATTGGGTCTATATATTAGACTGTAGATGCCAGGCGTAATTATAAAGGTGCAACAAGTGCGATCAGATTCTTTATTACTGTATAAAACAACGTGCAAAATGTGGTTTTTAAGGTGCAAATTAAGTCCTTGTGAATATTTCACATATATTACAATGTAAATTAGCTGACAGTTACGAGCACCAGCCTTCCATGCCACTGATCACTCAAAATTTATGTCAGTTTTTGGGTTCTGCATCAACATACCACCAAATCTAGGCCCATTTGTATGCATTACTGTTGTAGTGATTCACAAATTATTGATGTGAGGAAAGCTTGCGTGGCATCTTAATCAGCTGCTATAACTCCTCCGAGAAGTTTACTTACTTCTGTTGGTTTTTGGTGCTCTTCAAGGTTGAATGTTTGTTGAATGTGGAATCTGAACCATTATCCGTGTGACCTTTTTTTTTAGATGCTGATTTTCAGGCCGAGTAGGCGGACATAAATGATGCATCACATAAGTAGATCAGCCGTCTAATCGATGCTCACTCAGAATTCTGCACGCAGTGTTTGTTCGGAAAAAAACTGTTGAGGGATTTCCCTCGCTTTAAAACGATATTAGATATTCATGTGGAGCAGATGCGTCTAATGTCTCATTTAAATGGGCGTCTACAAACAGGAAACTATAGGGAGCAGAAATTATAGCCGTTCCTGGAGATTCCCCACATGAATACGACCGCTGACAGGTAATTCAACATACCTGATAAACAGACGCTGTGTTGTTTGTGTAATAATTCCTGTGGCATAAAAGATGTCATGAATTCTCCATCAAATGAGGCTTTTTAAAGCGAGCGTTGACAAAATAACTTAACATAGAAATGATGGATTATATTGATCTGACATCAGCTGCCTGATCTATCGTCCATTCCTGTAATTTGTCCACATTTTTGTCCTCAGTTGACAATAATGTGGATGGATGTTTAATATTTAATATGCAGGATGGAGGTAATGTAGCTACCGACCCCCCCAGAGCCAAACCTCTTTCCTCTTCCTGTGTGCTGCTGCTACTGCTGCTGCTGCTGACTTGGCAGGATGTCCTCAGCCACTTAGCCACTCAATTACCACTAAACAGCTATCGAGGTCCATTTCTCTCCAAAGACACACGCAAACACGGTGGTCGAGTTCACATACGTACATTTAAAATTGGACAGATGGTAAGGAACACACTGGCACACGCGGACACACACTTACTTCATTTATCCAAAGCAGTCCTGCTCGACTCTCCCCAGATGTTGGCCGCAAAGCAACAAATTTCCAATTTCCTCCGTGATTTATTTTTCTTAACGGAAACAGCTTTTGGTGATGAACTGTCTTTGGTGAGATGTTTTTCAACCCCACAACCTTTTCTTTGGCAAAAGACGGAGAAGTGTGGTGGCGCCTGGAGTTCATTTTCTGCATAGACGATGTTAAATGACACACTTGGCACTTGGATGCACAAAAAAAACGTCATGTTATTTGATAGCCAAAACATACCGGACGTGTCATGCTGACTAAATGGTGCTTTTCTCAAGAACTGACATCCATTCATGCTGGAAAATAGGAAAATGGTGTTTATCTGATGAGCTGTCAACCCACGATGACAGTCTCTAAGATGCTACCCGAATTCTTCGACTGTATTCTTCTACAAAGCATTGATGGCTGAGACTCATGGGTATCATAAAGACTGAAGGAAAACTTCCCAGAAATGAGGCTAAAGCTGACGTAAACCTGTGTTAATTTATTCATGGGTCTGGTCAGACAGTCTTTATTGCATAGGAAGCTTCCTCACTGCGTGAAATCAACTAGAAGTATTTACGTAGCCGCCATGATAAGAGCCGTTCAAACTCAAGGCCCAATTTCATCCGGCTCCACACGTCTATTATTAATGGCCTGCCGGTAAATCACAGTCCCACCACCCATACTACAAATCCCACAATTCACTGCATCAGCTGCCACACAGGTCAGGACCTGTGCACCACCCCTCTCCCCCTGCTGCTTTGGTTGTTTATTGACACACTAATCAGCCCCTCCTGGCCCGCAACCTAGTCCTAGTCTTCAACTGTGGCCCGCTGGGGTGATTTGAGTTTGACACCCCTTCTCTAGATGTTAGGAAAACACTGTTGCATCATGACGTACCCGTGTAAGAGCAGTCGTATTCTCTGAACACCGCGGCCATCTTTCCTTGACCTCATGACGTGTGTTTAGGAAAGGACACAGGAGGTAATTCTTATGTCTATTCGATCGTCCATGTGTTTCTATAAAGAACATCCGTCCATCCATAAATTATCTGTAATCAGGGTCATGTGAGGCTGGAGCCTATCCCGGCTGACTCAGGGTGAGAGGCGGAGTACAACCTGGACAAGTCGTTCATCACAGGGCACAACAACCATTCACACTCACATTCACACCTATTTAGAGACACCAATTAACCTGTTATGTTCATGTCTTTGGACTCTGGATATATGATGAGAAGATGCAAACTCCACACAGAAAACTGTATGATGTTAGATTTTCTGCTTTTTATTTATACATTTCCAAATCATCTCATTGCAAATAAAGACTTGTTTTTTTCTTTTTAATACTTTCTGTTGCTCTGTTTCTTTTAGTTCCTTCCTCTCAGCCTTTGCACACACTAAGAATACCTGTAGACATAAACTGACCCCGATATCTGAAAAGGGGTCACTGTGGTATTAGACAATAAGAAAAAAAACCAAGGCTTGTGTGTGGAACTTCAGATCAGTGAGGCTTTGATTTTCTCACGTTGCCCTCTCCGGAATCACCCGCAGAGCCTGTAGTGGCAACAAAACCAATAAAAGGCAGCTGGAAATATCAGAGCGGGCTTTGCTCAGGAAAGAAGAGATATTGAAGACGGAGGACGAGGAGAATAACACCGCTTTTAATGAATTGTCAGATTTTGTCTTCTGCTGCAGCAGCCTCAGAGCTTAGGACCAGCTGGCATTTTCTGCGTCTGCTTTGGGGGCTGCTGGTATTTGGTGTGTGAGGGGCTTTATTTTTCGGGGTGGTAGTAGCAGTGAGCACGCATACAAATGTCCATTTTCTTAACAACACACAAAAACACACGCACAGCCTGTCTTTCATTTTTGTGAGCACTGTTTGCCAGGAAGCCACTGCAAAAATTAGGAGGGTATTTACTCCGGATTTGTGGCCTGAAGTTTAGCATTTTACACAGAATAACATATAACACTTACCAGACACAGAAGAGGCTGATGGAAGTTGAAATTTTGACTTAGTTAAGGGATCAACAAACTTATTAAATACATCCTGAGGGTGAATGTCTGGACCAAATTAATAAAAATAACCGCTGATTTATCACAGATCAGGAAGCAGTCTGAAATGTACCAGATGAAAAGCTTGTTTTTGTTGACCCACAGTGTTTTTCAGCGATGCAGTGATGTACGAGCGTACTCCAGGTGTGTCAGTACACCGTGACATCACTGATGGGTGTGGTTACAGGTGCAAAGTCATCTGGGGTAAGTTCCCATCTGGGACACGTTGAAGCAACATGTTTCTACAGTAGCCAAGAACGGACAAACTAAACACGGGTTCTTGATGGTTCTTTTGTGCCTTGTTCGCCAATAAATGCAGCGACTTGCGGCGGAGAAGTTGAGCCAGATCAAACTTTTAGGAAAACGCAGGCCGACGTCACGCTGCAGCCGCCAAACAGACCCTCGGATCGGTCAAACCTCCACAGTCAGCCTGAAACGTCTCTGAAACTGAGACTCTAAACTCTGATACTCTTCTTGTTGTGTTCTTTGTTTAATCCATGTACCAGCTTCTAAACCTCCACATTGCACATTGTCTGTGGGGATACATTAGGCTTCCTCTGCAGGAATAATGCCCAGTTCCCCAACAGTCTTCTCTTTGAACCAGATTCCAATATTTCACATGGTGCAGCAGAGAATACATCAACAACACACGTCTTAACACACGTTTAACTGCCAATCAGGTCTTATTTCGCTGCACTTTATGCAAATCAAATGAACTTCTGCAGGGCTCGTTTACACGTGTCGTCTTATTACATAGCCGGCTTAATTGAAAAGAGCAGTGAGGCTAAATTTTGCTCCTTTGATGGTAATCTAATCTGCAGTAAATATCGACCATAGTGTCTTCTTATTCCCTCCATGCACCCTCATCTGCTCCTTCTTTTGTTTGACCTTCTCTCTCCCTCTTTCTTTCTCTTCAAGATGATTTACACTTGGACATTAGTCAGCCACGGGGATGCTCTCAGTCCCTCCTCTAATCACTTACTGGACCCGCTCCAGAGCAATGGGCCTGCATGCTACTGGCCTTTTTAAAACGTCTGCATTGCAGGAAAGACGGAGAGCCGGCAAAGGAAAAATCGGAGCGATGCGAGGGAGGTGAATTCACAGTACGTGCAAGAAGGGGGAAAATGACTTTTCTTCTTCTTCTTTGGCAGACTGACATTTCGTCGGCGTGATTGGAGAGAAGCTCAGCAGCGAGGGGTTAGGATCCACGCCAAGAATGGAAGCCGTAGACAGTGTGTGATGAACGCTCACGCTGTGCCAAGTGTCTGCAGCATTGCCGGTAAAGACACACATCCGCAGCATACTGTACATATATACACTCCTCTGTAATGGAAACAGAGTGGAAAAAACTTACCTGAGGTTCATTTGACTTTTCCAAGTGTTGGCAATCCCTTTAAATATCTCTGCTCTGTCTCTGGTGGATTTACATGATCCTTTAATTTCACAATTAAAGGTTCAGTGTGTGGGATTTAGTGGCAACTAGTGGTGGAGTTGCAGATTACAACCAAATGAATACTCTCCAACGCCTCACCCTTTTCTTCCAAACATGTTGGAAATTGACTCTCCCTGTAGATATAAAGGGCTTATTATAAGACAATAAAAACACAATGATTCTTATTTTCAGGTCACTATCCATTTATGGAAACTTACTAATAAAATTGTATTCTATTCCTGCCAATAGATACTCCTAAATCTTGCACACTGCACCTTTAAATCCTAAATGCCACTCTTTATATCAAAGACTTCAAGTGGGATGTATTTTATTTTGAAAGGACTCAAAGGAAAGGTAAGTGAGCCATCATTTTGGGTTCAGTGGCTAAAAAAAAGAAGAAACGAGTGAACCGCTTGAGTGAGCAAAAAGAGGGGTTAGAGCACAACATGTCCTGACTGTGCCACACTGTGCACAGGCACAACCTGTTAACACAGTGGGCCCTCTATCTGCTCCGAGTCACTGATCCTTTACTTCACATGGTAGCACACACCAGGAGCGAGTCCTCAGAGGACAATTCAATGTCACCAAACCCCGAAAAACAAAAGTGAAGTGAAGACTCTGAACTGTCTGGAAATACACACACGTAACACACAAAACAATCAGAACATTTTGATGTCTAGTTTTTACTCCCTGTGGTTTCTTTAACAGCCGATGTGCCAAGTAAGAATTGTGTACAAACATAACAACAATCAATTTTCAATATAAGAAGTGTCGTCCTCGCGCTTTGTGCATTCAGGCTGGCATAAAAATAAAATAAAATAAGCCATCCCAGTGAGTATTGCATGCCTCTGCGGTGGTGTAGTGTTCCTGTGTTTGGCATTCACCCTACTATATGTTTATTTTTACCCAGAGTGTTCATTACATGGTATATTTGATGATAATAAATGAAATCTCAGTTGGAATCGCTGAGAGCTAAACAAGGGAATGCTTCCCAACAACAAAGACATTTGGTTTGGCAGCAGCACGCATGAGAAATTAGAGCTCGCGTTCTTCCTGCTCGCATACCTCTACAGCTTTCCCTCCTCTGCTTTCAGCGTCTTGTTTTCTCAGGCTTGTGTGGAATAAGAGACATCTGGGGAGAAATTGGGCGCACGACGAAACCCAGCGACGGAGCGGGAACAGAGCGTGTTTACCTTGGATTCAGGTCGTAGATGAGGTTTATGACAGATGTGCTTCCAGGCATGTGACATGATAAGGTGTCTTATGAGTTTTCAGGCAGGCGCATTCAAGGAGATAAGATTAGGGGGGGGTGAGTGGGCAAAGTTTGCTCGCATGTGTCTTAGATGTGTCGTGGGTTTGAAGCGGTTATTGCGTCACATTTACCCCCTCAAGGATTATCTGTAAAGGCATGATTTGTAATGACGGTTCCCTGCTATGTTCCAACCAGGGACGTTGTAGCTGCAGTATAGCGCGGTGTTGGAGCACTCTGCTGTCTTTTCAGTCACCCTTTAACTTCCCAGAAATGACGTTAAGATGGTACGTGCTTTTCCTTCCAGAAAATGTGGAAATTCATCTTCGAACCTCTGGAAACTTGGAGTGTTAGTGGCTACTTATGGGGTTGGAGAGCCACTGTGTAGCTGGCAAACTAATTGGTAACATGCTAGCTGACTGTAACTATACCCAGGCGTTAAGTGGGATTTGGCAGGTGCCTAAGACCCTGAGATCCGGTGTAACCCTGTGGGTCATGGTGTCCCACATCTGTTTCCTGCTTCATAAAATGTAAGAATTTCCTTTTTAAAATCTCGATATATTATCTTAAATTTAATATTTTGCTCAGACAAAAACATTTGAAATTATTTTATTTACGCTGGTCTTGTTCACGTGTTTTACTCACCTGAAGACAACCTGTGGCCCAAACAACGTCACTTGACGTAGCAGGGCAGCAGTACACAGGTATTTTGGACTCTGATTGTGTTAAGGTCCCACCTTTCTGTGTGCACACCCACCCGTGTAAGCTGTGGTGTAATTGCTTTACCGCCTGGTCAACTGTCAACATTTATAGATGCATTACACCTTGTACCCAGACGAGGAATAATGCTTTCAGCTGCAGAGAACACTTTTCAATCAAGGCCACTCCAGTATAAAGTAACCCATCTCTCCCAGGACTCTTTTATGTCTAACTCACAGGCCCTCAGCAATCACCAAGCCAGCAGATCTTCCATTATCCTGCACACAATGGCTTGTTGAGGTCTCGGTGAGTGAGAGACAGCCATCAGAGTAACAACAACGGCTTCATCAATTTGTTGAGAGCTCTGGCTTTCTCTGAGAAATGAGGTGATTATGTCGTAGCCTTCTTGGTGTGGTGTTTACATGTGTGTGGGAGAGGTTCGAAGCAGTGATGGCGCCTGGTAGAGCGCGTTCCCCCATGTGTCAGGTTCGATTCCAGCCTGAACTCTTTGCTGCATGTCGTTCCTTTTCTTTTCGATGTGTCACTATCAAATAAAGCAGAAAAAAACCTCAGAAATAGCCTCAAAAAGAAGCCGTGATATTTAAACCTCGCAGCAAAATGTCTTGGCTTCTCTGTCGTTAGATAGATTGAGGTGAAAGGTGATAAAAGACTACTAGTTAAAGCAGCTGTGGATCAATTTGTAGAGCAGGGCCACTGTGTATTGCAAGGCTGGTTGATTGATCTTTTTGTTTGACGTGTCCTTGAGAAAAACACCCAATCACTCCCGAAGGCCTGTTTATGTGCAGAAAGTCAGACACTTGCACACAAGTATGGAAAATTGTTTTTTAAATCACCATCAAGTGTCGCTGAAACAGGAAATCTATTTGTATTCCTGTCTGCTCGTGATGCTCCTCCAAACCTCCTCCACACCCTCATACTGCATACTACATATAGATAGTATATTATATATTACCAGTGTTTTCTGTTTATTATTTTTCATGTTTTTACAGTGTGAAATCTGTATTAGCTGAAAAGCGCTCTGAGTTCATCCTAAAGCAAATAATTATAACCACGAATTACAAAATACGTCCTGACGCAGGAGCGGATATTTTAATGGGAATTTAAATGAAAACATTGTCCGCGTCAATAACCGTGTTTCCTTTAAATGAAAATTCATACAGTCTGTTGTAGTGGATTTTCTCCCCCTGCAGCAGCTGTTTAAAAAGCACTTATTTGGTCAATAGAAATGATTTTGGCAACACGTTCGTTCTTTTGGGGGAAACATCTGGCTCCACTTTGTACGTCCTTGTGATTCTGATTTCCACAGTCAATCATTTGTTCTTCATATGAGTTTATTGCTACTACAGGGTAAGAAAATACTCTACTGTACATTTACTCATTACCGTCCTGCAGTTCAGCTTTGACAGACTTGTACTCCCGTTTTATGTCACTTTATACTTTTGGGAAATGTTGTACTGAACGACTCCAATCTGTAACTGAGTATTTTTACATCATTGTACTCAAGAACAGAATATTAATACTTCTTCTGCCATGATATGTACATACACTACTTCCTGCTAACCTGGTGAAAGTCTCTGACAGAATGTAACAAAACAATGTTTGTAACTCTCAACATTATGGAAGCTCTAAGCGGTCATGCGTTCATACAGTCAACAGAGTTCATTTCATTTGTTTTCTCGAGATCTCAAGATATTTATATCTTTATCTCAAAATAACAAATGTTGTTATCCTGATATAACGGGATAATTTTCTTGAGATCTTGAGACAACTTTGTTTTCCCGGGATAACAACATAATTAATTCAAGATCTCGTGATTGGCCTGAGATTTCCGTCACATGTGACGTCATGCCGTGCTGACTGATGGATATGACGTGCTGATCGATACACTCGTGCTCCAAGTGTTTCCTTTTGGGTCAAATATGGGAGTTTTCTTTCCACATGTGCACTCTAGGAAGAAGAGGGTAAGGCGAGGGGGTTGCAATCCATGCCACTAAAGCCACACTGGACCTTTCTAATGAGAAAAAAACAACCAGCAACCTCCGTGGCTGGGAAATGAAGCCAATGCGGGAACTATAATTCCTCTTCTTGTCCACTTGAGGCTGGCTCCAGAAGTGAGTCAGTCTCCATAAGTCCCCATGTTAAAATGTCCAACTTCACAGCAGAAATAAACATGTTTACAGCCTGGTACAAAAAACAGTTTTGGCCTCTATAGCTAATTTCCCCGTTCACGACAACTGTACTGAGGGTGAATTTTTATACAACTCACCTGTTCAGATTATATTAAGGCTTAAAGTTATGCAGAGTTAAGAGCGTGGATGCTTTGATTGACAGGTGGGTGCCGTAACAGATGGCTTGTTTCAGCAACCAGGTGTCATTCAGCTCGCGTGTGGCGGAAGAGGCAGGGCTTCTTTATGGCTGAATAGCAAGTTCTGATCTCAAAAGTCACTTAAAAGTTACTAATTAACTTTTCTGCTCAGTATTTCTTCTTTCTTTCCTCTCAGTATTAGCTCTAATACTCCATTGGACCGCTAGGTTCAGCTAGCAGAAGTTGTGACTTGTCGTCCTTAGAAATCTTCCACAACTTTGGGTAATGAGATTTTTGAAACATGTCATCAAGACAGACATCTTGAGGATTCAAACAGATTTCCTACTGGAGCGAGCCCATTGGCCTGTAGTGTATAAACACGAGCACCGGGGTGGCTTAGGACTGTAATAGGAGGATTTTTCTGACTCATTTCCCGGCTGTTGCGAACACGGAGGCAGGAAGTCTCTTTTGGAGGACGTGCTCATTTTGTTCTCCTTTCACCATGAATATTGAGCAGGACTTATCAGTCTCCGTGCTGTGGTAAATCCTCTGCACCTGCAGCGCCGGGCTCCGAGAGACTCCGGTGGAGCGGCGCTTTGATCCTCTGCCGTCAAATCAATGCAGCTAGTGACCTTGTTTTTAGTGTTAAATGTGACTGATTAACATTTGCTGCATAGGCTGTGTGTGTGAGGGAGACATCTCTGTTTGTGTGTACCGTCTGCTTTGAATATGTAAACAGTCAACACTCACCACAGAAAGCTGTAGGCTTTAACGTGTATTACAGTGCCAACTGTTTCAACAGACTTTATCCATGGTGTTTGGATGTACACACCGTTTGTGTGGTTATTGGAGAAACCATGAAGAGGAGTGTTGTGATGTTTCAAGTCATGAAATTCACATTTTCCAAGAAACAATGTCTTGAAATGTCTTTGTCTGACCAAACTCTGAGTCAAGATGTTTAATTCACAATGATCTACAGCAGGAAAAGCATCAAATTGTCATATTTGAGGAGCGGGAAGCAGAAAGTGTTTCTACATTTTCTATCAAATGTGTGAAATGATTAATCCAGTTGTTCTGAAATTGTTTAGCGGGGGAACAACAAGCAAACAGTGAAATTTTAAAGCATAGCTCGTCTAAAAAAAACTCTCATCTCCTGGTAAAGGTAGTTTTATGTCCAGATAACAATACGTAGCTAAATATAGCACTTTAATGAATGCAAAACCATATATATCCCCATGTCTATGAGCTGGGATCTCATGAAATGTTTGACGAACATTCATAGTTCTCAGAGGATGAACCCTAACTATCCCTAGTTCCCCTTGTTCTAGAAGGTAGACGTTTTAGTGTTTTGGCCAAAACTTTGGTTTAAGGGGCGCCGGTTAGCTCACCTGGTAGAGTGTGTGCACCCCACACAGGTACGAAGGCTCTTCATTTCACTTCCTTCCGTCGTCACTCTTCTGTGTATGTCAAATAAAGCTTGACAAGGCCCAAAAAATATCTTAAAACCCCCCAAAAAACTTTGGTTTGAGACCAAATACCTGCGAAACGAATGAATGTGCCGGGTGGCTGTGGATCAGGAGGTAAAGCGAGTAGTCCACTAATCAGATTTTGGTGGTTCGATTCCCGATCCTCCTAACATGCTTAGTATTTAGCTCATGTCGAAATGTCCTTGGGCCAGATACTGAACCCCAAATTGCTCCCGATGTACGAAAGATAGCCCCAAAATCTGATGCGGTGTTGCAGTTGGCACCTTGCATGCCGAGGCAGCCAATGCCATTAGTGTATGGGTGAATGAAGTACGTAGTAGTATGCAGTAGCTGTATAAGTACAGCCCATTTTCCATGTATTAATGCTAATTTGTTCAATTTTAGCATGATAACATGCTTAGCATTTAGCTTAAACACAGAGCTGCTAGCATGGCTATAGAAACTGGATCCTGCCTGAGAACAATGCTGTGTGTTTTAGGTTGCCCGTATGTGAATATGTGTTTTCCCCTCGTGGGCTCGGCACAACTACAGAGTGAAATGATCTCCCTACAGCACACCACTAACCAGCCAACACTGCCTCACTCTCTCTCTCTCACACACACACACACACACACACACACACACACACACACACACACTCGCATGGAGCAGAAATACTCAGAATTTTCTTCAGATCTGCGCCAGCTCCCAGGCAGAATGGTTGGCATGTGTTTGAGGCACGTTTCTGCACAACATACAGGCCTTGTAAGCGCTGCCAGGAGCTGCGTTAGTATGTGGAATCCTGACGCATTGCAGAGGGAAACCAGTCCTGGACATGCCTCTGTGCACACACACAAAAAATTACACAGACACGCATTCTCATGATTATCTGTTATCATGCTCTCTACCCAGTTGTCAGTCAAACGCTCATGCACTCAGCCTCTCGTATTAGATGGTGCCCTGCTTGGCAGAGGAAGAAAGGTGATAGCAGAGGGAATCTGGAGGCTGTACCTTCTATCAAACAGCAGCATTAGTATGCAGAGGAGCCCAGGAGCCAAAACACAGGCGATCAAGCTGTTTCTATAGCTGCTTGAAAGGAGATGAGGACCACTTAAAGGTGTGATGGGATACCACCACAAGTGTCCTTTTGGGCTTGAAAGGCTATTGAGCACATTTACATGTAATATTTTACCCATTGGAGACATTTCTAGTAGTGATGGTGATGTAGCCGTGGAGACATGTTTGATTTTTATATATATATAGTGACAAAAGGTTAAATAAGTACACGTGGTATGATAAAAAGACGGTTTATTGATCAGTTGTTTGTATGGTACACACAGGCTTCCCAACTGTCCGCTGCCATGTTGGCTGTACCGCCTCTTGGACTTGGGATAACTATTCTTTCATTGGAACTGTATTGAGATTACATATATCGTCTCATTTTACATAATTAAGTTGTTTTTTGCGTTGATTGTATGAAATGTTGCGTCTAATCTGTTGCATAACAGAGAAACACAGTAGGGTTGTGAGACATGTGCGAGTGGCGAGTTGTCAAGAAAGGAAGTGTTCTTACACATATTCATTTTCATTTAGACCTTAAGGCTTAATTGGCTCATTAACTGTGTGAAACACACACTCGATTCAAATGACAGAAACAAAATAAAACTCTGTCCTGATCTTTCCAGTGTTCTAGCAATTAGCAGCTCCGGTCTGATCAAAATGAACTCTTAATCCACAGAGTGCGATGTGAAATTATTCCGTCTATGTGCTGTTCTTTTCACTTTTCTTCGGCTCAGTTTATCTGTGGACTCGGCCAGTCGTCCATAGCTGATATATTCGACTAATTGTCCAACTCCAGAACACAGTTCATCTCAGTAAAGGACCAGTGTGCAGGATTTGGTGGTATATAGCCGGGTAGTTGGTGATTGCAACCCCATTACTCACTCTCTCCTTCACACAAGGTAAGAACACCTACGGTGGCGGTGAGTTGTCAGATGTTTCGTGTGTCCTTTGTGGGCTACTGTAGAAACATGGCAGACTCCATGGGAGAGGACCTGCTGTCTCTTCGACTTGGACCTGAGATAACTATTTTTTTTTTTTTTGACTTTGCAAACAGATATGATTTTGTATAAATTATATTATTTGTATTGATTCCAAACATTTTGCCCATTCCTATTTTGCATTTTGCAATGCATTTTTGGTAAAAATCTAAGGTCAGTGCAGGTCAGTGAAGTCGTGGTGTCAAAACTGCTTCTTATCAGAGGGCCAGTCCGTATAGATCTTTAGATGATCTCTGTTGAAGTGACATCACTCTGCTTATGTAAGGACACATTGCTGCAGCTCTTCAGATATTGTTTTTCAATTACCTGCCACTGAATTGGGGTTGCAGCACAGCTCTCATCTTCATTTACAGACACTACAAGCGATGATTAGTTTTTTAAAATTTTCTGCTGAGTGCCAACATTACTGACAGTCGAGGTCGAGCAGCAGTAAATAAACAGCAGATTGACGGTGGTGCAGTGAATCACAGTGAAGAGGCTGCAGAATGTTGACGCGTCTGCATTGGGACAAACAATGTCCTGATTTTAATTCAGCTTCGCTCTTATTTTCTGTCCTCTGACCGTCAGTCTGCACTGTTTGTGATTGTTTCTCACTCTGTTTGCCGTAACCTCCGTCGCCATGGACACACGAGCATACGTACACCGGCAAACACTACGGATGCGCCCTCACAGTGTGTAGCTCTCAGTCGCCTACAGAGTATGTGATTGGAGTGGGCTGCACAGTGCAGAGCGGGACATCACAGAGCATATGGTGCTGTGCATTGTGCTGTGCATTGTTGGGGTCACTTGATCTCATGATTGGAAGTTCTGCTTCAAAAAGGCATTTGAATGGAAGATGAAGAGTTTAAGGACTTGAAATATCAAATACAGCATTGTTGTACTCCAGATAAGACCACCTTTTGAAGGTCTTTTAATTGACCACATTGTTACTCTTGTCTCGGTCTCAGACAAAGAGGATTCTGGATTTTTAAGACCAAACCTGCGACATCACTAAATTTCCTGTGCACGGTCTGATTTATTCAACCTCATTACTGTGATTGGATGAAAAACTTCCTGGGTCAAATAAAGTCAATAACTTGACGTCTAATTTGAAATTTTTGTTACTGTTAACGGCTGACACCTCCTCCTCGCTCCTAGTTAATTAAAGCTGGAGTTAGGAGGAGAAGCAGCTGTGACTGTCTGAGAGGAAATGTCAGCCAACTCTTCTCTCATAAAATCTGACTGCCTAAACAACAAAGAGTTCATCTGCAACATGGTGTCCAGTATTTAAATTCTGCAATGAGTCAGGACCACCCACCATCTGTGAAAAGAGATCTGGGATTAGCTGGTAGAGCTATGTATTAGCTCCCAGGCTATTGGTCTTATCCAATGACAGTATAAAGATACAGTAGGACAGAGTGACGTCACCCACAGATTTCTGAAACGCTGTTCTGAATCAAAAAATCGGTAAAGACGTGGATCATCGGCGGATCTGAGGGGGGCTGAATGAAGCCTGGTTGCTCAAACCAACCATCTGTAACGACACCCACCTGTCAATCAAAGCGTCCACGCTCTTAATCCTGCATAACTTTAAGCTTTAATATAATCTGAACAGGTGAGTTGTATAAAAATTCACCCTCAGTACAGTTGTCATGAACGGGGAAATTAGCTATAGAGACCAAAACTGTTTTTTGTACCAGGCTGTAAACATGTTTATTTCTGCTGTGAAGTTGGACATTTTAACATGGGGACTTATGGAGACTGACTCACTTCTGGAGCCAGCCTCAAGTGGACAAGAAGAGGAACTGCAGTTTTTGGCACTTCCGCATGGCTTCATTGGTCTTAATATCTTGGTCTTCTCTCGGTCTCTGTACACTCTAGTCTTGGTTCACCTGGTCTCGACTCTTAAATATTATTTCACAAACTTGTTTTGAGGTTGTAACCTCGCACAGGTTGTCTCTACAGTCCTCCTTGTAAGCATTAAATCACAAAGCACTCCCAGAATATTTTCTTCAAATATATTTCCACATGAGCTGCCATGCTGGAGTGACAATATATCAAAATAACTCAGCTGTCGCCGTCTGTGCCAACTCATTCATCAACCTTCAAAGAAAGAGACATAACAATAACTGCTGTACTCTATAAATCTGTGTATCTGTTCACGGGGGTTATTGTCAAAGTTTATTGTATGTACTGTTGTGCAGAGAGAAACAAACTTGAAAAAATGCCTGGCTATTATTCTCAAGTGTTTACTGTAACTCCTCCAGTGGCTGCAGAGCGTGTCCCTGATGAAGGGTCAACATGTTTACACGCGCTGCAGAGGTATTATCAAGTGATTGATTCTCCAGAGAATTATGCACGCTAAAACGGTGTCTGTGTGTTTGTGACTTGCTCCTCAGTAGGGCGATGATAAATGATGGACTAGCTATTACAGTTGTTATTTGTATGCATAGCTTCGCATGGCTGCATCACTAAATGGTGGGAGCGAGCGATGCCGCACACAGCACAGAAGTCACAAACAGTCCTGCTGCATTCTCCATTGTCAGGCCTTGAAGTCTTTGTTCGTGCCGTTCAATCAAGGTGTCAGACTTTCTCATCTTGATTATAGACACACGCTCACTGCAGTATTATCTTCACAGCTGCAATTATTTGGACTCCAATTACACACAGGTTTTAGAACCACGTTTTCTGTTCTTCCAAATATGATACGTGTCCTATCTCAAAGTCGAGTTGCAGTTGAGTTGTTGTGCTCTCTGCAAACAGTTATCACACTTCTATTTAAAAATCTGTTGCCGCAATAACAGTTTTGTGGTGAAACGTATCTTATGTGCGAGAGATGCCAATTAAAACATGAACGAAGGCGGAACATTAAGTTTTTCAAACAGGTGAGAGTCAAAACATCACCTCAGTGTTTAACACATACTGTGAACCACAAAGACTGTAGCAAGATCTCATATCTTGTGTCATCTGTCAGTCTCAACATAATGACACAGATGGTCAGTGGTGCTTTTAGCTTCAGCAACATGCTTTCATGCCAATGTACTCAGCCTTTTGTACTCTACCCGTTGAGCCACAAGGGCTTTATTTACTAGTATTTTCTATATACCTTGTATATTGTGAGCCGCTCTGACGAATGAATTTCCCCAGTGGGATCAATAAAGTCTGTCTCATCTTGTCTTGTCTTGTCCCTAGCAGGTATATTTGCCATGTTTACCAACTGTTTACCATGTGTTAGCATACTAACTAGCATTGCTAAGTAGCACTTCAAAATAGATTTGGGTGCAAAATTAACTTTTATGTCCACTGGTCAGCTAGTGAATGTGCAAATTTTTACCAGCCACTCAATAGATGACCATTTTTTTGATCTCAATCAATTTTACGGTGAAAAACTGCCAAACCATGACAGTAAAGGACTGTAAAATATGCCGTGTAGTATGTTTTCCTGTATGCAGTAAAACACAGTCATACTTCAGAACCTTTATTTTTACGGCATTTAAAGGGAATTCATACACAACAAAGTAGAATTTTACTTTAGAGACTGTTAATTATTATGATCTGTTCGGCGAGCCAGTTTCCTTTCTCTTCTGAGAAATGTAAAAATGATCCTTATCATCACTGTTCACAGCAACTATTTTTACAGTTGATATGTGAGAAAACACTCCCGACACAGGAAGTCTTACAGGAGCTTTAGATACAGTCCACACAGAAATGTTGCATTGCTTATTTCCAGAGGGAGAACTGAAGAAAAACTCAGTGTCTTCTCAGTGTGCCATCAGGTCAGGAACAATGTGTTTATTTCTAGACTCTTCTTTCATGTGTGTCTTAACAATGATGAGTCAGTGAGTGAAGGTCATTTTGTCCTCTATCGTCTCTAATGATGCACAAACTCAAAAATCAAAACTGTACTTCATTTTTGAGTCTATTGAGACTCTTTTGAGGCTTGCAGATATTTTTCTTTCTTTATTGGTTCTATGAATCAGGAGAACACAAATTGTTTGGCATCTGGTTGGTTTGGTTATTGGCAAACAAAAGATATTTATTGATCTCAATAGGAAATTAATCAATAGTTATTAAGTAAACCAAACAAGCAGGCGTGTAACACAATGCATATCTGGTATGAATGAATGGGGGAGCTAGGAGAGGGCGCGAGATGGCGGCGTGACCATCTAAGATGTGCTCACAATGGCGGCCAAGGCCACAAGGCTCAATAAAGGGATGAAACTTGAGGTGGGGAGTGTGTTTTACAGACACAAGTCTCTTACTTGGGATCGCTTCAGGGGTTCGTCCTTAGGCAGTGTAACATTGTATTGCGTCACAGGCGGGTTTAATTGGGTGGTGGTAGAAGAGGAGAACAGCGGTAATGGATAAAGGAATGTGGTAATGATCTCGCTTTTCCTGAAGAAACTGGGAGGTCCGTATCTTCTTTCTGCAGGTAAAAAGGGGATAATTGGCTGCTCGTCAAGCGAGTTGGAGACTTACTTAAGTCAGTTACAACAAACATTTACAGATCACCTCCTGTTGCGACTTTTGTCGCAGCGGGAGGGTGATGCAACGGGAGGTTCCTGTGCGCTTATGGAGGTTGAAATGTTCTGTAGCCAGCCTCAAGTGGCTGCTCGAGGAATTACAGTTTTTGGGACGGAGGTTGCCGCTTACTTCACATCTGGGTGTGAAGTTGCAAAGCCTGATGGGGTTTTTAGCACGGCTTCTTTGTTCAGGATTTTATGAATACATATCAGCCTTTCCTTGTTCAGCCACGTGGTGAGGTCCCAACGCAATGAAAGATAACATACTTACATCCTCCACCCAGAGACTGTCTGTATCGTACATAAAATGCTAAAGCAAAGCTCTTTACTGTATGTAAGTATTAACTAAACGCACGGACAGCTGTTCGGTATCGATGCCAACAGCACAAACATAAAGTATTCCTATTTTCCTGTTGAAGACCCTGAGTGTCTTTTCTCTCATTTGTTGGTGATTATTTTCCCATAAATCCTCCAGTCTGTTTAGTCTTTACACATCTTTTCATTCAGTCTCCTCTCACTTCTCATCTTCTGTATTCTCTGAGTCACAGATTCATTTTTATTGAAGGACAGATTTGTGTGTGTTGTCACATGGCACATGTAAGTGCGTAGCCTTGTGATCGACTGAAAGCACCACAGATCCTCCATTCAGATCACTGTGTCGGTCCACACGGGGGTTGTAGGGAAAGCGTGTAAGAAGCCCATTATTTTGGGTCCATTAGAGCTCAGCTGCACATTTTTGAGACATGATGATGAGCAGGCCAGTCCCATCAAGCCTGACTTGTATCGCGTCCTCTCCATTAAAATGCAGCGCTGAATAAATGTTTGTTCTCCTTGCTGTAAATTTCTGGAAAAGCTCGACCCAGAGAAGCAGCTGGACTGCATCTCCAAATCTGACTGCACTCAGTCTCTTCGCGTATACGTATCCATATGTGGCCTGTTTTATAAAAACGCTTAACGCTTGGTGGACATTCCTGACATGGTCGACCAGCGGGTAAACACAGTGTGCAAACACATAGATTCACCTGCTATAGTCAGATCACACATTAGGAATAGAATATATCTTTACAATCATTTCTCTCATGCTGCGTAACTATCGCTACAGGCTGATGAGTACAAATTGAGGATAATATTTGATGTGCGTATCTATAATTTTACTGCCAACCTTCATTATGAATGATTTAAGTGGAAGAAATAGTCCACTCTACATTCCTTTATTGATGTTCCAGCTGGTGCAGACCTCCTGCAGGGCGTCTATCGCAGCCATAATGGTTTTATTTGGTAAAACGTCACACCTCCAGTATCTTTTATTTATTTATTTATTTATTTTTTTATCTCGATCATGTATTGAGTCCTATCATGAATTGTAAGGATCTGCACAAGGCCGGGTTAGGTCAGACCAAAGCTCTTTGGCTGAGCTGAAATGTGTGTGGCTGCATAAATAAAATAAAAGTAGACCATAATTTCTAAAGTTAGACCAAATAAATCAACATATCATCCAAACCTTTACTTTTGACTGCTAACATATAGGCAGCAGGCAGCATGAAACGTGAACCACAAATTCCAAGAGCTGGATTATTTAGAAAAACAAACATGAAAAGTTGAATATTAAATATAAAAGCTGAAAAACAAATCTTTCTTTGTGGATGAGTAGATTTTACATATACCATCAATTTCATCCAGCAACAGCCGTGAAATGTGCAATTTCTTAATTTCCTTAGTAGTTTGTGATTTTACTCCATGAACTGTTGAACAAAGTGAAGTCTGAAGAGACTTTTCGATTAATAATTCAGACTGTTGGTTGTATAAGTGTCTTTCAATGGAGTTCATCGCAAACTGGCTGGCTATCTAGCTGCTAATTGCTCAACCATGTTCACCAGCAAAGTACTAACTTTATATCAAATATTTCACACTACACATATTCATTTGATCCATTGTCAGATTGGGTGACTGTGGGGAGATTATTCTTCTTGTCGCGTCCGTCTGAGTTTACACGTGTCGTGTAACTGATTCTAACTTCGACATCTCCCTGTCACACTGAGTCTTGCTAATCACAGCTAAACAAGTTACGCCTCCATGATGGAATGAGGCTCTTGGTGCTGTGCATTTCAAAGGGTTCCCCTCGTGACCGGCCATATCCATTTGGATTTTGCTCCACAGGGATTTTGCCTCCCTCATTTCCTCCCTGCCACTGCAAAACCAAAGGAAATCAGTCTTTGCCGGTGCTGAGCCCCAGCCATAATGAGATTTGAGGGACATCAAAGTGCCTCTCCTTTGAGAGGGAAAAATAGATCGGATGAAAAATAGGCCTGCGATGCAAATGTCCCACTGTGATGATGAACATGAGTCAGCTTCCTCAGGAGTGTCGCACAAAGGGATGAAACAAGTTTGGACAGCTGAGAAGTTTGGAAAATGAGTTAGTGGATGTGTTTCAAAGATAAGCTGTTTGTCTCTATATCCAGATATAAATCATGTTGTGATGAAAAGGCCACAGGGGGCTCCAGTCGAAGAAGAAGTGACACTCGCAGGTATTAACATGAAACTGTCGCAGAGCAAGAATCAGACACGCATAAAACCGAATACATTAAACCAACAAGCCAACAAGAGAAGGACAATGCTATCACAAGCAGAGTCTTTTATTCTTTTTTAAGAGCACGAATAGTTTCTAATTTGACCTTAGTTTCTCGTCAAGCAGGATTAGAAGGTTCATCAACAAACTTTGAGGTGAATCCTGGATTTTCAGTCTCACAACGATGACCTGAGTTAAACCTGAGCTCTGTTGCCATGATAACATTGAGCATCATTAGCTGTGCTGATATTCAATGCAACGCGCTCACTCTCGTGTGATATTGCTGTTAAATAACAGTTCTACAAGCACTGTTTATTAGCTAAAAGTAATACATGACAACAGATTATGATTGGTTTGTTTACTCAATCATTTATTTGGCTCTGTTGCCAAGCAACACATCAGCATTTCCTAAAACACTAGCGTGGTAGCTACAGTACTTTGTGTAGGTCTAAATTATATACCGTATAAAACGTGACGTCACCCACAGGTTTCTGAAGAGCTGTCATGAGTGTGGTGTTTCCAATTCAGTAATGAAACTGAGTTTGAAATGAACATGCTTATTTCAGCTGTGAAGTTGGACATTTTAACATGGGGGCTTATGGAGACTGACTCGTTTCGTAGCCAACCTCAAGCGGACGTTTGAGGAACTGCAGTTTTTGGCACTTCCATGGTTTGCTTCCTGGTTGCTGCTTGGTTAAGACTGGATACTTTGTGTGATGTATATTTATCTGTGTGTTTCCATTTATTGTGTAACCAGTGAAATAAGAGTTGCTGGGTTGTGTGATTCAGACGAGATAACAACTTGATCAGTACGTTACTCCCTCACATTCAACGTTGTTGTTCAGTAAACCTTTTGGATTGTCTGGACTAAGTGTTCAGGTCTTCTTCCGAACACAGTCGGTGGTTTGGACTCAATAAGGCAGCTTCAATTAGAGTGGAGGTTTTGATTCATAGTACCCTCATGGAGCTTTTTTTTGTGTGCACAAGGACAAGCCAGGTGTTACAGCACGCACTCCTGCCAATGGTTTTGCACTATTCCACTAATCTAATGGTGGCGGTAACTTGCCAAGATATTCAGCAAAGTGCCAACAGAGGCAGGGAAGAGGTACACTACGAGCTAGTAAGCATGGATGTAAACAATGCTGGATTAAAAATCTGCTTTGCAAATGTTTATAAGGCAAGAAATACATTCATACGTTCATTTGTTAGAGCTCAAGGATTCACACGTGTTTTAATGAGTCACACAAGAAACAAGAAAACGCCGTACAGAGCACCTTTAAATACTGCAGCTAATTTATTTCATTCACCAGTGACTGAATAAAAAAATCTTTCTACAGATTTCAGGGGGCGGCTGTGGCTCGGAGGTAGAGCGGGTTGTCCACTAATCAGAAGATCGGTGGTTCGATCCCCGGTTCGTTCCCCTCCAGTCTGCATGTCGAAGTGTCCTTGGGCAAGATACTGAACCCCAAATTGCTGCGCCATCGGTGTGTGAATGTGTGTGAATGATTAGCTCCTAAAACTGATGAGCACCTTGCATGGCACTCAATGCCATCAGTGTATGAATGTGTGTGAATGGGTGAATGAGATATGTAGTAAAAGCGCTTTGAGTGGTCGGAAGACTAGAAAGGCGCTATATAAGTACAAGTCCATTTACCATCCATCCATTTACAATTTCTAAACATGTCAAGGTGAGATCGACTGCATACACTATTCTTTACTGATGACTCACCTACGTATTTTTGTATCTATAATTTATCTACAACATTCCTCTCCTTCAGAAATTGATGATTTTCTGAATGTGTGCATTGATCAGCTAATAATACTGTTATTGAAGCATGAAACACTGTATGCACAAAGACAGACATAAACATACAGTACATACATGGATGGATGGATGGATAGATGGAGGGATAGATGGATAGATATAAACCATACCAACCAAACCATATAAAAAGTAGATATAGAAATAAGATATAAAACTACAAGAGATAGAGATAAGAATTATATTATGAGATAAAACTATACTGTACAATTAAATTAGGCTGTAGACAATGAATAGAGTCACATCATTGAGCAGAGGAGTGCAAGTTAAGGGTCTGTTTATTAAATCTTAATCACTCTGTTCGTACGTTTAGTTGTAAACTGAACAGCAAAGAAGAAGTGTAGTTTTTCCAAAACTGTGCCACATGGATGAGCAGCTGTCATTACGCATTCATGTCAGTGCACACAGCTGTGGCTATACATAGTATCATTAATCCATCAGTTGTAGCCTACCTGTCAGCAACGATATCATCATCATCATCATTAAACACCAGAAAGATAATCACTTATTTCAAAGAATCGATACAAAATCAGCTTTATGAATACATGTTTGATTGACACATTACATATCGTTCTGATGTGAAACAACCTGAACAAACAATGTTTTATTTTTAGATGCCGTCTCTAACATTATTTTTCATCACCCACATATATAGTCTTTAAAGCTGAGCACACACTCGTCTAAACACATTGTCGTCACACGTTCTGCTTTTATCAACACCACTTTATGTGAGAGAAATGGTGCGTGCATGCTTTTTGTGTGAACACGTCTTATACATCTGACCCCGGGCCCTGCTGTTTCTACCACTGATCCCTCAGCACTCCTCCTATCGATTAATAAGCCGATGACGCATTGCAGCATCTTTAAATAGGAAGAAAAACACTCAAATGTTTCTCTCATAATTAAGAAAGCACCAGTATACCGATACCACGCTCCCACTGATTGAACTTTACTTTGTCTCATTGTTATTGTAGTTTCTTAAATTGCTTTAGGAAATCAGTCCGTTCTCCCACACAGCGCATTCACCTGCACACACACGCTTATATTCTAATAACCTGAATAAAAGATTGTCAGATTGACCGTGTGAATAATGGAGTTCGAATGAAGCCTGACTGCTCTCACTGTTATTACAAGCAGAGCTTTTATGGGAACATTACGAGAGCATTTGTGCTATAAAAGCTGCCGGAAAATGGACAGTGTAAATGCAGCGTATCATAAATAGCCTCTTATCCAAAAGTTAGTTTTGGACAGACAAGCTGATAAATCAAATTGATGCTGCTTATGAGCAATATTATCGTAGTTAAAATATGACTTATTTTAACACAAGCTGAATGTTTGTCAGTTTGCTAATTGGTATAAAATTAGATGGTTTAAAGGTCCAGTGTATCGATGTAGTGGCACCTAGCGGTGAAGTTGCAGATTGCAACCAAATGAATACTCTCAGAGGCCTCACCCTCTTCTTCCAAGTCGGAAAAACTGCTTGCGAAATTCCCATAAAAAGCAAAAGGTCATATCTAGATCAGTGTTTTGGTTTGTCCGCTCTGGGCTTCTGTAGAAAAATGGCGGTTCAACATGGCAGACTCCGTGGAAGGGGACCCACTCTTGCTGTAGATATAAAAAGCTCATTAAAAACACAACGATTCATATTACCAGGTGATTATACACTAACGAAAACACACTAATGAATATTGTATTGAGTTCCTGCAAAGAAACACGCAAGAAATGACACACCGGACCTTTAACTGATACAAACGATTCGCCTGGAGCGATATGGTAGACAAAACTGATAAGAGTGTGAGAGCATCATACAGAATGAGGAAACACTGCCCAGAGCCTCCAGGTGAGTCTGGAGAATTGGTTGGGGTTAAATCATTTGGCCGTAACACTACTGGTCTCAGCAAACTCTGTTTTTTTGTCCCCCAGGAAGCTCTCAGTTTGTTTTCTTTTTACTCCAGCAAAGTGAGTAGAAAGAGTGTTAAGATTTTTTTTTTTTTTCCTCCCTCAAACCACAAAAATAAAACAATAATACAAGAAGGGCACAGAAATAATAACTGATTTTATCAGAGAGATGAAAATCCCAATGGGCTGGTAACAAAACAACACCAAGGAGACGACAAATACAGTAATACTGTACAACGAATCATGATCTAGATAAATTTATTTCATAGCTCCATTGTGTCGAAGATAATCAGTGAAAATCAGGTGATGATGATGATGATTTCAAATGTACAGATCCCCCCTGAGGGCCCATAGAGAGGAAAGAAATATATATTAAGGACAGATTTTACTACATGAGGCACTTAAAATGCTCTACATGTGAAAACACACTTGGTTCCCACATTTTGATTAATTTGTGCACACGAGATACAATTCATTCTGACATTTGATTAATTTCTGTGCAGGAGATAAGTGTATTTCTAGAGAGCCAACACAATACAACAAACCTGCCTTTCACCCCAAAGCATGAAGTGCACGGCGCACGTTCAAGTATTATGCGAGGCGTGTTTTGCACACCCACATATTGTCTCATAATTGTATCTTGTGGCCACGAATTAATCAAAACGTTGAAGGAATGAATTGTATCCTGCGCACACGTAATAGCATTTAGCTCTACAGCCACTGCAGGGCTCTGCGTACAAATGACCACCTAGCAGCTTGTTGTGAAAGCACATCAATACACGTAATGTCACGTTAGGTTGGATATTGTTGCACAAGAAAGCAAGAAGGATAAAGACAGACATGACATACTTAACAATTAAGAGAAAAATGACTGCCTTTGGAGGTTAACTTGAAAAAACAAACTGTTGTCATATATTTAGGTTGACATCCTTCAAGCTAGCTGAAGAATAAAGGCTGTTTCAGCTGTATAATTTGTTTTTCTATGTTGAGTGTTAACATTAATTCTCATGTCAGACGGGTTTTTACTTTGAGAACACAAAAACAGGTGTCTACCCTGCAGTATGTGTGCTTTAACATCTGAAAACACATCTGCTGTAAAAATAAATGGAACCTTAAATGGAATCAATGGACACATCTCCCAGTTTTTTATGAGCCCAGTGTGTTGTCTCATTAGAAACACTCACAGTTTAGTGTGTTGTTGTGGTGTGAGCAAAATTATATACAGAGTGCTCTCCATGATATCTCATGAATATTGTGTGTAGGCAGTGAAATTATATACAGAGTGCTGCTTGTGAAATCTCATGAATATCATGTGTGGGCAAAGTGTTAACCTCACTCTGAAGTTGACAAATTGACAAACGTAATTTGCTTTTTTTTGTCTGTTGTGAATTAACAGTGGTAATTATTAAGATGTCGACCTGGTTGAGTTGGTGACACCCAGCCAAACACTAAATGAGCATGCACATTGCAAAACGTAAAGTATTAATGAAGAAGTCAGTCCAGATTTCATGTTTCAACACACCAGCGAGGCATGTTAAACTTTCCTACCTTCCTGAGGAGATGAAGATGCGAGTCTTCATCTAACGGCTCTTTGTCTTGCAATATTTAAAACAGAGTAAACGGGCCAACTTTCAATGAGATAAAATTAAAAACAGAAACACTGGATTACATTCTGCATTGTTTCCTGTGAATCCCTTGAGCATGTGGAAACAATTTGAATCGTAGCGTGGGAATGGCAGACTCTGCCACAGATTGTGGAAGCTACTATAAATAGAGAGATTTTAGACTGTAAATACAAGAATTTTCTGAAATATCACGAACAAAACAAAGCAAGCAAGCAAGCATGTACCAATCATCTTTAGTCCTCATGTCTTTATTAAAGTTTCCACATGTAAGACTGTGGTGCATAACATCAGGTAATTCATCCAGACTCTGGGGGATGATCTGTTTGGTTGTAGGTTACTTTGTTCACTGATGTTGCCATATACATGTAGCATTGCTGGGTTGCAGCTGGCTGGTTACCCTTGCTTGCTTGCTTGCTAACGTTATTACTAGCAAAACACTCAGTGGACATGTTATATCTTGTCAAACTACTTCACCAGCTAGTGTGACTCATGATACTAACTTATGTATTAAGACGAAGGTGTTGATTTTTATCATACGAAGTGTTCCTACTTCCCATTAGCCAAGAGTGATGTAAGACCAGGGGTCAACCAGATAACTGTAACTGAAGCTAAGGTGGGGTTTGCCAGGTGGTGGCTTGTGGCTTGGCAGAGCGGCGTAGCAGGTCTGGCTTGGGTGTTAGCTGATGGGGTGATTGGCAAATGACAAGCTAGTTTGGTCTTGTGGACGACAATGGTCCAGATAAAATATAGGAACAACAGTCGCTTGCGTCTACGTGTTGGTGCTTGCTCAAGCAACAGAATGCTGAGTTCAATTAACTTAATGCCTAAAGGCGTCATTGTTAACAAGATAGAGAGCCTTTAATGAATGCTTTACCTAGAAAAGATTACTAAAAGCCTCGCTTGGCAACTTGAAGAAAACAATTTCCTAAGTCACAGTTTATTTTGCAGTTGATTAATAATGAATCACCACATAACCTTTACCACAGTCTTGTCTGTATAAACCAGAGAACAACATGTTAACTTCAATCAACAGAGAACTTTGTCATGGGCTGGTGCCATTAAGGCAGAGGACAAGCTGCAGATGGAGTGATCCATTATTCAGAGCAGAGCCTCTCCAGTATCAGGCTTTGACAGCCATTTGTTAGATTAACTCTCACTTGTTTGCATTTGGACAAACTAGGCATCGTGCTGAAAAACGTATGGGCTACTTGAAAAGTGTCACATATCAACCTATACACACAAAGCTCTTCTAGAGATTTGGTTAAAATGGTGGATGCAGCTGGGGTTCTGTGTTCATATTCAAAAAGGCTTAGACTACTCATTTGTAGTCTTAGTTTTTCTTCGGGAGGACCTGCTGGCAAATGTCACGAGTGCAGCCAACCATTAAAGTCGGATTCTCCTTTTGTTGTTTTAGCACACAATCAGTGGAAGGGTCAAGAAGACGTGTGCAAAGGATAAGGAAATTAAAGTAAATCGAGGGCAGACAATTCCTGGCCTGAACAAGGTATTAAACTACCTCTGAGTTATTAGTTTTCAGGCGTCTGTCTTTTATAGATTTATTTATTATTTCTAGCTGGATTTTTGATTTGGAAGTTTTAATAAAAATGATAATGAATCAACACACGCAGTTCCACGAGCGCACACACTCCAATTCTTCTTCAGTTCAAAAACTTATTGGAAGAATGCCCCTTCCTTTGTGTGAGTATGAAAACTAGCAAATACTACTTCTCTCTGAAGCAAGGAAACGGATCATCAACATCGAATCATCATCTCATGACACTGATATTTACTTAATTGTAGTTGTACTGCTTGGAGAACAGAACTATTAGGAGGTGGCTATGTGAAAAAAGCTCTTCTATCTGTTGTAGTAATCATAAGCAGAGCAAAAGCAGAAGTTGGTGACGTTAGTCCACAATTGGATTTTGAGGTTCATTGGATTTTAACACGAGAAACCACTTCAAAATTTAATTTGCAGTTGTTGTTAAATAATGGTACCAACACCTCCACTGTTCAGTGGACTTGCAAAACACGCATAACAAATGAAGCACACTTTTTTTTAAACCTTGGATAATGACCTAGTAAATTAGACTTAAACTGGTTTGTAGCAAACACTCTATAACAATCTACACAGATTTGTGCTGACAAAATTGTGAATTTTATGTTTACCTTTACTCATAAGACTGATCAGGATTGTAACAACGTCCTAATAACCGCTCCTTCAGTGTTATTTAAATTCTTCCTTATGTGCATTATATAATGACCAAATAGAATAAAAAATGTAGTACCTATAAAAGAAAAATCTCTATAATTTAATCTAATGATGCACACATTAATGTAAAATAGGCTCTGCTTGAATTAATTCCCTCACAGTGTGAACATGAGACGTATTACAGGACGTTGCCGTGCTACCGTCTAAGTCACAATTCAGAGATTGTGTTTTCTGTGCTGTAATCCAGTTTTAAATCCTGCTATCAAAGCAAATATCTCACAACATGCACACTGTTTAACTGTAAATGCCAAGTTTGCACTTATATGTACATGTAAATGTCAACGCTACTTTAACGGCATGTAACAAACTAAAAGTCAACTTAGAAGTGAATGGTATAAGTTTAAAACCCACTCATATGTTAGTGTTTGTGAAGGTAGCAATATGGCAAAAATTATTTATATCACACATTTCATTTAAAGTATATACACATACAACATGAATGGTTCACTGGCAGAAAACTAAAATAATCAAATGTAATTAAAATCACAGGAGAAAATAAATCTTTGTAGCTTGTTTAACTGAATTATAAGATTTTATTGGAATGAGTATTGTAGTAGTAGTAGTAGTAGTAGTATTTTCTAGCATATTTGTTGTAGCACGTTTCCACCATATATACTGTCTAAATTTGCAGGCTGCCATTGGAAATTAACCAGTCCAAGAAATCATAATATTATAACACTGGTCACAGATTTGACTGTGTTAATATTCCCTTTTGACCAAATTTGAATGTTGAGGTTTAAGTAATGGAGGACAATGGTAAACCCAAATCATGTCCCAGATGCTCGTCCATATTTTTCTGCAGTCTGTTCTGGGAATACATTCATGTAGAAGGGCTATTATCCATCTGTCCATCCATGCACTCATTCCCGTCCTTTCATTCTTGAGGCCAGATGTCCTTTCCATGGCAATGTCCTCCAGCTCCCTCTCAGGCCAATCTTTCTAGGAATAACGTTCACTTGGACGATGCGGCAGTTTATGACTTGGCATCCAGTGCCAAGGCTCAGTGCCAATGTGGGAATTAGAGTGACATTTATAAAATGCAGCCAAAACTAAGGTTGGGGTGGTGGATGGGTGAATAATTAATATGCTTGGTGAGACTCTTGGAGCCACGGGGTTTGTGGCATTAAGTTTCTTAATATGTAACCATGAAGATAATCTTGTCCATGTTTAGTAACTTTAAAGGATATGTTAGGATTTTTAGTCACACAGTGTGGCTTCAGGGATGGCAGTGCCAGCCAGTCGGTTCACCACTTTGGGTCTAGAATAAATTACCACAACAAACCAAAACTGGATGGATTGCCGGGAAACTCACTGCTCCTATCCTGATGACTGTGGTGATTACTTGACCTTTCTTCTTGCGTCACCATTAGGTTGACATTTTTAGTGCAGAATGACCTTTTGTATTTAACTATTTCATGCATGGACCAAACAACTCATCGATTAATCAAAAAAACTCAACAGATTAAGAAATTAAAATAATTGTAGCTGCATCCAAACTGTCATAACTTCAAAAATCAACAAAAAATTTGGTCATCAACAGATTGATGACCAAATAGGAACCAAAATATGAACCTAATGCCAGTCCTATCAGCCTCAGCTTCAAATGTTAGCATGATAACATGGTAAACTAAGCTGGTGACCATTTTAAACCACTGTTATACCAGTGTGAACATGTTAGCACGCTGAGGTTAGCATTCAGCTCAAAGCATTGCTGTAGCCTCCTGTCTTTAACAGCTGTGGTTCTTTCTTTGAGTGTGACTGCACTGTTACAGACGGGTTGCCAAGTCGACAGGGTATCATGCGTTTGATTTTTCTACTACATGCGACGATTGTAGAGGACACGTACTTCCAACAAAACTCTCTGTGGACAAAAATAAGGAAATCTGTTCTAAGAAGACTAACTTTGGAAGATGCCCAGTCCATTTGGCTTCCGAATGCGTTTTCACAGAACGAGGACTGTTGATTTTGGAGTCTCGCTTGTAAGGGATGGTTTCATGGCCAGTATGGACAGAAGGAATGATTACTGCGATCAACAACTCTCTCAATCAACATATGTCATGTGAGTGTTGTATTAATGTGGACTTCAAAGAAATCAAAGCAGGTTTGTCGCTTAACCTTTTATAGTTTCTTTTTTTTATTAAATAAATTTAACCTCAAACATACTGTAGTTTTCATGTGTGGATACTGTAGGAAAAAGACCCATTTAAGCACTGAACAGACGTCCAGTATCATTGCACGGCTGAGTCACACCTGCCTGCTGGTGATCTCTCCCACCTGCCCTGAATCTAACCTGAAATCTCCCCTGAATGCCTGCAATCTGACAAGCTGTGGGGAATCTGGTCAGTTGAGTCCTCAGATTATTGGTTGTCACAGCAACTCAAACACATTGCATCTGCGACTCTTTAACTAGACGCAACCCTGTAGATTATACAACACATACAAAGGACACTTTAAAGAGAGACAGAAACCAAATGATTTGCCCGTCAGTCGATGAAACTTGTTTGGTTGATCTGTTTTGTTTTATCGAAGAGACTTCCTGGAGATCGACGACACCGACTTGCAATCAAACTGCGACTTCCTGTGTCATGATAGTTGACGCAATGTTCGAGCCTAGTGCAAGACATCAGTAGTGGTTTCAGAGGAGTATTTAATGTGTGTGCTGCAGCCGTATTTGCACTTTAAAATAGAACTTTATTCTTCACTACCTCCCCTGCTTCTCTGCAAATGAAAACCATCAAACGTTGACGTCATACTGCTGGGCATCCGGGGCGAGCAGATTGAGTCACTCACAGCCCGTGAGTTCCTCCATATTTGTCTGTTCGATTAGTGACAGAAATATCTAACTTGGAGGCTTCAGTCGTCATACATTTGCTCAGCATGGAATGTCTCCCAAGACTGAAGACAGCTGAATCCATCCTGTTGAACATTATTCCATAAAGCCATGTGTGCACTATGTTGGGCTTCATTTTAAAAACGTCTCTCTCTCTCTCCTCCATATGTTGACAGATCCTTGGCTACATTGACGTCAGGATCCTGGATATTTTCAGGATGCAGTGCGAGTCAGCGTGCGGCCCATTTGAAGTAATTATGTAATTTTGTAGCGAGGAAGAAGCTTCTATTTTTCTTGCTGTTATTTTGATCAAAATAAGTGGAGTGTATTATCTCTGAAGTTTAAAATCGAATGCAGATACGATGACGAGGACAGATATGATCCACTTCTGTCTGTGCGTCTGTCTGTCGGTACATCTATAGCTTTGTTGGTGGCCATCAGATAAGTTAATCATGCACAGCAAGCCAATCAATTTAGATCAGACTGAGCCCTGATACTCTGTGTGTTTATTCAGAGATAAAGACCGTCGTGTTGCAAAGTATGGCTTACAAATTGCATTCAGAATCAATGCTATATGCTAACTGTCAGAAATAACAATTTTATTGTCAAAATATAAACTGTAATTTAAATAATTCAGCTCATACTTTCCTAAATGTGGCCCGTTTGTGCTTCTGAATTGCGGTGAAAGATTTAAACATTTGTAAGATTTAAGTAGCAAAAAGCTCCAAGTGACTAGGCCTCTTAGTCAGCCGAGTGTTGACTCGTGGCCATAAACTGAATGTAATAACAAAAAAACGAGGAAGGTAAACTTGAAGGATGATTTATTGAGCATTAACAACTTCTATCATCATTAAAAGTAATCCAAAATTATTCCCACATCTCAACCCGGTCCAGGACTGACTTGATATTATCCTTCACATGGATAAACGATGATACGGGCAAAAACTTGCGTCGATCCGTCTCTCAGCTGACTTCTGAGGTTACTGACCAGTTTATCTACACATATTTCTGCATCCATCCGCACTCAGACCTGTCGCGAACTGTATGTATATGCTATCCACTATTCTACATATACATTGTCAGAACATAACTAACATGTCATATCTTTGACTTCAGTGGCTCTGTTATTTTTGTTTTTTATTGATGGAATGTCTAAAAAAAAAAAAAAAAAAAACAATCTTTAGATTCATTTATAATTGACTCACTAATAAGATAGTTGCAGCCACACTTCAAATTTAAAATCCCAAAAATATTCATCTTACAATAATACAATAATATAATAATACAATAAAAATGATATATAACTGGCCAGGCAGTATTTGGCGCTTTTCTTCATCATTGATAGTAAACTGAATAGTTTTGACCTTGTGCTCTAATGAATCTACAGTATGGACATTTTTACACCAAGGACAACGTTTGTCCTTGAAAATGTCAAAAGAAACACTCAAAAGCAGAAATTCCTCAAATAAAAGAGGCTGAAACCTGGAAATATTGAGTATATTTATTTAACTGACCTCAGAATTGTAATTGGTTTATTTTTCAGGCACTAATCAATATTAGCATTCAAAGAAGGGCTTGATCAGACCTAATCCAATCATGAGAAATCAAAGGAGTGATTGTTATTAGGGATGCACCGATATGAAAATTTTGGCCGATACCGATATCCGATATTAATATTGCTGTTATGGCCGATAACCGATATTTACCGATATCGATAGATGTTAAAAAATAAATAAAGTTTCTGAGATGATAAAATTTTGTACAGACTGAAAATCATGCAAACTGAATTTTTGAATGTCTTCCTTTGTTTTCAAAACGTGTTTTATTTCCAAATAACAAGGTTACAGGGCTACCATAAAACACAAGTAACCAACAGTGTTGCTACGTACTTGCTTACTTAAGTACTTGCTGTATTGGGCTCCCAACCGCGGCTGCTGCTGCTTTCGTTTTTGCCTGCTGGCTAACGTTAGCAGCAGCGTTAGCTTCCTGCCATTGTTTGTGTACTTCTGGGTGGCGGTTTTTCAAATGACATATCAAATTTGAGGTGTTGAATGACTTGACGCAGCATCCTCCTCGCATTACCTTGGCTTTGCAAGTGTTGCGTACTGCTTTTCCAGTAGCTTCTTTCGACACCGTGAACTGCGCACTGTCAAGTGCCCAAACAAATACCGCATGGCCAAATCCCCCTCCCCCTCCTGACACACATACACAAACAGCAACTAGATGGATATAAACATCGGTTATTAATATCAGCCCAGTTTCACTCATTGAACCGATGCTGATGTGTGAAAAAATGACGAACATCGGCCGATACCGATATTAATGCCGATGTATCGTGCATCCCTAATTGTTATTATATACCTGGGTGCTCAAACAAGCCACTCACCTGTCAATCAAAGCGTCCACACTCTTAATCCTGCATAACTTTAAGCCTTAATATAATTTGAACAGGTGAGTTCTATAAAAATTCACCCTCAGTACAGTTGTCATGAACGGGGAAATTAGCTATAGAGACCAAAACTGTTTTTTGTACCAGGCTGTAAACATGTTTATTTCTGCTGTGAAGTTGGACATTTTAACATGGGGACTTACGGAGACTGACTCACTTCTGGAGCCAGCCTCAAGTGGACGACAAGAGGAACTGCAGTTTTTGGCATTGGCTTCACTTTACAGACATGGAAGTTGCTGCTTAACAAAAACCAAAAAAAGACAGTTTGAACATGTTTTTTGTGCAGCTCACATACTTTTGGCTTTAACTAACAGCTGCTATATGCTGAACCTACTGACCAACCTGTGACTGTGTAAGGAGATTATTGTCGGTGTGCCATTTCTAATCGTAAACGGTAAAATTCTGCTTCGACTTTTTACAGAGAACGGTTACATAGCATTAATCAAATGTGGCATTGACAAATTAAATAATTCATATGATTATATATTTCACCTTAAACCTTAAAACCTTAAATAAATTCAAGGACAAACACTATATACACAAATCTATGAGAAGAACTTGATAATAATGACGATAAATTAAAGAAACTATTGGAAAAAAAGTTCCTTAGAGAGCTGAAAAAGGTTCCCAAATGGCGAACCATGTTAGTTTTCAACTCAAACGTTTATTTTTTATTATTTTAAAGGAGTATAGTTTATTATATTATGTGTATATTATAGTTTTTTTTATCAGTTGTAATTCTTTTATTTGCCTTAACCAAATTTATGTTGTCTTACCTACCTAGGAGGAAGGAGGAGTGTGTTACACACTGGGCCTTTAATCAAATGTTGCATTGAAAAATGCAATTATTCATATTATTATGTATTGCACCTTGAGTAAACTCTAGGAGAAACACTATTTACACTAAATTATGTGAAGAACTTGCTAATAATTATAATAAATTAAAGAAATAACTGAAAAAAAAGTTCCTTGCGGAGCTGAAAAGGGTTTCCAAATGGTCAACCACGTTAGTTTTTAATTTTAAGGGAGTATAGTTTATTATATTATGTGTATATTATAGTTTTTAATACAGATCTGCATTCTCGTACCTATCTAATACAAGGTGGACTGAGCTCACCTTCCCAAAGGGAGGAGGAGGAGGAAGGAGGTGTGTGATGCGCAGTGATGATGAAGTCAATAAATAAGGAAAGCAGAGGCGACTCAAAGCAGGGGAAGTACCGCAACGTCCCGACATGTGTCTGTCTGTGTGTGTTGTACAGTGTGTGCTTTACAGTGGTGGTCCTGTAGAGAGCGGTAGATAGTTTTAATAAGTGGCCCCAGCACAGCACAGCACAGCCGAGCCGAGCCGAGCCGAGCCGTGCGCTCGCTTTACTGTACTGTACATAAACGGAGGGAGGAGCGAGCCGTGTAGTATTTCTTTTTTGGTTCTTTACCTCCCTGTCGCTGCAGCCCGTCCAAACGCTCCTGGGAGGCAACACAAAAAGCGGAGGGAAACAAACATTTCCACCGCCAGAGCTTTGCGTAGTTGCGGAGGTCGAGAGGAGGGAGATTATTTGACAGTACGAGGCGGAGCGGCTTGAGCTGAGCGGAGGACCCGGGGCTCGGAGTGAGACAAACGGGGGGGGACGTGTAGCCACTCAGCGCTGCTGCTGCTGCTGCTTGCTGGCTGGTTGGTTGCTGGCTGGCTGCTACACTTGTGCAGAGACCCGCTGACTTTCTCCCGCTTCATTTTCCACCCTTTTAATGCCCTAAAAAAAAAAAAACACCCCAACACGAGCTGGTGTCCGGACCGCGCTGGAGAAGGAGGGAGGGTAGCCGACGGTAAGTGTCGTTATCGGGCTTTATAACCGACAGCGTGGTGGTGGTGGTTGTGGTGGTTGCATGCAGTTGTTTGGCGGTGCTAGCTTCAGTAGCTCGGGCTGCTTTGACAGATCAGATCAGCAGCCAAGATACACACACACACACACACACACACACGGTGGTAGTGTACAGTAGGCAGGGTCTAACCTTGTTGGTATGGAGCCATTTCCCTTTTTTGGGTTAGGTGCTTGTTGACAAATGCACGGTAACACTGCTGCTGCTGCTGCGGATATAACTGCACTGCATAGCGGTCATGGTGCATTTTTTTAATGTGTGTGTGTGTGTGTATATCATGCTTATACTATGTGCTGCACACACACACACACTCATAGGCCCCAACTTGGATTTATGCCTGCTGCACTCTGGTGCGTGCATGGTCCAATCACGCATGCACACGTGCACACAAACAGAGAAACACAAGGCTTGATCGATACAGCTCCAGTAGCTCTAATACACCTATAGGGAGCCTCTCAGCTCAGTCACTTGACCCTAATTAGTGTTCTTGAGGCGCAGAAGTGAGTTTTTGGATGCATTATTTGAGTGTTTGTAAGAAGTTTGTGATGGAATAAGTCAATTTGCATCCAATTCGACGTCATTAACATTCATATAGTTGATGCATTTCACTAAAATATAGTTTATCATTGTGTTTAATGGCCCATGTGATGCCCACAGGCTCCTATTAAGAGCTAATTAGTTCATTTGTGTGTGTGTGTGTGTGTGTCTTTTGTTGCCCAGATGATGATCACTGTCTGATCTCGTCAGTTGACGCTCTGCATCAAAACAGACGTGAGGCAAAATGTGCATTTCATTAAACCCCGTCAGGGGTCGGGTATTAAATTACCACAGACGCTGTGACTCAGTTGTACGTTAAAAAAGAAAAGAAAGGTGTGTTTTAGATAAACAGCTCACTACAATACTTTTCTTGCTCAGGAAGTTGCCTTGAAATGAATACACTGATTATAAAAGCACTGAAATGTTTCCAAGAAACACTTTAGATGACACAGCCTGATGTTCCAGAGCCCCCACCCCCCTCGACTCGACTACTGGCTGGCAGCACAGACACTTAATCGTTGTGAAAATCCCCAGTGAAAATAATCTCAGTGCACGATTGAGCGTGGACGATCATTAATACACAACGGTGACAGTTTGTGTGGTGACATTGCAGCTGTTTGTGTGTGAGGGCCTTCATCACCACGTTACAGTGCCGTTATAATTAAATCACTCAGTGAAACCACTCTGCTCAGAGCTCTTTTCAGGGTCTCCACTCCTGAGTCTCATTCGTTTTCACAGTAGTATCTTTGCACCGCGCTGATAGAAAGTGACAGTCTAAAAGCTGCGTGCTTTCATAGTCGAATCCATCAAGCGTTTCCTCTGGCATGCTGAATTTTAAAAGGAGTTTACGGATCAACAGTGAGCATTTTAAGTAATTGTGATGCGCAGACGTCTGAATTATTAGACTTTCAAACCTTTCAGAGGATGAATACAGTAAATAAAACATCTCTCTTAGAAGAAATCAAACTGGAACCAACAGAGAACATAAGGATAGAGGCTTGATTAATCCTACAAAGGGACTCAAGTTCAAAGGTGCCTGCATGTCTGCAAACACCATTATTAATATGTAACGCCTCTCTTGTTTTTATGTAAACATATGTGGTGTTAAACCGCTGCAGAGTCGTGGGATTTGACACAAACTGGGCTAAAACAAAGCTAATTTATGTCACATCAGCCGGTATGGCTCCAGATGCCCACCGTTCATTAATCATTAGCCATGGGTTTAAATCGCAGTGTTCTATCCCCGGGTTGATTATTAGCTCTGGGCAAATCCGCCGTTCGAGTATGAAGATTTACTCCGTGCAATCAGGTCCACTCTTTAGCTGATGTTCTCTCTCACACGCCGCTGCTTTATTGTAAATAGTTTTGGAAGCAGAGCAAATAGGAAATACTGGCTTCGCTCCCACCTAGTGATGTAACAGTGTTGTGCATGAGAGAGCAAACACAAGGTGGATGGGTGTAGCCCCATGTGACCTGGTCTATATCTTCTCTTCTTCTTCTCTTCCTGTCGGCTGGGGCTCCTTTAGGGGGCCCAGAGGTGACCTCCTTCAGTCTCTCCCAGCAGCAAGCACCCAAGTTGGGCCTCCCTTTTTCTGTCTGTCTTTCTTCTCCTTTACTCCTTTTTCCTTCCTCCTCACACTCCCCCCCCACCCCGTCTCTCTCTCTCTCTCTCTCTCTCTCTCTCTCTCTCTCTCTCTCTCTCTCTCCCCTCCTCTACTTCCATCCCCTCCTATTCCCCATGGTGGGGCAGCAGTGTTTAATGCTTAGAAACATAGAGCGAGCGTTCACTTATGTAACCTTGGCTGTGCAGCTGATGTCCTGGTCTGTATCTGCTGTATAATGATGTCAGAGCTGTCTAGAGAGGCAGAGGGCATGCTGGGTAGGCCAATATGTCAAGAGCTATTCCTGAACCGAGTGCACGGTTAGTCGGGTGATCCTCGGATTTGCCTCCAATTTTCGGAGGAGTGATGGAGATACGGTTGATGAGATGTTTGTTTTGTTTTGTCAGTTTTAATGAAACGAGCTCAAACGGCGCTCCTCGCCGTAATGAACGTCCTCGATCGTGGCAGTAATTGTCCTGCGGGGAACAGCTAACACTGTTTGCTCATATGTCAAGCTGATTATCTCCAAGACAGCGCAACCGTGATTTCGATTTTTCTGGCGTTTTCAAACATACTTACTGAACCTTGAAGGATGTGATGACTACCGCTGAGCGACACTCGTATTTGTTAGCAGTTTAGCATCACGTGTGGCTCCTGTTTTCCTGCGAGGTGTAGAAACACCCATGCAACATGTCACGTAGGCAGCATTTTTTTTACCTGATACACTCCGTGTTTGCAGCTTCAGGTCATTGTAACACGCTCTGCTGGCTAATTTAAAGTATTTAACATAAAAAACTGTTTCTGTGTGCTTCATATTTTGTTGTTTATGTTATTTAGAAGTCACCAGTCTCCAGGGATCCATCTTCCTCAAGACCTCCCTGCTTTGGGTTACTATTTTTGAGGTCACAAGGTCTTTCTTCTTCTTCTTTGCCTCCTTAAACGCACAACTCGGACTACAATAGATGGACATGCCTGTTATTTTCTTGCCTTGTATTGTTTGACCTCAGTTGACTGTTGCTCATCCTGGAGAAGCTGTGCCCCAAGGCGCTTTACCACATTGTCAGTGTTTTTCTCTGACTAATTAGATTACTGCACCCATATGCTATAGACTTGTAGGCTGGTTCACTGGATCTATTCAGTCGTGGGCAAACGCAGCCAACCACAAAATGTCATCTGACGATCATGGGTATCTGCACAGGAACTGGGCTAATAGATTTTTGTGATGGCGTACAGTATAGCTTGTGTTTACCAACATCACTTATTTAGATGCTGTTTTTTTTATCAAAGCGCACTTGTGTAGAAATATTTGATTATGTTTATTTTCATTTGAGCGAATAAATCGGCCTCTTTATGCATGAAGAGAGCGCTCACATGACATTAGGGGTCTTTGTCTGCATATACATCATTATGCAATCTTATTTATAGAGTCCAAGCATGAATGAAATCAGGCTGATTTGGGTGAGCTAGTCACGGTTATCTTGTTCTCACAAACTTCCTCTTGTTCCACCAAATCCAGATCTGAGTAACAGGAAAACTGGCTCTGATCTTGGCTCCAGTTCTTTAGAAAAGGATATTACTATTGGCTGAAAGCAGCCACCATGGCTGGGAAATGAAGCTGGAAGTGCCACAAACTGCAGTTCCTCTTGTCATCCACTTGAGGCTGGCTCCAGAAGTGAGTCAGTCTCCATAAGTCCCCATGTTAAAATGTCCAACTTCACAGCAGAAATAAACATGTTTACAGCCTGGTACAAAAAACAGTTTTGGTCTCTATAGCTAATTTCCCCGTTCATGACAACTGTACTGAGGGTGAATTTTTATACAACTCACCTGTTCAGATTATATTAAGGCTTAAAGTTATGCAGAATTAAGAGCGTGGACGCTTTGATTGACAGGTGGGTGTCGTTACAGATGGTTGGTTTGAGTAAATAGGCGTCATTTGGTGATTTTTAGAAGAGGCAGGACTGCTAAGATGGCGACGGCTCTAAAACCTGTGGGTGACATCACGCATATGCTGTCCATTCTTTATAATGTCATTGGTTGATAATCAGCATTGCTCACACTATAACACCAACTGCTTTCATAGTTTTTTTTTAAACTACTTTTCGCTTCTACTTTGTTGAAGTATTTCAAATGTTTCAATGACAAAATTTCTGCAGTTTAGATGCATTAAAAGTCTAATTTCAGAAATGTCAAAGTTTGTTGCTATCCATTAGATAAGAGCAGTACACTAGTGATTATTAATTATAAAAGTACATCCATTTACAGTGATCAGAGCGAGTCCTGGTTCACCTTACTGACCAACACGCTGCAAAAATCGCTTAAAAATGACATTAACAAATCAAATCTGAAGTTAAGTACAGTATAGATAGCCTAGATAATCTGTCACACATTCAGTCCTGTCACCAAAATAAAGAGTCATAATCATTGTTTGGCATGTGACACTGTAAGGTCAAAGGTCATATTACCCACAGAATTATTAACTAAAATGATCAATATTAGGGATATATTTACGTTACTGATCAGTTAATATTTGGTCTATAAAATGTCAGAAAATGGTGATAAATGCTCATCACAAGCTCCCAGAGTGTGAGGTGACATCTTCATTTGCCTTCTAGTGTGCAGCCGAACAGAGACACTCAGTGTAGATTAGATAAGACAGACTTTAATGATGGCACAGTCTGAAAAAAGCAAATGTTTGGCTTTAATCTATGGAAAGTAGACCACATGTGCAACCACATGACATCTATTGATGTAAAGTTATTAGATTCTTCACAAAGTAGGCCCAGTCAGCTGATGGATCCTCTGTCCTCTGTCATAAAGGAAATTCCTGGCTGCTTCCTGCTGTAATATCTGGCACACAGAGTAATGACTGTGTCCTCACTGGCAATCCAAACCTCATTATCTGAGAAGAATGAGGCTAACCTTTCAGTGTGATGTCCTCGTTGGTTTGTGTTGCATTGAGAGGCCCTTGAAGCTCCGCTACTGCCACCACCGCTGCTGCTGATAAGCATGCTGTCATGGCAGAGACGACAAGAGATTATCAGTGTGTGTCTGAGCTGCACACCACTGGGGGGTCCTGCTGTCTTCAAGATACTGCAACATCTCAACCCCTTCGTCCTGTCTGACACGCAAGCACACTCGCGTGACGTCAGATGTCAGAGCACGCTCCAACTTTGTGGCTTTTTCACTCTCACTGTTGTGTTTTTGTCGCCCCTCCCATGCGTCTCCTTTGAGTGTTCTCAGTTTTGTTTCATTCTCGTTGTCTTTTTTCGGTTGTTTCTGTTGAGCAGGGGTTTCCGTGCAGATGTCAACTCTTTTTTTTATGTCTCTGTACCATTGAACCATTGTTACTCTCTGCTTTGCTCTCGCTATCTCAGCCAGCCTTTTTTTTGCTTCAGCAGCCTCCAAATCACCAGAGAAAATAATAATTTGTAAAATGGCCTTTTATTGGCCAAAGAGAGAAAGCGAGGCTATTTCACACAGCCTCGCTTCTCACTTATTAACACCAGTCAGTTTGGCTCTGGCGGGGTCCAACTGGGGCCACTCACAACTGGCTTTTCATCAACGGGAATACTTGGCACCGAAGCCCGTGAGGTTTATTTTTGCCAGGGTGTAGCGGAGCATTTTACGAGGAGGAGTCCATCCCACATTTAGCAGGCGCTGAACTGCTTTTACTCGCTCTCTCTCCTCTGTGTGTGTGTGTGTGCTGCCTCAATTTATGCAGTGGGATAGAAATTAAGTCACTCGCTACACATTTGCAGACATATTAAACAACCAGTTCCCAAGACAATAAAGTGGCTACTTTTTTTTTTTTTTTTCCGACTGTGTCATAAACACGTACAGAGGGATTCCCTTCATGTGGATTTGAGATTAAACTGGCAGTAACCATTTTTACTATCTGTGCCTCTGGGGTATAAGATAATCAGTTTATAATCAGAGATCCCGAGAGGAATTAATGGGCGTGGATGTGAGTCAGTTTGTATGTTGGCGTTAGAGACGAGAAGTTGAAATAAAAGCAGTAAAACATAATTAAAGATTTACTCTAGATTGATAACTGTGTTAGATTTGGTGTAGGCTGTATATACCTGTGTGTGTGTGTGTGTGTGTGTGTGTGTGTATATATAACACATAGACACATGTACTCATGATTATTTTCATAATCTGTAGATTCATTTGTCAACTAATTGATTTATCAACTATTAAAGTACTGAAAAATGCTTCCCAGAGGCAGTTTCTCAAACTTTTATGCTGTGTACTGCCTCAAAAAATATTCAGCTCTCCAAGTACCATCGTCATGACAGACGTTAAAATATAGTCGACCCTGTTCAGCTACACATGAGGCCGGATTATCACGGTAAAAACATTAAATGGATTAGATTTTATGATGGAAAACTGCCAAACCATTACCGACAGTAAAATACCGTAAAATGTGTGTTTTTGTGTATACAGTAAAACAATGTAAGGGAATTTATACAGAATAAAGTAGTATTTTATATCAGACAGTTAATTATACAGTAAAACACTGTCATATTTAATGGCATATTTTACAGTCTTTTACTGTCATGGTTTGACAGTTTTTCACTGTGACATCTACAGACATTTTAAAATATCAATCAAACACCACCCTTATACGTGATGTCAACAGCGCTAATATCCTTTTGTTGTAATATTAGGAAAACGTTTCACCTTATTTATTACGGTAAATACAGCTGCCAATTGTTTACTGTAAAAACAACAGTTTTTTTTTTACAGACCGTTGTTGACTGTTGTTGAATCTTGAACAGAACTAGAGGTGGTACTCCTGATCTGCACTTCTTTTTAATATTTCCTGTTTGGAGCCACAATTACGGGAGAGCCTTTAGTTTTACCTCCACTTGCTAAGTTAACGTCACATTTAACTCATAACTAATCACAGATGTACAAACAAAATTAAAAAAACTAAATTACATTCCAGCGTAGTAGTACCACTTCCACAAGGAGGTTGCGTACCACTAAGTGGTACTCGTACCACAGTTTGTGAAGCAGTGCAGTAGAGTACATACATCAGCTGCCTCCCAAAGGTAAAGGAAAGTATGGTTAATGGCTTTAATGATGAAGATGATGGTGTTGAAATTCATGTGATGAGAGGCAAAAAAAGAACAAACCCGTTATACCTCTTCTACTTGGAAAATTTCCATGCTTCAACATATTATCTGCTGAGGTAATGAATAACTCTGAGCAAAGAGATGCTTATAAAACCAGCACAATTAAGAGTTTTGGCTGAGACCCAAGTCTCTGCTCTTCCAACATGTGCTGTATATAGGTCAGCATTTTGTTACCGTAGAGGAGGAAAGCCATGAGCGCTCATCAGTTTGACCTTTTTTAAATATCCTGTCTTTTTTTCTTTGCTGCTGCTGGCACAAATAAAAACTTTGAGATGATCTTAAACATCTCTCGACTTCCTCTGGTCTACCCCTGAATTAGGAGCCGGATAAACGGTTGGCTATGCAGACGAAAGGCTCGAGTTTTATTGCTCCCTGTTTTGTAATCTGTCATGCTTGAGGAAATTTGAATGGACTTGTTCCAACGCCTGATGGTTTGGCAAGCTTCAACAAAACTCCACCTCTTGATCATTGTATTTGTTTTTATTTGGATTGGGGTTAAGGCCACCACACACTGCAGACACCTACAGTAGCTTTGCTGTGAAATAGCTGCATAATTACAGGACAGAAAAAAAGTTTGCACAGTTGTCTTTCAGAATAGAAACATGTAGGTTTTCATTAGGGCCACGACTTTTCACTTCAGACAGCGTTGAATTACACGTGTCAGGAGCAAATGAGGCTATCACACTTGCTTTACAGCAGCAACCTCTTCTGTCAGACGTTCCCCTACAGCTCTGTTAGATGAACTCGAGTACACCAGCCGTCGTGTTCGAAATGTCTTCATTTAAATTGATTTTAAAATGGGACATTGTTGAACTATTACTCAGATATTAATAGATAAATTAGTTTCTTTATGCAGTTAATTTGTCGATGTTAAGGTTAAGTTTGGAGTGGCAGTAGCTGGATTTCAACTATTTATACATTGATTTAAGCTGTTTATACATCAGTTCAGCTTTGTCAATCATTACACATTTCTTTTAGCTAACTATATCAGTCTCTTATCAGTCTACCCTAACTCATATTACACAGTGTAGTCCAGTTTATGTCTTTTCTTTAACATGCTGGACAGTAAAGTTAATATTTTTAGGGTTTGAACTAAAAAAGACAAGCACAATATTATCTTGAGGTGTTTGAAATTATGAGCAGCATTTTACAGAAATTATTAAAATATTTAAAAGAATGAATCCAGAAAATAAACAGCAGATGACTCCATGATGAAAATAATCAGCTCTGATAATGTGATACTGTCTGACAGCGTAAAGCTGCTGAAAGTGAAGATAAATATAAATATAATTAACTAAAAGCTTCACTGTTTGTTTGTTTTTATCGTTTAAACTCTTGCTTTGGAGTGACACATTAATGCACTCAGGATATGATTCATGTGGAGGATGTGTGCTACGTTGAAAGTGAAATTTGTTGAGCTCTAGGTGTGAAAGTAAATAATGAAAACAAAAAAAGAGACACAGTTAACTCTGTGTGTGCTTAATAAACACAAACATAATTCAGTCCTTCAGAATGACGCTGCACGAGAGTAGTGTAGTGTGTTGTTTCTTCACACTGAAGTAGCTTCAGAGCGGTGTGTGGTGTGTAAACATCATTAACTTAACACACACACACACATGAATGTTATTAATCTGTGGGATTGTTGTACCTGAGCCCGGGAGTGTGTTTCATCTCTACCTGTAAATGTTGTTAGCCAAGTGTAAGGATGAAGAGCGACACAGTGGGAGGTCCAGAATGCCAACTTAATGCCAGGCGCCTTCAGGCTGTGTGTGTGTGTGTGTGTGTGTGTTTCTTTGCTTATCTGGCAGCCGTGCACATTCCTTATCTGAGATGTTTCAACTGCAGCCAATCATCAAAATCTGGCATGCGCAAGACGACCGGTCTGAGTCAAGTTGAAAGTAACACCTCTTCTTCTTTGACCCACGTGCGAGAGCCGCGCTGTACGTTAATCCTCGCTATGCACATGGATGTGCGTATACACATGCGAGGCTGTATTCCTGCAGCGTCTCCATGTGTTCGGCATCGTGTTTCCTCATCGACACGGCAGGAAACTCGATAGCCGAGGTGTGATTAGTGCGGCAGCTTCGGCCCGCTGACATGACTGGACCGCACGCTCGTGCATACGATTCATATATATGCACGCACATCACACACACATGCAGGCAGCTATTCTCAGTTAAAATGTCATCACTCAAGCTCTAACAGACCTCCACCCTCTGAAGAACACATGTCGCCTCAAATCCTCAGTGTTTGCTCAATACTGTACATAGTGATAATGACACAAAGGCACTTACACGTCATATTTCAATTCTGTTTGTACAACTCTGTCTCCAGCGCCGTGCCCAGTAACAACAGTTTGACGTCGAGCTGCTTCACGACTTCCTGTTTGTTGGCAAGCTCGTTTTTTCTTTAACGATGTCTTTCAAACCTCCTCTTCCCCCGTGTCCGTCATGTCTCCTCCATTTCGGGTTGGTTACTTTTTCGTCCTCTTGGCCCCCCCCCCCCCCAATTTCCATGTTTAGAGCCACAATTTTAAAACTAGTTTTAATCTCCAAGTTTGGAGCTTTTTGTTGAGTTTCGATCAAGATCAATTAGTCTGTTTTTCCATTAGTTTTAGCTTCTAATTTCAACTATTTATTACCTTTAGCTCATTGTTCCAACTGTCCATAGTGACCTCATCGCTTCCTCTTTGTTAATTAATTTGTTTGACTAAATGTAAAAGTAAACAGTCACGTCAATAATCACGTCGGCCTGCCTGGGGGCGTTTTATAGATTCGGCTGGACGGACGCCCCGAGGTGACTGATGAGGGTGACGAGCTGGCCATGCCCAGAGAAGAGGCTCCAAATGCTGCTGGTGTTCTCTCAGTTTGTGTCCCTGACCCTTGTCCAGGTTGGATGGGCTCCAGCTGGTTCCCCAGAGCGAGCTCTCCCTACTTTCACATCTGTAGTCGTCCTCTGTGCCAAGGCAGGCAGCTCTCACCCCGCCGGCTTGTTTGTGTACGACACAGAGAGAGAGAGAGAGAGGGAGAGAGAGGGAGAGAGAGCTATAGGCAGATAACATTAGAGCGAGCAGCCAGCTTTAAGGGAGAGCCGCCGCACGGATCATGTGTTGGACTTTGACTTAATGTATTCTGCGTGTGCCTATTTCTGTGGGTATCATGTGAAAGTACATTGTTTACAGCCCGTTGCCTGCCCTTGTTTTTCCGGTATATGTGTGTGTGTGTGTGTGTGTGTCTGCTGTGCATGAGTGTGTCGGCCGACTCTTATCTGACACACGGGGATTAGCTGACCGTAGGCGACCCCCTCGTCTCCTCTACCCTCGTCCTGTCAGAGCTGACCCGACTGCTTGTTTTTTTCCACAGATTGTCACGTAAACACGTTTGTGCTGCGCTACTGTAAGAGCAGGAGCTAACGTACGCTAACGAGAGGAGCAGCAGGATTAATTAACGGAGCATACAGAGAGCTTTACTTCGTTAAATAAGGTCAGATCGACTTTATTGATGCCACACCGGGGGTATTCAGTTGTTCCAGCAGTCCTTCCTGCAGCGACCCGGTTCTGACTCCATTCTGTGGGCCACGGTCCCTCTTTTAGCCTGGTTAGCTCCTCCATCTTATTGTGGAGAGATCTGACGTTTCCCCAATGATAACAGACGGCACTCATGGTTTGTACCAGCTCTGCATCCCTGTCTCCTCCTCCTCACTTCAGCAGAGATCTCCAGTCTTTACACAGAGAGTATGCTAACGCTGCCGAGTGCTAACAGCTGTTCTCGACTATAAACAAGAGAGCTGTGGCTTTTTTTTTGTATCATGAAGTCGTCTGTATGACAGAAAAAAGACAAATCAGCAATCTCTGTAGTTTAAAGTCCATGTTTGCACACAAACTGATGGAGGCTGGTGTCGAAAAACACAGAAAAAGTCCTTAAATTACAAAAATACAGAGAAGAAGTCAGAGCTACTGTCATTGGCTGCCATCCATGTGGCGCCATGGCAACAGATGTATAGATTCTCGACATTTTCTGTTAATCGTTTCCTTATGATTAATTTTCAAGCTTGTTTGTAGTATTTCATTTATTTATACCGTTAAAATCTCAGTTATTCCTGATTCTAATTACGGCTAATTAGCAATCTGTCTCAAATAGTATCTTCCATTGTCAGTGGCGGAGTCCGCCTCTCCTGCACGTGATTCATATTGCCGCCTCATGCACAACAGCTTCACAGGAAACGATTCAGCGTTAACTGTAATCTGACCTCACTGATATCAGCCTCACTGTTTACGGTTCACTCTGCTGCAGCTGTATCACCGCCGTGTCAAGTTACCGCTAACGCAAACCTCAACTTCTCCTCCTGCTTCTCCTCCTGATGCTGCTTCACGTTAAGAGAGCTCAGCTGGTGAAACCACGAGGACGCTTTTATTGTGAAGCCTTCAGTAACTAGTAGTCTATCTGCACTCGCCGTTACCACGGTAATCACGCCTGTGTCGCCAAATACACCCAGGGCTGAAATCTCAAGGATTAATAACTTATTTTATTATTAATTTAATGTGAGATAAAACCCAAGGAGGTGAAGAAAATAACCTCCTTAACAAAGTATGAGGCCGCTCGTTTAAAAACATAATTTTAATAAAGAAAAGAATATTTTATTTTGACTTCTGCCTCCAAACTAAACCAAATAATGTGAATTTAAGGTGGTTTGTGTTTAAAAATGGCATAAAAGAGTAAAAAGCAACATTTCTTCCAAACGTCCTTGTAATCCTGGAAAACATCTTATATTGGTGAGTTGTTTTTTTTTAATGATCTGCCTCTTTCGAGCCCTAAACGTCGATGATGAACAGTGAAGATGTCGTTAAAACATGTTGCAGACACAGTCGCCGCTCTGTTGAGCACATATGCTCAAATATAGAAAGCCATCAGTTACTTTATAATGTGAAAAGGAGAATATGCGTCAACGTCTATTTATCCGTCCATCATCACGACTTGATGTGACTGAATCAGATCATTCGTGAATGCAACAAACACACATCTTATTATTAGAACCGAGCACCAGTGAATAATTGATTATTGAAGCACATGCCTCTAATTATGCGTGCTATTGAACACACAGCTATGAAATTGTCAGTTGAAGTGCAGCCTCGTCTGTCACGTGGGGAGTCAGCCGGCGTCTTTACTGTAGATTTTAGAGGAAGGAAGGAAATGAGGAGAGAGGAGAGGAGTGAGCAAGCGAGCAGAAAATGGGTCAGACATCTGAGAGCCAGGCATTCCTCTTTCTGCGATGGGTGTCAAGACATTATCCAATTGCACCTCTTTTTCCTGCTTTCTCTTTCTCCCATGCACCATGCATGTTTTTTTTTCTTTCTTTCCCTCCACTTTCTCCGGCCAAGGAAAAGTACAAAGAGAGGAGAGAGTTATTATGCTTGGCATGTCTGCAGAGGACAGGCTTTAATTTGGACACGGCCCAGCTGATCAATCTCCACATTGGCTCGGTTACAGCGGTGTGTGTGTGTGTGTGTGTGTGTGTGTGTGTGTGTGTGTGTGTGTGTGTGTGTGTGTGTGTGTGTGTGTCCACATGTGAGAGCTGAGTTTTTAAAGTATGCAAACCAGCAAAGCTCGGTGAATGAGTGGATTAATTCCGCGTGGAAATGACTCGTACACGCGGGAACAGAGAGTCGGATTAGAGCTCGTCCGTATCGAGGTAGAAATAAAGTTTATTCTGAGGAAGACGAGCGTCAGCTGACCGCCCCCCCCACCCAGTGACGTTCATGTGCTGCGGTAGATTGTAAGCTGATCTGGAAAGCAGCAGATCAACACACATTTACTCCGATTTGCACTTAAGTAACTCAGGGTGATTTGCATAATATGCAAACAGATGGATGTGATTCAGCAGGTGGTTTTGGCAAAGTGTCAGCGAGCCTGCAACACTTCCTGTTTGAGGCCTTTCTCTGGCATCGAGAGCACTTAGCCCACTTCCATTAGAAAAGTCCTGATCGTAGTCGTAAGGCGGTGGCAGCGGCAGCGGTGGTAGCGGCGGCTCTCAGAAAAACAGACTGCAAGCGGCATCCCCACAGAAGTCATTCAGCTGGAAGCCCCACAGCGTGAACTGCATTAAAACAGTGTGATTTATTCAAACTGTTGCTGTGAAGAGACGAGGGCGGGTATTTTTCTCAATTAATAGTTTGTGCAGAACGCCTGTGAACATTTCCCACAGCCCAAGGTGACATCCGCATACGTCTTAGTTTGTCCAAAACCAAAAGAGAGATTCAGTTTTTAATACAAAGCAGAGTTTGTTTGTTTTTTTGGCATTTTTAATTATTAAAATAGTTTCAGATTCATTTTCTGTCAGTTGACTAATGCTGCATTCAGACAGGATGCAAGTTTTCAGTTCATTTGAGTCGGCGTCGTCTGTTTTGGCTAAAAAATGCAGCCCAACATCACGCTACGGCGCCAGTCGGACGCTCAGATCGATCGATCAAACCTCCACAGTCAGCCTGAAATGTCTCTGAAACGGAGACTATCCAGGTGGATTGATGGACTAAACTCTGACCCCAAAAACTCTACCGGGCACGTCTCTGTCATGTTGCGGACGTGATGCTGTTTTGGTCCATTCTCCGTTACCTGCCAGACTTTGTCAACTTGCTCAGATTTGGTAATTTTCCTGGTTTAAGTGCTTCTAAATATGTAAATATGCAACGTAGTTTTGGTTGTTGATCGGCAGTTTGCACGGGGTGTTTTATTTTGAAAATCAACCGGCTAGAACAGCTGTGCTTAGCTCTACCTGTTGTGTTCTGGCTTTGTTTATTTCACAAACCAGCTTCTAAATATGAGTCTGACTGAAATTTACGCTGCAAAATAGAGACATAATTTGTTTTTTGTTTAACAGCAGCTGCGTTCAGCACAAACCACCCATCTCACCTCCCCGCAACTGTGCGGCGATTAACAGGATGAATCGACTCGTTGTTGCAGCTTTAAAAGACAAAAACATGCTAAAAGTGTAACTGGGCTAAAGGTGTGAGTGTCTTCTTCGATATATTTTGTCCAGTTCCATTTTAAAAATGAAAAAGGAAATGGAAAATATAATCTGATGCTTGTGACACGCAGCTCCGTCCCAGACGTCAGATTTGTTTAAAGAGATTAACAATGGCTGCGGTCGAGTTTGGGGAGATGCCTGTCATCTTACAAGAGGAGATTTTTTCATTGTGAAGATTAAGCATCACAGTCTGCCTGCAAGAACGTTTGTCTGCAGGACGGGCATACCAATGCGTTCGACATACTCTGTCAAAGTCGCAGGCAAAGAAAGTGACAGTCCTCCGTTAAATATGAAGCAGCTCTGCATGAGAATGAAGTTTTCTTCTTCAGACAGGTATTTAAATTCTGCTTTTCATCAACAATCCTGCAGAAAATATGCCACCTTTCACTATTAAGTGGATGATTACAGAGCTGATGAGTAGCCTTATATAAATGGAGCATAAGACAACCTTCCTTTTTCAGACCTTAATAAAGTCTAGACGTATTTAGACTCATTGAAAATAAGAGCTCCATTCATGTAACAAGGCGACAGTAATCGAGTGCTATTTCTCAGTTCGAGCCTTTCAAAGGAAAATCAGCATCGCCAGTGGATTCATCTGTTCGTCCTCATCCTTGAAGCCTTTTCTCTCAAAATGAATCATAGCGTTACTTCCAGTACGACATAAATCCAGCCTTTTTATGCCGTTTGTCCAAGAACGAAGCGAGTAATGCTTGAGTTATTCCTTCATTCTGTTTTTCAGCCGCACATTCGCCGTCCTGACGTCCAAGCGGTTTGCTGGCTCTTTGAAACTTCCTCTTAAGCGCTCGCCGTGTTTTAACACGACGCTCTGCGACGTTGTCACATCTTGGTCGCTTGACAGTCGAGTCTGTCGACCGTCGGGTTCGGCAGTGGATGATTTACACTCACAGTTAAAGATACCGTCAGCGATGGCAGGAGAGGGAAGCTTTCTTTCTGAGAAAATCTTAACGTAAGGCCTGAAAAACAACAAAAATATTCACATCATGCACCTCTAAAGCATCCTACTTAAAGGAGTATAGCTCATTGGTTTAATCTGCACACACACACACACACACACACACACACACACACACAAATAATTACAGCTGTACCTCCCCTCAAACCAAACACTGCTTCTACATTTCTGTCTTGTGTTTTGGAGTGTTTGTATCTACCTGCCCAGCGACTGCTAGGGCTGAATGATATATCGTTATCGTATCTATATCTAGATATGAACATTCAAGATATTAATATCGAAAAAGCAACGATATAAACGATATAGATTTCCCCCCACGCTCGCCCTGCATGTACAGCTCTGGCAGTCACAACAAACATCATTTTTACGATTGCCCTTGAATGCACAGCTAAGGCCAGCCAACCACAAACGTTATTTCATGCTTGCTGTGGATCGACAGCTGAAGCCAACCAATGACAAACATATGAGGGCGGGAGTGAGGGAGACGGAGACCGACGCACACACACACTACACAACGGGGAAATTAAAAAGAAAGAAAGCAAAGTGACATGAGTGTGGAAGATAATGTGGCTGGTGGCGGTGCAGAATCTATTGCAATGAGAGAAACACGGGAACTTCTCAGTCATCCCAAAAGAAGCCCAAACAAAGTTTGATTGCTGATGCGTTCAGTAGTGCTACACCGTACGAGTCGATGTCGTCCACCAGACATAAAGACATTACAGACGCTGTAACATACCGCACTGCAAAAGACATGGTACCCATGTACACAGTCTCGAAAGAGGGCTTTAAAAAAATGGTTCGGACGCTGGACAAGCGTTATAAAATACCATCCCGAACACATTTTAATCAAGTGGCCATTCCAAAACTCTATAACTGCACTTTCCACATTCTTTTGTATTATGATGTTTTTATTTTTATGAAAAATGCTTGGTTTTCACCGAACCCGTAGTCATATATTATCATATCGATATCGAGATATCTGGCATGAATATCGAGAAATGAAATTTTGTCCATATCGTTCAGCCCTAGCGACTGCACATGGAAAGTAGCCAGTAGCTAAAATCTGGTGCAAAGAATCTCTTTTTGTCTGTGTTTGAGTTGGATTTGTTTTTTGTTTTTTTTGGTCCTTGACAAAAAGATTTAAATAAAGGTGCCACATGAAGAAGATCACATTTTATTGCTAATCGGCGAACAGTTTGTAATGACTTAAAAGATGAGCCCCTCTATGACTTTCTTGATCGCCTATAGCAGCCTGTAAACTGATTTATATGTAAAGGATTTGTCATAGATTTTCCAGGAAAATCCAAAGGACACAACGTTTATTGTGACTCCTGTCAGCAGACGCATTGCTAATGAAGGAAATTTCAAACAAACAAGACAAACATATGCAAGTTATCTCACTCAAACTAAAGCGTATACTATTATAAAGCAAGTATATCCTGCATTTTAATGCAAGTAACCTCACACACACACAGTTTTCATAAACTAATCTGCGTCCTGGGATTAAACGGGTTGATGTTTTTCCCCTCGTATGTACAGATCGCGATCAGTGGTCACAGTTCAGCTCAAGGAACGACTAATATTCTTTAATGCTTTTAAAACCCTGCTCCGGGGCCCATACCTTAATCTGTCATGGCCATCTGCTGAACCCTGAAATCATGCCTCGACCTATCGGTGTGGCTCTCTCTCTGTGTGTGTGTGTTGTTGTTGTTGAAGCATGTCACAAGACCGGAGCTCATGTGTAGGCATGTTACGTCCCGGACCGAATAATTCAATCTCTTTCTCTTCCGAGTCACCAGAGTGCAGTGTTAAGGAAACAATATTTCATATAGATTTTATATAGATGAGTATCGGTCTGTTCTTCTTCTGTATTCTGTGGCTGTCAGCGTTCACACATCATTATCACTCACAGGCAGGAATATTAATGTGAATGGCATCATATCACATGTTACAGCTTATCAAATATTTGCTCAAACGAATGACTGAAATAATGATGTTTACTCATGGTAGTAATATTTTACGACTGTGTTAAAACACACAGACACTCCCATTAGTGTTACAGTGAGAAATGTAATGCAATAAGGGCAGGGCGCAGAACAGAGCTGGATAACATTTGAATGATTTTGATGTGCCGACACGGTTATGGTACCTGGAGCGGTGCCTGCAAAAGTGGGTATAGTCTTAATTTATAGCTCCAATTTTCTTTAAAGAGGTCCGTAGAGCACAGGATCAACACCCTGTGTATTAAAATTGATATGTAAGAATACTTTTACATATTTAGCTCACTCAGAAATGGGCAGTATTTACTCTGTCACTTAACGTTTGCTGCTTGACTACAGCGAGAAATCAACAGGATATAAATAATTGTGTAGTTTGAGTGAAGCATTTCTTATTCCTTACTCTGTCCACTCATTCTTTCACCTTTCCATTCAAAAAAATCAGCTCACATAACCCCACTACAGGATTAAGAAGTGGATGTACCCAACGCTGACTGAAAAATAATCGGGTATCGTCTGCATAACGGTGTATCCTGTATAACTTTGCCTGAATAAAATTTGCATTTTTTAAATTCAGATCAGGATCTGATCTGATTAAAGAATAATATAAGATTATGAATCTGTCCAGACGTCCAGTGGCATCCTTTGGTCCTTCCTGGCTTTGCTTGTCAAAACTTCTGAACAGTTTGTGCAGCACTAACCTTTATCTCCCAATGTGTCTGTTTGGTTAAAATAAAACAGAGCATATAGTCTAGATGTGCTCGGAGTGCCGTCAGGTTTTAACCCTGCCTCCAAGCAGCTGGCTTTCTTATCTGTCCCGTTTGTGCTGATGCATATTCATCCCTCCTCGAGTAGCTGAGAGCTGGCTTAGCATATGGATTAGCCGGAGAGAATCAGATGCACGGCCACTCTGAACGGCCATAGCTGCTAACCGGCGGTGGGTGTTGCTTTAGAGAGACGTTCACCTGAGCACGTTAGATCTGACTTATGGACAAGGTCTGCTGCAGACTTTGGGCTCAGACCCTTGCTCAGATATGCAACAGACCTTTAGCGTATTGTATAGATCACACTAAGGGAGCGGATTCAAACTTAAAAATCATTTTAGAAGAGGTTAAAGCCCTTTGACCTCTCCCATGCGCTCTGTTAAACCCCTGATAAGCTTCACCACTTTTGAAAATGTGCTCCTCCTTATGTATGTTTCTTTCACTGGGAATCTGTTAATCAGAGCATACCATAAACTAATCCAATGTACCGTCAAGAATCTAATATATTTCTACTTAACAGGAACTGCATTTAGCATCGAATGCATTCTTTGTTTAAAACATTTAACGACATTACAGATTATATTAGACGCTTCAAGTACAAATCCTTTGAATGTGCTGAAATGTTCTGAAAAAGCATCAACCGCACAGCGTCTGTCTACCGACTGTCAAGTTTCTCATAAACATGACACTGCCAACCAGCGGTCATGTTTGTGTGCATCATCAGTTATCTATCACTATGCATGAAAGGAGTGGCTTTACATTTCACCTGCCGATACAGGTCAACAGGTGAGAATGTCGCGGTGACGTCAGATAATGACGCAACCCAGAAAAATGTAGCTAGCATGCTAAAGATGCAGATGACTGCCATGTCATGTGATGATGTATCAGTGGTTATGTTTTTGTTTTAATCAGATCTGAAGCTAAACTTGTTGACTGACATGGAATAATGAAATTAATGTTTTAGGATTGGCTTTAGACGACACAACCATCTGTTAGTGGTGTTGACATTTTAATAACTAGATCTGAGTGTGTATCTATCTACATGTTCAGGCTCGGATACAAAAATATACAGATACTCAAACTTTTATTGAGGATTTCTAACAAAACTTTGAATCTCTGAGTGATTAATTACATTAACTGAGTTGGTCTTTAGAGGCAGAAGTTCTGTGTAAACAACATTCATGAACAGTATTTCCATGCAGGGAGGGCGAGGTAGAAAGTGAATGAAGCGAGGGAGCAACGTTACCGAGGACATAAAATTGATTTAAATTATAATTTTCTTGATTATTTCACAGCAGTTTTGTTCTAAAACACAAATAAACACAGTCACATCTCAGCACAACCTTAATTTATGTTTGAAAAACACGCCGCAGACATTGTTTAGCCCTTTTCCTGAGTCCATTGTGTCAGATTTAGGGTGCTCTATTTACAGAATGTGGCAGAAACGGAATATAATATGCAGAACTATGTTTTCATTAGTGTGTAATCACCTGGAAATAAGTATTTTTATGTTTTTATAACCTTAGAGTCAGATGGTGTGGGTCTTTTTCCACGGAGTCCGCCTTCTTGAACTGCCATGTTTCTACAGTAGCCTAGAGCAGACAAACTTTTACGCTTTTCACAACCACTGATATATTTTCAGTAGTGCTGTGTGAGCACGTGGCTGTGTGGACTCGCTGGAAGTGACATTAGTTGCTAACGTTAGCATAATTCACTGTGTTGACTGCTGCTGTCAGTTACGTTACCGTCAGCTAACGCGCCGCCTTCGAGGGCATTTGATATTCGCTCAGAGCCGTTGGACCGTTCTTCGAGGATCAGTTGATGAGTGAGCACGCGGGAGGGCTGCGAGTCGCACATCAACACACACGGAAAGATTGTTTTTTGACAGCTGCATCGATTTATTTCCGCACGTCATGAAAAATGTAGCTAAATCTCTCACTCTCGTGTCGGATATTTTTTACTTGATGATGAATAAACAAACACTGCAGGTTATTTTAGTGTGAGGCTCTAGGCTGTGTTTTTCTGTTTACTGATACATATGTTTTCATGTAAACAGCCTGTCTGTGTGTCTGACTGTGTACATGTGTTCATGGTGTGTGTGAGAAGCCACAGATGGGAAACATTATTCAATTTGCCACTTTATTTGATGCAATGCAAAGAGACAGATTTGGGTTCTGCTCAGCGTCAGATGATTGGACGTGATGTACGATGTAATACCATCAGCTTCAATCGGCGTACAAAGACGGGGTTATTACGGTCACAGCATTTAAAAGTTAAGCTTTGTGCACAGGTATGCCAAGTGTGGATGCACCTTCCCAGCAATAACACTCTTGACATTCAGTCAACAGTTACGCAGCTGCGCACATTCACAGCTTCATTTCTCGTCTTCACCTTGACGGTATTTGTCGAGGTGTGACTGCTAATTATTCTCTTTTGTTAACAGGATTGTTGAGTTGTGTCTGATAGCCAAGCTGCCAGTTTAATGTTGCCTGAAGCATTTATTTTATTGTTTATTTATTCCAACAGCTCAGGTGTGAGTAAAAGGCTTTGGCTGAGGTGTGAAGTTTCAAACCGGTTTGAATTTTTTTAAAGCAAATGACAGACCTCGCCGGTCCGGTAACACTGAATTTTACCGCAAGGTGCTGCACGTGTAATAATATAACGAGGATCATAAATGAGACTGGAATTGTAGCTATAAATGTTTCACAATAAAAGTCAAGAAGAGAGCTTTTAATTTGTAGCAGAAACAGGAAGTGTTTGTATTAAAGGTCCAGTGTTTAAGATTTAGGCTGCATTGCAGACTCATTAAACGAACCCTCGCCTTCCTAGAGTAAACTACACTTGAAAGTCTAGAGTCAGTATTTAGTTTGTCTGTTCTGGGCTGCTGTAGAAACACGGTGTTTCAACATGGTGGCCTGCATGGAAGAGGACCCGCTCCCACTGTAGATATAAAAGGCTCATTTTAAAGTAACAAAAACAGAAAATATTCTTATTCTCAGGTGATTATACATGCATGAAAACATAGTTATGAATATTATAGTCCAAGTCTTACTCACTGGACCTTTAAGGGAGAGTTCAGGTTTCTTTAAATGGGGTCATATGAGGTAGTTATACAGTTAGTTTTTTTACCTGCAGTAGACGGCGGTGGGCGAGCTCCCAGTTTAGTTTCAGAAGCAGAAAAACGTGCACAATATTTTTAGTATTTTTTAAAGTGGACGCTATCGTGAGCGTATTGTCACCGCTTTACCACGCCAAATTATTGGGAACGGGACCAGATTAAAATCAAACTTGACCTTTAAATCTGCTGCGTTACTGACTGTACTAACTTAGCAGGGAAAGGGTTAAAAATGGCAACTGAAGGCACCGCTTGACTCCACACCACCACCACCACCGCCTGCTCATCTGTAATGATACTCTGCTGCACATATAGCTGCCTACATTTCCCACAATGCCTACTGCTGGACCAGATTAAAGTTAAGTTTGTTGTTAAAGTTTGTTAACTTTTTGTTAATCTCTGTTCAGAACATGCTGCTTTATGTTGTCACTTCTGTGCTGGATTATACAGTTTTAATCATTAGTGACGTGGCTGTTACATTTCTTGACACCGGCTCTGTTTTTTTTTTTTTTTTTCTTTTTTTGACTTCCTGCCGCCCGCGTTGAACGTCAATAAACGGTTGACGTAGCTCAGAGTTTTTGTCTCTCTTTGATTTGCCAGAACAGTTTCCGGTTCAGTCAGTTCACATCAATCAAATCAAACAGCTTTAAGCTGAAAACTAGAAACCGCTCTAATAAACAATGAGTCTTGTTGCATGAAGCAGCTGAAGAGATGATTAAGGAATACTGATACCGAGCAGATATGCCTTCCCATTAATGCATTCCTGAACAGTTAGTGTACTCGTAGCCTTTTGAAAGCCTAGAACGCTCCATACTATAGACTCCCTTTGATTCCTCTGGCCGGCCTAAGCCTTAAGTTAGACACTTCATTTGGCTAAAGGATTAGACTGCTAAGCCTTTTAGCGGTAAGCTGGTCACATGAAAATCTAACATCGGTTTGCATAGACAAGAAAACCTTGCACCTCCTCCTGGGATTTTCGTCTCTTGAACTCTTGAGACTCCTCCCATGGCATCCTTGACTTGGCAGCAGTCGCATGCATCAGTGGCCATGTGGATTTCCTCGTACAGAGCTGCAGCTATCTGTAGGATCTGGCTAACTCTTGTCTTGCAGGATCCCCTGTGTAAGCCTTTGGACTCTCCGGAGTGTTTGGCCCGCGCGATGTTTTTCTTCTGTTGGCAAAAACATGAAGGAATCACAGATTGTCTGTTCTGATTACAGGGTTCCATGAGACCTGTGTTGGGATAAAAGGCTGGGATCAAATGTAAAGACACAACACTGGAGTGAAGACAAGTGACTACCAAGGTGAGAAACACCTCTGCCGCTTGACATTTTTGCTCATAGCACACTGAATATTCTCTTTTCTGCACATATTTAATTAACTGTGAAGCGACATCAGAGAGATCTGCGAGTGTATAGTTACCTAAAGAGTGTCACCAAGTCAAAAGAGTGGTCTGGACATGGGCTCAGTGTTATTTCTCTGTGCTGGAACACAGTGTCTCATTTCCACAGGTGCAGATATCAAATTTGGTTTCGCCTCTGGTTACTGTATGTACAGTACATCTGAGCTACAGAACATATGTACAGCTCACTTCCATGTTTGTCTGCTTCCCACGCTTTTGTGCCTGTCGAAACTGCCGAGTAAACCCGGGAAAATGTTTAGAGAGGCAGCACGGATTCATAAAATATACACCGAGAGTCTGCAGCTTCTCTTTCAGGAGAGCTGAACACAGTAAACAGCACATAGGCAACAAGTTTGTGTGTTGCATTATGAAATGTACTCATGAAGGAGGGATAAACATGTCCACATCCCTGCACTTTCATGCAGAGGACTGAGCTGAGTCAACATTAAACGGACACACTGGAATCAGCCCAGTGCTGCGACAGTTGGCGCTCTTCCAGCAGAGCGTCATCTTGCACTTTTCTCTCCCCCCCCGCCCCTGTCATCGAGATTTTCTGCAGAATCACACGCCTTGCTGACAGCTCACACCTTCGCCTCACAGCGGGGTTCATATCGCGTTTTCATGCTTCATACTGTATCAAATCGAATCGAGTTTATTGTCACACACAATCCTACCCAGTGCAAAGCGGAGTGATCCTAAAATCCTAAATATTAGGAGCAGCGGGCAGTTACTGTGCAGCATCCAGGAGAATGAACCTGCCTCGTTCTGGATCATCTGAAAGGGTTTCACTGTGCAGGCTGGAAGGCCCGTCAGGAGGACGTCACAGTAATCGAGTTGTGAGGTGACAGCCTGTATCAGGAGCTGGGTAGCATGTTGAGTCAGATAAGGTCTGATTCTTCTTGTGTTGTGAAGTGCAAAGTGGCACGACCGGGCAACCGAGGCGACGTCATCGATCATGACTCCTAAGTTTCTCGCTAACGGAGACATCAGGAGTCAACTTTGACCTTTTATCGGCTGAGAAGACAGAAGCAGTTTTGAGCGGCAGCCCGATTAATTTCCACAACCTGAACATGACGTGAACAGCATATAGAATGTTGATTAAATACGTATCTGATGCAATAACATAGCAGCTGTAGACGCGCTAGAGTAATAAGTATCGCCTACTGGCTCCTGATTGCGAACCTCAAGTTAATAAATGATTGACATGAGTTGAATAAAAGTTTAAGTGGGAGAGTCCAACAAAAGAAAACTGACGTTCCACAATCAGGGAGATGTGTTGCACAGCAAAAACACAGTTTTATTTTGGCGAGTTACATCTTTGTGCTGCACACATACGAGTATGTAGTGTTGTCGTTCGAACCTACAGAATCAAGAACAACTTCTGCAGGATTTTGTGAGGTGTGCATCATTGCTGCTCTGCAAGTCTGCAACTTTGTCTTTTTCTTCGTCACAGAGCTATATTTGCAGCCTCACAGCATTAACTAAGTCTGTTTGTACCGTTAGCCAGTCAAGCAGTCAGCGAGTGTTTTGCATGTTGGTCTTTGCCGATAAAACAAGATATAAATCAGATCCGTGCTCTAGTCTTTCCGTTAGCTTTGTGTTTGTAAGAGGCTAACACATGAATCAAAACAAAGTGGGATGAGAGGTTAGCGTGGATGCGGCACACATCCCGCCCTCGTGCTTCTCAGGTGGCAGAGACAACAAGCTGAGCCACTCCCTGCACAGCTGTCATGCCCATCAGGGGAATCACTTCCCCGCTCTGGCACACACACACACAAATGATTACACACACACACACACACACACACACACTCACATACACACACACACCCCCCTCCTCCTCCTTCCACCTGGGCACACATTCACTGACACAAATATAAACACACGCACACACATAATCAAATGGACAAATATGTACAGACATCCACAAACACACATTTAAATTCACACACTGCTCGTCTCTAAGCTGCCGGGAGGGGGATCCATAAAAAGCCGGACGGGCAAACTGTGAGTGGGCTCGGAGCCAGCGGCTGAATTACTTTTATTCTCTGACAGTTTGACTCACCACCTGGCCCGGGTAATCCCAGCGCACGCTTTTGGACAGCTCCAGTACTAAACCTCAATTTCAATTTGAGTGAATTGAATTTCTCAGACTGGCCGAGCAGTAACCGGAAGACGTAAGCTTTTATGACCGTTAATGCTGCAGAAGAGAGACACGGTGACATTTAAAATGAAACCATTACAGTCAGACGGATGTGCGCGCAAGCTGTCGCTGTATTAGTGCTGTCTCCTTTTTCTGTTTGTGACATTTGAGTAAGCATTTCTCTTCTTGGCAATCAATAAACTAACCTAATAACCAGCCTTCAGGCTCTCAGGCGTCTAGACATAATAGAGTACTGACTATTTTGTTTTACTCTGCGAGGAAGCCAGGGATTAATTAGCGTGTTGCTTAATGACGTTTCCAGGAATCAAGGAAACAATAACTCAGTGATGACGCTGGCTAACACCAGGTTGAATTAGTTTGTCTTTGTGTAGTTGACTTTACCTGCAAGGCAGTGTCGGAGGCGTGACGCCGCGATGCATTTGGCTCTTCTCTCCACCATACGGTTTTATTGCATTGCAGCATAAACACGGTGCAGCTGTAACGTCAGGGTTGCAGCGTTGCAGAGATGGAGTGGGTGGTATTTCATGAAACCGTGCGGTTTCTTGGACAGCTCTCTCATTCACTGAAAGGAAGTGGTTTTTGCCTCCTCTCAGCAAAACACCAAAATGTTCCTCTTTTTTGCAGCTCGCTGCTGATACTCTGTTATTTCATTCATTCTCAGAGCGATCGGATCAACATGTGTATTAAATACCGGCTCTGTTTGGGGTCAGGAGGAAGGCTCAAGCGGAAAAGTGAAAACCGCCAGAGAGTCGAAAGTGTTTGTGCGGTGTAATGTTGGGTAATATTGTTCTGGGTTATGAATGCCTACTCAGAGCTGTTTTTTATTTTAACTGGAGTTGATTGGCGTGCAAAGGTAACGCTGAAGTCAAAGTTTATGCTGGCTGTGTTTTGCCCCCAGGACGTGTTTAGACTGGCACTAAATTGCATTCTTTTAAATCACATTTGTACGCTAGCTTGTTTGTACTGTGAGTAATCCACAATCCAAAGTGATTTTAGGCTACTGCAACAATCGAGGAGCAGGAGGCAGCAAAATATTTAAAAAGTATTTAATCAGGATGGTTTTCTGTCCATCAGCTAATTAATAATCAACCACAGGTAACAGATTGTTGCCTACGTAGACGGTACGGGTGGGGCGTGTTAGGGGGTGCACGTGGGTGGTCACTGTCATAGTTGTGGCATCAAAACTTTACCAAAGACCTGACAGCTCGTTTAAAGGAGCAGTGTGTGTATATGTTTTGATAATTTCACAGCATTTATATCACACCTAGACGACAAAAAAATGGGAATCTCACTTTCAACAACATGGGACCTTTAATAAAATATTAATAATTAGTTTAACTTCATGTGTTGACGAGCATTCAGCAACGCACACGCCTAACTAACAGTACATTTTCTATAGTGTATTGTCTATAGGACAAACCACTCCTTTGCCCCACAAAAGAAGGCAGCACTATTTTTAAACTACCTCTAATGTGTAACTGGCATGTCTCTACTCAAACTTCTTGTTCCTTATCTGACTCAGTCGTGTTGATGCTATCAGCCACGTCCATGTTTGCCGTGCAGCTCCAAAAAAAAAAAAAAATCCACAAGGAACCTTTAAGTCAGTGTAAAAGATTGATGTGTTCAACCTTCAAACAAGCCATCAGATATTCAACGTCTGAGTCTCAGCAAAAACAAGACGATATGTTTCCTTTCAACTCTGACATTCATTTTAAATGTTCGGCAGCTGCACGCCCGTCTACATCGCTTGTCTTTTCCTCTTTCAAAGTAAATCTCTCGCGCTTTGTTTCATCACACAGATATAACTGTGGATTTTAGGCCGTGACAGGAGGCGAGACAAGATTGACACATTGATTACAGAGTTTGGTCTGACGGAGGCAAAAAAAAAAAGGGGGCAATTTGTTCTCGGAGTGGCCCGACCCTTTGACCCCTGCTCGGTAACCACAGTTATATTCACCACGCATATATCGCCGAGTTCCTCGCCGCGCTCTCCTGAAAAGCTCCTGTCAGACAGCCAACTAGATATCATGGTGTGAAACAGATATGATTGTATCAAGAGTTATCCAGTTTCGAACTAACAATGAATGACTTCTTTTTTAGCAAACCAGACTGGGCGCATTGTTCTGAGTTCACAGGTTTCACTGGGAGCTCCGGTTTCACCGAGTTTGACCAGAATAGCTTTTTTACATTTTGGCACATTTACATACTAAAATTAAATAAAGTCTTCTTCAGCCCTCGAGCTTTGCAGCTCTGCATATAGACAAAATGTTTAATGTATTCTGAGCTGATCCACTACAGCAGGATGTTTACATAGTCGACATTAATGTGCAATAAAACCGCAGAGACGTTAAACCGCTACCTGCTCCTGGAGTTACCAATTACCTGTCTGCTGCTGCGGCGCCCTGAACCCTCGATGGCAGTTACATGTTGGTGAGGTCTAAGGGGGATTGTGTAATGTACCAATTTCTAATTACAGAGCCTGATAGGACATCTGATATACTGTAGATGGTAATGAAACATGGTCAAGGGAGTATGAATTAAAGCGACCTCTGTGGTAATCACATTAGGACTGTGTGATATGACCAAAATCTCATATCCTGATAAAGGTAATTAAATATCCAGAAAACAATTCAGAGTACGACATAACGTGTTTTCTGTTAATTAAATGAGGGACTGTGGTTTTATGGTATGGCATTTTGTGTTACATGTAATTTGTTATTGTGTCTCTGGACTCTTGTTGGCTACGTACTGTTTTTAGGTTGAATGCAGCTGTGTGTAGTGCTACAGGACAAGTAAAATTTCCTCTCTTATATCTTAAGTAGCTGATATAATATGATCCCATGGAAAGGCCTGTCTTACGTTACATTTTACACTTTCAGATCAGAGTTGCAGCGGCAGCCGATATCTCCTTCCGTCTTCGTGATTTCAGGGTTTGTTTTGACTCGATTGCACCGTCTGTACTGTTTGACGTGATTCGTGTGGAGGTGATAAAAGAGGTTGCTGGTGTGTGAGTTGTGTTGTGTGGACCGGTCTGCAGGGTCTTCTGGACGGTGTCAAACTCTTCATCCCGAAACCGCGTCCACGTGATCGAAGCGGCGCGTCTTTTCGGTACGAGTTTCTCGTCCTGTGTTGGAGTCCTTCAGATGTTCAGAGTCACCCCGTCCTGTGTGACGTTCACTGTCCTCCATGTTTGTTTGTGTATGCAGATCTCCTGACTGCAGCCATGCTATGCTACACAAAGTTTTGTCTAAATGACACTGAATTTTGTTGCAATTACCGACTAATCTATCAATGAGTTGACAGATAAAATTGATTAATTGATCGGATGCAATTTCTGTGTCAATGTCTGTTGTGGTCTACATGATAGATAGATTAATTAAAATTAAAATTATGCAAAGACACAAATAGAAAACTGAATGAATGAAGTCACAGTCTTGTCTGTACAGAGGAAGTGCAAATTGAATCATGACTTGTGGTGCAAAATGTCCAGAAAACAGTGAAACCTGAGTGAGAAATGATCAGTTTGTGTGCTGACCTTTGTGTCCTCCCTGTCATAACTGAGAGCTGCAGTACAGTCTGATGTCCAGGGGGACCAAAGACTTCCCGAGTCTGTCTGTGGATCAGCAGTCTGCCACTGAACACACTCCTCTGCCTGGTGAACGTGTTGTGCAGTTCGTCTGTCTGATTTTGTTAATTAACGTCAGTTTGAGTTCAACAAGCTCTCCAAGAAAGAAGATGACCCATAGAAATGTTTTATGATAGACTCCTGTTGGATGCTCAAACAAGCTGTCTGTAACCACACCCACCTGTCAATCAAAGCGTCCACGCTCTTAATCCTGCATAACTTTAAGCCTTAATATAATCTGAACAGGTGAGTTGTATAAAAATTCACCCTCAGTACAGTTGTCATGAACGGGGAAATTAGCTATAGAGACCAAAACTGTTTTTTTGTACCAGGCTGTAAACATGTTTATTTCTGCTGTGAAGTTGGACATTTTAACATGGGGACTTATGGAGACTGACTCACTTCTGGAGCCAGCCTCAAGTGGCCGCTCGAGGAACTGCAGTTGTTGGCTTCACTAAACAGACACAGAGGTTTGCCGCTTGGTGCAGTTTAAATAAAATATACATGAATAAACAAACAAAAAACTGATCAGACTCGGCGTGGACTGTCGGTTTCAGACAGGATGTGCAGAGCGAGCTTTTGTTGTTTGAAGTATGAGGACAGCTTCTCTTTGTTGTGATTATAATTATCATACATTAACGGGCTGAAGTTGGGTGAGTGCTTCTGCTTCACATCGTTATTTTGTCACGTTATTTCTGCCACATCCTCAAACTTCATCTGCAGGTGAAAAGAATCAATAAATGCACTTGCAAACGTGGAAAACTCAAACTGTCGTCGACCCCTCTCATAGATCCAGTGTGTGCCACCGTAAGTCATGTTATGTGGCCGGTCATGTGATGAATCCCTCTTTTCTCTCTGCGAGATTTAACGTTTAAATCCGGACGCACTGATCTGCTGTTAATGACAACAAAGCCTGTGTTTACGCTCAACGTGTTTCAGTTTCAATAGTCATACGGGCCACATGTGTTACATTTTGTCCCCCCTCTGCCTCCCCTTCTCAGTGCTTCATCTTTCCCCCAAGGCGGTGTCAGTTGAGGCGCAGAACAGGTGCAGCCGAGAGTGATACGAACACGACAGTTGGTCCCCCCCACCACCACCTCTTTCCTCCATTACACATTATATATGTAATATACAGTCCAGCCTTTCCGCTGTTCTGTCGCTCACACGTGAAGAGAAAACAAGTTCAAAGTACTCGACCACGCCAGACGCCTTTTCTTGTCCGAGACCGGCCGAGTTTGCTTCACTCTCGCCCCGTCAGGGTTCAGCTGTGTGGGATTATAGATAAAGACAAGCATGTATGGAGCAGATTAAGACCTCATAGTATCTTTTACCTCTGGCTGAGGACGGGTTTAATGAGTAACACGTCAGTGCAGATAAGTCGAGGTGTACATTATGTCTCAGTCGGAGGGGAAAGTGGGTCATTTGGTTGCACAGGCCTCTCGGGGAGTACATGTAAGATCATGCTGGCTCATATAGTTCTATACTGGGTGTTTATGGCTGTGCAGAGTCATATGTGCCGTGTGTGTATCTGCGTTGAATAGGATCTGATAGGGTGTACACTTGCAAGTGATAATCTCTACCCAGAGGTGCGGGTGTAAAGAATTGGTGTTAATTTCAAAGCCTCTCTTTGTGGCACCTCTCTGAGACTCAAAACAAAAGCCAGCATATCTGCACTCAGCATGTTTATTATGTCCAAATTGCTATAAACATGGTTACAAAGCTCTGGATACGGCAAACATTTCCATAATCAAGACCAGACCTGTATTCCTAGAGGGGGCAAAGGCAGAAAAAAAACTCACAAAGAGCCGAAACATTTGAGAGAGACTCGCAGCATTAACCAGTTTAGAAGAAGGACATTCCAGCTCTTTTGTTGTCGGGCCACAAATATTCCAGTCTTCCCTGCTCACTCCTACTCCTTCGCCACACGAACGAAGTGAACTTTGGAGGACTCCAATAAAAGGCGGAGACGAGGGAAGAGTATTTAACGGGGCCGGGGTTAGGAACGCCAGCTCACGGCATACAGTGGACGCTCTTGTAGCGCTCCACGTGGGTCTGCCGCGACAGTTAGTAACGTTGCTTTGAGTTTTCACGCCGGCATGTGGGGGTAGAGTTTTAGGGAGGAGGGGGTCGGTGCCTTCACAAAAACACTATTAAAGATAGAAACTTGCTTCATTCACTTGTGATTGCATGCACAAACACGTACAGTATGAGTGTTTTGCAGCAGGTTGCAGAGAGGGGTGGGCAGGAATGCATCAATGTACTGTATTTGGATGACTTCCAGATCAGTCAACTGTGTTCTGCACCTTCTCATTAAAGATGCAATTCTGTAAGCTGTTGGGAGGGTTTCAGCGTGCCGTGACTCGCTTGTTTGAATTGTGGCATTGCCCCCTCCTTCACCTCCTCCTCCCCGACCTCCTCTTCCTCCTCCAGCGCCGTGAGCTGAAGGCCTAGTCGACTTTTTTACGGGGCCCGGTGTCGTAAAGTTTGATCAATTCACACCTTTTTTTATTTAACTTAACGGTCGGTTGAAGATTAACCGAGCGTCTCCACTCTGAGTGAGTGATATCATTAATAACATCAGAGCGATAGAGAAGCTTTTCTTTTAGCCGTGACTCGTGTGTCACACATATTAGTCCCAAATGACTGAGGAACGTCTCACTCTGTTTATTACGTCATGTTTTTTTCTGGTGATATTGTTGCTTTGCGCCGTCGCGTCTTTTCCTTTTTCTCGTCGCCGTTTGTTTGATCTCGCTCTGCGCTGCCAGCCGAAGCGGCGTTATCTCCATTACATAAATTGCCCACGTGCCTTTTGGCAAAAGCAACCCGTGTGTGTGTGTGTGTGGGGGGGGAACCTCAGCCAAGTCTGTCAAGGTTAGTTTAGCTGGCATTGTGCCAGTGTGGTTTGACACACCTGTGTGTGTGTTTATGTGTGTGAAGGTGTTTCTGGACGTTTGTCAGATCGATTTTTGTTTCTAATCTTTGAATACTTTTGCCTCGTTAACTCGACACATTACGGTTAAATTACTGGATTTAGATGTGTTGAAACGTCACTGACAGAGCGCTTTAGTGATCTCAGAAAACACGCAGTCAGCCTCGACCTTCGACCTCTCGGTCCGAGCGAGGCTGCCGTGCTCCTATCAATCAAACGCCCTCTTTTTTTAACGTTCCCGTGACCTCTGCCTGACAGCTCGTTGTCCGTTCAGCTCCGGCAGATAGATTTTGAGATGTCGCTGCTCCGTTTTAATTCAGAAATTTGAAGTTTGCCTTCGAGCCGAACGGCTGAGACGAGTTTTGATGTCATCTAGAGACAAATCCCGCCGCCGCTTCATGATCAGTGAAGTGAGCTCCTTAATTTGACAGCACCCATGGTGCAGAGACGTTTTCTGTTAACTGCTGTGAGGAGGCCTGCATCGAAATGAAGCTCGTTTATAATATTTCGAATAAATTGTACGAGCCCACAGAGTCAGTGGCTCAGGTGGTGGAGTCAATTGTCCTGTAATTGGTAGTTTGATCCGTGGCTCCCGGAGGCAGAAAAAGGAAGCTGTAGACAGATGTATGGACTGCAACTGACTATTATATTCAACATTGGAAAACCTGCTCCTTATCTGTCCAATTAAAGGGATAGTTCGGGTTATTTGAAGTGAGGTTGTATGAGGTGTTCATCCATAGTCAGTGTATTACTACTGTAGACAGCGGTTGGCACGCCCCTACCTTAAAAAGTCATTAACGTGTACGTTATATTCAGGATATTTTCACTGCTTTACCTCGCTGTCATACAGCAAACTGAAGCAGTTATATCGCTCTCTCCAAATCCACCAGACTTCACTGACAAACATCAGAATTTTGCTGGTTTACCGCCACCCTTAATCCTCGTGGATTAATATGAGTTTGGATCAGGAATAACGTGTTTAAACAAGATAAGATAAGAAGTCGCACGGTAACACAAACTAACCAACCAGCAGAGGTGACGTTAAGCCTGCAACTCCCATTTTCTACTGGGTAAATTTTTTTCTCCTCTAAGTCTGGTGGCTTTGAAGACAGCGTGGATCGACACAAACGCTTCCTCTCAAAGTTTTTACACCAAAGAAAACATTCTCTCCAAGTACCGCCATCATGACTGATGTTGAAATACAGCAGCGTAGGTCGACCCTGTTCAGCTACACAGTTCACACAGGAGGTTTATTCCTAATAAGATTAGTTGTTGAAGAACCAGAGCTCATTTGGCGTTAAAGGTGTGGCTCAGCAGGAAGAGCGGGTCGTCCACTAATCGGATGATTGGTGGTTCGATCCCAGGCTCCTCCAGCCTGCATGTCCTTGAGCAACCCTGAATTGCTCCCGAAGGCCGCTCCATCGGTGTGTGAATGTGTGTGAATGGTTAGCTCCTAAAAACTGATGAGCAGTTGGCACCTTGCATGGCAGCCAATGCCAAGAAAGGCGATATATAAGTACAGTCCATTTACCATTCATCTTATTTCCCATTTGGAGCCACGATTGCAGCATTTTTGAAACATTCACTACACGATGAAACGGTCATGATTTAGTTTGTAGCTAATCATGGATGTACGCACGCTCTGTCTGCTAACGTGACAACGTATCAGGCTGATATTGAGACGAGATTATTCGAGGAAATGCAAATTAAATTTAAATTATATTCCAGAGATCTGAGTTTATTTTTATTAGACAATTTGTAGTATTTTAATAGAATAATATGTTTTTAAATTATTATATTTTATCTTCAAAACGTATCACTGTACAGCCGACCTGATGTTGATCTTTGTTATTGTCAGGTGGCTAAAATATGTTTTGTTGTCGCCCTCATCCTCAGCAGTGCTTTGCTTATCTTCCGTGCTCCTCCTCCTCCTGTTGTCTGCTACTCTAAACTGGGAGCGAGCCGGCCGCCCTCGACTGGAGATAATACGCTGACTATGGATAAAGCACCTCACATGACCCCAGTTCAAATAACTGAACTATCCCTTTAAGAATTGAGTCTATAGGATGTCCGAAAATGGCCAAAAGAAACCAAGGTGACGTCTTAAATCGCTTGTTTTGTCCAACTAACAGTCCAATAATCAAAGATATTCAGTTTACTATCATAGAGGACAAAGAAAAGCATCAAATTTTCTCCTTTGAGAGGCTGGAATCAGAAATGTTTTGCAATTTGGAGTCAGACTAGTTGCAGATTTTGACTATAAACTGAGAAAATGTCTCACCATCACATAAAGATAGACGTAAACTGGCCAAAATAATTGAAATACTGCAAGTTTAATGCAACAAACACAGCTTTTGGATGCCCCTGTGTGTGTGTGTGTGTGTGTGTGTGTGTCCATGTGTGTGTTCATCACCTGCTAAATTTAACTGTGTGTGTCCTTGTCTGCCTTCATCCCTAAATGTGCTTGTGTGTCCTTGTGTGTCGTCTCTGAATGTGTCCTCATGTGTTTATCACTGTCTGTGTGTCCCTGTACCTTTGTTTGTTTGTTTGTGTGTGTGTGTGTGTGTGTGTGTGTGTGTGTGTGTGTGTGTGTGTGTGTGTGTGCGTGCGTGTGCGTGTGCGCGTGCCCAAAGCTGATATATGTGTGTGTGTGTCATTGTGTCTGTCCCCTCCTGTCTCGATAATGCCAACACTCACCATACGCTCATGCATATAGCAGTGGGAGACGTCTGCAGAGCCATGCCTGGGGATGTGGTCAGGAGAGGCCTGTGTTTTATGGAACATACTGTACTAAGCTGTGCTGCTGCAGTAAAGGTGCTATAAATAGAACGTGCTGATAAAGAAGAAGAAGGAAAAAAAAAAGAGGGGCTCAGTTTGAAAGAGACTCATCAAGCCGGTTCCTGTTTGAAAACTCGGATCAGTGCTGAGCTAAAACCAGCACGGAGCTACCAGGAACCAGCAGCGGGATTAAAAGGATCTATATCCTCAGTTCTGCTGTGAATTTATGTGTTTATATTTAGGGTTCGGGTTTGGGTTTCAACGCTTTGACATATTTACGATTTTCATTTGGGAAGTGACACGGTCATATACATTAAGTGTTCCACACTGCAGCCACATCTGACACCGTCACGGAGGTCTACCCGAGCAACGTCTGTCCACAGATATAACCAGTGTGTTTGTCAGGGTGTCTAGAAAAACAGAGATTCGTGTTAAAGAATCTTGGAGTGAAGTTCATTGGCGCTAAAACTTGCAAAATTTTGGACACGATGAGGCTGGTTTCTCTCCAGATTTGCGTGACTGTGAGGGATCGGGCTTGGACCTGAAATGGACCGACAGTGTAAAGAATGGACGGCGTGTGTGTGACGTTTCCGAAGCTTAAAATATGTGGCGCTGTCCGGACTCTTCTGAATATCAGCAAAGATGTGGATCATGACACCTGGTTGCTCAAACAAGCCATCAGTAACGACACTTACCTGTCAATCAAAGCGTCCATGCTGTTAATTCTGCATAACTTTAAATATTAATATTATTTGAACAGGTGAATTGTATGAAAATTCAGGTAGGTGCCGTTACAGATGGATTGTTTTGGCACCCAGGCGTCATTCGGCTCGCCTCAGGTCCACAGATGATCCACGTCTTTGCCGATATTTAGATTAACCGGGAGGTGGAAACTTGTGAGTGACGTCACTCATGCACGGTCTTCGGTGTTACCTGTCTTGCCATCGGCCGATATTAAAGCCAGGCTCAGCCAAAGCGACCAATCGTTCGGCCTCTACTTAGAAACATTTTAGAGTTTAGGGTCTGTCATGATTGATTTCAAGTTTTCAAGACCTTTCTTCACCAACGTTATTAAAACGTTGCCTCCCCAGCTGCTGAGGAACTGGAGGAGGCTGTCAGGTGAATTTTGCAGAAGTTTTCTGGTGGCTGAGCACGAGGAATGAGAAATGAGGAATGAGAGGAGTTTTTAACCCCGTGGTGGGTGACTCATTCCCAGGAAGAGGAGTTTTTGTAGGTCCTCAAACAAATAGTTTGCCCTCTGATCCAACACGCTGTAATGGGGGGCTTACATGGATGGATGAAAGCCGGGAACAGCGCTTGCTTAGCCTGAGATAAAGGTGAAATCATGGAAGCTCGCTCACTACACCTCCTCTTGTTATTACAGGGAGAAAAAACGATATTTTAGCATGTCACAAAGAAAACTCTGTGAGGGTGCCTCTAATTTGTCTACTAAACACTAAACTCCTCCGAGGTGTTAAGAGAGTCATCCTCGAGGTTGCATTGCATTAATTTGTGAAAGATGAATGAAAAGGTTCATCTTCAACAGCGACAATTCAGCCAACCTCAGCGATTTGTCTAATTTCAACTCGAGTGCAGTTGTACTGTATACGCACGGCATCTCTTTTCCAAGCGGCTGCACATTCAGGTCTTTAAGGAGGTTAAATCTTCACCTCTTAAACGGCACCGTGACCCGTCTCATGACCGCGTTGTTCCTCTATTTTTTTTTTTTGCTCTCTTCAGCGTTTTTAGTCTCACTTTCGCCCGCTTCGCTCTCGCTCTCGTCCTTGACCTTGATTTCCCCTGTTACCCCCTCCACTTTCATTTCATCTTCCCTCCATAATGCTCCTTTAAAAATCTTTTTATGCCTAACACACACTGATGTACACACACATGCACACATGCACATGCATTGGCTATGTACAGTATTTGGCTCCATGCACTCACTGCACCCCCAACGTTCCCATTTGGAATTTTCCCCCCATTCCCATGATCCTGTTTCACCATAGCAACACCAGCATGTCTGCACTGACACACACACACACACACACACACACACACAGCTATTTCATATTCACCACATTCCCTTTTTTCCCTCTCCTTTTTTTTTTTTTTTTCATACCCCAGTTCTGGGCTGGTTTTTATGGCTGCACCCCTCCACCCTCCTCCTCCTCCACCCTCCACCCTCCCTCCATGCTTACTGTGTTCCTTCAGGAATTTTGGCCCATGTTCAAGAATCCTAAATTAACTACAGGCTGCTACAGCACCCTGGGCCCCTTCGCTCTGCGTCTGTCACCCCACATGTTGACCCCAGGGAGTGTTTGTGGATTCGGACAGGGGAGGGAGGGCGGGAGGGCGGGTGGTGGGGGGTGGCGGGTGGCCTCACAGTCAAACTGTCCAAAGAAGGTAGCGTTTGGCCTCCTTCCTGTCATCTTCTCACTCTTTCACTTCCGGGTTCTTCTTGTCACTTACCTGATAAACAGTCCGACAGCGTTTAACTAACCCCTGTGACCCCACATCACTCTCGATCTCCAGCTGGGATGGCTGAATTTGTAGCTCTCACTTTGTCTCACTGCTTTGGATTTTACATGCATCTCTATCATGCTAAATCATGCTAAATCTGGACATGCTAAATCCACCCCGCCTCTACAACTGTCACAGTACTCATTGCTGCACTAACATGTCCATGTCGCTCTGCTTCACCTTCATTGTTTTGGATAAAAGCTAAAGGACTAAATGTATCAGAGACAAGTTCCTGGACGCTATATGTAACATTAGAGGTGTTATGTATTAAGAAATAATAAAAAATGATCATAAGTTTCAAGAAAGGGAGGAAAAAAGGCAGACAAACATAAATTACTCATCTATTCCCTGATATAGCACAACTAAAACTTCTTTCAGTCACTTCTGCAGTCTGAATATTGTAAATAAAGTGCTTAGTCATGCAGAAAGTGTGCCAAATTGTCCAAAATCAAATCAAGTTTACATGGTTTAAAGTACTTTATCTTTTCTAAATCAAGGTCACCAGGAAATTTAGTGTCCTAGAGGCAAAAACGTAACAAATATTTTGAACATTTTAAGGTCGTGAAGTCGTCAGAAAGAGTTTGTTTTGTGTTTATGTGTCAGTCGAGCTTTGTCTCTCCAGAGTTCATCCCCGCTCTGCCTTTTCCTCTCCGTGAGGAAAGAAAAAAAAAAAAGTACAGCGTACAGCGGAAAGAAATTTGTTCTACAGATGTTGTCTATCCCGGAGCCCAAAGCGTAGAGGAGCAGGAGGATTTCTTTCTCTCCCTCCACGTCCTCTCTTCATCCGAGTCCCGCCGTGACTCCTCTGCCTTCCCCTCTACCTCTGCGTGACCCTCTTGTCTCATTCCCATCTAACCCCCTCCAATACATCATGTCCCGTCTGCTGCTGTGTGCTGATTAACACGCTGCTTTTAATTGATTCACTGGACTGGCGTGGTGTAAAAGTTAAGATGTGCTAAGCTCTGTCAACACAGGAGTCCCTCTGCTCTGCTTTTTATGTGGCTTCATAGACGAGAAGACTTCGCGTGCACGGAGCTGCTCGGGACAGCTTTCAAGTGTTTTCTGCTCATGTGCGAGACGCTCGGATGACAAGCCTGCTGCGCATTATTCCAGTGATTTAGTGAGTTCGGCTGCGGCGCCAACCTCGGGCCCCTCCTGCCTCCCCAAACTCCCTCGCTCGCTCGCTCGTTCATCCCTCTGGTTGTCCATTGTGCTGTGGATCTGGTCTGGTTCAGATTCCCGGGTTTTGGTGGCTCCTCTGAAGGAGAGGGGGGGGTGAACACATGTGCAGAGCCGATGTGTTGTGTCGGACACTCCCTCCCAGCTCGTCAGCTCTCACCGCATCGCGTTGAAAACTAGATTTTTCATGCCTTTTTTGTGTGTGTGTGTGTGTGTGTGTTATGTCACCGCCCTGCACCGATACCTGTAAACACTTACAGTACAGTCTGATTACTGTTCTCATCCACATTTTTGAAAATAATCCCCAGGCATCCGAGTGAAGACAAAAAGCACGGAGCTTATGATTACCATATTTTCAATGGAGTCTAATACACATGGCTCTTTAGCGGCTGTGCATTAATGCAGCGTTTCACAAAGGCATCAAAGATATTTAAGCCGCAGGGGATTAAAAAATGCTTTTGGAAGAGAATATATGGCTCGAAGGGATTTGGACATCATAAGTTTTGTTGTAAAGGCACATCCTTTGTGACGGAGAAGTGACCCCGGGTTTCTGTTTTCAACTGGTAAAGCTGTCCTCATCCATCCATCAGCCTCTCTGTGTTCCCAGTCAATTTACGCTGAATGTAAACTCCGGTCTGTTTATCCACTCTGAGCCTGTTGTGGTCGATCTTGAAAAGCCAAACTCTGGCTAACAGACTTTTCCTAACTTGTTTAGGAATCACATTTTTTTTCTCTCCCCATCATTATTACATTAGAGGTTGTCCTGTTTGATCTGCTGTTTCGATCTCGGCCCGGCCTACAGAGCCGCCGCTTGCAGCGGTGTGTTTGTTTTCTGGGCATTGCACACAAAGCTAGTCTGTTTTCAGACCTTTGAACCACCGCCTGCATCTCCAGCTTATTCTCTAACTCCTCAAATAGGTCTGGTGTTTGTGTTCATTGATGTTACAGAAATAGTTCATTGCTTCACAAGCGGGATTAAGAGCGGCAACGTCATCCTCCCTACAGAACTGCTTTGGGGTGGCGGACTGCAGAGGGGTTTACCGTTACCTGGAAGCATTCAAGAATACTCGACTAGACTTCTTTACCTGTAAATTCACAGAAACATAGCAGAGGATGAGCTGAGAGAGAAGGAAGCGGAAACCTGGAATTTCAAAATAAAATGAAAACATAAAAGTCTGAACGTGAAGAATTCACAGCATAACATTTTTAATATTTTGAAATATTGTTTCTTTTAGGGGCCATGGCTACATCGCTACATCCATGAGAAATGGAGCATATTTTTTCAGTTGTGATGTTTGTAAATGTCAGCTACGTTGAGCAGCTGCTACTGTAGTTTCCCCCGTCAACAACGTCACTCTCTCCTGATTGCAAAAGAAGTGAAAAAATAACCTTAACAGAACCCGGCTAACACGAACACTGTCTGGTGTAGGCACCAGATGGACTGACGGGCTTCCAGATCGGCTCGGGGTCCTTCTGATTACGTCACACAAAACAGTATCTACGGTAACCCCACTAGATGTGTGTGTATTTGTGTATAAGTACACACATATCCAACAGAAAAATCACAATTCTTGCCTAACAGCAAGTATAGTCAAAACAACAAGCAGTTTATTGCTGCTCCATAGCTGCTGCCGAGCAGTGAAAACCAACTCCGGTAACTCTCCGACGAACGTACAGCATCTATCAAGTACAGCCACTCCCAACTCTACAACGTACGGCGTTTATCTGCTGATGGCGTTCGTTGACGTCATCAGCAGACGAAGGACCCCGAGCCGATCTGGTACCTACACCGACTGTTTGGCAGTTTGGACTGTTCCTGGTGAAAAGTCATGCATGAAACAAGTCACGACGAAAGCTCGGTCACATAGAGGCTACCTGCGGAACAGCTGTCAAACTACAGGCTACCTGAAAAATAGTGACCAGAAAATGGGCAACAAGCGTGTACGGGTTGTATTTATGTTACCTGCTGTTACAAAACAAATATAAACCTCATTTCAGACAGCACGACAGAACAGAGAGGCTCTTTACACTGCAGTGGAAGCTGTTGCATCAGACAGTGAGAAGTCTTTTAGCTGTTAGCTCCGATCTTCAGCGCTAACGTATTCATGCCGGCTGCCGCAGAATGTCCTCCAGGGCTGTTGTGGCTGTTGACTTCTGTCTCTGTTCTCACATCCTAAATCCTCTGGAAGACGTTACAAGGCTGGCTGACTCTAACATCGTTCAGCATGTTCGACTATATAATTATTTAATATTCCCAGTGCATCGGCTGTTTCTTCCAACCTGTAGAGGAACTTTTGTTGCAGATGTCGGGCTGTATTACCATTTTTTTTTTATATCACAGATCATATCGTAGCCGTCACATCTCCAGTTCTCTGAGCACAAAAGAAAAGCGTACAGTTACTCCACAAGGAGTGCCATCCTGTCGGAGACACCCGATCCAACCAAAACATACTAGCTCATATGTTGAGCCATCAATTATGCACCACGTTAATGGCATCACGTTTATGTGTAAAGAGGAAGGTACAGCGGTGGTTGAGGTTTTTTTTTTTATTTCTCTTTTGGCTCTCATGGTGCACCGTATACTCTGTGGTTGATACTGTGCAGTGGGATAGTGTGTAAAGTTAAACTTCATGCAGTTTGTCATGTGATCCAACTAAAAAATCAAGTTATTTAAAGGTGGATGTCCCAAAACGTTAAAAACCTTCTCCTGAGATAACCAGATGACAGCACTGATCCATACGCTCATGGGAAAATGAGTTTTCTCTGCAGGCTCAGCACTTAAATAATGCAGGTGTACAGTTGCATCTCCACAGGAAGCTGTTGGTTAGCCGCTGCTCCACCTTTTCTCCATGCATGATGACACAGTACAGTATTTGTGCTGCGGTCGACAGACGCCGTTGTTAACTCCGGCTCCCAAAAAAAGCAACAGCGGCACATGCACACAATCAAAAAACTTTTTTTTTTTTTTGGCAGGCCGATCGATCACAGTGTGAGGCTGCCAGCGGCGATGCTTTTTCACGCTGCCTGTCAAGATCCTCGTCTGTTCCCTCGCCAGAGCTCCGCTCCGCTGTTGTTGTGCTTATCTGGCGGGGGGAGAAAGGAGAGGAGGATGATGGGGAATTGGCATGAAGTTGTGACAGTTCGGATAGTTAGTTCGGATCAGCTGGGAAAATGTGGCTGCCGTGTATTCATCAAGCTGCAGTTAAGCGTCTTAAACGCCTTCCAGCAGAAACAAACAACGCTTTGTGTTTACTACAGAGTTTATTTACTCCACTTTAAGTTCATGCTGCACAATCTGATCTCACTGATTGTGTTTCTTGTACGACTTTAACTTCGTTTTGCAGAGTTCTGCCTTGAAATTAATCACAAGATCACGCCGCGATGATACCTGAGTCTGAGCTTTCTCTGAGGAATAAAAATATGTTTTTATTCCTCTTATTGTTCCTGTGTAAGTTCTCAGATGTAGCAGCCAAGAAAGAACTTTGGTAGAAACATAATATAAGTCAGGAATTAAGAAGATTACAAATCTGAACATTTGATATCAGCGGATTATGTCCCAGATCACTTGTATCAAAATATATAGAAGAAAGGATTTTTCTTTGCAGCCAGAAACAAACCAGCAGTGTTTTCAATGTTCTGATGTGAATTTTGTTATCTTTAGCGTAGCTTGGCATAAAGGCTGGAGCCAGGCTAGCTGTTTGGCTTACTTCCAGTCTTTATGCTAAGCTAAGCCCAAACCAATGACAGTATAAAGAATGGACAGAGCATGAGTGGCGTTTCCGAAGAGCTGTTGTGAAGCTAAAAATAAGCGCCGCTGGCCGCTGTCATGTTGGATGTCCTGCCTCTTCCACCTCCTAATCTAAATATCAACAAAGACGTGGATCATTATCGGACCTGAGGCGGGCTGAATGACGTCTGGTTGCCCAAACAAGCCATCTGCAATGACATCCACCTGTCAATCAAAGCGTCCACTCTCTTAATTCTGCATAACTTTAAGCCTTAATATAATGTGAACAGGTGAGTTGTATAAAAATTCACCCTCAGTACAGTTGTCATGAACGGGGAAATTAGCTATAGAGACCAAAACTGTTTTTTGTACCAGGCTGTAAACATGTTTATTTCTGCTGTGAAGTTGGACATTTTAACATGGGGACTTACGGAGACTGACTCACTTCTGGAGCCAGCCTCAAGTGGACGTTTGAGGAACTGCAGGTTTTGGCTTCACTCCACAGACACAGAGGTCGCTGCTTGGCCTAAACAAAACAGTTTTTTGGGTCTGACTGTTGCAGAGATTCAGAAATATAACATTTATTTCATAGAAACTCGAATATTTTTGATGTTGTGTTATTGTGACCATAGTTTATATACAGAGCAGCATGTTCTACAGTTAAAAACCAAATTTCAGTGCTCGCTGTTAAACCGTGTAACGGAGACGCTGTTTCTAAACCTCTAACACGTCTCGTTCGTTATCGTCCCACACACTGTACATGGTGATACAGCTGTGATAACGTGATATATAGGATCCAGTTCCTCGGATGAACTTCTGTTTAGAGGCTGTTTAAAGTCTACGTGGATGCGTCATGACTCCAGCTCTTCATATCGGTCACTCTCACAAAGAAACATAATAAATATATTTGATAGAAATGTTGAACTTTTCCCTGAAGTGGAACGGTTCATTTTCTTCCTGTTGTTGAGCCTCTGAAGGCCGTTCATACTCTCTGAGTCTTTACAATATCCACGGCGTTGTCAAAGAGGTCCTATTTCTGAATTTTACCTGAGCGTCGGTCATCCTTCAAATGCCCCCCTGCCACCACCTTCAGAATATTGTTCGGCATCCTAAACGGCCACAGTGGGCTGTAACACATCTGATACGCGGTCAGCTGTAACACAGGCCTGTGCTTGTGGCCTCACTTGATGAAGATCTCTCTGTGTTCGTGGTATAGATCCGCCGGTGTCGCCTCTCTGCTCGGGACAATGCACTCTCACATCAGCGTTCACAGACGAATAGGCAGCGAGGTAGACACCTTTCTTATCTATGTCCTAAGTCTGAGAGAGAGAAGCGAGGATTACTAAGCCTGGGACTGCAACACCGTGGTTAAGTACATAATGTACTGTACATTTCACACACACACACATGCTGTACTGTGCATAGCAGAGCAGCATTAAAAGCTGGAGCCAAGCTAAGACAAATAAGGGTGTGTCTGCACTAAGTCCTGCTTCAGAATACAGCTTTTATGAATGTGAAATGAAAGGGTTTATCATGAAGCAAGGCACTTTTTGTTATCCTAACATACAGCAGGGCTGAACGAGATGGTATCTGCAGGGCCGAGGGCCTGGTTTCACAGGGGTTTCCCTCGATCCGTGAGACAAAGGTGGCAAAGGATGGAGAAGGTGCACAGCACAGTTTGGAGCAGAGCCTTCAGAGCAGCGGTTCTCAGGTCGAAAAATGGTCGTGGAGAATAAAATAAGAATAACAAGAGCTCGAAAACATGAATTAAAGCTGAAATCTGAGTTGTCCTGTCTGTTGGTAAAGTAACGTAAAGTGTTATTTTACAATAATCCCTGAATAGTCGCAGACAGACGGGTCGCAAACATCAACCTGATTAATCTGGAGGGGGAGGTCGCAACTCTAAGAGGTTAAGAGTCGCTGCTCTAGAGTGCCATGCGGCGTATGTGTGTGTGTGTGGGGGGGGAATCCAGGTTTTGACCTCGAGGGTCGACAAAGACAAAGGACAGACAAGGACAAAAGGGCTGATGGGAAAAAGTGAAAAACACGACTGAAAAGAAAAAAAGAAGAAGAAGTGATGGTGATACCAACAACATTGATTTGGAGTCGGTGGGTCACATGACATGGAAGCTATCAAACACAAAAACAAGATTTTTTCCATAAATATTCATAGAAAACAGAAGAACAACCAAAATCCAATGACTCCTGCAGGTATTGATTTGGACTCACTGGGTCACATGGCATGGAAAAAACAGCAAATTTGTCATAAATTTAAATGTACATTAAAAATCAAAACAGTTTTCAACATGAAACCAACTTAGATTCTTTTTTTTTTAATCTGAAGTTCGACTAATACTTTAATTCAGCATGAAGGCACTAAAAATAAAAGTTTTTGTCATTCAGACGGTAATTTATTGATGATCCCTGAGTCAAACCCCTGTGGTTAAGAGCGAGGGTCCTCTTACTGTCAACACCGAGTGAAACTGAGTAAGAAGACGCCGCTGGATCCTGAGTGAACGTCTGACGAATTGACTCAGTTTTGAGTTGGATATTTGCTGACCCGCCTTTGGGTTGGAAAAAGCTTCAACGCGTTTGGAGAACGTTAGTTAAGAGTCTTTCGGTGGGACGACTGATTTTGTGCAGTGTGGCTGGAGGCCATTTTTATCTGGATAAACTAATTATTTCTTTGGTTAATTTAAAGTCAAAAATGGTGTCACACAAGGTGATGTCTTCATATTGTTTGTCTTGTCAAAACCCAAAGATAAATTGATAAAATAGAGCAAATAAAAGCTGGAAAATTTACCGTTTGAGAAGCTGGAACCAGCAAATATTTGCTCATTAAATGAAATTTACTGATAACTAGTTAAATTTCTGATGATTGACTGATCATTTTGGCATTATAGAGGACTACACTGTACAAAAAAAAAACAAAACTTTCTTTTAGGGAGCCACAAAAGACAAATCTTCATAAATCATAAAAAGGATGCTGCCTTCTCTCAAGGCGTTTTTTCTGGGAGTTCCCTGAGAAACGCGACCAGTCGAGGCAGATTGCAGCAAACTTCTGAAGCAACATTTGTTTGAGTTGGCAACGGGTTGAAATATTCTCACCCCATTGGCAGAATTTCCTCTCTGAAGGCGACGCACAAAGGCCAATCAGGCTGCGCAGACACCACAACGGCTGCGATCGGTTCACTTAGGTCACTTTGTGTTTCCTGGCACTGAGTTTTTATTACAGACCTTCTCTGTGCCGCTGATGTCACTGCTCTGTATCTGTTTGACAGCGAGTTGGCGCCCACAGTGAAGGCAACCCAGATATAAAATGCAGCGTCTCTTTGTGCCTACTGTAGCACAGCTCTCAAACTGGATAACTCGGGGCAGAATATGGAGCGACACACTACAGCTGAAAAGAAATTAGAAGTGTGAGTGGATGTCATGGATTAAAAATAAACACTTGATGAATAATAAGCAGTTCTGGTAATAAATATATGTTTAATTTAGTTAACTCACTCTAATGTTGCTCTTTTCCAGTCTAAAGTCAGTCCTCCTCTTTCCTGCCTCTGTATCTGTATCTGCGGTGCACATGCACGACCTGAGAGGCAGAGAAACCTCACAGGGATTACATTATGTGCCACCGCTGTGCACTTTGATGCAGCGAGAACGGAAAATCTACAGAGCAAAGCCGTGAATCAAGAAGAGCCCAGGAAAACACACGTAAAGATACACAGACATACGAGTAATGGGAAGCTTGAAAGGGCTTTACAAAAGTGTGTGTGTGTGTGTGTGTGTGTGTGTGTGAGACAGTGTGATATCTTTATCAACCTGCTGCTAACACACTGATTCTCTGTGAAATTAAGTCAACAAACTTTGTGTTGAAAGTTTTCTGTGGGTTGATTTGTCTGTCTTCAGGCTTGTAGTCCTCGTGTCCGTGATGCTGCACTCTCCATCCTCCCTCTGTTAGCCTGGTTAGTCATCATGTTCTCTCTTAACCAAATACACTAAAAGCTCACCTCGTACTGACGCTGAGGCGTTTCCGTCTTTTGTTGCAGATGTTTGAACTCCTAACTGTTATAACATTCAGTGATTTAATGTTTGCTTGACATTAAAATTTTGGCACAGAAGCGCCACTTTGTTTTAAGGCTCAGTCTTTGAGTATTTTGGAGTATAATTACATGTTAGTGCAGCAATAAGTACTGTGACAGTACTAGAGGGTTAGATTTTTTTATGTCCAGTTGTTGGTAGTGTTGTAGAGGAGGTCCTCTCTGAAGAGCTGGAGGTCTTCAGGAGCTTTGTGAAGGTAGAGAGGGACGCCCCTGATCTGGTAGGAACTGGTAGGACGTTCCACCAACGGGGAACAACAGACGAGGAAAGTTTGGATTGTCCTGAGCGTACGGGTGGCAGAGCCAGGCGTTGTTCATCGGAGGGGGTAACATATGTCCGTATGAGGACGTTCAAGAACCGGAGACTACTTTGTAGTCAGCGTTAGAGATTTGAATTTAACGTGGGCTGCTACAGGTAGCCAGTGGAGCTTGATGAGCAGCAGGGTAATGTGACCTTTTGGGTTGATTGAAGGCTTCACGAAGGATTGAGGCCCGTCAGGAAGGACGGTAATTGAGTCGTGAGATGACCACAGCCTGTATCAGGAGCTGGGTAGCATGCTGAGTCAGGTATGGCCTGATTTTACTGATGTTGTGAAGTGTGAAGCGGCACGACCGGGCAACCGAGACAAGGTGACCAAAGAAGGTTAGCCGGTCGTCCATCATGACTCCTAAGTTTCTCGTTACACTGGTAGGGGTGAGACGTGTTTTTCTTCAGCTGCACACGTATTGCAGAAAACCGTCTTGTAGAACATCATAATGTCGAGATAAGACAGACTTTTTGATCCCACACTGGGGAAATCCGCGTGTTACATCAGCTCTGCTGGAGACCGAGCTGTGTCGTGACGCAATGGTGAACAAAAACTCATACTGTATTCTGAGCCAACAGTTTGTATCCATGTTTACTCTTTGAACCCAGATGGACACACACACACGCACACACATGACTTCTGATGTTATAGCTCTGGGTGTGTGTGTGTGTGTGCACCTCTTTGTAGTTTATGTGTGCAGTGGAAAAAGAGGAAATATTCAGTTTAAAACAACAAAAAAAAAAAGAAACTGGGCAGAGAAAGCGGTTGCAGATGGTCCGGAGACAGATACAGAGCCATAGATAACATACCCATAGCCACATGTGACATCATGTGGTGAGTCACATGGTCTCTAAGTGTTTTTGTGTGGGATGATCTCAACCACAAACTCCTAAATGTCTCTTATTGTGTCATAAACCACCGCAGCTTTAATGGGGAGTTGATAAATAGACAGTGGCAGTGTGTGTGTGTGTGTGTGTGTGTGTGTGTGTGTGTTTATATGTGTGTACATGCATCCAAGATTGCATACTGAATTGCACCAAATTATTTATGGACATGCACATGATCACTGTGATGAGCTTTTCTTTGCCCGGGATAATGCATCATTTGAAAAAAATCGATGTGCGCTGAGGGCGCAGCTACATTTCAGGGGTTAATTAGACGCATGAAATTACAGTCGTTAAAATTTTGAATGTTAAACTCATCACGCGGTGGAATCTGCAGCATCAGAGCCAGCTCCTGTGTCACATGGCCTCTCATCACGTATGTTCTGAAGGCGCTAACTAAAGAACTCAATGCACCCGCGGCCCTCGCACTGTGCCGGGTTATGTTAATGACATGGCTGCACAAAGGAACTGTCTGCTTTAATTATGGAAGAGTGTTGGGCTCATGGCTCCTGCTCCCCTTTTCTGTTTCTTTGATATTTCCTCCTCTTCTTCCACTTTTTTTTTTTTTTTTTTTTTTTAACACGGCTCCCCTAATGTGGACTCTTTGATTTCCTCCTCCCCTGCACCGTGAGGAGAGGTGGACTAATCCTCTGAATCAAATGTGTCACCTACTCTAAGCAGGAATGAATAGGCCCTAGATTACCGCTGGACACTAATCCCATTTAGCCTCCACGATGATAGCTTCTGTTCTGGGCTGGGCTGGGCTGGGCTGTGCTGTGCTGTGGCCAGGCTGATTTAATGCATCTCTTTGGTGGGGCCCAGCTGTTGTCATGCACCTGTTGAGCCTCTTCCTTACTTTTCCTTCCTGAGTCCTGCGGAAACGGAGCTCATCGCTGGATCATTGACAAATTTCTGGAGTGGGAAGATGTCGAGGAGTCAAGCTCACCCCTAAAGATTAATAACAAACTTGTACACCAGGAATATTGGTCTTATTTTCGTAGCGTTGACAAACATTTTGATTCATTATAATACAGTTATTCCCACCTGTGATCTCTGTGCTGTAGCTTGGTAGCCAAATTCATGAACGTACCCTATAAACAAAGTTCTTTTAAGCTTTGACCACCAACAGAAACAACTGAAAGTTCAGTCAGCATCGTGTTGGGTTTGTGATTCTTCCCCTGAAAGTCAGTTAAAGGTCCAGTGTGTAGAATTTAGTGGCACCTAGCGGTAAGGTCATGTTTGGTTTGTCTGCTCAGGGCTACTGTAGAAAAATGGCGGTTCAACATGGCGGACTCCGTGAAAGAGGACCCGCTCTCTCATTTAAAGACTTTTTTAACTCGCGGCCCCCAACCTTTTTTGGTCATGGACCGGTTTAATCTAAGACAATATTTTCAAAGACCGGCCTTCAAGGTGTGGGGGATAAATATGATTAAATAAAATGATAAGACCAGCATATAACCGAATATAAAGTGCAAAAAAAGCTGAATTAGTGGGAGCCCTGAGCTTGTTTCTCTGCAGTGAGCCGGTCCCATCGAGGGGTAACGAGAGACAATGACACCTGAAGTGTGTTTCATATGTCCGGTTACGTGACCGACATGAGCATCTTGATGTATCTTGACGTGTGTCAAGAGGCACAGGCGCACAGATGGATGTATCCGGCCATTTTTCAAAATAAAACATCTCTGATAATCAATAAAAATATTTTGTATTCATTCTTTCTGTGCGGCTCGTAGTAAATGACCCAATGACCAGTACTGCTCCGTGGTTGTGGACCGCTGGAGTAACTGCTAGTACATCACAGAAAAAAACAAACTCCTCTAATACCAAACATACAAGGCGCTACAGCGCTAATTTAAAACACAACTGAACTGACTTCTTCATCAAAAAGATCGGGGGAAGACCCATCTGGGAAAAAAAACCGCAACAAAGAAAAGTTCTGTTCTCATACAAACCCAATGCAGCGCTGCTAATATTAACAGCATGTCTGACATGGCAGCCTAAAAAATCACTCGAGCCGGTACGCGATGAGGATAAACAGAGTCTCCAGAACGGCAGGGAGAGTGTATTTGTATAGCAAATTTTTATAAACAATGGCAATTCAGAGTGCTTTACATAACGCTCTGTGTGGGCTGAGCAGCATCGTATGGATCATCAACACATCTTGGACGTACATAGTAATGTCCTGAGTAACTGTGGGAACCGATGGTATGACTGTACGTTCCTCTAAAAGCTCTCCACTGTTTTGTTTAAAGAAATCTACGCGAGTCCAGCAGTTCAGCACTAATTAAGGCGTGAATTTGTTTGCTCGTTATACACGTGACATATTGTTTATCCGCTCTGATGAAGCCATAAATTTTTCTCTGATACAGATTTCTGGAGCCTCCTTCCCCTTCCCTCACCCTCCGTGCCCCTTCCTCTCTCCACCAACACAAACGTCATGCAAATACAGCGTCGAGGGCATGGAGCAAAGCTATTTGCAGCTTGACCGACAGTAAATTTTCCCTCTTGACAAGCCCCATTGCATTGTCTTCTCCCTGTTAGCCGTGGCCTCTCTGTACCCCCGCCACCCACCGACCCTCTTTCTGTCTCCTTGAACCATCCAGCTGTGCCAGCCCCTCATCAACGAGGCTTTGTGTCCCTCCGTCTTCCTCTCCGTGTCTGTCTATCTTCGTCATCTCTCTCCTGATTGCTATCCTCCTCCTCATCTCTCTTTGGTGTGCGTTTTTACGACTGCCCATGCAGTGAATCCAGCCTTTCACCGGGGACAAAACGGCCGCCCTTGGAGTGACATTATGAACATGCTGTCACCCCCCTCGCTCTCTCTCTCTCTGTGTTCTCCAACCTGAATGGATTGACACACAGATGGCCTGAAGGACATTTCCTGTACTTTGTGTGTGTGCCATGCACATACATGTTTGTGTGAGTAAATACTTTTATCCACAGTTACATCAGAATTGATTCCTGATGTCATCGGCTGTATCTCGAGCTTTACAGGCCGAGTGAAAGAATGCTTTCAAAACCCAGAACATGTTTTTGTTTTGAACGACATGAAACGGCTAAAATAGAATGAAGGAACGATTTTTTACATCAGTTCCAGATGGGCAATACAGATTCCCAAAAAGACGTGTTTACGTGTGTGTACCGCTGTCATGCAATGCCCCCTCACGTTGCTCTTAGACCACAATGATGCCTTTACAGACTTGCATCGCGGACCACAGACACATGACATGGCGGGCTGTCGCTGAAGGCGGCAGCTATATTTCATGCCGTGAGGTTTGTGCCTGAACATAGACGTCTCTCAGTTTGGTGAAAACTTGGCAACAAAATGCCTCGTCAGGCTTGGAAATCTAGCAACCCCTCACTTCCCCGATGAGGCAAGTGATTAAAAAAGGAAGTAGGTAATGAGTGAGCGTCCTTGCTTCCTTCTCAAACTATATTTTTACATTTTGTCCATGTAGCCCTCTCAGCAAAAGCAGCTTGCCAGCAGTCAACTGTCTACATTTAAAGTGTTCAGCCACAGTACCGCTGTGGGCTTGTATGTATTTTGGGCAGCGCTCACAGCCAAACAAAGACTAAATGTATTAAAAAACATACATTATCCCCTCATACGCATGCACATATTGACACAGATTGCACACTGCGCTCTCCAAAGACAGATATGCATGTGTGATACAGTAGAGTCCGACTGCTTTTCTCTGTTGTTGTCTTGCTTGCCAGACAAGTTTGTGATCCCTCGGGGCTGCTGGTACGATGCTGATGGATGGCTGCAGTAGTTTCACAAGATTTTCTCATCGTGTCGTCGGTTCATGCAGGTACCTCCAAAGAAGTTTAAAAGGTGCTTTGGACGTTGGATCAAATTTACTACTTATTTTTGACTAAGTGAGGTGGGTCAAGGTTAAGTGCAATGGAAGCAGGAGGTAGTGTGCAGGTGGCCGTGAGCTGGATTAGGAAATGAAGTGCCCTGTTTTCATGTGAACTTGGCAAAGCCATTGACAGGAGGTCTGCTTTATACTAAGTCACTACAGACTGATTTTGAGCCCTTTCCCACAGACGGGCCACGTATCCATCATGCAGAGTGGATTCTTGGCTGGCATTTTTGCCGAAATGAAATGAGTTCCCTCCACCCACCCGAGATAACCAAGTTGATCAAAACCATCGCAGCGTATGCTTCACTTATAATCATCCTCTGCTTTGACTTTACAAGGCCGTCCATCTTTAAAGCATTCTATTGTTAAAGGCTCTGGAAAGTTGGCTTGAAATAATAAAAAAATACATATATGATATCAAAGTTAAGGATCTCATAAAGCAGCCACGGAAATCTGATCAAAAATAAATGTTCAGAAATATTTTGAAAAACAGAGACTGTGTTGTCATCTTCCTCAGGAGTACCAACACGGAGGCTAAGTAATGTACTGCACAAAAAAGTTTTGCTGTCAGACGGCCCTTTTTAATGGGTAACTGAAGCCATTTTATACACCTACGCTCTCTTCAAAGCCACCAGACGAGACTCCTTTGACAAAAACAGTCATTTTACTTTGAAGAATATGAAAAGTTGGGTGAGTTTGTTGGCGTTATTGGGCGACTTTGGTGCTTTAACAAGTTCATTCAAGATCCAAACTTGTAACTTGCTGCAGTAGACCAACAACGCTTGTGACAAAGGGCGTCTGGTGCCATCGAACAGTGCGACATAGGCTAACGGCTTCAGTTCTCCGTTGGAGAATTTGGCTCAGACTCAAAAGATTGAGGCGGAGTTGAAAGGTTACATTTCACCTGTTGGGTGACTTTTTTATGATTTGTTCACGTAATTACTTAAATTTTTGTTATTTAAATATTCGAGCCATTTTAGATTGAAGCTGATATCTAATACTTTTTTAAATACTTATTATGTACCTAAATTACATATAAGGTTACTGCGGATTTGGGTTTCCAGTGGCACCTCAAAGTATTTCTGGAGGCAATCTAATCGTCTAAAATTGCCCGCCAATCCTTTGGTTGATTATAATTGCTTTTTTCGCTAAAATTGCTGGTGTAATTGGGGCCCTTGTATGTTAAGATGACACTTTGCAACCCCAGAGCTATCGCTCTTTATGACTGGCCTTGTTTAGCCTTGTATGGCTCGGTCTGCGTCAACGTCAGAAGACCCGTCTCCCTGAAGCCAGAACAGCGAGGCAGGATCTGATTTTTTTTTTTCCGTCCACCATCATTCATAGTCTTGACAGGCCAGTGAATTCCCCACACCCCTCCCAGCCTTTAGTTCAAAGCCTTACATTTGCCACCAGAGAGGGGGTGTAGTGGTGAACTTGGGGCCCACTGACAGATTTTACCCTCAAGATGTTTTCAGTTGAACGTCCTCTGAAGTGGGAAGACTTTTTCTGCTTCTGTTTTAGACTTCCTCGAGTTCACTGTGAGTATTTTATGTGGTGAGATCACATTGGCGGTGCTTTCACTTTGCCATTTTTTTAAGACATTTGGAGGAAACAGCGGAAAGCACATATCCTACCAAACAACTCTCTCTCTCGCAGCGAGCATCAAAGTCACTCCAGTTGGAGCTGTTGAACTTTAAAGTTGCCACGAGGGTTATCACGGTGACGCTTGGGCTGCAGTGTCAAGTAACAGCGCCGCCTTTTGATTCGTACCAGCTAATGATCGTCTTCATTGTTGGCTTCAGAAATAGTAAAGGGAAATACCAAAGTTCCATAACTCTCTGAAATACTTCCCCATTACTCGTTTAAACGAGAGTTTGCGGTCAGATTGTTAAACATCATAAACTGTGTTTAAAAGGCAGGTTTAACAGTCTCTTTGAAAATGTAAAGATGTGGCCGTGATGTTGGGACTTGGTGGGCAGGCTCGGTCAGATAGGCATCAAACAATCAGTCATGGTGAGCACGGACTTGGCCTTTGATGGATCTTATCAAAGTCTTCCAGATCCAGGCCGGTCAGGGTAATTTAGTAGTTTGGTATAATTAGATATTGCTGTTTTTGGTTTGGTCTTTGCCTCTTCAGGTGCTTCTAAATCAGCATGAACAAAGACTAGATCACATTATCTTCCTTAATTAAACCATGGAACATCTTCTCACCTTTGTATACCTTCCTCTAGTTGTCACCCACAGATTCAACCTCGCACCTTGCTGTGCAATATTAATAATCATTCTTTACGCATTAGCATTTGCAACCTCACAACCTCGTTCTGTTTACTCGGAGCTGTGGTCGCTTTGTTAACAGGAAACAGGAAGTTGCCTGTTTACATCTCGCTCTGCCGTGACTTTATTGTTGCATCTGATGTAGCTGCGACTCACACACACACACACACACACACACACACACATACGTCGGTGTCAGGTGATTTTGACGATGGTGGATGGTGTGTTTGTTTGTAGCTCGGATATTTATAGGTTTGACTCCAGCTTGTGTTTGTGGGTTCATTAAGGCCGTGCCCATGCCTTCTATACTGTCCCATATTAACACTATATAAGATAGCTATCCAGTCAGTGCAAATATAGCACAAGCATGTGATCACATGCCACGGTAACGCTACTGAAACACAACTTGACTGTGGGCACCCGTAAGCACGCAGAGTCGACTGTATCGTCCATAAAATCAGCTTTTATGTGTAAAATCGGTGCAGGGCCCCTTTTAAATTTCAATTTTAAATTAAATTAAATTTCAACATCTGTTGACAGGCAGAATAGTTGCTTTACTTTTGTAGGTCAACTACTCCCCAACAGTTCAATGTAAATACTGGAGGATTCATATTGGTTTTTGACAACCCAGTGCTGGTTAACCACCTGTCAGAGAAAACCCAACGCAGCATGAGGACTGAGAAACTCACTCTCCCACACACATTATCTTTTTCCTCTCTCTTCAGAACAATCACATTATATCATTAGCTCATTTTTAGCTCCAGCAGGAGAGCATCATATGACTGCTGCTCCATTCAGGCTTTTTATTGTTTGCCCAGCGAGCTACCTCTCTCCTTGTGCCCGTCTTTTTTTTGCCCATGCACGTCTGCGAAGGGAAGAGCCCTCCAGCTAATTAGAGACTTGCCAGTGGAATTTCACTGTGACAAAGGGAGCTATTCATGTCGGCAGGATGGTGAAAAGGCCGCTACTGGCAGCAGTGATGGCATTGCTCGGAGAGAGGTTAGCAAAATGAAGAGACTTGACTTTGAAGGCTTCCAAAGACACCCAAGCTCTCGGCTCGATGCAGCCCCCCTCCAAGCTGGCCTCCCTGTCACACACTGTCAGCACAGCGGCTAAATACTTGACCTCCCATCTTAGCATGTTGTCTTCGGTGACTTGTTCTGCTGTTTGCGCCATATGTGACCCAAAGGCCTTCAGTGACAGCGCACAGACGCAATCCATTCCATTTCACACCGTCGTGACTGCATCTACAAGCCCAGAGATCTCTTGTGTAAACTTGGGCTGCGACCTTCGGCCCTCGTGCGTCGTGCAGAATTAGTCATCTTTGCACTTCCGTCCATCAAACTGTGCATCAATCCACCCATACGTCTCGCCGTCCTCTCCTATATAGGAAAATAGATTCTTTATGTTGAGACGGGGGAATTCCCCTCATGTGGCATGCAAGCCACAGTTGTCTTTTTTCATCACATTTTCCACGCATGCCATCAAATGTACACTGTGTACAATGTGGATGAACTCTCAGGGTTCCTGCGCCGGATGCAAAAATATGGATTTGTTTCTGTTTCCAGACTCTGTTCTGTTTTCTAAAATATGAAATGAGCACGTCTTCAGCCAGAATGTTTACCATTGTGTCAGACCAAAAACAAGCCAAAGAAGTCCGAACCGAACACTCGCTCCTTCAAAGAGCAGCCTCTACAGCTCTGCTACAAGCGTCTCATGAAAGTGCCACATCTGGACATCTGCAGCTAAATTAGTTTGCATGCTATCTTTGTGCTAATTGTCGTTTCTATAAACAAAGCTGCGTGGACGCTGTGAAAATTAAATTATTTAACTTTTCGCAACTCGCTTTGAGTTCTTATTTATTAAAGAGATGAAAAAATATGTGGGGAACAATTATTTAATATTATTTGTTCAATATGTTGAAGTAACATAACAGTTATCTTCCTCTTTGGACAGTCGTCCAGCTACTGGTGTTCCAGTACTGAGCTACAATCTTCTGTCAGTTATTATCACTGACAAATTATTGAGTTAAATTAACCATTTATTGACAGACAAGCGCTTTCAACCATGTTTCACAGTCTTCCTCAGCAGACGGAGTTACTCAGTTAAAATCTCAAAAAATCGAATCATGAAGCGAGTCGTGATTTTAACGTTTAAATTGAGACGCTTATAAAACCAGCTAACACGATGAGAAACATGAATTTATCTCCCAAAACACACACAGACATGTAAATACTCTTAATACATCACACAAATTATTACAGCACGAGACATAAGTTCACAACATATTCAAGTCAGACATGACTTCAGGCGCTTCCTGTCCGGTCGGAGCATAAATACATTAACAGCTTCCTCTTCCCCTCGCCGTGTCAAAGCACTGTTCTGTTCAGGCTTTTCTCTCACCGTCATCTTTATAGATTTCTCACATTCATTCATTCATCATCTGCTTCTTTTTCTCTCTCTCCTCCTCTTTGATGTTGTCTGTTGTGATCAGCTGGCCTACTGATGCTCGTGGGCATCACCATTGATGTGAAACTTTTATCGAGGCACAAACCATAATGAGCTATAGAGCCGAAGATAAACTGCCTCTGCGTTTTCTAATATGTGTTTTTTCTAAGAGACCTCACCAGATATTAGACACGTTATGAGATACAGCTCCTCATTTTTGTTGATTAATATGAACTGACAGATAAAAAACTGAAGTCAAAAGCCGTAGAAGAGCCAAAAAGCATCGTATCTGGCCCTCGGTTGACTGTCGTTGGGCTGAATCACTGCTGTTTTGCATAAAAGCTGAACTCTGCTGAATTTCTTCTGTTGCCAAGTCACTGAAGTCTCGCAGTCCCCACCCTGCTCTGTCAGTTCATGTTTTCACGCTTCAGACTGAAAGTAATGACTACCGTGTGTTTTGTCTCTCGCTGGGCTGCACTCGTATGAGTGACACTAAATATTAGCAGTTGAATTATTCTGTCCTTGTTGTGAATGATGGGGAAGAAAAAGAAAAGGAAAAAAAAAGCATTGATGTTTAAAGAAATCGCTTCGAATACGTGTTCTTGCCAAGAGTCAGATGAGAAGAACGATAGCAGCATCACAGCTGTCTGATGAATATGAAGCTGAAGCCAGCAGACGGTTAGCGTAGCTTAGCATAAAGATTAGAAAAAAGGGTGAAAACCCTGGCTCCGTCCACAGGTAAACAAAATGTGAATCATTGGGGACGTCAAGCAAAAATCAAACATACTTACAGCGTGGTGACCTGCGCTTACTGACCGTATCGGGCCGATGCTACAGCTGCAGACGCTACCTGGAAGGTTAAATTCTTCAGTATGTGTCATATGGAAGATTGGGAGTCCCTAAACATCAGAGTATTCCAAAAATAATAACTTTATTCATACAGCATGTTTCTAAGACAATGTTACAAAGTGTTTTACATGGTTGAACCACAAATAAAATATATAAATAATACAGTAATAATGAAGTAAAGCCTCTAAAAACAATGAAGATAAATACTAATGATAGAACAGATAAAACGTTGGCAATAAAACTGTGCTAGAAACAATAAAAGGCTTTTCTGGAACATTGTCACTGAGTCAGCAGCCTCAGATCGTCGGGTTGGGAGTCGCCTTTAGTCTTCAGCCGGGACTTATGAAGAGCCAGCAGAGTCCTGCATGAGGATCTGAGGCTGAACCATAAAGTCTCAGTGAAGAGAGGCCAAAACAAACAGCTGATATGACTTCTAATACAGCCGGAGAGTTACAAGAATCTAACTGAGACGCTCCTTCGATTGATAAAAACATAATTTGTGTTTCAAATGAGAGCTCAGTGTCAAATATCACACGTGGGGGTTTCATATTTGAGCACGGGAATCCAAGATATTTCAGATGTCAGATGGAAGTCTCATCCTAAAGGTAGCCGAAGAAGTCATGCAGCTTGCATGCCAACGACGGCCAAGTTCCACTGCTGACATTAAAACCAGTAAGGCTCGCTGTATGAGCATGTTTCTGCACTCGTTATAGCATGACTGTGACGCAGGCCGTAGATAAATGTTTGGCTTTCATGTCTGTCTGTGAGGTAAACAGGCCGAGTCTTCTGAGGCCTGAGTTAAATTTTCAGGGTGGAGAGAGAAGCGAGGCAAGAAGTGGATAGAGAGAAAGAGGCAGACGAAAAGATGAAGCAAGTAAAAGTAAGCCTGAGGATGGAGGACGGAGGGGAAAGGGGATTTCACGGGCAGGCGGAGGGGGCGGTGTCCTCGCTGGCCTTTGTACTGTACGGCCTTGTTTGTTTTCTATATGCTTCATCCCCTCCCTTCCTCCTCCCTCTCGCCCTCTGCCGTCTTTCTCAGCTGCTCACCCACCCTAACAATCCTCTTTTTATTTCTTCCAGGGCGGAGACGAGGCGGACCACACAACGCAGGAGGCCTGGGGAAATCATTAACCGCACACAAACGCACACACAATATGACTGGTAGGTTCTGCCCATCTCCACATGTGCTTATGCGTGTTTACACTTTACAGACTCGGCAAGCGGCCGCTTTTGGAGTCGGCGCTGTTTGCATAATGATTCATTATCTCCGTCTACTGTGCTCATTGTCTTAATTGTGAACAGTGATTTTGTCACATGCGACACTTTGAACCACGAAGCTTCAGTGACATCCGCTGACGAGCTCCTGCAGGCGTTATGAGGTCGTCACTTCCACTCTCGCTTTCCAAAGTTCCAATTTAGAAACTTTTCAACTCGCGCTTTGATTTACTTGTGTAAAGATGTGTCGTCCACAGCTCAGCTGTCACAGTTTAGATGAAAGAAGTTCATAAATATGTTGATGTGCTCATCTGGGTCACCTTGAGTCATTACGGTGCGCTCACAGCGGTATTGAGCTTCTTGAGCAGCGTTTTATGTCTTTATTGGAGAGTTATCAACAGAGAGATTACAGGAATACACAGAGAATAGACGTCCCTGACTGTACTTGGACCAGGGGCGGTGCATTTCACAGTCAACACCTTACAGAGGCTGTAGTTGGGGATATTTTTATGATGATAATGTCTGTAATGACAGTGACTCGGTTCAAGTGCTACCTCTCTCTACACTCTGCTTCACAGAGCTTCATAGTCAGTTTCAGTACCGGAGCGTTTAGCAGCTCTGGACTCAGTTTGTCAAGTTGTTTCTGCCATGTTTCTTTGTCTCATGTTCTTGAAACAAACACGAATTCTGTTCTTCTTCACATGCTTCTCTGTTTATTTAATATATTTTGTGGTTAGAGAACTCTCAGCCTGTAACTGCATTTTTAATCTGAGTAAGCAGCAGAACGAAAACTGAGTTGACGTTCATTCGTTTCTATTTTTTCTAGTAGTAGGCCATAAAAACGAGGTTTTCTCTGCAGAAATCTGTAAGAATGAATGAATGAACTGTGAATGAGGCCTCCTCTCTTCTTCTCCTCTCCTCTCCTCTCCTCTCCTACTAAGAACTGGTCTAACGTCTGGATTAAGACCCAGACTATCAACTAGACCAGGGGTGGGGAACCTGTTCCACAAAGGGCCGGTGTGGCTGCAGGTTTTCTTTCTAACCAAGCAGCAGCACACCAGACTTGACTCATTTAATCAACTGATCTCAGTCTTCAGAGAGTTGATTGGTCAAACTGTGTGCTCTTGGTTGGTTGGAACAAAAACCTGCAGCCACACCGGCCCTTTGTGGAACAGGTTCCCCACCCCTGAACATAACTAAGGAGTGGACTCCTCTCCTCTCCTCTCTTCTTCTCCTCTCCTCTCCTGCCAAGACCTGGACTAAGGTCTGAATTAAGACCCGGACTACCAACTAGACTAACAGCTGGACTAAGAACTTGATTAAAGACTGGACTAACGACTAGACTAACGAGTGGACTCCTCTCCTCTCCTCTCCTCTCCTCTCCTCTCCTCTCACTGCACAGCTGGAGAGGAAGGGGAAGCACATAATTGTGGTTTAATCCCGCTCTAAGTCCCGGCAACATTAGGGAGGCAGCAGAGGGAGATAATGCAGAGCAGCTCGGGCACAGTTGTTTGGACAGATGCTCGGAGAGAGAGGTTTTAATGGCGGAGCTCACGCTGGACCAAAGGGGCCTGGTGTCAGTCACAGGTTCAAGTGCTGCATGTGGGAACTGAACACAGGCCATACTGAATTAATTGCCACTGTGGCCACACATGGAAATCCCAGCACAGCAGCACGGCTTTGAGTGAGTCTCACGCTGGATCCGATCGCTGCATTTCGCTGTCAATCAGACGTCTTCTGACTGAAATGAGCCGTCGTCCTCGTCGCAGCCCCTCCTGGTGTGCTGCTGCATCACTTCAGCTCTGTTGGTGTGCCTCTATCTCACAGGCTGTAAAGAAGTGACTGTTACTGCTATAAATATTTGCCTCGTGTCATAATTGGTTATGATGCTGTCGTAAAATAATTGACATGCAGGGCGCTGACCCCTGACCGCTGTGAAGTAAGACAGGTTGGCTGGAGTTGAAGTTGAGTGAAGGTTTGTTGTTGCACATGCGGTGTTCATCAGTTGTTACGCTACATAAAAAGTCGCACAATTAATCGATCACATTAATACAAAAAACAACGTTGTGTTGCTCAGCTGAAGTTCGAGATCTTCTGGTTTTCTGGTTTGGAGAATTGAACCTCATATCCGCATAACGGTAGCGGATGGAAACAGTTACTCAAAAAATTCAGTTATTTTTTGCAGAACATCTGGATGGAAACACAGCAGGTTGTGCAGTGTAAACATTTCGCTCCATCCAGGAGTGAGAATGACAGTATGGAAATCTGCTGTCACCGTTGATTGACTCTACTCTGACACCAGCGATGTTCAAAGCTCCAGCAGTGAGAAACTTCTCACTTCTCATATTCTCAGTACAATGTAGAAAATATTTAAGTTGTGTTAGCTGAGAAGTTAAGCGGCTTCTCGTTTTTACGGCGCTGATGACTCTTCCGTCAGCTAGAATGTCAAACGCTACCAGCAGCTGTCGCTAATTAACGTTAATTCCACGGGTAACCTGATGGCGGGACAGGACAATCTCCCGTTAAGCGTCCAGTATATACAGCACACATACGTGTTTACTCGCTCGCTTTAGCCGTAGAATATTTAGCCGTTGCTCGAGAAAATGCAACTCTATACTTTGTGTCAGGAAAGAGAGCGTGTCAGCCATTAAAGTGAGAAGCCTCTGTGATTCATGATGCTTGTAAAAGCTGTGAAGCGTGCTCCCTTCTCACTGGCTGCAGCGGTGACCTTTGGAGACACTTTCAAGCCGAGCTTTGCTATCAGAGTGGTCCCTGCTGGACAGTATCTTCACGCTCTTTGATTAGAGGGAAGGCTGGTACATATATGTGATTTCTCCAGCAAAGGAAGGAGAGATTTCACTAATGGGGAAAGAAAATGGTTGGAGGCGGTGGAACCGGGTACGGGGGGATATTTTAGAAGGTGTGTTTAGCTCCAGGAAGTGAGTCTTTCAGAGCGGGGACGGGGGTGGTGCAGACATTAGACACTTTTGGGTTCAGGGGTTGATGTGCACACACGTGTGTGTGTGTGTGTGTGTGTGCGTGCATGGAGGGGTGTACTAAAGCAGCAGTGTGTTCATGAGAGTGTGTGTCTTTAAGTAGGAGCCAGGCGGGGTGTTAGGCTGGGGCACAGGCAGGCGAAGAGGTGGGATCAGTCTCCCATCACTGGGCTAGAGGCAAGCTTTCTTAACACCTCATAAATCTCACCTGGTGCTACAGGACTGCTGCTGACATAGCTGCTGCAGTGCACACACACACACACACACACACATACACACCTCATACACACATGTGCAAACTGTGTAGCATGCACATTTTTTTAGTGGGTGCATGTTTTATGCAGCCGTGTGTATATATAGTATGTTTTATGGCGCACACACACGGTAAAGTCAGAGCCTGAGAGTCGGTCATGTCAACAACAGCAGCGAAATGAGAAAAATAAAGTCGATGTATAACGTGTCGGCGTAATGTATCACATTTCATCCGTCTCTTTTGACGTACACGAGAACAGAGCAGAGTTAATCTTGGCAGCGTTGTATGCACCCGATCCAACACGTTTGAATTCATTCTGCAGCACAAGCACCTCGAGTACGACTAATCCCTCTTCATCACAATCCACTGGTCCAGTTCTGTCTTTGACGTTAGTGTCAGTCTCAGTCTTAACATAGTCTCTGCGCAAAATTGCAGCCCTGTTGTCAGACTGTTTCTGAATTTTAATGTCATGTTTGCCGAGACGGTTGGATGTGACTCTTAGCCAGCTGTTGTCAGGAGAGAGAGTCTGTGGTTATAATGCCATTGTGGCTCAATGGAAACGCGTCTTCTTCAGCTGTATTGTGTTTTGTTCTCAAAACGTTTGTAACCAATAATTCACATGAATTTATCCGTAGAGCTCAATTACACTGTAAAGAATGGAGCATGAGTGACGTCACCTGGAGCTTTCCAAAGCGCCGTTTTGAAGTTTTGGTTGCTTAAACAAGCCATCTGTAACGACACCCACCTGTCAATCAAAGCGTCCACGCTCTTAATCCTGCATAACTTTAAGCCTTAATATAATCTGAACAGGTGAGTTGTATAAAAATTCACCCTCAGTACAGTTGTCATGAACGGGGAAATTAGCTATAGAGACCAAAACTGTTTTTTGTACCAGGCTGTAAACATGTTTATTTCTGCTGTGAAGTTGGACATTTTAACATGGGGACTTATGGAGACTGACTCACTTCTGGAGCCAACCTCAAGTGGACATTTGAGGAACTGTTGCCGCTTGGTTGAGCTCGATTATTTGCTCAGTTATCGACTCTGAAACTATTTTGATAACTGATTCAAATGTTATAATCTTGGCTTCTTTCATCCTCTATATTTTTGTGTCGTGGATGTTTGAGGACGCCGTTTTTTCCACGACTGACAGATGAATCGACAAAGAACACGTCTGTCAGCTGCAGCTCTGATGTGTACACAAAGGCTTTCCACTGTTACCTCTTTTGTTTGTCTAACTTCTGTATGAACACAGCCTCGGGGACTCCTCTGCACTAAAACAGCACATTTTATGCTTGATTAAATAATCTGCCTCTCTCCGCTCGTGGGAAATTACACCAAATCACTATTGTGCTCTCTTATTTTCTTTTCCAATAAAAAAGCACGGCGTACTACTGCTGACATTGAAGCAAATAACACCTACAAAGGTATATACAGCCGCCCGGCGGTGTGACTGCGGCCAGAAGACGGCTGTTAGCGCTGTGTGACTTCAGAGCGGCAGGTTTGTTGTTGAGATTGTGTGTGCGAGCTCGGGGAAGTGCTGCGTAGGAGGGAGTACAGTATAGAGCCAGAGCCCATTATACATCCCCTGAACTCAGGTACCTTTTTCTGTCCGTCGGCAGCTCCACAGGTGGCTGAGTGCATGTGTACGCGTACATGCCGTCTCCTCCTCTGACCTCGTGTGTTCTTTGTGTCTCCGTGGATGTGTGATGATTACTTACCTTTACCTGAAAGCCCAGATGTCCTTAAAAGACCGCAGAGGAGCCGAGGGTGGAACAGGATTTGGGTAACTAGTTTACCCGGGGGAACAAAGCAGTAAAAACTCACACTGCCCTCCTGTTTTCTCTTTTAAACCCAAGAGAATGAGTGATGACTGACACACAGGCCTGACTTTAATGACCACGGTGGAAAAATATGACAGGTACGCTCATTTAAGGTGGAACTGTCTGCCCGAGGCGTCCTGGAAACGGTCTAGCATTCACCGACAGACTCGCTGCGAGCTGCCGTCGTCTCCGCAGATGTTTCCTGATGTAATGTCATCGCGGGCTAAGACATTAGCACTCACTTTTTTTCCCCTCATCACTGAAGTGTTGAGAGGACAGCACACGGTGTGACTGCCACTCACCTTCTCCGTCCTCGCTTTCACATGACTCTGCAGAACACACACATGCCTGTGAAGGTTTGAGCCGTAACGGCAGGAAAAAGACACACATACACAGACACCACAGATACACTGCACATAACTATGAATATTCACGTAATAAATGATCATTTTATATCCTTAACCGAACAGAAAGGCGTCTGTGATTAGAGCAAAGTCAGTTTTAGCTGAACTGATGTGCCTTAAATATGCTTAGGCCTCATTAATCTGTCGAAGATATTCAATGTACGACGATATAAAACAAAGACAGAGAGCTGCAACCTGCAAACGTTTGTCACTTTTGCTCGATGGATGACAGAAACAGTTAATCGAGTATCAAAATTATCTGTCGGTTGATTAATTGACTTCTTTCAAGATGTCCTAAGACGATAATCATTGCAAGGAGACGTGCACGGAAGAGAAAACATCACGCCGGCTGACAGGTGGACTTTTATAATCAGTCATCAAACCAAAAAAAAAAAAAACATGAAACAAAGAAAAAATGGCGTCATTGGTTCCCTCTAACCGTCTCACTCAGGGTGCTGCTCTTCACAGTCCATTCTCTCCCGTTCCCATCACATATATATACTCTCCGGTTCAATCCGGCCTATCAGGGTAGAACTCTGGAACGACAATGTTAACAATAAAAATGCAACATTTTCAGCATATAAACAAACATATTGTACATTCAAAATAAAGCAGTTACACATACAACATGCAATATTTAACTTAATTAACTTCACACAATCAACATCCTCCCATCAAAGGTTAACAGCTGAGGCGTGCTTCCTCTTTAAACATCAGCCCAACATGACCTACACAAAGGACTCAATATGTCACATTATATCATGTTTAAATATGTTTTAGAAATAAACCTTCTGTGTGTCTTTCCTCTAATACTGTGACTAAAAGTTAAATAAAGAAAACAAAGTGAGGGAGTTGGCACTTCCTGTATTAACAGTAATGTAACAGGATAAATAAGAAAAACAGACAAAATATTAGTACAGTACATATATTACATAACTTTGTTGTTTCTCTGGTGAAATGTTGAATATTTTCTGCTTTTTATCGCCGTACAGTTCAGAGCGTGTCCACAGTAAGTCAAACAGAAATTATGGAAACTAAAAACTCCTCGTATGATTTACAATAATGTCTAAAAATAAAACGTAGCTAACAGAAGGAGTCAGAGTAAACACATGCAGAGGTAGGTGGAGGGTGGAGGGTGGTTGTTGCCACAGCGCTGCGTGTGTGTGTGTTTGTGTGTGTGCTTCAAGTGTCACTCCTCCAGCCTTTAACAACCACGGACACACACAGGGGAGCTCGGTTTCATCAGCCTCAAAGTGTCTCTGCTGCTGCTGCTCTGTCGGAGCATTATCAGCTGAGCTAACTAGCTGTGCGCTGCCGCCCTGTCCACAGCTCATTGATCACCGCTTCCCCCCGCTGCTCGGGGGGCTATTTGCTAGCAGCTCGGAGGGAATGGTTTCCTGGCAAACAGAGCGAGTCGCGGACGAGGGGGAGAAAGAGTGTGTTCTGTGTGACCAGAGTCTTGACTCTGACAGGCGTTAGCTTAATGAGAGATCGAATACATTAGCACAGAAAGTACACAGTGCCGACCCCGCAGCTGACCACCTCACTTCACCGCCGCTGCTGATGTTTTTGAGTGAGTGTGGTTATTCGCAGCTGTCACACACAAGTGAGTTCTGTGGCAGTCTGAGACCAGACTCATTCATTTTCCTGTGGCATTTTGACTTGTATTTGGGGATGTCAGCTCCCTCCAGCGCCACCTCTACTTTCAGATGCTTTTTGTGGCTCTTTTTTTTTTTTTTGCCTTCTATTTCAAGACCAGGGGAGCATTAATGAGCTGTTATGTCAGCCACTAACAGTGGTGCCTTGGCCGCATCGCTCCTCTCTCTCTGGCATCATGTCAACATGCGTACGGTAAATGTAACCAGGCTCAAGGTCCCACAGTTTTTATGTGCTCGCTGCACTGCTGCTCTCTCCTGTACCCTGTCAAATGAGTGTAAAATATACTGTAGCACCGTGCCGGACATCTGGACGGTAAACGGCATCAATGAGGACCTTTACATTCGACTATTTCATCCAGCATTAAAGGATACGACTGGTGCTGTTTTTACTGTCAACACATTCAGACCAAAACCAAAAAAATTCAGCAGAAACGTTCCGGCTGCTCTGCCCCGTCTGTGGCACTCAGCCCTTCAGCACATCGCGTCTTACTGAACATAAATCCAAACTTGCCAAACCTCCCAATTTTCCCAGGAGACTCTCTTGTTTTTTTTTTTCATTTCCCTCTCCCCGGTTTCCTTCCCGGGGTCACAAATCTCATGAATTTTTACGGATTTATGACAAATTTTCTCACTGTGTTTTTTTTAACCTTTTCACTGTCACGACCTGATTCTGCTGCCGTAGAACTGTGGAAATACGCCGGTCACGGACACAATGTGTCACATCAAGCCGGGCGGAGGGAGGGTGTGTTTTTACCTTCTACGCTTCAGCTGCTGCCGTGTCGCACAGCGGCGTCCGAGGGCCGAATTATTGTTCTGTATCCCGCCCCGACAATTAAAAGTCAAATCATAAGTCCACATAAATTACATCACATAAATCCGGTTGCAATGCACAACTCAATTTTTGTTTTTATTCTCAAGAACTCGCCAGGAAGTCTCAAAATCCTCCTTAATTTTGAGTTTACAATGTTGGCAACACGTATAAATCAGTCAAAGTTTATATAGATGAACTGATAAATGTATATTTAGTTTATGTGTTATCCTAAAAATACCGGGGTCGTGTAGTTTGTTGTAAGAGTTCACAGTGCATAGTTGTTCGGGGACTATTTTCTGCCATGGATTAGTCCACATGTGGTGCTCTAGTGAGTATTTACAGCAGTAGGACGGTGTGTATGTGGGATTAACTCAAAATAAACTGCAGTGTGTGCGCGTGTGTGTGTGTGTGTGTTCAACAGTGTGTCTCACTGGAAGATATATCAGGATTTGGATGAACACACACTTGTTCGTTGATCGGTTAATTGTTGGTTTTGGTTTATTCTTCATCACCTCAGCACGCGCGCTGATCGCCGCGTGCCAGAATCCTTGCTAGTAATTTACGCTGCAGTAATTATTGTTTGATTTGTTTCCATACAAAATCCCTTTGAGGTCAGAGGCTCAGGCAGTCATCACAAATTTCACTCTGCGAGTGCAATCACGTCAGATAATGAACTGGAACAAATAAGCCTCCCTCTCCTCCTCTCCTCCTCTCGCCTCTCTCTCTCGGCCTCCCGCTGTGGCAGCGTCGAGTGTAATGCCTTGTCCACATCCACTCCCGGCCTTGAGCTCATCTCGCCTCCTTCCTCACACTGACGCCGTTCAAGCAGGAGCGCCGCGCTTATTACAGGCACCAGACTTGGAGGGGACCCAAAAAAGTGACTGCTCGCATTGTGCGCCTGTTAAATGTGCTTATGTGCAAGTGTTTTCAGCATATGTGTGTGCGTTTCTTCTGAAATTTACAATCCCAGAGGACTTAAAGTATGACAGAATGTAAATATTCACACACTGTATTTTATCCCGAAATGGCATCGTCAGGAACAAATATTGCGTGTGTAAAGACATACACTCGGGCATAAAGAAATCCTTGTTTCGCTGCCAAATCATGTTGCAGGTCTTTCTCCTTCTATTAGATTTTTTCAGACATGTCAGCGTGTATTTCTTCGCCCCCCCCGTGTATACAGTATTTCACCCGGCCTTGGCCACCACCGATGATGTCGGAGCACGTGCAGGCCGATCAAACGCCCACGCGTGAACGGCAAACAGCAGCCTGGCCATTGTCCCATCAATCAGCTCGTAAATGTCATTAAAAGGATGTGGGACGTGGCAGCAACGGGACGGATGAAACATGTCGACTTTTTATCCCGCACAGTGGGATTCAGTGGGAGGTAGAAGTTGACTCCTGGCCTGGGTCGGTTATATAAGCCCGAGCCTGGTTTCTTTAACTGGCAGTTGGGGCCTAATTTCGATTTGCAGGCCTGCGTCTGGTCAGTCAGCCACACGACGAGCGTATTCAAGCTCGGAAATATGATAATACCTGCTGCACTGTAAAGCTCCGACACCGCAAGAGGTTGAGGACTCAGTTATTCTGAACTTTGGTGCACAGCATTTATAGAAAAGAACAGTTCATTCTGCAGCTAAGTCAACTCTAAAACGATGTCAGCTGTTATGTTTCCATAACAGTGTGTATTTCTGGCAGCGGGGCAGTGTAAGTGAGGTTATGACTGAATTCCTGACATTTTGGGAAAACAGAATATGAATTCAAGAGGACACGACGTTGATATGATACACAGATAATCGAGCGCCGATAACTTTGATACATCCTGACGTTTCATAGCTGCGTTCACGACTCAGAGATTATTGAATCAGTCATTACAAACTTTGTTCAAACCTGCAGGAGATCCAAAAAAATCTTTAATAAACCAAATATGTCAGGATACATATAGGTGGGATGTGTGTAAAATGATGGAACGGTGCACTTCCCAGCACCGGAGGTTGCCACTTGGTTTGCGTATTCAGGAACTTGTTGGGAGACGTCATAGAGTTAAAGAAGATGAATGGAACAACAACTCTGTCTGGACTCAAACCGGTGACATCGAGGCCGTGTTCCCCCTCGAGTGCCGTGCTGGTTTTATTCTGTATGTTTGTGGAGGCTTCTTCACAGCGAGAGGCAGCGTGACATAAATACTTTGTTTACAGTAGAAACAGAAGGTGTGTTTGAAAAATGTGTTTCCATCGGTCTTTATCACATCGTAAAAAACTCCTTTGCATTCCACATTTCCACCGTCGAACAGTTATGACATTTTTGCAGCCAGAGGCCTGATTAGTGGAGTATCCAGCAGTGCTGCTGGAGCTTAACGGCAGATTTCACAGACTAACTCTGCACATACTCAGACACATTCATACATGCCACATATAAACCACATGTACTCATACCTAATGATCTGGATTATTAGAGCCCACCCACAGCATGAGTCTGGTCCACTGTCTATGTGTTTGATCAGCTAATTACCACCATTTTGGGCACACACACACACACACACACACACACACACACACACACACACTCTACCCATTAGACTGGTTTTCTGCAGGAGGCCGCTGGGCTTCAGCTCCCCTCCTCCCTTCCCCTCCTCTCCCTCTTTTCTCCTCCTCACCCGCCCTCTTATTTCTCCTCTTTTCTTTATTGCTGTCCTCGGAGCAGCCTTGGCAGCTTGTGAGTTATTGAAATAAAACAACGTCTCTGAAAGATTGCTGGGCATCAGCACTGAACTGCAGTGTACATTTCAGGATGAGGGTGAAATATGAAGTCGGAGGGTTTAAACGGGCAGCGATTGTGCACTTACAGGCACTTATTTTAAATGCTGCTACTAAAACTTTGCTAAATCCCGCAGTATGTAGGCTCTGACCTTGATCCTGTTTCACTGCTCTCTGAATTTTAACAACGAGGTATGATTCAGCAGTTACCAGATATGTGATATTATTTTGTTAGTATGCTAGCGCCTTGATTATAGGGAAGCTAACGGTCTGACGGCCGAACTGAAATATATCAACAGCTGGTGGATGTACAGAGATTCATGCTCCCCAGAAGATGAACCCACAATACAGACAGGAGAGCAGTGAAAGAGATAGAAGATGACCAATGACAGTGTAAAGAATGAACAGCGCATGAGTGATGTCACCCCCGAGTTTCCGAAGTGCCGCTTTGGACGTGGATTATTGGTGGACCTGAGGCGGGCATCTGTGACAGCACCCACCTGTCAATCAAAGCGTCCACGCTCTTAATCCTGCATAACTTTAAGCCTTAATATAATCTGAACAGGTGAGTTGTATAAAAATTCACCCTCAGTACAGTTGTCATGAACGGGGAAATTAGCTATAGAGACCAAAACTGTTTTTTGTACCAGGCTGTAAACATGTTTATTTCTGCTGTGAAGTTGGACATTTTAACATGGGGACTTATGGAGACTGACTCACTTCTGGAGCCAGCCTCAAGTGGCCGACAAGAGGAACTGCAGTTTGTCTTTTTTGACATTTTTGGTTACATATTTCAGCACCTTGTATAGATTTCTATTAAACGTTCATGCTGCCATCAGGATTTATATTTTGCTTTATATTTTTATCACCACCATCATCAGCTCATCCTTTTAACGTGTACAATTAAAAACCTGCACAACTAATGTCATCAGCCTGAGCTGCACTTTGTTTGCGTGCTCACACGAAGACTGAACTGAACTTATCCTGTTAACACAGGCATGTTAGCATTGTGAGCATAGTAGCACGCTGATGTTAGCGTTCAGGCAGCAGGTCAGAAAGATCTTTGAGCGTGAGGAATCTCGTCTTCTCTTTTCATTTACCTCTTTATGTTTTCCCGTCACATCACTCCCTCCCATCACCTCCCTCACTTTCCTTTCCGGGCTTCCTCTCTCCTTCATTTCTCCTCTGCGTCGCCGCTGCTGCAGAAAAAAAAAAAAAAAAACGAGGCACATTTCCTCTCTGCTGATTACCATAATCGATGATTGCCCCAGCCGCTGTGTTATCCATACTGCTCCTCTCTACTGTGCTGCCACCCATATGCTCTCCCTGACTTGTGGGTGGGGGGGGGGGGAAACCAATTACCACCTTGGGAGCAGTTCCTGCTCGGAAAAAAAGATTAGCATGATTACCTGGCAGCTGAGCCCAGGGAGTCGCTTTGTGCATTATAGCCTTAAACTTTAACCTGAATGAACTCTTAAACGCAAAGAAAACAAACACGCCGAGCTGTTAGCAGCCTCTCTGGCTATTGTATTCCCCACCACGGGGAGTCAGGACTCCTTTTTTATAATCTTTTCTGACAGATTTTCCTCGTTTTATATGCTTCATTCATTCCTCTTGGATTTAATAGCTGGTTTTAATGTCGTTTGGTGTGTAAAAGTAGACGTCCAGAAGGGCAGAGCTGGAGTTCCCCCCTTTCCTGAGGTGCCGTGCGCTGCTGCTGCTGCAGCCTCGTGTTTACTCATCATATAAAAGTGCAGTTTAACATTTCCTTAATTTAATCTCAGCCCGTATAAAAGACAGCTAAGCGGAACGAAACTAGATCGTGTCTCCAAACCGCACTGTTAGGTTTCTAATTTTAGCACATCATTAGAGCCTTTTTTTTCACTATCTCGCCTTCTTTCTGCGTCCAGATCATCATCCACAGTCACACACGAGCGGCTGAGCGGTATGCAGATGGAAAGCACTCATAGGTGGCCCGTGATAAAGTTCCCACTATAGGCTAAGTGTGTGGTTTCTTCGAAAAGCCACAGAAAGTATGAAAACAAGAAGAAAAACGTCTCTGACCCGTAAGAATAAACTTCTCATTTCCTGCTTTTCCTTTTTCTAGACGTACGGTACATCATCGCATCGCGCCGCCGTCCCATCTCCGCGTTTATCACCTCATGAACGCCGATCAATGAAATAGCAGTGGAGTAAAAACAGTGAGTAGGTGTGAGCGATGTGTTTTGACACAGCCAGTCACTCTTGGCAGCTGTCCTCTGCAGCACAGCCCAGGTCTGACGTTCGCTAATACGCTGACTCGAGCGCTAGTGTGTGTGTGTATATGTGTGTTTTTCTTACTGTCTATTGGAGGAGGGTGGAGGGGGGTGTTTGTATGTGTGTGTGTGTGGGTGTGTGTGTGTGTGTGTGTGGGGGGGGGTGTACAGACGCATAACAGATGCAAACCTCTAATTGCCCAGGCAGAAAGGCCAGAAACGGGTGCCAGGAACCTCAGTAAGCATTTCGGAGTGGGTGTGTCGGGGGTATGTGCCGCTTTCAGCCAATCGGCTCGCAGCTCCAGCAGGAAGTTGTGGTTTGGAACACGTGTTGTTGCGGCAACAAGGGAACTGAAAGGATAACGAACGGAGAGGAGAAGGAGACGTTTGAGTAGGTCAATCCCCCGAGAGCGCCCGTCCTCTCGCAGATGCAATGACATAATGCGAGGCGGATACTTTTACACAAGTTTGTAATAAAGGAAGGAGGTGTGAGATAATGTTAGAGTCTCCCCCGGGGCTGTGGGAATACTTGCATGGATGCACAGACAGACAGATGAAAAGAAAAAGGAAAGACAGAAACTTATCTGCGTGGGCGTGCGGTGAGAGATTTAGTCTCACCTTTCACAGCAGCACATTGTCACACACCGAACAAATATCTCTCTGGTAATGTTCTCCTCACACTCCTCTATTGTCAGCTAATGGACCTGCACAGGATAAAGCCATATCCCCTAAAGACACACACACACACACACACACACACACACACACGCAAACACACAAAAGGCATCACAAGCCACCCAGCGTACTCGGTTATCCTGAGAGAAGATTGAATGACACAAACCATTATCATCCCGCTCAAATGGTGTCGCGCTTTTCCTGCAGGTGATGCGCGCCGCGTGCATTTGCATGGCGAAGTAGCGGCGTGAGAAAAGCATCGCAGAGCCGGGTTGACGTCGTCGGAGGAGGAGGGTGCGTGACGTACGGGGTCATGGGAATGAGTTTTTTTGTTTTAGAGAAAATGCGGCAATAAAAAAAAAAATTAGCGAAACACGTCCCGGGCCTCGGGGAGAAACGGACACCATGACCGTGATATTAAGACCGGCTTCCAGGTTGGATTTATTAATAAAGATTGCCTTTCACATTGTGACAAGAGGTTCTAATACATTAATTATACAGCGTGTTTCTCCTCTTCGTCGTGTCAGCCGCTTAAATCGGATCAAAACAAAGGCTCGGTATCAAACGGCCGTCTGATTTGCTGCCTAAACGAAACGACAGCGTCTAAACTTAGCGTGAAACTCGGCTCTCTTACATCTCAGGCTGCTTCTTCATCAAACATAACGTTGCTCCCTTGTGGCAAATTTTAAATTGAAGCTCTGCATCTGCGCCTCCTGTAAAAGAAATAAATTCCTTTGCAGGTGCATCGACTTTTCATCACATTAAACACTTCTCACATTAGCATAATATACGTTGCAAAAATCATGCTGCCAATTCCCCCCGACCCGTCGGACGTGTCTGTATTGTATAAAATTGGTTGCTGTATTAATCAGGTGCACCTTATTCTTGGTAATGAGGTGTGTGATTCGCTGTAGAGTCATGTACTGAGAAGTGTGGGTGAAGAAAAAGGAGCGATTGATAGAATTAGTGAACAAAAGCCTGAAAGAGGAGATCAGGCACCTTCCCCCGGCAGAGAAAAGAGGCATTTTATTAAATCAGATCTTCAGTTTATGCTCCGTGTGCAGGCACAATAGCTGCTTTCCCCCCCTCGAGAAGCTTACTGGCTGGCATTTCCTGCTCTGGGATGGCCCTGTCCAGATTAGAGGAAATTGATTTAATGGCTCTGCTTTAATGGCTCAAAAGGCTGCATCCAGTGTGGATACTTTCCTTGTACCTTCTCTTTTATGCCCGCTCTCACTGCTTTTTATTTCTTTCTATCTCATACTGTTTGTGCTTGCACCTAATGTCCTTTATTTTCTCCGCAGCACGCGTCGTAAAGGTCCGTGCATTTATGCTCGCCTTTGTAGGTATGTGTGTTGGAGACACTACAGCCGGCAGGTCTTCGGTTTAATAAAGAAACAGACCTGCGATCGATACGAGCGGTAAACTAACGCCTACAGCCTCAGGGGCCCAACAGGACGTTCAATTAACTGGACACAAACACGACCGCCGTGTCTGCTCGCCATCAATGTAAAGTCCAAACTTCCAAGTATTTCAGTGTAACGTGGCGGAAAAGTCGGTGACACTTGACCAGTTTTTGGACATGAACATTAACACTGACCGGTGCTTTGATTTCCAGTAGTCCAAAGAGCGCAGCGTTGTTCACGTCAGTCGATACTGGTTTGTCACGGTTCAGGTGGGGTTAGCCAGGATCTTCCACACCCTGCGTTACCTCGACGCCTCGTTGATCCCGAGTGACCCGAATGCCTCGAGAGGAATAAATATTATAAATATTGTAAATATTGGCACTGCTGAATAATATTTGTTCTTAAGGTGAGCTGAAGTATGTTTAAGCTACATTTGAGTAAAATAATCAAGTTCAGTCTAAGGAGAGTGTTTGTCAGAATGGTTGTTGTGTGATTTCCTCCAGCTCTGCTGGCGTCTTGTACCGTCTCTGCGCCATCTGTGCACATACGATGTTCTGTGGCTCGTGCTCGTGGGTAGCGATCACTCCACGTTCTGTGAGCAGAGGTGCATCCCTCTAAGCTGTAGGCCTCGCTGGTTTCTTTAACAAGCTGTAGAAAAAGCTGTTTTTTTTTTTTCCCCTCGACCTGTTTGTCTGGTCTCAGTGCAACTTATACACAAGGTGGGACTGAGGTAGACTAGAGCTGCACCTATAGAATCTGGAGTTATGTAACAAACGCTCATGCCTGTTAATTTTGAAAGAACAACAGCCAGTGGGGAAACTCCAACACTCGTCTGACCGATGTTGAAACTTCAGTAAGTCGGGGACTTTTAGGTTCTCTCTCATTTTGCATCAGACCGGCCAAGAAAAGGGTGGACTCACCGCCGAGCGCTCACGCCTTCAGCAGCAGAGTTTAAAGGTCCTCAAAACAAATTTTCTCAATCAGCTTCTGATTATGAGCACTTGAGTCTGATATGAAAACATTTCAGTCAAACAGATTCCGTTGCTTCATCAGGGAATTCTGTGTTTGGTCTGTGCTCATCTCACACATGTATTTCTGTGCACACATCAGGATGTATCAACATGATAGTTGTGATGTTATTTGCTTAAATTAGAACTCCACCCACAAAGTTCTGATGAAGTAGATTAGCTTTGTTTTCCTTTGTTAATTCTTTAATAAATAATGCATGAGGATGTTTTTTTTCTGAAGTCAAACTTTGGATGCTCGTTGTGAATATGAATATTAAATGTTAAAGAGATTTGAAACCACGTTTTCAGGGGCTTTAAAGTAACAAGAAAATGAGAATATCACCTCCCCAAAGATGAGTATAATAAAGTAGAAGAAGGAAGAAGAGGGTTTACTTTATTGATCCCTCGGTGTCGCAATTATTTTTCCACTCATGTTTTTACATATATCGGCCTGAAATACAGCCACATACACACAAAAAGTAAAATGCAAATGTGGAGTGATGGGCAGCCACGTAGCGGAGCTCTGGGAATAGTTCGGGGACTTTGCTCAAGGTTGCCTCGGCAGTGCCCAGGAGGTGAACTGGCGCCTCTCCAACTACCAGTCCACTTTTAATACTTTGAACCGGTTCCCGAGCCAAGTCTCTACAGACTGAGCTACTGCCGCCCCCTCACCATGAAATCAACAGGATATATATATAATTGTGTAGTAGAGTGAAATATTCCTCATTCCTTACTCCATCCACTCATGAAAGTCATTCCTTTACCTTCCCAGACAAAAAAAATGAGTTCGCTTAACCCCACCAGTGGATTTAGAAGAGGGTGTAGTCAATGCTGACTGAAAAATAAGCAGGTATCGTCTGCATAACGGTGTATACAGTGCACTCGCTACACCTTAATTAAGAGAAAGAAAAGTTCAATCTCTGGGTTATTTAATTACAAATTCAACAGCATGACTTAAACTTTGCCTGAATAAGATAAGATTCAAATCAGGATGTCTCTAATTAAAGAATAATAAGATTATGAATCTGTCCAGACATCCGATATATATAAGAAGCTTTTATAAAACCCCAAACAAAATATTAAATAGATCAAACAGATGACAGAAAATATCTTAAATGTCATGTGTACTGTGTTTATGTGTTTCCTATAGCTGCAGACAAACCTCCTGGCATTTCATGTTTTGCCCCGTAGACCCTATTATATTCCAGAAGAAGGAAATGTACGAGCTTGTTGTGAAAGTAAAGTGCAGCGCTCGGTTTGGTATATACTGTATCATCGATCAATATTATGACTGTTGAAACCCTGTTTGCCACCACAGCACAGGAACAAAGGTCACATTCACAATCCGGCTATTTAAAAAAAATGTAATAAAAATATCCAGGTTAACGATAAGAAAGATAAACAAAGATCGGACCGAGACAAAAGAAGCACGGTTACCACTTTTTTATCTGGACACACCCGACATGTGTTCAAGCTTGTGGCACTTGTGGCCATACATGACGGGGGCTATACACAGGGTGTATACTGTATCTACAGCATGTGAGGAATGCGTATGTCAGCGTAAAGTTTTATGAGACCCTCTTTCACCACCGTTACAGCTCTACATAGATACATGACAGGTGGGAGTTGCATTGTGTGCCTTCAGGTCAGGGGCCTTGCAAGGACAAAAACACGGCTCAAAATACAATACACCGCAGAGCAGACACCCCTGTGTGTGCAGATAACAATAGAAATGTGTCCAGCTGCAACATTAGTTGGTTGTTTTTTTTTTTTTTTATATATATATAGATTAATTGTTTGATTTATAATCTGTCCTATCATGATTTCCCAGAGTCAAATTTAACATGAAAAATCGATGTCAGCTCTAAAAATATACACATTAAAGATTTATCTATTTTTCTGGTCACTTTATTTACATTTCCTGATACATAATTCTCATAAAAATTCACAATACGACCTTACAAATGTGTTTAATGTAAGCATTTGTACATAGGAACATGTACTTATCGACGTTCTTGTTAATTCTCCGTGTCGGAGGTCACATAAACATGCAAACAGAGACCAGCTAATGCATCACCCCGCTGTAATAAACAATATATTAAATCGTGGATACCCGTAAACGACCTCATATTAATTATCCTACGCGGCTATTAGGTGACAGACTACGATATTCACAAGCTTTGGATGGCGTCCATTCAAGTACAATTAATTAAACATGAACACAACAACGACGTGCCCGTTCTCCAAAACACCCTGAATGGCAGTTAATAAGGATGACCTGGGGGTTTTGACTAATGGGCAAGGTAATTATATGACCACATACAATGTGATTAGCTGCAGCGTATAGAGGTCGTCGAGGGGACACACACACACACACACACACACACACACACACACACTCAGTGCTGAGGGGCCGTTAGCGAAGGGAAGCAGGATGGCTCCAATCCTCTCTCTCCCGGTCCCCTAAGGTCCCATGTTATTTTAATGTTTCCCATCTGACATCGGCCACGCATGTCTGGCTGTGTTAGCAAACGGCGCAGACAAAGCCAGCGTAGCCAGTCTGTCTCCTCCTGTGTTACCTCGTGTGGTTGTATAGGTGGTGTGTGTGTGTGTGTGTGTGTGTGTGTGTGTGTGTGTGTGTGTGTGTGTGTTTGAGCATGACAGATGAGGGAGTGCAGCGTGCTATCTAGGTTATCTGTTTTAGACTGCTTGTTTAGTCACAGAGAAACCTTCAGGGTCTGTGATTATGAGTCAAAACGCTCAGGTCTGAAGGTCTTCTTGCCTTCTGGGCTTTTTGGTGCTGCATAAGGATCTGCAGAATTTTGTAAACAGAGCTGGAGGTCTTCAGGAGGTTTTTGAAGGTAGAGAGGGACGCCCCTGATCTGGTAGGAACTGGTAGGACGTTCCACCAACGGGGAACAACAGAGCAGAGCTAGGCGTCGTTCATTGGAGGAGGTAACATATGTCTGTATGAGGACGTTCAAGAACCGGAGACTACTTTGTAAGTCAGTGTTAGAGACTTGAGCTTAATGTGGGCTGTTACAGGTAGACAGAGGAGCTCGATGAGCAGCGGGGTAACGTGTGACCTTTTTGGGTTGACTGGAGAGCAGGCGCGGCATTGAAAGGGTTTCACTATGAACAGTAATCGAGTCGTGAAATGACCACAGCCTGTATCAGGAGCTGGGTAGCATGTTGAGTCAGGTAAGGGCTGATTTTTCTGATTTTTCTGTGAAGTGTGAAGCGGCTCGACCGGGCAGCTGAGGCAACGTGACCAGAGAAGGTTAGTTGGTCATTGATCATGACCCCTAAAGTTACTCGTTAGCCTGGTAGGGGCGAGACGTAGGGGGTCAGTTTTGATGTTGATGTCGTGGTGTATGGTATGTTTGGCTGGGAGGAGCAGCAGTTCAGTTTTTGAGAGGTTCAGCTGCCTTCAAGCATGCGATCTGAGGCATTCAGAGAGTAATGTGAATATTCCAGAGGGTTCACCACAGAGAATGTGTCTCATGTAGAATAGTGTAATATATTCCCATGTGTCCTAACTATTCTTTGCTGAGGGGATTAGAGTGTATACAGGATTTTGGCTTCATAAATATGTCGCAGTTGAACAGTTTCAGCTGTGGCGCAGCTCGTCAGTCGTATAAAGTCGCAGTTTACTGACTTCTCCTTTAAATCCCTGGATTAGCACTGGTAATGGGTCACAGTTCATCGCTCCGCCGATCGAAGCGGCGAGAGGATGGATGCTGCCATCATTATATCAGCTTCACAAATAATGCATAGATGTTCAAACGCTCAGTAAATAACGTCCCCATAGGGGTGCCGCATTCAAAGAGCCGACTCAAACTTCAATGAGATCAAAGACCACATGTTTGCTTTATAGCCCAATTACACAGCAAAGATAAAAACTTTCCACAGAAAAAAAACATTTCTACAGCGAGCAGATATAATTGTTGATATATATATTGTTGATTTATAATTGGAGTTATTTTCATGACATCCACTCAATCATTCAGCTTTTGTTAAAAGGATTCTGCACCAGCTGCCGGAGCAGGTACTGCATTTTAATCTAAAAGGTAAATAAGCTAAATATGTCATGTTGCTCCTGGCAGCTCATTACTAATTATTCAACACACTCTCTTTCCTCTATTACTTATTCACTGTAGTGCTGCATATCCACGGAGACTTCAATATTTTACTCTTTCACAAGAAGTCTTGAGATGCAAAGTAAGAGTTGTGTCAACATAAAAGAGAACGTAAGAAAAAAAAAAGAGTTGAGCTACACAAAGGGCCGCCCCAATTACTTACTCAAACAACCTTCAGTTATACATATTTGCTTTAGGCGATACAGAGGCTAACTCCACCTAAAACTTTGCTTAGTTTCTCCCTAATCTGGAGTTCAGTCTTTGTTTTTTTGAGTCTCTGCCAACTGTCTTCTTTATGATCCTCTTACTGTTTTTTGCACATGGTGCTACAGTTAGAGATATCAGGACTTGCTGTCTAACCTTTATAGGAAGTAGTTTGATGTCAGTCATCAACATCCACAGGCCCACAAGTTGGGACATCTTAAAACTGGCAAAGACGTGGGTCATTGTCCACGCTCTTAATCCTGCATAACTTTAAGCCTTAATATAATCTGAACAGGTGAGTTGTATAAAAACTCACCCTCAGTACAGTTGTCATGAACGGGGAAATTAGCTATAGAGACCAAAACTGTTTTTTGTACCAGGCTGTAAACATGTTTATTTCTGCTGTGAAGTTGGCATTTTAACATGGGGACTTATGGAAACTGACTCACTTCTGGAGCCAGCCTCAAGTGGCCGCTCGAGGAACTGCAGTTTTTTTGCACCTTGATATTTTCATACCCACAGATGGATTCATCCAAAACCTGCAGGAATAAATGAAAGTCTCCACTAAAGGAGAAAAGACGTAGCCTCACAAATCAGATTTTTATTTTTAGGGTATTGTTGCGAGCCAGAAGCAGAGGAGTGTTTTAAGCTAGAGGTGACACTGAGATTATTTTTTTTAAAGCTTTAAAAGACAGTTAATCTATAAATGACAGCAGGTTGTTTGGGTGTGGGAACACAGCAGTGTTGAGGCTCGGATCAGGTCTGACGCTCATTAATATCCCCGCTGTTGTGAATAAACCAGGAGAAGTTTATTTCTAATAGAAAGGAAGGAAATGATTAAACACTGCTCACTGCCATGTTTTCAGTGACATCAAGTTTAGGTTGGCACCGACCACACAACCCAAATTTAACAAATCAAACGAGCTTCATTTCATGTGACTCTCGTAGACTAAATGTTGACTTGACCCCTGTTTTAAAATAACTCCTGTAATACAGCTGTTTTTACACAAATATCCCATGATTCAGTTCCTTGTCGTGAGAATGTACTCGGCGCTCAGCATGCACTTCACTGAAAGTCAAAACCGCTGCAGCTTGAGCAAAAAGGTGTCATACTTCAAACTGGCTATCAGATGTCTGACAGCATCAGCGGGAATCACACCTCATGCTTTCCCCAAACGTCTTCAGACTGCTTGAAGATAAAAGCAGCGCTCCTGTGCGGCTTGCCACCTCGCTGTGGTAAACTAGATTTTGTCTGAAGCGTTTCTGTTGCTGAAATTAAATCTCAAGGCTCGCGCTCGACCTGTGTGAGCAAACTTGATGTGGTTGTTCATCTCTGACTGTCACATTTTCACCATCTATCCTTAAACTTGGACTATACGACCAAAGGGACACCGCGGACGCATTGTAGTTCAGCGCGAGACAACTTTGGAGGTCCACCTGGAGAATAAGTAACGAAATATATGCCGCATGGGCGCTAGTGGACGTGGAAAGTGCAGGACTCCCTCTTCCAAGACGGAGAGTATGAACCATCAGGATGATCAGATTGTAAACATACATGCAGAATATGATCAGGGAGGACGTACGGCAACTTCCAGGTTGACCTGAGCGCCACGCGACCTCCTCCTCCTCCTCCATGGAGACCTAGAGAGAGGACAGACTTTAAGCTTCTGTGCACTATTTACATGGACAGCACATCATCAAATACCTTCACTCATTGACATCAAAAGGTGAGCTGTGTCTCACGACACCACCACCTCCACCTTCTACGTCCAGATCTAAACATTCAATCGGCACGTAGCTGTCATATTTTATTCAGCAGAAAGTGCGTGGTTTGAATCCACAGCAGGTCGCTCTTAAACCCATGACAAAGAAACATTTGGTGTACAAACAGAGGTTTGGGAAGCCTTTATTGTGATTTTTAAGACTGTGTCCAGATGTAAGATGAAAGTTTAATGATTTACATGAAAGGATTTTCATGAATGAAGCAGTTTTACAGCCTCTCACAAGAGATGTGTGAAAACAGAGCGTGAGATCGTCATCTGTGATGTACCAGATGCAGAAGATCACCGATCAATTCACGCTCCAGACCTCATCTATGATCCGGGGGTTCGGGTAGTGACCAGAAGGATAATATCACAGCTCAGAACCGCCGCTCCATAGCGCTGAAAGGAGCTCGTCGAGGTGGCTTGTGCAACCTGATCAGGACACTTCCTGGACACCTAGGGCAACGCCAACTGGGACAGACCCAGAACACTTTGGAGGGATTATACAGTACATCCTATCTGACCTGTTAGCCTGTTAGCTATTTGCTAAGTAAGTACAGCTGAGGCTTGTGCCACACTCTTTAAGTGAAACACCAACATTCACAGAGATTCAGTCGAGTGAATTAATCCTACATGTGTGATTTATCTAATATCCTCTCACGGATAACGGGAACATATTTGAGTCTGATTTGTTCTACACGGTGCCGTTACATGATCAGATTATGTGGACTAAACAGAGGGTGTGCTCATACTGATTTTTTGTTTGGATCTTGTTTCTGTCTCCAAGAACCAGGGTGGAGTTTATATAGCAACGTGAAACAAAACAGAAATTTAAGATGCTGCATAAAAGGACCGGAGGAAAAGATGCTCGTACCCACCCTGGATTGTCTCACTTTATCCATGAAGTGTAATCACGGAGGCTCATGACTCATGGCAAAGGAAGACGGATCGCTCTGTAATCAAGAAAAGATCACAAATGAAATGTAGAAGGCCACCCACAGAAAAAAAAGGTACGCCGGTCAATTATATTATTGATGGCTCTGCACCGACCTGTAGATCTCACCGATACGAGCTCTGCTGGCATGTTAACATTAATCGACAGCCCATTAGTCTAATGATGGGTCACATGAGCTCCGGGCAGCTGGTATAGGCCTGCTGTTTGTGATAAGGCTGCTGAAGCGGCTTGTTTGTCTTCGGGTGCAGCTGTTAGAGGAGGGCTGCGGCTGCAGCATAATGGGCTCTTTTAGCTGCTCACATCTGAACAGATGCGGGGGCAGCATGGTCCCAAACAACAGACATGACACCACTCGTGTTTGTGTTTATTTTGGCTTTGATGGCATCTCAAAGGGCTTCAGATCCTGATACAGCTTCCGATGATTTAAAGATTAAAGATGCTACAGTGACAGAAAACGATCAAATTGTCAATAAAGTTTTATTTTATAGCACCATTTAAACATAAAGGCCTAAAGAGCTTTACACAAGGCAAATGAATTCATTACAGCAGCGTTTAAAAATAAAAAATTTAACATGAAACAAGGCAACTAGATTTAAGAATAAAGGCCGAATGCCACCGAGCCCGGATGCAACGCATTGCGTGTTCGCCGCGGTCATTCAGGTCAATGCTTCAAACCCCAGAAGCTCCATGGTCCATCCTAGAAGCGGCTCTCCGTTCACGTAATTCACACCTGTCAATCAAAGCGTCCATGCTCTTAATCCTGCATAACTTTAAGCCTTAATATAATCTGAACAGGTGAGTTGTATAAAAATTCACCCTCAGTACAGTTGTCATGAACGGGGAAAGCTATAGAGACCAAAACTGTTTTTTGTACCAGGCTGTAAACATGTTTATTTCTGCTGTGAAGTTGGACATTTTAACATGGGGACTTATGGAGACTGACTCACTTCTGGAGCCAGCCTCAAGTGGCCGACAAGAGGAACTGCAGTTTTTGGCACTTCCGCATTGGCTGCACTTCAATCTGTACAGCGTAGCTCGCGCTGACAGGAAGTCAGACACAAACTGCATAAAGAATCTGATTTTCACCAATAAAACATCCTCTGCAAATTTAACTACGTCGGTTATTTACATATTTAGAAGCACATAAACCTAAAAAATGAACAAATCTGAGCAAGTAAACAAAGTCTGGTCACTTCTGGTGGGTTTAAAGTCGCCTGGAGGACGGACCAAAACATCGTCACGGCCTGAAAATCCTGATCAGCATTTAAAAATATAAAATGAATCTGTTTTAAATAAGCCCGTACTTGATGGCTGACAGCAGAAACAAAGAGAACGTGACGTTGCATACTTGATATCTGCCTCAGACCACGGGGCTACAGGGGGCCTCTGAAAAGCCTGTCCTCAGGTAACAGCTCCGTCCATCAGACTCCACCATCCACTGGCGGCGATCAAGCGATTCAATAGAGATACTGTAAGCCTATCCCTCCTCACACATACTATACCTGCTCAAAACACACATCAGGTGTGTTACAGACCGGAAGACCCAGAACGTCCTGCTTTACCAGCTCTTTAAAATGATTCTCCGTGTGTGTAAAGACACATGTATGTTAACTGAGCCTCGAGATGACGCGGGTGTCTTGTGTGCTCTTTCCTTTTAAATGTCATCCTGCTCTCACAATCTCTCTGCTAATCATCGTTTCCCAGCTTCCCTTCTCTCGCTTTTATCTCTGTCACTTGATTGGATGCTGAACCAGCAGCTCCGAAGTCGATTTCTGGAGAGATACCGCCTGTCGAATCAGTATTTAGTAAATTATTTTTAGCATGAATTATTTATGGGCTTGCAGGACAAGTTAATACTGGCTTGCTGTATCAATATTTCTTCAATATTCTATTATTAGGACAAAGTTAAACATCCTGTTCAGCATGGTAAATGTTGAATTTGGCCTTTTGCACAGTGTAAACACTTCACATCTTGGCATCTTGCAGAAATGCTGCAAACATGCCAAAATAGAAAATGCATGCCTCTTCTGGGCAGGCGTGCGGCGCAATGATATATGCACACCTCTCAGGAAGTAATACAGTCGCAAAGAGCTCCCCGCCGCCGCAGTCTGTGCCGCTCCCGCTGCTCTCCTTTCTGCACCGACAATAAGCTTTATTTGAGATCATCGCGGGGAGATCTCTGATCCAACACGACCCTTTGCTGAGCTTAAGTACAATAAATCCTACATGTGATGCTGTAGCTTAGTGTCCCATGGCAACATATCATCATCATCCCCGCTTTATATCTCCATCTATGATGCAGTGCTAATGCCACACTCGAATCTAGACTACAGTTCCCAGTAGCCCTGCGCTCCACCGCTGGGCTTAATGGGGCTAGGCAGAGCTTATTCACTATTTATGTCACTGGGGTTCTCCTGTAACACAGTAAAGAATAATAGCCCCCTTCTGGACTTTATTCCCACAGATATGAGTTAACTGTTTCAGTGAAACAAAAGGCCACTTTTGATCTCAGGTTTTTAAGTCTTTATGTTGTGTTGGCTGCGTCCCACTTGACTAATGAGAGCTGTGGGAGCGGCTGCTGGCTGTGCATTAGATACTGGATACACCATTACACACTGTGTGGCCTCGAGTTGCCAGTTACAGTAGTTAATTGATTGTTTGAGTCGCAACGGCTTGTTTGTCTTTGATGTCTCGCTCAGGTCAAAATTGATAAATGGAGGAATTATTCCAACGGTAGCAGGCGTGTATATAATGGCAGAATTCCACTCAACCCAACATGCTCTGCATTTCTGCACGGCTATCTTTGGGTAAAACACGCTTGGGAATCTGCGTTTGGTATGTTTGCAATGCGCAGCATGTTCTTAAGTTCTTAATGTGTGTAAATGTTTGTCCTCCTTTTGTGAATGATCGCTCTGTGTTGGTTTGTGGAACTTTTTTGGGCTCTCAGCAGCCTGTCCTGGTTAAATATAGACCAGCTCAGACGTACAATGAAACATTAGAAAAAGGTTTAGCTTGCTGTAATCTTTCCTTCTGTTTGTACTGGCTGCTAAGTGTAACGTCTGTGTTTTTCTACCATATTTTCCATGTTTTTGTGTTGAAGTGACGAACCAGGGCAAGTGTTGAGCGAAAGCGCTTCAGCCCACTCTCAGCTGGTAGAGTGGGCTTCCTGCAGCGACCCGGCTCTGGGCGGCTCTGGAGGTAGAGCAGGTCGTCCATTAATCAGATGATCGGTGGTTCGATCCCCGGCTCCTCCAGTCTGCATGTCGAAGTGTCCTCCAACGAGATACCGAACCCCAAATTGCTCCCGATGCTGGTGTGTGAATATGTATGAATGAGCAGTTGGCACCATGTGTGAATGTGATGTAAAGACTAGAAAGTACAGTCCATCTACCAGCGAGTCCTCAGTGAGTTCATTCAGCCTCGTCTCTGTGATGCTACACTCTCCATCCTCCCTCTGTAGCCTGTTTAGCGCCGTTAGCTCCTCCATCTTATTGTGGAGAGATCTTTCGTTCCTCATGTTAACAGACGGCACACGTGTGTTTGTACCGTCTTTAGATCCAGCTCTGCATCCCCGTCTCCTTCTCCTCACTTCAGCGGGGATCTCCAGTCTTCACACAGAGAGCATACTAACACTGCCTAGTGCTAACAGCTGTTCTCGAGTGTAAACGAGAGCTGTGGCTTTTTTGGTATAGTATAACAGAAAAAAGGCAAATCAGTGATCTCCATAGTTCCTATCTGCACACAAACGGACGGAGACCGATGGATTAAAAACACAGAGAAGAGGTCAGAGCTACTGTAACTGTCTGCCACCCACGCTGCGTCCATTAAAAGAGCTTGATTTGTCTGGCAACATCACGGAAGGAACCCTACAGAATAATTAAACGTGTTATGTACCTTTCACATGATCCTGTCTGTGAAATCTCCTCTGTGGATGTAGGATCACAGAATAAGGTCGCAGCACCCACAGGAGCACCACCGGTCTCCCGAGCTTCGCCGACTCGCAGCAGCTGGTTCACCTCCTCTGCCTGTCGCTCATTTCTGTCCTCGTCTGCTCTTCGGTTTGTAGTCCTTTCCGCAGACTCCTGCTCAGATATTTGAGCGATAAGTTCTCTTCTACACTGTCTAAACCAGCTGAACTGTCAGCCTCTTATACAAGCTACACTTTCTGCATTCCAACGTTCCTGCAACAACTGTCCACAAGTGTTGCGCTGCAGCCTAATTCGTGGCTCTCGGCCACAGTTCTCTCGCTCAGTACTGGACCAGATTCAAAACTTGTTGTCCACATTAGTCACTTTGACACATGAAAGCGAAGTTTCCCTTTAAAAGAATCCCTTCCTAACGTGCCTTCAGTGAGAGAGAGACAGAGGACGTAATCCTAGTCTTTGTTTGCAGCAGAAAAACATTCAAAGTTTATCTAAAGGGGAATTGTTCCTCCGCTCAGCAGCTCAGCAGAGAGATTTCAAAAGATGTCTTTTGATTTGTGTAACTCAGACTGCTGCAGCTTCATTTTAACTACAGATAAACATAAAAAACACGATGGAGGGCGATCCAATGGAAGCATTTTATCTTTTAATAACTGCTGAGTTGTTTAGTTGCAATACAGGATTCACAGAACTTTTAACAGTTGCCTCGGTTACCCTTTAAAGAAGTTAGAGAGTGTATTACTGCTTCAGCAACGCCTAACTGCACCTAATGATTTTCTCCTTGGGCTCTAATGATTTGAGTCGAAGGAGACGTCTTCTGATTACTTGATAAATTACTTTTAATGATGATTAATTGATTATTAAAACAGCTCTCTAATCGATAAATCAGCTAATTGGAGTATTCGTTCCCGTGTGCGCCGCGTAAATGTTTTTCTCACTCTCTCACTCGTTTTTTTTATGGAAGCACAAAAGTGGAAAAAGTCTTTTTACGACACGTTCGGGGCCGTCTTAAACCACATGTAGAAGAGATCTACGTACGAGCTTGTTATGTTGATGGATTTTCTTTTTCCTAGTCCGTTCTTTTGGCTCCAAACTCCGGCACTATCCCCCTTCACCCGCGCTCATAACCTTTAAGAACTTCTCCTTTGAGGTGCAGTAAAAATAGCTGCAGCTTCACATCAAAAGCTCGTTCGTTTAACAAAAGCTGCAGGAAAAAATCAAAATGCATCACAGAGAAAAGGTGATATACTATAATTAGCACCTGTTCATCCAGACAGGTGTGTTTCTAGAAGGTTGCAATAGACAGCATTCCTTCCCCTATTGTGCATGCGGTGCGTCTACGCCTGCATGCACCCGTACTGTAAATCAAACGCACAGTGTGAAGTCAAGCGTGCAGCGTCTGTCTTCTTTGTTCGTCTCCTTTCTTTTCACTTCCTTACTTAGCCGTCCTCTTTTCGGTTCAGGACACGCAGGGATCAGCGGGCAAAATAACACACTGCTCAGAAGTTACGTTCTATGAGGGAGAAAGAGGAAGTGTGTGTGTGATTCTTCGGTGGTCTCAAACAGCCTGCAGTGGAGCGGCAAACTTAAGTGCACTAAACCCCCTCTGACCTTTTCCATGGGAGTGTTTCTGTACGCGTGTTTGTCTTGCATAAGATGAACTTTAGCTGGAATGTTTTGTGTATGTTGTTCTATTTTGAACACAGATTCTGTGCAGCGTGAAGGAGCCATAACGGCTGTCCCGTATCTGGTCGAACAGGACCGTCTCGATGTGGTCCATCCTCATTCTTGCCCCACGTCCAGCGGCATATATGAAGCGGCGGCTTCGCCTCGAGGGCTAATAACTGCTCTTACGAGAACTAAGAGCACGCTGTGCTCTGTTTGCCAAGAGGCCTTTGATCCTCCATACGTTTTAATTACAGAGCAAACCTGAAGTTTGACGTGTTTGTCGTACCAGTTTATCTGCAGCACAGCGTTAATATTTTACTTACATCTACACATCTAATGACTTTCTCTTGCTTTTTATTCAGAAATTTGAGTTTTGACATAAACGCATATACACTGAAAAAAAAAAACTTTTTACAGTAAAAAACTGTCAGCTGTGGTTGCCAGAATGTTACCATAATAAATATGGTATAATCTTTTCTATTATATGGATATTAGGATATTAGTTCTGTTGATTTCACGTCTAAGGTTGCCGTCTTAGTCCATATTTTAAAACTGTCAAACCATGACAGTAAAAGACTGTAAAATATGCCATTAAATATTACGGTGTTTTACTGTATAATTAACTGTGTCTAATATAAATAAAAAACTACTTAATTCTGTATAAATTCTCTTAAAATGTCGTATAAATAAAGGTTTTGAAATACGACAGTCATACTTCATATTTTAGGGTCTTTTACTGTCATTCACCATAAAATACAGACTTTTTTTTTATCCATCTAAGTAAAGTTTGCAAACAGAGTGAAGAGAGGATGTGAATTCTGCTTTTATTTTTTGCATACACGCGACACAGTTCATTGTTTTGTTTGGAACGTATTCTACGTCAGTGTTTCTCAAACTTTTTACACTTTGTACCACTTCAGAGAATATTCGACAAGGGTCAGGTTTATTCATAATAAGAGGCTGTTTTATTGTTGACTGTTGATGAATCCTTCCTTATATTTCACGTCAGGAGCCACGTCGTTGTTGTTTAGCAGTGTTTAGTTTTTTTTAACCTCCTCTGACTGTCTGACATCACATTTATCTCATAACTAATCATGGATGCATGGATGTATGCACGCTGCCTGCATGACCTGATTTTGTTATGTAGTCTGACATTCTGACCATAACAACAAATACTCAGGATACTTTTATTATTGTTTGTATGTATGTTCAAACTTTGCATCAATAGGAAGAGAAAGTAGGAAAAGTCCTTGATAAATGTGATGTTAGAAGTTGAATAGACACGTTTGTCTGCCTCCACCTCAAGGACAGTCCTGGACACACACACACACACACACACACACACACACACACACACACACACATGCATCTTTGTTAAAAACTGTGTTTTGCTTATTGTTTCACTTTGATGTTTGACCTTCGCCGTGCAGAATGATGCATGTGCAGCGTTCGACACCTGAATCCCGTTTTCACTTTCGTCTGCTGAAAGGGGAAACATTTCTGCGTTGACCTTTTTAAATCTCGATTTAACACGATGTGGAAACTTTTGTGCACATGCACCGAGAACGGACTTTATAGGGAAGCAGGAGACGCTTTGTGTTTCGCAGTTAAACTTCTCAAATGAACAATATTTGGACTTTTAACTCCTGAAGCCTGTAAAAAGTATTTTTATGTCCTAAATGTTTAATATGTATAATGCTTGTATTTTCCACTGCTACATCAAAAGACGAAGTACTGCGGGATCGTGGGTGTTGTTGTTTGTCCCAGGAAGTTACAGCACCTGTGAGGAAACTCAGTTACTGCAATAAAACTACAGATTTCTCTGGTTTTAACATTGTTGGAAACATTTTACATGCAAACAAGTACATGCTTGATAAAATATATAATATATGTGGATGATTTTTTTGACATTTTAATGCAGAAATGTTTCATATTACACCTTTAAAACATGTTGAGAATCCTTAACAAAAGCAGTACGGTTCATCTTGTGCCCTACGTATCTTAATCTGTCTGCAGTACAGTATATAGTTCATTCACGTGGATTCTATATATCCTAACGTGGATGCCTAACGATCACATGATCACACATGCTTCAGCAACCGCAGATACCCTGCCGTATAGCTCCAACACTTATTTTATAGAGCCTACCAGATCATTACGTGGATTCCAACCCACCAAGGCAGAAACACAATGCGGAGGTGGCGGTGACGGGCTGCTGACAGCTCGCCCCAACCCGCTTTTTTTTGCCCCACCTCCCTCCTCCCGCGTTAAATGCAGGACGCGGCTCGGTTCTTCCAACCTTTTGCCACGTTTACTGTAGATTATTTATATTTGCCTTGTGGCTACACGCTTGATTAGAAAATAAAATGAGTGCGTTTAAAGCGGCGTTGAGGTTTCCTGTCGTGATGTGCTTCTTTTACTCTCCGTATCCGAGCATTCGGGCCTTCAGCTGAAGAAATATGCAGTTGATGTACCACTGTGATGACATGATAAATGATCAGCACACATGCAGCAGAATCGTATGTAGACGCACCCCCTGAGGCGTTCGTAGGACAGGTGGAGCCTGTCTGAACATACATGCTGTTCCCTTCACTCTTCCACCATCATGATAAACTGTATCGACTAAGACGTGCTGAGATTTAAAGATGGCACATTCAGGCCGCAGAAAATTCCTCCTGACGTCCGGCCTCAAACACATTTCTATCTTTATTTTTCTGAATCACAAACACGTTATGTACGTATGGACCACCACATGGACACAATTTCCCTCAACTTCTTTTAGGCAAACACACACTGGCGGCAAACTCCGGATGAACTCACACACTGCAGAAAAACAACCCTCTCGTGGACGTACAGTGCTGTGTGTGTTGCCTTAGGACTGATTCTCTGTGTGCTCTATCTGTGTGTGTGTGTGTGTGTAACATCCATTAAAAGAAAACAAGGAGAAAGCATGGAAAAGATGAGATGATTGAGTAACTGTTTCATTTTTTATTCCTCTGGGATGTTTGCAGAGAAAACTCTAAACTCTGCGCTCTGACAGACTTGGCTCCCGCCGCGTTCTTCCACTGCTTCTTTTCTCTTTCTCCAACTCTCGCCGCCGTGTTCTGTTTCTTATCACCGTCCCGCGTGTACGAGTTTAGAAAACCGTCGTCCTCTTGATCTATTCTGACATTGTTCAGATAACAAGTGAATCTCCGAGCAGCGAGGAGCGTTTGTACTTTTGGACGCGCTGCATGTGTACAGCACCTGATTGCATGCGTATGTGTGTGAGATGTTTTTGTAAATGCTAGCCCGTGTTAGCGTTCATAAGCGGGCAGCTGTACCTTGTGTAAGTCTGTTGTATGTGACTGGGGCTTGGCGCTAATCAGATCCAGGACCACACAGGCGCTCGGGTGGGAGCCGGCGGGAATCGGAGGGCCCCAGGCCCCTCGGTACCCCGACCAGACTCTCTGCCAAGAAAATTTCCTTCCAGCGTGTTGGTTTCACATTTTGGGCCCCTCCTTCTTCACCACCTTCTCCTCTTTCATACATTCTGCTGCATCCAGTCAGGGAAAAAGATTGAGATTGCAGTGTGTTGGGTGGGTGTTATGGGGGTGTAGTTATGGCCCAGGGGCCTCGTCAGGCTCTCGTAGGCTTCATTACACCCTTGGGTGGGAGGGGTTGGATGTAAGAAATGACCATGTTGGTCCTTTGTGAATATGTGTGTCTGTGGTCTCTTTACAGTATGTGTTTTATTGCTCATTATGGAGGTGACAGAGATGTGGAGATGAATGGAAAGGCTTGAGGGGGCGGAGGTAGGTGACATGGAGCATGGAGTGTACGCATGTGCAGGTTTGTGCACATGTGTGTCTTAAAAACATCTGTATGTTACAGTTAAAGGAACAGCTCCAGCTCTGCGTGTAGTCAGATGTCAGATCTGAATTGATTTTATGAATTGAACATTTAATTTTCTCTCTCCTTGACTCAAGTGCGCCCGCCTCGTTGACAGAAGTGGAAAAAAGTAGAAATAGCAGCTAAAATCCGAAATTAATTAACGAAATCCTCCGGGCGCAGTTCAGATTTTATGATTTCAGTTTGCTTTAAATAATCCAGAACTCAGACAGCGTGCAACGTGACACACAAAATGCACAAAAGCTGTTCGTGCAGGAAGATTTTACTCATGTCTCTAATGTAATATGAAAATATGAAACAGAGGGGGGGAGTTAAGATAAATATTGACAGGAAAAAAGCAGAGAAGCATGCTTTTATTTTGAAAAGTTAAGGTACCTGTCTCTTCGTGGAGCTTCAGGCGCTGTGCTGGGTCATCATCAGGCCCTGATGTGTCCTCTTTAGCTGGCCTGAATAACTGACTGACACTCGCTCACTCCTTCTTAAATCAGGTCCGAGTGTCCTCACTGTGGTCGCCGGGTGTCATCTTATACATGTCAAACTGGAGGCCGGTTAGCGCCATGTGTGCATGGCCACAAAGTTCTGCCCCTTGGATGCATACGGTATCACGCAGAGCCTTGGCCTGATGTATCTAGGCCAGACGGCTGACGATGTCACCCCATGCTGAGCGTGAGCACGAAATAGAAAGGTCAAGTTAAAGTTCAAAGAACAACTTGCTGTTTTTTCTCTTGCCACTGGCTAAATTTGTGTCTGTACAGGAATCAGTGCATGCTTACTGGACTAATAATCAGGCTGCTTAGCCTCATAGGACCCCCCACCAACCCCCACCCGTGTATCCTGGACCTCCACCTACAGCCCGGACCCCTGCATGTCCACAGTCTCGTAGTTTTTCCTGGCTGTGAGAGACGGAGACACGCAGACACGTGCTTCAGTAAAGAAACCAGGCGAGCTGTGGGCCTCCATCTTTGTCTCTCTCTCTCTCTCTCTCCCGATGGAGCGCACACTGGCTCCACCTCAAACACAAACCCGTCCCAATTTGTTGAGGCTTTTGCTATTTTGCTTGATAAATTTGCACATATTTATTTATATCATTTTATTTGTGCCCTTGTTTATTCGCCTGACGCGAGTCTGGTTTGTTTTATTTGAGCTGAGGCTGGTGCCTGGATCCCAGCCCTGTTTGTAAACTCAGAAGAAACCGAGCGCACAACACACACACACACACACACACACACACACTGAAACACACACAATACTCTCTGCCAGGCTTGTATAGTGCAACGTTGCATGCACGTGCGCACACATGCAAACAATTTCTGTTGTTTCACAACCACTTTAGGGGATGTGAATCTGTGTTCTTTTATGTAAAACAAACAACGTTCAACTCATTTAAAATCAATGCTCATGGGTACTAATACATCATAACAGCTAGTGAGTGTCAGTATTTCTGCAGTGTGTGTGTGTGAACGTTTAAAGAAGATATGAAAGACGACACAAAATGTGTTAAAGGCATAAATTAAATACTTTAGAAAACTACTAAATGTGCACGTGTACAACTGAAGTTAATACTTTCTACAGGTCCTTGAAATCCTTGAAAGTTTGCCTCCAAATCAATCAGACTTTGTCATCATTAAAAATCTTGTCACCAAGCAACAACCTCCATAACTGTGAAGTGAAGCAAATGTACCAAAAACTGCAGTTCCTCTTGTCGTCCACTTGAGGCTGGCTCCAGAAGTGAGTCAGTCTCCATAAGTCCCCATGTTAAAATGTCCAACTTCACAGCAGAAATAAACATGTTTACAGCCTGGTACAAAAAACAGTTTTGGTCTCTGTAGCTAATTTCCCCGTTCATGACAACTGTACTGAGGGTGAATTTTTATACAACTCACCTGTTCAGATTATATTAAGGCTTAAAGTTATGCAGGATTAAGAGCGTGGACGCTTTGATTGACTGATTCATCTTGATATGCTCGCTGTGTTTGGTCCTTGAATTTGAGGAAATTGGGAAAGTCTTGCCTTGAATTTGGTGTTTAAGAAGATGTGGGTTTTTGTTGGGGAAACCTCAGTCAGGTTGTTTTGAAGGACTCAGTTTGCATTTCAATCAGCTGAGTTGTATTTTGCGGGTTTTTCCAGAACACGGCGAGCGAGTATGTTTTGGTAGCGAGAAAACAAACATCGTCTTCCTCGCTCGGTAGGAAACGTGCAGTCTGTTGACAGTTTTTCATAAACTTATCCTTGCTGTGGCCTTGTTTTTTTTTTGATCGGGGGTTTCCCTGTTGCTCCATCTCTAATCTGGGAAGAGGAGACCTCTCCTCCTCCTCCTCCCCCGGGGGCTGTCGGCATGGCGACAGCACCTGTACAGGCGCAGCCGAGAGAGATGAAGTGAGGGAAACACGAGGGAGGGCCGAGCCCAGTGATTGCCCAGATTGCTGGCACAGTTCTACAAAGTTACCCATGCCCTCACACTCACACGGTGTGTGTGCGTGCGTGCGTGTGTGTGTGTGTGTGTGTGTGTGTGTGTGTGTGTGTGTGTGTGCGCGTGCGCGCACACTGGTGGTGCAGGTTAGGCTCAGGGCCCAGACACGCACCACACACACACAACCTGTCCTCTTGCCTGCTATGTTAGCACTGCCAGCTCAATCTGCCTAATGCTGGATACACTAATACACACACACTGACAGAAAATACAAACACACGCACACACACTAAATGGAATTCCCTCCGCTGCGAGCCCGTCTAATTATACCGCTCGCACATGCTGACTCACACCACACACTCACACCTTTTCTCTCTTTCTCAGAATGAAATGTGGCGTGACTGCTGCCTCCAAACATTTGGACCCACACAGGGAACCAATCACGGAGGCAGCATAACTTACATACGTGTGCGTGTGCCAGCTCAGTCTTCATCTTAAATCTGCTTCTTTTTCATTGTTTTAAATAGTTTTGTTGAAACTGTACAAACACCTCCTCATTAAAGACCCTGCAACTTTTAATCCAAAACTATCTGTAATTAATAACAATGAAATCGCTCTTCATTGCCGTGTTGTCACAGTTACACACTTCCATTAGCTGTGAGGAAATGAACAAGTGTCGGGGAAGTGGACATCTCCAGGAAAACAATTGGGAAAACACACGGCCTCCAACACTTTCACACAGAGTGCACTTTTTTTTTTCCTCTTAAGGTGGGCTGACGAGGAAACGCGAGGTTGTGGCGTGTGCATGCATGCGTGTGTGTGTGTGTGTGTGTGTGTGTGTGTGTGTATTCTGTGGAAACGTTACAGGGTGAGCGGCGCTTCGGGAAATGCACATTTAGCTGAACAAAAAGCCGAGCGATCTGCAGATGGTTTGATCTGTCAAAATAAAAAACGCTCAGCATCTGGAGCGCCGCTCACGAGCCCACCTTAAGGAGAAGACTGAGGAGAAAAAAAAACTGCCAGTGGAGGAAAAAAAAGAAAAAGAGAGAAGTGAGCTGGATTTGTTTTCCAAATGCAGTCACATTCTTGGCAGCACCTTCGCTCGTCCTTGCCAAAAGAGGGTGGGAAGAGGAGGGATGAGAGAGGTAGAGAGAGAAAGAGCAGATTGTTTTTCTTTTTTCTTTTTTTTTCTGCCGTATAAATTAAAAGTTAATATGTTAACATTATAGATGTACTTTAATCCTTTGGCCTGGGCTCGCTGTATAAGCAGACACGTGTGAGCGTGTTATCTTTTTTCGTGTACGTTGGTCTTCTTAAAGTATACATTGCCTCATTTCGCCCCTGCTGAGGATTACACAACGTCACCGAGCGTCCGGGGATGTTATTCCCGCTGCCTTCAGCCCAGTTTCGACTGTCTGTGTGGAACTTTTTACAAATAAATCCAGCACACTGTGGTTCCTCTATCACCCACTTTCTAGATGAACTGTCTTTAAAATACATAAATAACAGCAGGACTATTAAATTATGTTATATTCTCCTGACCTCAGACCTTTCAAACATTCACGATGACTACAAGTCACTGTGCTACTTAATTATCCAGCACCAAAAGTCTGTTTCAACATTTGCTGGTTGCTTTTCAGCTTTTCTCTGTTTTATATGAAAACAAACTGAATATGTTCGAGTTTTTGGATGCTCGGTTGCAACTTAAAGATCATTTTTCAGCGGTTTCTGACATATTAAAGGCTGAACGAGTCGTCTAACTAGAACGGCAGACCTCTGCAGAAGTGTTTTGTTTCTGCGGATTCACCACGCGTGTGACAAACTCAGTTCATCTCGCCATGAAAGTAAATTCAGATTCAGATCGGCTCCAAAAATTAACCAGTTCTTCTTCTCATGTTACAAACCTCCAGTTGCGTTAAAATCAGGCCAGCACATCAACAAAAACATGCAGCAGCCTCCTAATAACTGAAATAATAATCAACACATTCATTAACAATGAATATAAGCCTTAGTTGCAACCTTTATATCATCTATTTGCAGCTTTATATGGTGCACAAAGATGAAATGAAGACACAAAGTGGACGTACAAACATCAAAACTCAAACTTTATTTATTTATGTCACCTTTCGTGCAAACATGCAACCCAAAGAGTTTCACAGGGCAAAATAAAAACAGAATTAGAATCCAGCAGAATAAATAATACATCGATAAAATAAATAACTATATTTATAATGTTATATTTATTATATAAAACTTAAAAGAAGTTTAAGAACGATGGCATAAAAATGAAGCAAACATAAAAACAACAATAAAATGATAAAAAGTCATTTCTAATGTGAATAAACTCAGGAGATAAAACGTCAAAGACGTGATGATCAGCGGTGAATCAGTGCGTCATGATGTGACTCGTTAACATTTATGTTGTTTGTTGTAATGAGGCCATAAATGAGCGACCCTGTAGCGCTGGGAGGCAGGCAGTGTCGTTACTAGCTGTCGTGCTAAGTATGCAGATGTCATGTGTAAATTTATGTCTTCCACTGATCGGGCCCATCGGTGCCAGGCGCCGTCCGGCCCAGCGTTAGCGGTGCCACACCGGGCCTCCCCTCTCCCTTAAAGAACTCCTGGATAGCCAGGCAGCTAACTCCAAACTCTGCGGTTCTGCTCTGAAAACTGTGGTGTCACTGGGTAACTGCTGGGTGTGAATGTCTCTTCTGGTTAAACAAAAGATTTCAAAAGAAGAACCGGTGTGTGTGTGTGTGTGTGTGTGTGTGTGTGTGTGTGTGTGTGTGTGTGTATGTGAACCAGCTCATCGTTACATATCCAACTGGCTTTCTTAAGACTCTTCTGTGCTTGTTTTTCCTCTTTCAACATCTTTGTCTCTGTCTGCCTCTGGGGCTTTGTTGCAATCATGGATGGACTGTAAGACAATGGGTACCCTGGGCACAGACATGTTAAAGGCCGCCCGGCCTCCTGCATAGGATGAGACACCCACACTGAAAGAGACACAAAAGTGTTTTTGTAGTCGCTGTGTGTGTCTTTGTGATGAATTTGTGGTCGTTCTGTGTCCCGGCAGTTGTTTTCCATCTCTGTGTGGTTTGTTTGTAACTCTCTGTTGTCACTCTGCATCTCTTTGTGGTCATTTTACGTCTCTTTGTACATCTTTTTAACGTCCTTCTGTCGTCTTCTGACAAGAAATATTAACAGTCCCTTCAGGGTGTCTTCGCCTGGACGACTAAATCACTAATTCATCCATAGCTGCAGCGTCGGAGCACGAGCAATTTCGGCATGACGTTAATCAGGCAACAGAAGCAGTCGACATGTCACAGAGGGTTCGGCTTTCCCAGGGGTTTTGTTTTACGAGCCTTATCATCGTCATTATCATTATTAGTTTTGAAAGTGTCACACAGACGACGGGAGCGGCGTGAAGACGGATGGAGTCGTATTTGAAACGTATAAAAATAGATAAAGTCGGTGGTGAAAGGGGCAGATAAGGCGGAGTGATTGTTGGCAAAAAGAGTAACAGAAACAGCAACGGCGACAAAAACATGGAAAATTACAGTGTGGTGCCACGTGGCCTCGTGTACCCAGTGTGTCCTATTTGCACTTGGCTGGTGTAGACATATCTATATGCACACACCCAACATGCATACTGTACATGTCATGCAAACAGAATAAGAAACATACTGTTACCAGCAGAGTCAAGGTTAGGACACCGTGTTCCCATTTTCACCGTGTACTATATAAAGACTTATACTGTAGATACACGGTGTAATGAGTTGTTGTCATAACAAACACTCCAATTTCCAACTATTGTTGCTTGTTTGACGTTTAAATTTAGGATACATCACACAGACTACATGTGCACATACATGACACGAGCGCTGCAGATCTTGAAAAAAGCTCAGTGTCAAAGTAGGTCAAAGTTCAAACCGTTTGAAACCAGAGATCTGTGTCACGGCATTTTCTCTCCTCTCGCTCTTTCTCTCTCGAGCGGCTTCTTGCGTCAGGCACAGAGCGCTGCTGAGTCAGGCGTTAATGCTCCCACCGTAATAAATAAACGGAGGCAGTTAGTTTGGGAGTCTTTTACCTCCGCGAACGTGAAACCTCAAATCACCACTCGTGTCCGCACATGCACGAGTTGAACATTAACATTTTTGTGCATGCACGCGTCTGTGTTTGTGCATACTGAAGGTCACACTTAGAAAAATGGGCACACAGATAGCATTTAGTCACTTTGCTGTGACCTATTAGCACCTATTAATAATCCCCTGACAGTAATTATCCTGGCGAGGCAGCAGGCAGAGACACAGCATGAAACATGATCTCTTTGCCTTTGACTGCTAGCGACCCTAGGGTACTAACACTTGCCTTCCCCCCCCTCACATCCACCTCCATTTCCTCAATGATCAGACTGCGTGCACCACATCAACAACTTGGCCCGGCCCTGTTCATTACTTAACCACTAATTGCCCGGGCCACCCTTGGGAGTTGGGAGCGCTGACCCCACGTCTGCTGTCATGGTGTGAATTCTAACAAGGGTTCTCCTCAGGAGCTTAAAGGACTGAACTTTGCCCGCTGCAGCCGAGCATGTGTGCACCTCCATCTTCTACTGCACCATCGCCGAGGTTGCATTAAACCTGCATTCATCAGGAGTGAAATATCGGCATGTAAAGATTAACAACTGATTAAGATTAACAAATCTGAGCTGACGTGATCTGCCGCATGCCAGAACAAGCCGGCAGCTGCAAGAAGCACGATCAAGTCAAAGACGCCTGAGCAGCAAGAATCTGCTGCAATTAACAAAGAAAGTCAGCCGAAGTTTTAAACAAGTTTTCTGCATCTTGTAGCGATGTTAATGGTGTGTGCATATGCATGTCAGTCTATAGGTTAATTTGCACACACGCTTTGCTAACTAGCTGTGTGAACAAAGCTCCGTTCTACGCAACCAAAGATCACGACACTGCTAACTGTAGGCGAGAAAAAGTGTGATGCGCCACCGTGTGCTGCCAATTAGCGCGGCTAGTTAAGAGAGAGTCCAAGAGTCTTCTGTCCGCTGTCGGTTTGCTAAAGGGCACCTCAGCGGTGGTAATGAGGGAGGGGGCAGTGTTGTTTCCACGCTCTGGGGATTGCACCATCTCACTGTGTACTGTTAGCATGCTGGCTTGTTGTTGGATGTGTTATTTATACGTGGCCCACATACTTAAGTCCAGAACCGGGTTTGATTCTCGAAGTCGTTATTTCAAACACAACAGTTGCTTCCAAACTTGGAAGGATGAATTATGCAGCGCACATCCAAGGCTACAAATATGAAAATCTGCCCTACATGGGTGCTCTTCCTTCCCCGTACACGTCCTGCTAATGGTATCAGGATTACAGCTCGCAAACTATCAAAGCTTCTCCACTCTTGTGATACTGAGCTCAGCTGCTAAATATTGTTTCAGTGCTCCCTGAATTGATTTCTTTCTATGAAAAAAGACAACTCAAACATTTTTGAATTTAATGTTTTCTTGCAGGTTGTACAACTACGTTTCACACCGGCCTCCTATATACTAAAGAATTTATCCACCTCTTTTTTTCTCCTCACTTTCTGAAGAGCAGAGGGACATCGATCTCTTTGGCCTGGAACAGCGGAGAAAGAGAGTGGGTCATGTTTAATTAATTCTGAGCTTCTCCAGGCATCAACATGCATCCACTAGTTATTCTTTTGATGCATTTTAAAGACTGTATTTCAGAGCGCGCAATTAAAGGTGAACCTCGCTTGAGGGGGGAAATGCCAGTTTTCTCAGGCCCAATTAAAACTTGGAAGCTGTCTTGGAAGAATCGAAGTGCATGTGGCTGAGCCATGTGAGCTGCTGTGTGTGTGTGTGTGTGTGTGTGTGTGTGTGTGTGTGTGTGTGTGTGTGTGTGTGTGTGTGTGTGTGTGTGTGTGTGTGTGTGTGTGTGTGTGTGTGTTAGGAAAGAGATAATATTGTGAAGAATCTGAGAACTTGGATGTTGGACTACTTTCCAAGCATTTGATTGCAAAACATTCATTTGATTCATGTTCAGTCCGACATCCCGAATGTGTCATTGCAACTTTAGTCAAGACGTTGTGTCGTGCATCAAAAATTCTGAACCTGTGCTTGATTATTAATGTCTGTACCTGTCTGTTTATCCATGTTTGAGTGTTCGTTCAGGTTGATATGACCTGAAAGCAAATCTTACAAGTTCTAAGGTGCTTCGTTTAAGTATGCCCTTTAATTTGACTCTATCTCACAGGCATATGATGTACTGATAAGTGTTGGACAGACGGACATTAGAGAAGTGGGTTGTGCTGCAGAAGATCTTTTCAGTAGATGTTTCTGTACTTTTCGCTTGCTTTTAAGCTGTTTTTGGGGACACTGTAAGCCTTTCTTAGACAGACAACAGTCGAGATGGGGAACAACATCCGTGGACGTTGGGCGACACCTTAACCCCTGAGCTGACATTGCGTCCCCTTTCTTTCTTTTTTTTTGTGTTGTCGATCACAGCTTTTCTGTGACTTTTAGAGCGACCTTTCAAGTGTAAAGCAGAGCGATGTTTTCATGGTCAAAAGATGGATTTTTAGAGGTTCAATGGTGGCTGAAAATTGTCAGTTTTACCCTACAAGCGATGTCCCAGCAACCTTCTAGTCAGGTCAACCTTGTTTCTGTATATTTGGAGGACAGTTAACTTATAAGTCCCCCAAACTCACCAATTTCCTTCCATAAAAATGGACGGCGTAAGTCACTCTTACGCCGTCCATTCTTTATACTGTCATTGGTTGAAGCCGGAGTAACACAGATGTAAATATTAACATTAACGACGGCCCTGTTCCATTCCATGTCGGTAAGCGCGCGTACCCGAGAACCGGCTCACCTAAATGGAATGCAGCTGTCATTAATGCTCTTAATCCCGCCTGTGTTCTTCCTGCTTTGACAAGCCAACATGTCTGAAAAGGGTCTATTGAATCCACCCGGGGGAACTTCTCGATCCTCTCTCACATTACCTGTCTGCTCCTCTGCTTCCTCTTCTATCAAAATAAAAGCTGCCATTAGAAGGTTCCCTTTTTTTTTTTTCAAATTAAGACTCCACATGATTTGTTCCCTCGATACAATCTCATTATTAGCTGTATATTCTCATTTTATTGCTCATTGAAATGCAGAGAACATAAATGGTGGTGTAATAAATCGTGTACGTGTACAATCCCAGACGTTTATCTATATATGTACATATAGCGCTCAAAACCAGCTGAACGCTCTAAATCTGAATCTGTTCTCTTCCTGTTATTCATCTTCCACACCTGATAAGTGAGTTTATTTTGTCTTTGTTCCAGCAGAGCCCTAAATCAAGCCTTTCTTTTACCTTTCATCAACTGTACCTCAGTGTGCCGCTCCATAAAGCACTGTAAATTATTGTCTCAGTCTCACTTTCTTTCTTTCTCACTTTCCCTCTTTATCTCGTGTCGTTCTCGGCGTCTCTTCCTCAGCCCGAGTATGCCGTGCACTCAGATTCCCCAGACCACTTGACAAACTGTATTTTCATGCCCTGACCTTGAGTGGATATTAATATGAGCATAACATCCTGGGTGGGAGCAAGGGCGAACGAGTACATACAAGGACACGGTAATTGAGAAGGTATCTATACGGCCTGCAGAGCGGGAGAGAGTTTTCTCACTAAGATTTATCAGACTATCTTTGTTCTTCTTCTCTACGTACATTGATGCAGTGTTACGCGGTTCGTGAGCGTGGTATGAGTTTATTTTTCATCAACACAACTTGAACTCGACCCCATGAATGTTGTAAAGAAACAACAACCAACACTGCGTGAGCCTGTTAAAAAAACGGAGGGAAACGTCTTATATTCAGAGATTATACGTTCGTTTTACAGGCCCTCAGTCAGTAGCAATCCACAGAAGTTGACTGTACGTCTCCTCAGAGGTCGGCTAACTGCCCCCATGGGAAAAAACTCACCAAGAGGCTCGAAGCTTGGAAAAATATGCACGACAGCTGCAGCATGGTTGTAGTTTATGTTTCATTAAAAAAAGTGAGCAGGAGAAATTGAGGCCCCCCTCAGCCTGTTGTGACCCCGCAGCCCGGATATTTAAAGTTTGAAGAGGCAGAGTCATAAAAGAAGTTGTTTTTCTCACTAATAGTAACACGTGTCTTCAAATGAGGCGGGTCATTGGTTCATTTATTCGCTGCTACTTAGAATTAATTTCACTTGCTGCTGAAACAATGGCCTCCCTCTTTTTACTCATCTGTCCTCTCGGCCTCGGCGTGATAAACAACTCCGTGTTTGTGCTACAAAAACAAACAGCAGCACTGAGGCCTCGTGCCACTTTGCAGCAGCAGTCGATGTGATAGAGAGAAGAGCGTTGATAAAGCACACTCCATTAGTGGTAGACCTCTGGGTGCATGTCATCACCGTCCTCTCCCGCGTCACGCTAAAGTCGGTCCTGCTCGGGTCAACTGTGGCACAGCCTTGACTATGAATGGAGTGTGTCTGTGGTTCGCTGGCAGCAGCTTGTTGTGCGCTGTGTTGTTCTGAGGTTGTGGAGATGACGTTTGTCTTTGTTTGAGGTGCTAATTAGCTGATGTTCATGTTACAACACAACAACGTGCCCGTGTCATGTCATGACGTTTCTTATCTCAACCTCTCGACGAGTTGTGAATAAAAACATTCAGCCTTTTATCAGCTCATTAAAATCTTTATTTCATTAACAGTGTGAAGGCTGCAGCACTTCGTCAACCTTCCACCTGAGTGTAACTTAACTCAGAATGTGGCACCGTTCATTTTAAATTCAACAGAATAAACAAGTTAATTCACTGATTTAAAGTCAACGCTCTTATGAACTAATGAATGCTTTTCAACTTGACAGATATGAAAGGAGTTATTAAAGTGTATTTTATTGTAGGGCTGCAGGTGACTCATTTTAATTATCACTTAATCTGTTGTTAAATAATTTTTTAATCATTTTTTTAGTCAGAAAATATCAAAAAATAAATAAATAAAATCTTGTTACAACAAAACTTTAATTAGCTTGTTTTGTTCGATCAACAGTTTGGAAACTATTAACAATAAATGTATTAGTTTACATAAATAATATAAAAGGTAGAAAAACAGCAAATCCTCGTAATTAACCAGCTAATGTTTGACAGGTTTGCTTAAACAATAAATCAATTATCAACACTGTCATTTAATAATTGTTTCAGCGTTAATTAAAGTTCATTTTAAAGTTTCAAACTATTTTTTTAGATATTTGCAGATGTTAAGTTTGATTTAAATGATTATTACTTTGTGAGATGTCCTCATCGTCACACAGATTTTAGTTTCGCGGTGTGAATCAGCCACCGTCTGCTTTAATCTGACTCCTGCTGTAACGTCTACTTAATAGAAGAAACGTTCGTTTTCCTGTCGAGGAATGTTGTTTTGAATATGGCCTGTAATCGCTCTATTAGCAGTAAAAGCAATAATAATATCAGTCACGTCTAAGGACATTCTCATGCCCTGTATCCCACTGTTCCGGATTAGAAAGGCATTGAGCCAGGGATTAGCAGAGGAAAGAATGAAAGCCTTCCTCGGACAACCGAGTCGCGCAGAGGCAAAGGCTAATGGATCAAGACCCTCTGAGCACTCACACATGCACGCAGCCTTTCACACACACTCAGCTGCTCATCTTAATGCTCTTAACCCGGCGTAAGAGCAAGGTGACATTCCATCAACAGTTTTCTAGAGAGCACCCAGCAGCAGCAGTTAGAGGTTAAAGTTTCCTCTCTGACCCCGCAGGTCACCATATCCAGTCTTAACTTGGTGTGTGACTTGGAGGAATGTCTCTTGTTGTGGCTGTTGTGTGTGTATCCATGCATGTCATGTGTTGTAAGAAGATAACTGTGTGTGTATCCAGTGACTGAAATTAACCTGTTAAGCTCATGGTCATTTAAGGATGAAAGAAAGGGACCAATTCACATCTTTCACTCGATTAACGGCTCAGTTCAATCTTCCAGATTCACATTTTTTAGATATCTTCAAGTCAGATGCTACTCTACGGAAAATTACTTCCACTCATCCTTTTCTTGAAAATGTCTTTGAGTTGCTCTTGTCAGCCATGACCCGGCCGTCTTTGGAGCTACCACACAACATGTACACTGCCTTGAAACTAGGGACGGTGTTTGCTTTGCACTTCGGCTCAAGGAAATGTTATAATGTCTGTTATACAGATGAATAACTGCGTCAAACCCAGGACATGAAATAGATGTGAGAGAACATTTTGTTGATAAACGATAAAAAAGATTCGCTGTGTTTGGAGGGAAGTAACAGCATTGATTTTTCATGATAGAGACAGTTTAATGATTAATCTGCAGATTATTTTTTTCGATTACACAATTAATTATGAAAAATGCTCATCACAGCTGCACAGATATTCAGTTTGCTGATAAAACCAGCAAATGGTTTCTTGAAAAGATACAACACAAATAATCTGCAAGTTAGCTCCTAATTAATTTTATGCAGATGATGGAATGCTTTCAGCTGGAGAGGCAGTGTAATCTGACTGTCCTTTGTTCTCTTCCAGGCTGGATCACACTCCACCCTCCGTACCCCTGAGACTGACATCCAGCCCCGGCCCCAGTGCCTGCCGATTCGCCCCCAAAACGAGGACCATCTAACATCTCGCAGTCTCACACGAGCCGTTACCGCATCAACCTCACGAGGGGGTCGACTTCCCCCTCCCCTGTCCCTTCCCCCTCTCCCCACTTCGTTAAAAAAAAAACAAAAAAAAAACACCCCACCAGGGACGGGACCCTGTCATGTCTCGGTGACTGACCCCTCCCGACCGGCGAATGACAAGCGTGCATCCGAGGGTGGGGCTTGCCTCAGTCTCTCATGATTGGCTGCTGGATGGAATTAAGGTGAATGGAACACGTTCCCAAGGAGCAGGACCCTAACCCATCAGAGGGAGAAGAGAAACGGTGAGTCGCCTTTTCATCAGCTGTGAACGTCTTTCTGTTATGATGTAACGTTGTCGTGATGTATGTCGGAGGTTTTCTGAGGACATTTGAGAGGAAATCTTTATTTTTCAGCGTCTCCTTTATCGTCTCGATCTTTCTCATGCTGCTCGGTGTTTTAAATGTCTGGGACTTTTTTTTTTCTTTTCTTTCCTGACAAGCTAAACAACATAGCTGCCCCCTTTTTCCTCCCCGCCACTCTCTTCCTCTCGTCTGAATTGTTTTCAGAGAACGACAAGGCCTTTTAGCTACATCTGACCCCGACACTCCTCCTTCTCCTTCTCCTCCTTCATCTCTTGAGGAGCAGAGCCAGTCAGACCGGCCCGAACACAAACAAACACAGCACTGTTTAAGCCCCTTCTCATTAATGAAAACATAATATTAGTGGAATGGAGCCTCACTCGTAGTGCTAGCGTCGCGAGAGGAAGGGGGCCTCTGGGTAAATCAGTCAGTATCAAGAGGAGTTCAGTTAATGTACAAACTTCTATGATCATTATATCCTTTACATTGAAAGGTTAAATTATAAAATTAATCTGGAATAACTAAAGAAGATTTGTCACTTCCATGACGTGCGTTTTGAGGCATGAATGATGAACACGGGTTCACAGTTGATCATGTAAGCTTCTGTTTAATCATGTTTTCATGTCAACTTGTCGTCATCGTGCCGATAAAGTTGCGGGAGCAGAGCTTCTGTACATTACTGTAACAAAACATCTTTGAAACTTTCCATCAGATTTATCGTGCTGTTTATTTTCTGTTTACCACACGAAGTATTTACCACTTTCAGACGAGGAATTCAGAGGATAAGAGGAGCACGTGAAGGCAACACTAGACGCATGCTGTTAATGTCAAAGGCTTGAATTCGACACCTGCAGCCGCTCGCACCCGCTGTGTGTAAGTTCAAACTTGGCCGAGTTAAAACATAAATTGCGGCTACGTTGTGATTTATGCATGACTAAAAATAAAACCACCAACTCCAAGAAACAGCTAAAAAGCTACACGTGGGCAATAAAATATCACAGACTTGATAAAACAGTAGCTTAATTTATTAATTGCAGCCATTTTCCACAGTAATGATCTAATTTGGTGAGATGATCTTTTAATATCGATCTAGCGTACTACGACAGTGCCGAGTGGTTCATGCCAGCCAGAACAGCTAACGCGCACAGCGAGCATGAACTCTTTAAAGTCTCGATTAAAGCCACGATTAAACGTCCAGTATGTGATCACAACAAAAGAGTTGATGTTATTATTACCATGCAGAGGGTGCGAGCTGGCTTCCTAGAATGCAGCATCAGATTCCCCTCCACCGTGTCTCCATGTGCCCTATTACAAGCTCGTGTTAAGAAAGTCAATCCAGCGGAGCATGGATGGATTCCTCAGCTAACATGGACACCTGTCAGGAGATTAACAGCTCTGCTTTGCTGGGGTGGGGTTGGGAGGACAGTGACAGTTGTTGTGGTCATGGATGTAGGAGCCCGCCACGCCGGCTTTTCTCTTTCATTTGACATGTTCGGTTGTAAGTATTCTGTGTTATCTCTGCTCGTGTCACAACACCTGTACAGCGAGCTGACGCCTACGCTTTGCACCTCCCGGATAATTAAAAGCGCAGAGAATAAAGCTCTTTGTGGTTTCAGGTTGGAGCGGTTGGTGCTCAGAGTAGATACCAACGGTGTGTTTGGCGTGACAGTGGCTTTTATTAACTCTCTGCCCCTCCCGTCTGCATGTTGCCAGCCTGTTGTTTTGAACCGGTCGGCCTCTTTGAAGTGACGCCATGGTAACCAGCATGCAGAGAATAGAACACCTGTACCTATGGATTGAAGACGGTTTGATATTTGCTTAACACGACATTAATCAAACATTAAAATAATGTTAGATCAAACTTTTTACACCGCGTACCACCTCAGGAAATATGACCGCGATGTTAAAACACAGTTTATAACATCTCTCTACTACTATACTTGTGCTAGGTTCACTATCTGGCTCTCCACATTTCTCTTCCTAAGCGTACATTCAGACAGGATCCCGACGCCGCAGGGTTGTGCGGCGGTGGGGGGGGCTGAGGTTGGTTGCTGGGGGTGTGTCAGTTTGCTGTTTGTGTCGGACGTAACCGCTGTGAAACAATCAGGAAATAACTTTTTAATTCTCTGATTAACCGGCTGTATGGAGGCCGACGCTCGCTCACTCTCATTCACTGTCTAGCTCTCTCTCTCTCTCTCTCTCTCTCTCTCTCAAACCAAATTAAACTTCTTTGTGTCTCTGTTTTGCAGCATAAACTGCGAGCCGGACATAGATTTAGAAGCTGGTTAGCTTACAGCCAATTGTTCCCGTTTGCTTTGGTGTTTTAAAACCTTTCTTCTTAGCTCCGCTCACTATTTTCACATCACAGTTTTACCCCCAAATTCCACCGGCCGTGGACGCGCCACGTTGCGTGTGCACGGCCGTTGTAGTCAATGTTTCAAACCCCACCTGCTCCACAGCGGTCCGGTTCAGAAGGTCACAGCAGGCTTACATTGATACAAAATATATCACAGGACAGACAGAACGGAAAATTACATTTCAGCAACATAATAGTTATTTTAATTAGAATTTTAGTAGTACTTTCACAATATTATGATTTTAAATGTATTTATTTGATATATAAAACTGTTGATTGCTCCACGTTGTGCCACAGTTTAAGAATCACAGTGGATAACAGAGTTTCACACGCTGGGCAGTGACTTTTTTTTTAGATCTCTCTGCTGCTAACATCAGAAAGTTTGATGCTGTTTTCTGAGAGCTTGCCTCATTAAAATGCGTAAATTGTTTTACTTCACGTCACGCTGGATCCAGCTCAGTCGTTTACATGTAGCCGCAGCTTGCGTCACTTCGGCTAACATGTCAGATGATGCAAGGAGTCTTGCACTGTGTTGCATTAACAGTGACAAAGGCTTGCGCCATAGTGGTGTCTGCATATGTGTGTGTGATGTTTGTTGTTGATGAGTTTCAGAGGCTGACATGAGAGCCTCCAGGCAAACATGTTCAAGACCAGATCTCAGTCTTTCTCTGGGCGGCAGTCCTGTAGTCGCGATAAGTGATTCTGATGATTTAATTACTTACTGCATTTGTACATAATGTTGTTCCTCCTTTCCCGTGACCTTCTTTTAACGTGTTCGACAGGATCATCAGAATTTCCCATCCACCGCATGGCATGAGCTGGTTCGATCAGCCGTAAATAGCCTGAGATAAGCGGTAATAACTCCAAGTATGTGTGTCAGGGAGCAGACTGAAACCTGTCTCTGCATCCAGAGAGGGAGAGAGATCAGTCTCACATGCATAGAGCTATCTATTTTATAACAGAAAACATTCACACATATGATGCATTTCCAAGCCACACGTGTACATAAAGTTCATTATTAGTTTGTCCTCTTCACTTTACGTGATATAAAAGTCTGACTTTGTGTCAGAGTCCTTCCCCTGCCATGCTACAGAGCAGTATGTCTGCAGTAAACAACATTTAGCTTCTCCTTCCCCTGGACGTGGTGACAGGATGTCCTGTCATGCCCGGGTTTAGGCAGTAACTGCATGCTGAATCAGGTTGGATAGAATCTACATACCAGCATCTCTATCAAGACAATGAAGGTGTTTCTTTTTCTGTAGTTCATGTGTGTTCTTTGCACTCTACGGGTGTGTCCACACACCTTTCTGAACACTCTAAGAGTTGTGTAGATTGTCGGTGAGTGAGTGACGTGTAAGGCGTTCCTAGTATTTGAGAAAGTTTTGTTTTACGAGGTGAAACTGCTGATGACTTTCGCACATTTTTACCCCGTAACCTCGTCTTCACCTCCCTCACTGCAGCTTTACTCAGATGTTCGAGTTTAGAATGTGTCGCAAGGTTAAAAGCGTGTCGCAATTCCCCGCTGATTAGAGCGAGGACCTGCAATGTACTGACAGCATTGTGTGTGCGTGTGTGTGTCAGTGTGTGTGCATCAGTCAGCCAATCAGAGTAATTGTCCGAAACGCTGTGAGCGTTGTCGCGCAGGAATCTCGGCAGCGGCCTTACCGGCCGTGACAGCATTTTTTTCTCATTATTATTTAACCTTTCAGGATGCGTCACCGAGAGAACGCCTCTCGTTTAGGGGTCAAGGGCCTTGCTCAAGGGCACCAGAAGCTTTAGGCCACCACTTACCAAAAAAGTAAAGGTAAAGAATGAGAGCCCGTTGAAAAATGCTGCATTTCTGTCAGTTTCAGTCACAAATTTGAGTTGTTTCAGGTGGATAAAAACTGTAAATGGATGATACTGACAGCCTCACATCGCTGCGTTGACTTGCTGATCACAATCACTCAAACACTGTAAAAGTGTAAGCTGTCTGGAGTCTTGTTACAGACTATAAAATGCCATCATGCAGACCTAGAGAGCATTGTAGCTGTGATTTGACAGCAGCGTCTGCTGCTATAGATTCAGATGGACCTGGAGTTCCTGGGAAACTTTTGTATTTTTCAACCTGGACTCTTATTTTCCCACGTTTTTGTGACCAGTGGGGACGACACTTTTTAAAATTGGTCCAGTATTGAGCAAGAGATCCTGCAGCCGACAGCTGCAAAACAGGCTGCAGCGTAATCCTTCTGGGCAGTTGTGCACTGACAAAATATGTCCACTAAAAGTGGTTATATTTATTATAAGTGTATGACAATATGATGGAGGGGATCCATACAGAGAGAGAGAGTTTTTAGTTAGAGAGTAAGATCCGTTATGTTAAACTAGAAACAGACGTTATGTCGCTCAGTCACCAGACTCCACTGACAAAAACATTTTACCACACAAAAAAAGGAAGTTACAGCTAGTTTGTAGTTTATTTTGTGACTGAACGAACGCGTTCAAACACTAAAAGGCCAGCAGCAAGTGTTTTGTGATATATCTAGTGAGTTTAAAGGCGAGGTATTTTTATTTTTAGCAAATCCAAATTGAATTTAATGTTTAAAAAAGTCATTTTACCTTTTATGAACCATTTATGTCATTTGCATTGTGAAAACTACCTTTTTTGTGTTTTTGTACATTAATGTGAAGAAAATAAGTCCTATTTTTACTTTTTCTACAGTAATTTACAAAATAATTGAATGTTTCTTTAGTTATACACACACTAAACAGTGTGCACATGGTTGTTGGTTGGTATGGTTGCTTAGAAAAGTATAGAATGACATTTATAGATGCAGCACACACAAAATGTGTGTTTATATAGGAAGTGAAATAAATCCAGGCTAATTCAGTCTGAAGAGTTTTTTTTTTAAATTCTATAGTACAGGATGTACCGAGCTGTATGTATTTGAGGACTTAGCTCCATGTTTAGTGTTGGTTATGTGTGGGTTGCTGTACACTGGTGTATTTGAACAGTGGGAGTTGTCTTGCTTTCACTCAGTGGCATGCTATATAATACTGTTATAGCTCAGCCTGTAATTTAGACAGTGGAAGGACACACGAGGGAACAAAGTGTCCATTAGCACTGGATGTATAGGACGGACGCGGCCATGGGCCTGTAGCATGTAGCTGGCAACAATAATCTACTGTAGCCCACCAAACATCGGACAGGGGGCCTCATTCAGACGCTGTACTGGATATAGATCTCTGGACTACGCTGTATGTCTTTGTATTGTTGTTTGTTTAAGGAGCTTCAAAGCAGGTGCTCCAGTATTGAACTGAAGAGTCAGCTCAGACAGATAACACAAACATGTTTTCCTCAAGTGGTCGTGTGAGCACTGCTAGACAGTGTTCGTTAATATCAACAGATCCCATGAAAAGACCAAAACGATGAATCTTTCAGACTTAGGGTTGCAAAATTCTGGGAAAAAGTTGGAAACTTTACATGGGAATTTACGGGAATTCATGGGAATAAACAGGGAATTTACAAAATAGTTGATGCACAGATGATTTCTAGAACCCTGGACCACACTACATTTGAGCCTGTCATCATTTCATTGACGATTTATGAGGCTTATAAGATGCTAGCTTACCCCCAATTACTAATTTCTAGTTAATTCCCATTAATTCCCAGTCTCAGATTTGGAATATTTCCAAAATTACCCAGCTTTACTTCCCATGAAAAGTTTTTACCAGAAATGTTCCACCCCTTTGCAGCCCTAGTCAGGCTAACATGAACTGTTGATCAGTCCTTCCACTAAGCCAAAGAGTTTGATTATTTTCGAACAAATCAAACACACACACTGTATTACATCGACTTAATCCCCGTCCTGCTGCCTTAAATACTCACTGCAGCAACAGATGTGTATTAATGCACGTCTAAAAATAGTCCCAACAACTCCTGTTTGATTTAAACTACAGTGTGCAGCTTTTGTAGGAAGTAACAGAGCTCTTTTTTGACAGTTAATCTCTATTTCCACTACATACTGTTACAGCTTTACTCTCCTACCTCTGCTTCATTTTGCGCTGTAGATAAATAGTAACCCTTCAACGTTGGTGGAGGTGATCGTCAGAGCGAAACGGTTGGGGAAACAACACACGGGAGCTTCACTTTGATGTCGAGAAGCTGCATCCTTTATTCGCCAGCAAACTGGAACCTACACTGTACATTTAGCAGCAGATTGACAGCTTCTCTGCTCTGTTTTTCCTCCCGTTCACCGCTCTTGTCTGTCTTTGGCTCATCCTCACACAAACAGGCTGCTGTCCCTGTAATAGAGGGATTGAAGGGATGGTATTCTTGATACCTCTGCACTTCATCAGTTGACCACGCTGTGGTTTTGTGGGCTGCCGTTTTTGAAGGAATATATATATATAAAAAAAAAAATGATGGCTTGGCTATTTAAAAATGCAGTTTGTGCAGGATGTCCAGTGTCGCGTGACCAATCAGCAGTCTGCCGTTTTTTCTCGTCACTTTTTAGCATCAGAAACTTCACATAAAAAGCAAAAGTTCATATCTAGATCAGTGTTTGGTTTGTCTGCTCGGGGCTACTGTAGAAAAAATGGACTTCGTGGAAGAGGACCTGCTCTCTCTCGGTAGATATAAAGGGCTGCTCAAAACCGATTTATTCAAACTGGCCTTTCTCTCACCTGCAGTATATTGTCTTCATGTTGTATAATTGCTCGTGTTTTATTGATTGCTCTTGTGAAGCACTTTGTGAGTTCCACACTGATAAAAGCCAATAGAATAACACCGTGCTGAAATTCACCGTAATTATCTGTAAGGACTTGTAGGCGGCTGTTGATCTCTGTGCTTAGTATCTTTTTGTCAGTCATGTATGCTGCAGTGTTCAGTTACCTGACAGCCCAACAATTACCTGTTCGACACACCCAACTGTCACTGTCAAAGTCACAGGTGGAGATGCTTGCCATCCTCCAATCAGGATAGACTGGGTGGTACTACCAGCAGAGCGAGAAAGTCCCACAGATAGGAGAAGGGAGGGGGAGGCAGAATGCATTTGAGTGGGTCAGGAGGCTAAAGATAGCACAACTTGTAGAGACATCAGGGTGTAAGAGACCGAGAAACACAGATAGACTAAGACTGTATGAAGGGCTGTGTAGCAGCTAGTGTACATCGGCAACTTCAGCTGGAAGTACGAGTCAGCCATGCATATTTTACAATCCCACTGCGTCATCAGGTCAGCACTGTAAGTCTTTTTCATGTCATATTTTTGGCTCCAGTTTTTCAACCTCCTCTCCTCGTGTTTGCTTTAGCCTGTGTGTGCATATAGTTGTGCAACGTATACATGTTCTGTACAGCTACGGGGCAATATGGATCAAACTGTTGCTCTTGCATGTCAACTTAAGTTTCTTCCACTGTACGTGAGTGTGAGTGTGTGTGCTGGAGAGAAAGTACAGTGTGCATGTTTCTGTGGGGTTGGCTCAGGTTGCTGAGAGGCACAGTGTGAGGGACCTTGCATATTTAGAGGTGTGTTGCAATCCCCGTCAGAGTTGGAATATGAAATGCGTTGGTATGCCTGTGCAGCGCGTGGCAGCGTCGTGCCCCGACCTGCAAAAAAAAAAATCATGATCCATCGAAAAATACACACGTTTTCATACCTGCGCTGCCAAATCTGATCAGACTGCTTTTGTCTTTCTGCGTAAACACTCATCAATCATTTTGTCTGTCTGTACTCGTGCATCCAACCATCAGGACAGACGAGAATGTTTCAGTCAGTGTTTAAGATGCTGCCTCATCACAACCAAACGTGGGAACATTCCCACTTTTTCATGCATATTGTGTTTTTCTGTGCCGATGCTGTTGTTGTGTTTTCTCTTCGCCTCTCAGGGCCACTTGACACCATTTCTCTCAAAAGCTTTCCCACTGAGAGCTCTCAGAGCAGCGGAAAGCACCTCTGAGGCTCCGCCGAGAGCGCTAAGCTCTTTTTCATTTTAGCTGCTGATATTTTCATTCATGCTATTTTGGGATTGATCAGACATTAGTCGAGGGTTAGAGCTGGAGCTTCTTCAGAGAGTTGTGATTTATATTCTCACGTCATGATTGTGTCATCGCCCAGTTCTCTTTTGATTCATGCAGAGGAAACACAGGACTTAATATGTGGCGTCTTAGTTCATAAGCGACCTGTTGTTATTGTATATAAGACACAGAGCGGGCTTAACTGTGGAGACCTGAATGAAGAGTATCTGTTTTTATCCACTTCGTCTCTGTTTCCATCTTTAAACAGCAAACTGTCACATGGAGGAGTGAACTGTCACATAGCTGACAGTTTGATGGCTGTTGCCTCCAGCAGTTGTATGGAGTGATGTGCAAGCCAACTGGCAGACATTTACATTTGACTTGTCTTTCTGCTGCGTGACACCTTAAATTATTTTATTTTTTTCTCAGCCTGCTAACATGTCACGTTCGCACTGAAAGCCTCGCAACCTTTGCTGCTGCTGCTGCTGCTGCTGTTGTTGTTGTTGTATGACGAGAGGTGTTGCTTCACAGATGAGGAGCGGTGAGGATGTCTAATAAGATGCAACAACAATCAGGATAAATCAAGCTTTGACTCAGGAGGCTGTTTAAGAGCTTACTTTAATTTCACGTTAAGCCGTGTGATGTGTTCTGAAAAGGGCAAAGGAGAGCCATAACGGAGAACAAGACAGTGTTATAATTGAAGGGAAAATAAAATGCGGAGGGCAGTTTGAGTTGGCATTTAGGCACAATTACAGCAACTCCTGAGCTTAACAGGCGATTATACTGTTATGTTTCTGATGGGGGGATAAACATTGTCTGCTGGTGTGAGAAAATGTGCGCTGTTGTCTGCAAAACGTTTTGATCATTTTGTGGAGAACAGAAGAAGAATAAAAATCTCCTCCTTATAAAGCACAGAAACTAAATTCATGTGTTTTCATGTAGAGAGTGACACGAGTGTGATAGAGGTCTTTGTTAGATCGTGTCTCTACATGTAAACATAAGACCGGACTGAGAGTTTCCTCATATTTTTATACATATTTTTATTCAGGAAAAAGAGCAGTGTGTACAAACATTTGACGCTCGATGAGCTGTGCCTAGAGAGGGTGAATCTTAAAAGATAAAATGATATGCATAATTTGTTTTGATTGATGTATAACCACCTGAAATAAGAGCTGTGTTTTTGTTACCTTAGAATGAGACTTTAATATCCAAAAGACGCTGCAGCTCCTCTTAAACAGTCCATGTTGAACCACCATGTTTCTACACACCGGCTCTGGATTTCATATTTTTTTCACGCCTTTCATGGCCACCATAGTTCGTCCTTCACGCTAGAAGGGAGAGGGTGAGGTGACACTGGTCCTTTGAGTATTTGTTGAAGCTTTGGGTGAATGTTAGCTGCAAAGGCAAACACATCTTTTATTTTATTTGTTGTGAATATTCCCTAGAAATGATCACTTCAGCACTTTATGCTTCAGATAGAGTCTGAAATACAGCAGAACAGAAGTGTTCACATATTTCATTTACATTAAAGGCAGATCTTAGTCTGGGCAGTCTTACTGCGGTATAATGAGCCCGATAAAGAACCTTAAAGTGAATTAAGCCGAGGTCAGTCTTTCATCACATATATCCATCACAACCAGATCTAATCCAGGATTCCTGATATATGAAAGTAATAAACAAATTGGAGGTAGAGAACGCCTCGTCATAATCGTCCCATCAACCGTCCAAGTGTGTAGGAGAAGCTACGGTGGCCTGAAGAGGTCAAATTACAACCACACGGGAGGCCTGTTGAAGTTCTTTTAGATACGGATAGTTAGAGATTAGATATTCTGTAAAACTATAGATCATAGCAAATGTCATTGTTACTTATTCTGCGCTGTGTTGGTGCAACTGGCAAACACTTCTTCTTCTTCTTCTTCTTCTTCTACGTGCTCTGGGATACTGTAACAAACATGGCGGCACAAGATGGCGGACTCCGTGTAAGAGGACCCGCTCTGTATGTAGATATAAAAGGGTAATAATACGATAATAAAACATAACTATTTGTTTTTTAAGGTGATTACAGTGCTTTATTAGACCATCCAGCATCATGAAGTGCTTTAATGCGGACTGAAGAATTTCAAACTGAATTCATCTTTTCATACCCAAATTTGAGCCGACTCACTTTTCTTCTCTGAGAAGTCAAATAAACATCAACCACTAAAACTAATTCTTCTGTTCTGGAATGCGAGTAAATAACTATAATTTGACGTCTTAATCAATAAATAATAATGTGCTTTAATATTTTTTCAGGGTTTTTTTTTTGTAAAACAGTAAATTTAATCATTAAAAATCTCATTTTGTTTAAAGATCTTCTACATATTGATGTATTAACCATTACAGAAACATAAAAAATGTTAATTTAGGACAGCTGTGACATAAACATTGGGTGGTGGTCTAATAAATTTGTTAAGCCCTGTACATATCACTGAAAACATAGTTATGCATGTTATATTTCAGTTCTAGCTAATAGATCATCTTTAAAGTTACACACTGAACCTTTAATATATCATAATAAAGCAGCAGAGAGAATAATAAGAACATAATGTCATACTTCACACAGCTAATGTAACCTATAGGCCAGTGTGTTGCGTCCTAACAGAGAGTGTGACATGGTTTTTATTGGTGGTGCTAATGGAGTCCTGCTCCCTCTCCTGGAGCTGGAGGCTATCATGAGTGTCTGAGAGCAGAGAGAGCTCAACTCTTGGGATTCTGAACACATCGAGCACTGACAAGAAGCACTCACCGAGTCTCTCTCATGCTCTCTGTTCAGAAATGTTTTTTTCCTCCCCCTCTACTTAACTCTCTCTCTCTCCACCACCACCATCTCCACGCTTTCATAATTCCCTTCAGAGCAGCCAGTTCCCATCTGTGCTGTGCATGCCTTTCACATGTGTCAGTGTGGTTGCAGGTGTGTTCATGAGTGCACATGCTCATTGAGAGCCTTTCTTTGCTTGATACATGTTGGGGTTGTTTGCATACCTGCCAACATTTAGATTCATACAGGAGGTTTTATCGGTGATAGTAAATAAGTAAGAGCTAACGTTAAGTTAGCTGGCCCCATCTGCCCGGAGCAGCTGCGCACACACACACACACACACACACACGCCCCTTGAATCCGGTTATGGGTTGCCAGGTTGTGATGGCAGATGGGTTGATTGATTCTGTGCGTTTCGTAGACGCTCTGGCAACTCACGTTACAACAGACAAACATGCAAAACTTCTGGACCCCTGCACGACAGTCATTCATGCTAAAGTTGGAGGGCCATGCAAATTACGGGAGAGCAAACAAAACAGGAGAAGAGCGCTGAGAGATCTGGGTCCTTGTGTTTTCGTCTGTTATTGTGGGCCTTGTCCTTGTGTATTCTAACAATTAGACTTGTTTTGGGGGGGTGGTTTTAATTGTATCCCCACTGTTTGGATTCAGTTTGGAAAAACCCTCGAGTACAGAGCTTTTGCTGCTAAATACAACCATTTGTAGCCGCAAATGCTCCGTCCTCGTTTGATATAATGCTTATGAATAAACCTTTACTTGTGGTTGCAGCAGAGCTCCATTACTCCTCTGTTAGAAATTACAGTGGCGGCGAACAATTTTCCTGTTTTCTAGCTTCAATTAGAGACGCAGATGGTTAGCTGGTACGAAGATATAGGGACCTCAACTGATGCTTATATGATTATATGTTATATGCTCACTGTTATATGTTCTAACAACGCCATGTACACCTGGATACATTACCTGGAAAATGGTATCTAAACCTTTGTGCTTACTGGTATTAATTTAGCATTCTCGTCAGCAAACATGGCATGTCCCGTCGCCTGTAGCTTCTGTAGTCTGTTCGCTGACTCTTGCTTTCACACCTGGCTGAGATCCGATCACATTGCAACCCAGAACAGTTCCAGATGTGATCCAGATACAGAAAGTATTAATCCAGTAAACACTTTCACTTTTACTTACTCCGTTTTCTCTCTCTCTGTCTCTCTCTCTCTCTCTCTCTCTCTCTGTGTCGCTCTTGTTCTCTCTCAGGTGGCTCAATGGCCCGAAAAGGAAGAGGAAGAACAGCCAATGTTCGGTGAAGAGTATGACTGGTGAGTAACTGATGGGTGGTGTTATGATGATGGGTGGAAGGGAGGGGGTCTCTCAAGTGGCAGCTTGGAAACAAAACCTCCACCTGAATTTTTAAGCCTCTTCAGGGAACACAGCCTCTTCCTTCAGAGAATAAAAGCTCTCTGAGCGCAGCCAGTCATTTTGAAAATCGCTTTCCCCAGCATTCTGTTGAGCTACGTTTGATACATCTTTGGATTATTTTTTTGAGAAGGAAAATTGGAGCTGTCAGTCTCGCCACAGTGAATGCAGGCAGCCGGGAGACTGCACAGAAGCTCATGGTACATGATTCATTGCTGCCTTGTGCACATTACGCTTTCAATTTGTCACCTCCAAAGAGGAAAAATAAAACATCTTGGCAACTGTCATCAATAAACGAAAGCCTTCTGCTCTGTCTGCTTTCTTGTCGGACGCAGAGCGTTGTCTGAGTGACAGCTCCAAATCCCCCGAGCTTAAAGACGCGAGTAAAGAAAGGGAGGAGAGGGATATTGAATGAGATAAGGTGGGAGGAACACCAACATAAAAATCTAGTCTGCAGGATGGTTGATTTGGCGTTTATAAAAATCTGTCCCTCACACCGGTCCTCCACATGTTCACCTCTCCCAGCAGGCTTGTAGCCTGCCGCTCTGCATCACTGCTGGAATCTTGTAGCATATTCCACCTGCCATGGCCCATTTGAACTGGGAAAGTATGACAATATGTCTGTCCGAGGAGGGGGGGGGTACGGGATCGAGTTGCAGACAGTGTAATGATGTCAGAAAGCAGACCCCTCGACCAGACTTTGGACGCTTCAACAGGCTTTCAAGGACACGAAGGAGTATTTGTCTAACATGCATTGATATTGATTAGCAGCTGAGAAGCTAGACACCAAAAACCAGAGCTGAAAACTTGACTTCAAATTCATGCTGGGCTCAAAAACTCATTATTTTCATGCAGCTATGATAATCTATCCGTTTTTATAGTAACAGAAGGACAAAGAGACAAGAGTGTACAGTGTATAGTTTCTTGTATCCTGATGTTCTCAATGTTTACAGTGTCAGATGTCGCCTCACTGTGCTGTTGTCATGTCAGGACGTCGGCAGAAACAATCCTGAGACTCCTTCAGGGACCCGATCCGTCCCATACTGAGTCTGATCTGATCCACACACACTTTGATACAAAAAAAATGGCAGATGTTATGTTGGAGGAAACTTGTGAAGACAAAATATTTATCTTGACTCAAGCCACAGTAGAAAAATCTCTCTTCCCTTTCCTGGGTTTTTGTTGGTGGAAGTATTGTAGGGCCCCGTTATGGGAGGGGCCGGTAAGGAGCCAGAGCCAGAGAGCTGCAGCAGTATTGATTTTGGGCTTGGCTTCCAAACACAGCCACAACAGGCTGGCTCAGAGATCCGGCTGCTGCTGCTGCTGCTGCTGCTGCTGTTTGCCCTGCCAACACACCGGAGCTGACATTTTTCCTATATGATCGTTCTCTGATGCCCTTGTTATCTTTCCAGGCCTGTTTCTTCTCTCCCTCCTCTTACCTCCCCTCTTTTCTCCTCCTCCATTTAATGTGTATTTTTTTTGTTGTCTGAAGGATAGAGTTTCATTATTCTTCTCTCCTCTCTACTATCAAATGCACTTGTGCAATTTGGTCTCCAGTTTTCTTGTCAACAGACAGAGCCTGAGCTCTTTAACAGTATATAAAAAACAAAGTATCACTCGTGCCCCTTTGGCACTCTTTGCCGTCACTCCTCCTCCTCCTCCTCCCTCCTCCTCCTCCTCCTCCTCCTCCTCCTCCTCCTCCTCCTCCTCCTCTTTTTTTTCTCTCTCTTTCCCACCATCCTCCTCTCGCCCTCCCCCCTACTTCTATAAAATCTGTAACAAGGCCAAAAGGCAGAGCCCAACTGACACTGCCAGTCACAGCTCTCACCACGCCTTGGTACACACACACACACACACACACACACACACACACACACACATAACATGAGAACGTCACACACATGTACATACAGAGTGCAACGATCTGTGTGTGCGTGTGTGCGTGTGTGTGTGCGTGTGTGTGTGTGTGTGTGTGTGTGTGTGTGTGTGTGTGTGAGTGTGTGTGTGAGTGTGTGTGTGTGTGTGTGTGTGTGTGCGTGTGCGTGTGTGTGCGTGTGTGTTCGTACTCCAAACACCCACGTTGGTGTATTTATTTGTGACTTGCAGTGTACCATCTCCTCCCCCTCCTGGTGTCTGAGCTATATGTCATACGAAATGCCTGGAAAGCTTCTCTTTCCTGTGTTGTCTCTCCGCGCTCCTTCCCTTCAGTCTCACTAGTGTTGCAGGCCGTATGGAAAAAGAACAAATTGTACTATTCCCAAGTTTAACTCGAGAAGAAGAAAGGCTGCAGAGGGAGGAAGAAGAGTCCAAATACTGGACTGTATATTTATACACGACTGAGTTAATAAAAAATAGATATAATTAAAAATAGATGTTTGTTTTTTACCTTTGCTGTCACCATTAAACATTCAGGACTTCATTTTAGGTGTTGTTCAGCATCAGTCGGTCTATTAAAAGACAATCAGTTAAAAAGAAATTAAAAGAGCGGCTGCTCCTCTGTCAGAGCCGACATTTGGTGCACAGATTCTGCTTTTAGAAGAAGGTACGGTAAAGGGAGCGAGGCGGTCGCGGTGGGAACTGACCAGAGTCATCGCGTGGGTGGGTGTGGTAGAAATTTGCTAAATGTATCTGGAATATATCTGAGATGTCTGTTTGTTGTATATGTTGGAGGAACTATAGAGTGTTTAAAGGTGCCCTGTGTGGAGTTTTCCTGTAAACAAACAAAAAGTCTGTTTACATTCAGCAAAAAACCTCGAGGCCGCGACAAATGTGCTGAATCCATTTTCCTCCTCTGGTTTTTAAAAAATATTGTTTGCATCCAAGTTTGCTCGCAGTCTTTTTCTTCAGTTACTTTGCTGCGTTACCACCACCAGCTGTCAATCATTGGAACTGAGAGTGATTAATGTTGTCCTTGTGCACCTGTAAGACACAAACAAAAAGTTCTCCATAGTTCTTCTGCAGGATCCTTGTTAGAAAAGTCTGGATTGTGTTGCTGACTCTACTGGGGATGCAACTGAAACAACTTTAGTCAAACCTTGTTAAGAGAATAAAAATAAGATCATCCGTCACATCGTGTCACTCTTGTTCACTTTTCTTGAGGCTGTTTGTCAGGAAAAGTTTGACTATTGCTAAAAGTTTTAAGAGATTTCCTTTAAAATATTTTATCCAGATCATTTGTGGAAACTCAGTCGCTGATCACATCTATCTTCACTTTTTATTTAGGTCGTGTCTTTAATGCAGAGCTTAAAGTTCTGCACTAAAAACAGAATAAATTATAAATAACAGAATAAAAGCGCACAATAAAATGAAACGACATCAAACAGCAAGAACAGGTGTGATAAGAACAAGAGAAAATGTGGAAATTAAAAAATAAACCATAAGAATAAGACAGTATGTCAAAGATTAGACGTAAACAAAGTAAAGTGACAGTTAATTAAAGGCAACGTTGAATTAAAACATACTTTAATGTTATTTGGGAGAGTTCTTTGGTTATAGTGCTTCTTCTGTACAAGATCTGCTTAATTTCTTTATTATTTTGACCCAGTTTTTTATTCACAAATCCAAATTTATGAGCAACTGTCGCCAAGTGCTCGCTCCGTTTGACAGAGTACCATCTAGACCTGTTCTATGGAAAATGTTAATCCTCTATCTGAATACACAGATGAAAAAAACTTTAACGTATAATTATTTTAAGTTTACAAGAGGTTTATCTACAATTTTTATTATTTGTCTGTTTTTTTATTGCATTTTTTACTCCCCCTGGCGTCTTTGTGATTACAGACTCTGTAACTGTGCACACAAGATGTTTGTACAGGACCGGCTCCAACTGTTTTATGTTAATGTGACGATTGTGTTCAGGCATGTTAGGAACAACGCTCGTCATTCCCATAATGTCGTGCTCAGTTCTAGCTCGCTTTTACTGTCTTACTTTAGAAGATTCACGTATTTCACATCACCTGAAAGCTTCTTCAGGTGATGTGAGAAAATAAATGCAATGACAAAGGACGTCTGCAAGCTCATAATTCTAGTTTTCAGTGTGTTTATGGTGCGGTGTAAGGACTGTAGAACATCTTCATGATGATAAAATCCAGATTATTGTCTGACTTTGTCTTTTCCTTTGCGTCTCTCTCTCTCAGGGTACATCCCCAGCTACCTCGAAAAGGATGAGCCATGTGTGGTGTGTGGTGACAAGGCCACAGGTTACCACTACCGCTGCATTACCTGCGAGGGCTGCAAGGTACACACACACACACACACACCCAGAGACACAGCAGGTTCATAACCCACATTATATCTGCCAGAAAACCTGATCTGAGACCTCTGAGGTCACCTGCTTGTGCACACACATAGACACACACACACATACACAATGCGAAACAATTGCTTCAAAGTGAATCTGCACAAACACACACCAAGGTCACAGCAGACACATTGTGTGCAGCCACAGAAAGATGACATGTTGACATGTTTGTATAGACGCTGTCAGTCCGTCACGTCAGCTCTCTTCGCTGTCAGCGGCTCGTGTGATCGGAGACCTGCGGCGTCTCTTCCTCCTCATCATGTTTGCTCGTCAATGACATGTGATACCCGAGGCGCCGCTGAAGGGATTGTGATTAAGCTTTGCGAGCGCCGATGTGTTTGACGCGCGATTGATCGAGCTGCCAATTGAAGGCGTCAGAGTCCTGCTGATTATTTAACTTATCAATATGAGGAATGCAGAGATTTAACACTTTTAATCTAATAATACACTCGTAAAAAATGAATTTAATCCCAGCTACAGTTTGTTCAACTCACTCCGACACTGTTGCCTTCAGCGTGGATGTTAATGTTTAGTAGAAAATGAGGCCCAGACCAAATTACAACACACTTTAGATTCAAGATTTTATGTCTGCATCAGTTTGATAAGACAGAAGGAGCAGCGGTGGTGCTTACAATGTCTTTTCTCTTTGACTCCTGTCTCTACGCCCCTCCCTTTCACCTCCATCCCTCCCTCACCGTCCTCCTCCTCCTCCAGGGTTTCTTCCGTAGGACCATTCAAAAGAACCTCCACCCCTCTTACTCCTGTAAGTACGATGGCTGCTGCATCATCGACAAGATTACCCGCAACCAGTGTCAGCTCTGCCGCTTCAAGAAGTGCATTGCAGTGGGCATGGCCATGGACTGTGAGTGCTGGACCTGCGCATTTATACACACACAGACTTAAACACAGATTTAAAATGTAAAAGAACGTCGTTGCACCTTCAGATGTAGTTGCGTAGTCTCGCTTATAGCTTCTTTTAATGTTTGATCACATTGTAGAGAAGTTAAGGTCACATTTCATGTTGTAAAACTCAAGAAGAAGTGCAGAAATAAACTTTTTATAGAAGGTTTGTGTAACTGTAACTACTTTAAGCAACATGCAAACTAATTATCTTCCTCCATCTGCTCTCAGTGGTGCTGGATGACTCAAAGCGGGTGGCTAAACGGCGTCTGATCGAGGAGAACAGGGAGCGACGCAAGAAGGAGGAAATGGTGAAAACTCTCCAGAACCGTCCAGAGCCAACGGGGGACGAGTGGGAGGTGATCCACCTGGTGACGGAGGCCCACCGACACACCAACGCTCAGGGCGCACAGTGGAAACAGAAGCGCAAATTCCTGGTAAGAAAAAAACAATCACTCAAAGCAAGTTCTGACACACGTGTCGGATTATAAAAGGATCATTCCAGTTTATATTTTTATAGCTCAGGGTTATTAAAATTAACCGCTGGGAGCAGCCAGATCACTGAAGCCAGATATTTAAACCACACCACAGGTTTGGCAGGTACTTCACCATCTCCTCTTCCAAATACCTGGAGGTTTGTTTTTAAAACTGATCTCATCAGAACTTGTTTTTCCTGCCACATCAACATCAACGCTGCCAGATTTCACTGATGAATCTGCACAATGTTATCACACCTGACGGATAAAACCTTCCTCTGAAAAAGCAATAAACAAAAACAGATCAGACGATAAATTCTATTTCCTGTTTTTAAAAACGCGTTAAAGGTTAAAGCAGCGACCACAGGGGTGATTCACGCAGTAAACTGAGCTTAAGTGTTTGTGCTTCGGTTTTCCTGCTTTGAATCAAACAACAGAACAAAATGGAGCATGCGAACATGCATGCATCTTTCCTCACTCTCAGAGTTTGTTTTTATCTCTCTGTATTCCCCGCTGTCTGTTTTTGTTTTTCTGTCGGTATTCCATGTTTTTTTCCACCATTTGTTGGGTTTATTCATCGTAATCCTTCTGGGCTTCTAACCAGACCTAATTCCCTTCATACTTTTCATTCACACCTCGACTATCTCTCTCGTCTTAATCTCCTCCCCGTCTTCATTTCTTCGTTTCCTCTCTCACTGTCCCTCAGAGTCTACCCTTTCTTCCCGTCTGTTCTCCGTGAGCTTCCTCCTTATCTCAGCGAGTGCAAATCCTCAGTCATGAGTGCTCATCTACGAGTTTGGCAGGGATGCTGAAAGTCAAGAGTTTCTCCCTCTCAAACTGTCTTCCCCGTAGCGCTCAGATTCATCCCGGACAGGCGTCCCTGTGAGGGGGTGGGGGGGTCCCTGCCTTGTATCTTCCTCCTGTCTCGCACAAACAGGCCAGACGGTGAGCTCATGTTTTGGCTCGGGATTATCTGAGGTACTTACCCAGTTTTTAAAAGCAATTTCACAGCAGCGCCGTGGACCAGAGCTCACGCCCAAATCAAGGGGCTTTATTTAAAAAAGAAGAAGCGCGGACCTGCGAGGTGTAGGTGGGTGTTAAGATGTGAGAGATGTGGGGGGTTCATCCGGAGAGGGGTTGAAAGCACTTGTAGTGGTGTAGCGGCAAGTATTGTGGACGGAGTTGCTAGGCAACAAGGAGGACGTTGGCCAGGTGTGATGGGGAAGTGGGCCATGTGGGGATAACATAGGTGAGGAGGTGTGAAGAGAAGAAGAAGAAGAAGAATTTCCTGCAAGATAAAAAATTGTAACCTGGTTTTTTAGATCGCGTTATCGACGTGACATGTCTGCTCTCACCTCATGAATCATAACTTAGACGCAGGATTAAAACTACAGTGAGTGAGTAAAGGTTAGTATTAAGAAACATATTGTATTATTGTATTAAGCCAATCTCTAGAGCATATCCAGGATTTAATAAACCCGTGCAGCTGTGAAATACTGTATAAAAGCCCTGAGCTGGGTTCATCTAAAAGGATAAACACTTCTATTTCACACAGGCTTCACCCACTAACGGGGCTCTGGAGGCTGTAGCCGCTGAACCCTGAATATCTGAATTTACATGCTAAGCCGACCAAGATGAGCCCTTTTCGGTCCTGTGGGGACGGCAGCAGTGACACCGCTCCTCACACGTCATACTTTAGCTGCCAAATGACTGCTCACTCGAGGGTGACTCTGTTCAACGATGCACTGATTGCAGTAAGCTCTGCGTCAAGTCAAGCAAAGGACGATATAGAGTTTGTGGTAAAGGGGAGGAAGAATGAGGTGACCTACATTTGTAAAGTTCGATACGTCGATCAGCCAGCGTGTTGCTGCTGTGTGTGTGTGTGTGTGTGTCAGGCCTGAAAATATACTGAAAATAAGCACACCCAGTCAACTGTGAATGAACGAGAGAAAGAATACCAGGACTTCATGAAGATGTGCAGAGATACAAATCAATACGACACAGCAGAAAGGACGCAACCTCACGTCGGGGAGCGGTTAGCACTGTCGCCTCACAGCAAGGAGGTTCCTGGTTCGAACCTCAGCTGGGGTTTGCATGTTATTCCTGTGTCTGCGTGTCCAAAGGCATACGACTCTAATTGGTGACTCTTAATTACTGAGTGTGTGAATGGTTGTTGTTCTCTACGTGTCTTGTGATGAGCTGGCGACTTGTCCGCTGCTGGCATAGGCTCCAGCCCCACCGTGACCCTGATGAGGATGAGCGATTACAGAAAATGGATGATGGATAATTTATCAATATCGTGAGCATCTCCCATCACAACACTTCATCCCTGTGGTTAGACTTTGATGTGGGCTGGACTTTTGAGACATTTGGTCTCAAATCTTGCAAGTCCCATGTTGTCTTTTCTTGGACAAGTCAAGTTGAGTCCTTAGTTAAGACACTGCAGTCAGTTAACAGCAGTGTCCGGCCTTTATAACGAGAAAAGAACATTTAATTCAGCCATTTGGGTTGATTAGTGATGTCAGTCGTTTTCTATCATCAGTCCTCACAGACAGTTAATGATCCGAACGAGTCTAAAGATGACAAAGTTTGTTGTTGCTGTCAGAAATGTTTGTCGAGCAGGTCTTGCGTTCGTCAGTTGTCCTTTTTTCCTTAATGTGAAACTCAAAGCGATGACTCTTGGCGCAGGCATGAGGACGATGATGATCTGATCTGATAAATACTCCGTCAGATACAGTCACAAGGAGCTCGAATGACAGCGTAATCATCCAATCATGACAATGCCATCCCCAGTGTGCGCTCGCATGACAGCTAACGTTACACACACACACTGGTAATGTCAACACTGACGACAATGAACATTTTTAATATTTAATATATGTCTTTAAATTTAAAGATGGACACAGACGAGTCTTTTAATCCCCCCGGTTCAGATCTCTGCATGACACACACACACACACACACACTGTGGAAGTATCAGATTTAGGTTGTCAGGTCCTAAAGAGCTCCGTGGTTTGGACATTTCACAGCTGCGACACCACATAGAAGCCGCTCCACTCGTGCGTCCTGCCCGTTGTGTTATTTGGCCAGATGCGTCCGAGCCCTCGTCTTTACACACACGCTGGTTTGAGTTACAGTCAACAGTGTGTTCTCTTTCTCACACTTTGCGGTCAGGCATCTGGAATCAGCTTCTAATGGAGAGAGATTCAGCTCATACAGCTGTGTGCGTACGTGCATGTCCACACATCTGTGTAGACGTAGTCCTAATTACGCGAGACATTTGTATGAAATAATTGTATTGAAATCCTTCATGATTAGCGCGTCAGCCTTCTCATTATACCGTACGTGACTTTTATAGAAGTAAACAACAACAACATTCCAAAACATGGGCAATAAATGATTAATCATGAATGCAAATGAGTTAATTTAATCATTTACTGACGTGCAGGATGCTATCCATGCTAGTTCCTGCAGTCCACACTTCATGCTCCAGGCTTTTATTTAATTTTCCAGGCCAAGTGGAGCATAAACTCTGCTGGCAGCCTTTCAAATCACACAAATCTCTTACTTTCAGTAGACTGCGAACTCGTTACCTTTATCTACAGTCGTTCGCTGTTTGTTTCAAGCAACACGAGGCAAATAGGACAGCTCGGCCGGCCGGTTTAAAATATCGTGCTCAGCCATGTGCGTGGAGGACATATGGTTTTGCTTGAACGCAGACGTTCGGAAAACATCAGCGCATTTGAACCACATACCTGCAGTGCTGCAGTCGTGCAGTGATCTTATCGCCCTGTCATGCAGTGCACTCTTCTGTGCCGTGTATTTGAACATATTATTACCAGACGATTTATATCAATACTTGTGTTGGGGAAAAACAACCTGGGGTTCAGATGTCTATATTTCATCGTCATGAGTGTGTGTTGGGATTTTTTGCACTGAAATTCAGTTTGGAAAGAGATATCGATGAACAGCTCGATCAACCCCCCCCGATATCACTTTACACTATATAATATGATATGTTATTGGACAGTAAAGGCCAAATTCCACCGGCCGCCGGACCTAATCGTAGCCGCTCCAGTCAATGTTTCAAACCCCAACGGTCCCGTTACAGAAGCAGCTCTCTGCTCGACTCCACCGATAATACGTGTAGAGCGGCCACTATCTATTAAAACGGCTGCTAAGAGGTGAAGTAGGCTCGTCCTGTGACGCGTTCAAATCCACAGTAACTTAAATTAAATCGGATTCCTGCCACCAAGTGCCCCAGAAAAGGTGTGTGATCTAAACAAATACATAACTCAGACTATATACACATATTTTGGCTCCTACAACGCGGTTGTTCTATTTTTGACGGACGCCGCGAGCAGCCTCCATCAATCTGCACAGAGCAGCTCGAGCTGACAGGAAGTCAGACACAGAAACAGCACAGACAATCCGGTCGGTTTTCAAAATAAAACACTGTGCAAACTTCTCGTTCTCGCTCATAAAAACAGACAAAAGACAAACAGTTTAACTACGTCGCATATTTACATATTTAGAAGCACATAAATCAGAAAAATGACCAAATCTGAGCAAGTTAACAAAGTCTGGCGCTTCACTTCTGAAGTGGTTTGAAGGCGTGTGGACAACAGACCAAACAAAGCATTGTGGCCGCAACCTGACGGAGACATGCCCGGTGGGGTTTCAGTGTAAGGATCTAACTTTCCTCCCGTCTTCCTGTGACGCGGTTTCACTGCTCAGTGATATTTTCTGCCAAAGTTGCACAACACAGTTAATGTTATGAATTAAAAAATGGATTTTAATCATGTAAAGCATGAACCAAGTGTACGGTTCATAGCACATCCATCAGCCAGAAAAAACATATTGGACCTCATTTCTCCTTTTCGGCTCTGCTGGAACAAACTGCAGCACTAATCCATCTGATAAAAGGTCAAGAGTTGAAGCTCGCCACATAACTGATGAGACTGCAGTAAAAAACGTTTTCCACCCTCATCTCCTCTCTCGGGAGTTCGTGTCAAAGTCCAAATATCTTTGCCTCTTTTGGGATTCATCGCGAGCCGTTTCTTCGTTCTATAAGTTCCAGGAAAGAGTTTCTCGAGGAGATCCGTGCTATCTCTCGATGTTTTGTCTCTCTGACCGACCAGCCTGTGCAGCAGCAAAGACACTATCCCCCTCCAGCTCTGCGGATGTACTGTAGCCAAATGCTTTTCTCTCTATACCACCCAGATGGCCGTGCAGTTAATAAACAAACATTAACAATTGCAGGAAAATCACATTAGTCCATATGAAAAGACATATGAAGCCCACAGGCGTGAGACGTGGAGGACATTTACAAAAACAACCATGCACACCATAATCACACACATTTATGTAACTGCTTGTGTGAAGTAACAGAACTCCAGCAGCAACACTTACTGAGGTTGAAGTTCCCATGAAATGGCGTACAAACTGCAGTTGAAGGACGGTCTGAGTCATCCACAGACTTCATTTAAAGACTGCATTCTACTGAAGAAACAGTCTCTATGAAAACATGTGTTGACAATGAAGTCTGTGGTTTATTGCAAGTTTCTCTGAGCGCCTCTATTGTGTCTGGGTTGATGCAAAAATCTCAAATATCTCAAACCTGGACAAATCAAAATGTTTTAAAATCTCAGTGCCACTGGACGTAAGTGAAAAAATGCTGCTAGATGTCGTACTGGAGCACAAACGATTGGGCGCTACAGTTCACCAGACTCCATTGACAAAAACAGTCATTTTACCTCACAGATAATCGTAAAAAAGATACTTCGAACTGGACAGAAACAAAATAAAACTCACCAAAAACCATCTTTGTTAGTCTTTCCAACAGTCACCAAGACTTTTTAGCGTTTATCAAATGAATCATTGAGTCACGGATGACAATGATGAAGTTGCGACAACGTAGCTAATCCCAGGGGACGGGCGCACCTATCAAGGTACGCCTCCCAAAAAAAAGAATGTTTCTGTCACAGACAGGCCCAAAATGTTATTATTCTAAGTGTCTGACAACATTATGGACATAAACCTTTTGTTTAACCAGAAACAGACGTTCAGTTGTTATCGCTGGACACCAGACACCATCGACCAAAAAAGTTAATTTTATCTTGAGGATCATCATAACATCATAACTTAATTCAAAGTGGACAGAAACAAAATATAACTTAGCAGAATAGTCACAGTCTTAGTGAGTCTTTCCACAGTCTTTACAACAAAAACTGAACCGTGGTTTGGTGGAAATAAATCCATAACTGGCTGACGTAGATGAGCCGTTTCAGTCGTGCAGACAGAGTAAGTGTGACGTCATTCTCTTTGTATTCACATTTTAAGTCTCATATATAACCTTCAAAACGTCTGTGTTCATTCGTGTCGTCTGTGTCTTGTTTGTGACTCGTGACACGCTGCTGAACCTTTGTCTTGCGGTTTGTTGTCATGCTTCTCCGCATGAGAGTGTGGCATGCATTCAGCGAGTCTGAACCTCAGCGGCTCTCTCCAGAGAGATATTTACTCAGCACTGAAATGAAAAATGCCACTGACCTCCGCCAGTGAAACCAATGCTTTGTTTTGGCTCTGACATGACAAGAGTTGCAGTCCATCAAAGTTATTATTACGATTATTTAAATTTTTCCGTAATTGCTCGGCACTCGGCTGCACAGCAGAGGATTGGCTGAGTTCACGCTGATTTATGCAATTTCTCTCCCTCTGGATTCTGATTGATGGTTTCTTGCGCGAGGTGATTATTTCCACACTTTTATCTCATCCCATTTATTGTTGAAGCCCAGCCTGAATAAATGACTTCAGCCTTGACACTCACTTTATTCAGAGGAGCGTGAAACAACATTTTTCATAGTCACAGCCACGATTCACACAACTTTGTAAACATATGTATTACTGATCTGCAGTTTCCTCGCTGCAGCCCTCCTCTAAGTAACCGCTATCTGTCTGCTGATACGTCCCATTCCTTTCACAGAGCACAATCTGCTGTCCTTATCTGATAAATTGGTTTTAATTTGTCTCCCAAGGCAAGTGAGCACTTTGTAGAGAACAGCAAAGAGCCTCTAAAACTGTTTAAAACTGAGTTTCTTCTGTTATATTTTACTCAGAGTCCTACGCCGCAGCTCTTATCGATTCTCCTATAATCTTATTTTATTCTCTTTAAGCTCATCAGTTCGAAGAACACACCCAGAACAACTTTTAACTGTTCCAGCTGTACTTTACTGTCATATCGCAGTACACTTTGTTCATTTACTCAATCGTGGCACGTGCAGCAAATCATCTATTTGTGTTCAACGTAATCGCTGTGAAACAATCAGGAAATGACTTTTTGTGTCGCCGATTAACCGGCTTTAGCGAGGACGGCGCTCGCTCACTCTCATTCACTGTCTGTGTCACTCAACCACTGCTCTCAAACCTTGGACACAAACCAAATTAAATAAATTGAGAGTCAGACTCAGATTTAGAAGCTGGTGCATGAAATAACCAAAGTCAGAACACTACAGGTAGAGTATCAGAGTTTAGCGCTCAGCCTGTTGGTTCCTACTGAAGGCGTGAATCTTTAAAAGCAGGTCACAAATGTATAGTTTCATTTCAGTAAACAGTTTAACAGTTTGACACTGACAAACAGGAGGTAATGGTTCATTTCTTGGAGGCTGTTTTCAGCCGTGCAGGTGCTCTTGTGAGTATTTACAGCAGCAGTATGGTGTATGTGAGATTGAGTGTTCATTGTGATGAAGGATCGTGTCAGCAGGTGCAACATTGTGACTTGTTGATGTGAATTTAATAGTTTTTGGACAACAGTGGAGCTCTAGGCACAGAGGAAGGAGATGTATCCGGCTACACAGATGATATTTATTAGGAAGATCAGTTTGTCTCTAATCAACCACCCACATTTGTTTCCCCCCCATGCAGCCAGACAAAATTGGCCAGTCCCCGGTCGCGCCCACGTCGGACGGAGACAAGGTGGACCTGGAGGCCTTCAGCGAGTTCACCAAGATCATCACTCCTGCCATCACCCGTGTCGTCGACTTTGCCAAAAAACTGCCCATGTTCTCCGAGGTGAGTGCCGGCTAATTGTCTCGAGGCTCAGAGGGCGAGTGTGGGAGTCTGACGGATGCAAAGAGCACAGCCAGGCTCCTGTCATAATGTGAGTTGAGGAAATGTGTGATTTAGGAGGTGAATTTGTAGAATTAGCAGCTCTGACAACGTGTTACAAGAGTCATGATCAATATTTACAGCATACTCTGGTAAAAGACGTTTATCATGGAAGATTTTGAAATACAGAAGGAAGCCACAGGTTAATATGCAGATTGTTTCCACTCACAGTGGATGTGTCGATTGGGAAATAAACCCTGAAGAAGCTTTTGTTGCCGGTGACAATCAGAGAAGCACTTTGGCTCCCGTCTGCCCCGCCTTAATTAGTTACCAGCATGTAATCATGTTTCCTGTCGCCGCTGCTTGTAATGAGACCTTGTGTGATTGGATAATTATTGGGGTGGCCGAGTTACTGTCTAGTGGGACAGCTGCAGTGTGTGTGTGTGTGTGTGTGTGTGTGTGTGTGAGAGTGAGAGAGTGTGTGAGAGAGAGAGCAGTGTCTAATGAATTCACAGAAGAGGAAAAGTTGTAACTTTAATCCATTACTGTTTAGAACATAAATCACAGATACTTTTAAAGCAGCAGTATTTATAATATATTTTAAAGTAAAATCCATTCAGGGTGTTTTATTATGACGGATACTATTATTCAAATGAGCGTTTAAACCAGATTATACAACAAGTAGTTCAAACCAAGCAATCTGAGCGGTCAACTGGACGTTTGGAACGCGCTCAAATCAGCATGACAGCAGCATCACTCTGCCATCTCCACATCATCACACCCTGAAAATATAGAACATGTAAATAACATGTATACCTCATTAATACAGGTGTGTACCTCGTTGATACAGGTGTGTACCTCGTTAATACAGGTGTGTACCTCGTTAATACAGGTGTGTACCTCGTTGATACAGGTGTGTACCTCGTTAATACAGGTGTGTACCTCGTTAATACAGGTGTGTACCTCGTTGATACAGGTGTGTACCTCGTTAATACAGGTGTGTACCTCGTTAATACAGGTGTGTACCTCGTTGATACAGGTGTGTACCTCGTTGATACAGGTGTGTACCTTGTTTGTGTGCAGCACATTGGAGCTCAACAGTTCAGTGATGCAGAGAAAATGTCGTTTTTGAAGACTAAAGGTGGACTAATCTGGACTGCAGAGGAATATTTCATTAGATAAAAACATGATGTGATCTTTGTTCAACACATTTTGACTTTTGGACTTAAAACGTTGTGGAGTTATTGGAAATGTTTGGATCATCCTCCATCAGCTGTGCTGCTGAGTCGCGAATATAGCAGTATTAGCTTAAAGATAAATGTGAAGTTCACGGACTGAGGAGATAAATCTGTCCATGAAAAATGATCTTTTACAGCAGATATCTTCGTCACTGCAAGACTGAACCAACAGAGCAGTTTAGTGTTTATATGTGTGTAATTATTCAGTTTGGGAAACTCCACAAATGTCAGTAGTCTGCGACTAGAAAGCATCTCCGTTGCAGGTTGTTCCTCAGGTTCGGACTACTTGCTGGAGTAGTAAACTGTGTTACATATAAGAGGCTACTGCTGTGACTGATTGTTTTCCAGATATAAGTCAGACTCCATAGAAACTGTGATCCCGAACAGAAACAGCGAGTAAAATAAATGTTTATTTGAAGCGCAAATTGCCCCCAAATATGAAAAATTTAAGTTGGTAATTGTTGTATAATCACAATATTACCTTCAAGGCTGAGCTGTAACTTATTGACACTTCAGTGACGCTGACAGACTTTAAATAAATTCCTCCTCCTGCTGCTGGATAATAATTTTAGAGCTGAAGAAACTAAACAGCAGCAGATAACGACACAGAGCTTTAGATAATCAGATATGTTTAATGTTTTTATCACAATATTATGTTGCGAAAGGAGCTTTTTTAATCAGATGAGGGAGGTCGGGGAGAGTTTTAGCCTACATTAGATCGGCTCACTGCGGTGAATTACTGATAAGAATGCAAAGAAACAAAGCCGGTGCTCGTCGAGCCGCTAAAAAATTAAGCGTGCCTCCCAGGTACAAATCTACAAGACAAATCAAGCCAATGAATGCTAATTAATCTGCTCAGCAGTCAAGAGCAGTGAAATAAGAAACAAGCTTACATTAAGGTGGGATTTAATTCAGCACATCGGAGTCTGTAGATTTAATCAAACGGGCTCCAGCCCAGAGATTCTAATATCCATTTAAATCAGGCTGAATTAGTCGTAATCTTTGTTCATCAGTGGAAGAACGTGTCTTCATGTTTCTCTCCTCTCTGCTTCTTTCATTCCATCCCAACTCTTCTTCTCATTTTATACTGTTATTGTTTTACCGTTCGTAGGATTAGATTCCAGTGTTTTTTTGTGTAGGATTGTTTCTGACTCAAACATTTCCAGTAACTCTAGAGCATCAGAAAGTCAAAAATTATAGAACAAATATAGATGTCATCATTTCCATCATTCAAAACAGGTTTTTATCTGTTGCTTCATATTCAGCCTTTCAAAAACATTCCACAGTCAAAAAACTGATTACTCTCCTGCTTTCCGTACACGAAGTGAGGCACCTGTATGAATCTAACAGCACCACAAATTACATTTATATAACCATAATAAGAAAAGTCTAATTCTTTTATTATGAATTCATCATTATTTCATGCCCTTATTGGATTAGTCCGTTGCCTTCACGTGTTGGTGTTGACAAATCTGACGAGTTATTTTCATGAAAGATTGATTTAATTAAAAAAGTCTAACTTACTTCATGTTTTTTTGGCTCATGACAGCATTAAAGTGCAACAACAGATATTTAAAAATCTCAGTAGGAGCCTCCGATGTGAGAATACGGCAACACAAGTCCTAAATGTACGTCTTGTTTATATAATCTGGTGAACTGGGGCAAACGTATCAACTGTTTCCTGCAACATGCACGACTAAATACATCGTTTTTTGTGTCTGCAGTCGTAGTCGTGATGATTAATCTGAAGTAAAGTCAACTGAAAAAATGCCACATGCTTCTAATCAGAAGATCGGTGGTTTGAACGCCGCCTCTGCATGTCGAGGCGTTCTTAAGCAAGATACTGAACACCAAACTGTTCCCGCATCGGTGTGAGTGTGTGTGAATTAGTCCCTTCATTGTCTTCATTGTGTGTGAATGGTGAAAGTGACGTGTGTAAAAGCACCTTGAGTGGTCAGAATCATCATTACTCATGTTTTCCTCTCTGAGGGAACTGTGCGAGTGCTGTTTGTTTCACTTTGGCTTTTGGAAAATAATTACGTCTGTTGTTGATTTAATAAACAAATTTATGGACTCGACTCTAAACATCTACCTGCGAAGAAATATAAATCTTCTCTATCTGTTTACCAAAATGTGCCTCATTATTTTTACAGATTACTTTGGAAGTTTTAATATATTTTTGTATCTATTTATCACCAAGCATGCCTTTATACTTTATTTTTTTTTGTTTGTTTTATCATCAATAACTAACAGTTACTCTCTCTTCATTCTCATTACTCGTACATCTTTTCTCATCTTTTCTCATGACTTCTACAACTTCACATTAAACCTTCACAATCTTCTTCACAGCTACCTTGTGAAGACCAGATCATCCTGTTGAAGGGCTGCTGCATGGAGATCATGTCGCTGCGAGCCGCCATGCGCTACGACCCGGAGAGCGAGACTCTGACGCTGAGCGGGGAGATGGCCGTGAAGTGCGAGCAGCTGAAGAACGGTGGGCTCGGCGTGGTGTCGGACGCCATCTTCGATCTGGGCAAGAGCCTGGCGCAGTTCAACCTGGACGACACAGAGGTGGCGCTGCTGCAGGCCGTGCTGCTGATGAGCTCAGGTTATTGTTGACTTCTAAAGCTTAAAGCTTCTGTGTGACTGTGCTGCAGTGTGGGAGCTTAATGTAGTGTAGATTTTCTTCGTGACCTTGCACACACAATTCCACCGCAGTCCATATTCCCACTCATTACCCGCTGCTTTGCACAGTATATATTGAAGCCTATTGTGAGTCAGAATGTAATTATGGTCCGCAGATAGAAGTCACATATGTATTCAGTGTTGAATGGAGGACAGGAAGCTCGTCTTTATGTGATTCAGAAGGTTTGTTCACTGGCGACACAACGCATTACACGCTCGGGGCTTTGAAATGATGGGATGTAAATAAAGAGAAGATGTAATAATAATAACTAACTAGTAAGATTAGTTATGAAATATGTTTCTTCTTCTTTTGTTTAGGAACTTATTTATTATCTTAAAGGTCCAGTTTGTAATATTTAAGGAGATGTATAGACAGAAACAGGATAAACAGAACAAACCAATTGGCTCTAGGCGGTCGCTGTAGTTTATCCTTCATGCTTGGAATGAGAGGGTTAGGCGAGCAGTATTCTGTTGGTTGCAGTCTGCAACTTAACCACTAGATGTCACTAAGTCCTACAACACACTGCACCTTTAAGGCTCGATCACACCAGCGTGCAGCAGTCAAAACTGATCTCAGATCTGTGTTAAATCCTCCAGTTTTAGCTCGATATTAAATAGTTTTATTTATTATGTAACACTTGTTTATTTGATAAGCGAATTTGATGCTGGTATTAAAAAATGCCACCAGTCAAAATGAGCTGACAATCAAACGTTGTTGACATTTAGTCATAATTATATTGTTGGTAATTGCTCATTCACTCATTCTCAAATGCTCTTCCTCCTTCCTCTGTTTCACCTCCTCTCCTCCTCCTCATTAATCCTTCCCTCCATCAACCTTTCCTGTCACCAGACCGCTCTGGCCTGACCTGCATGGACAAGATCGAGAAGTGCCAGGAGACCTACCTGCTGGCGTTAGAGCACTACATCAACTACCGCAAGCACAACATTCCCCACTTCTGGCCGAAGCTCCTGATGAAGGTGACGGACCTGCGGATGATCGGGGCGTGCCACGCCAGCCGCTTCCTTCACATGAAGGTGGAGTGCCCCAACGAACTCTTCCCGCCGCTCTTCCTGGAGGTCTTCGAGGACCAGGAAGTGTGAAGTTGCCACCACGCAAAAAAAAAAAAAAAGGAAAGAGGAAGTTGGGGCAAAACTGGGAGAGATGGGAACGGCCATCGTTTTTATAGGGGAAGGATGGAGGGAAAGTCCTCTCGGCAGGAAATCTGCATTTCTCCGACATCACATTTACAGTATGTGGTTTAAAAACTGGAACCAACGATAACAGGAACAACACACCAGCAACAGGAGAGTCGAGCAAACAGAGGATCTTGTTTTTGAACACCCTCTCCTCCACCTCTTTCTCCTCCTTTTACTTACCCCTGTTTTAAAAATCCGTGTGGGGGCCCTTCTGTCTGAGCATGATGTCTTATCTAGTAAGAGTTGTAGCCATTTGCCAAGACACGTACACGATACACACAACACACACACACACACACAGAGACACACACACACTCACACACACACAGCCACAGCCTGTTCCACCTCAGTTCTTCAGAGCAGCGCTCTTTGGAGGGGTCCATACACCCCCCCCCCCCCCCCCCCCCCCCCCCCCCCCCAATGTTTCCAGCACCTCTCAGTATTATTTCTGAGTAACTGTTCAGGCAGTAAATCAGAAAATATGGACATTATTATCACACACACACACAATCAGTGAACATTGCACATTTTGAAATTTCAGCAGATGCTTTTAAGCGTCACTCTGGTGTGTGATGGCTGCAGTAAAGCAGAGCAGCCAGATCATTATCAATTCCTCAACTTCAATCTGAGCCGTTACAGCTGTTTTTTGGAGCTTCTTCTTCTTCTTAGATCCCAGTGAAAACCGGTGCTATATTTATATAAAGCTACTCCAGTTTTATGAAATTGTGTTGTCTACCTTTGGAAAAAAAAACAGACCATGGCTCCATATCTACCTTCATTTGTGTCATTGGACCGGCTCCTGTGACATACAGCGCACACACACACACACACATAGAGGGAGACACACATACGAGCAGACTTGCCTTGTCATTGCCCGTGCTGCTTGTGCCAGCAGCCCTAGCGTCTTATGCATGACAATTAAGCCCTTCTCTCTCCGAGGAGTTACTGCATTGAAAGGAAAGAAAGGAAAAGAAGGGAGGAGGAGAAGGAGGAGAAGGCAGGAGCAGCGATAGAGAGAGAGAGAGAGAGGAAACAAGATTTAATAGGTGGACTGTAGATTCAGAGCCAGGGTTAGATGTAAATCTCCCAAGGAGGTTTTGAATAGCAGCAGCCACCAGCAAAGCTCCTCTTACACACACACACACACACACTTTCTCTCTATACATACATACATATATATAAAGATACATGTGTGTGTGTCTCTCTCTCACACATACACAAACATGAATACACACATCACCTCAAAGTAACGTGAATGCCTCATTTTACTGTATGCACTGCGCGGCAGTGTTGAAAAAATCTATACAACCCTAACCTGCAGGGTTTGTGCAGAGTCCTCTCCTCACGGACTCGAGCTCAGTGTGGCCCCTCCAGGCTTCCATACACATTTGCCTTTTTTTTTTTTTTTTCTTTTTTTTTTTTTGTACCATGGGCGTCACTGAGAGCAGGCAAATGCCAAGAAGGCTACCATTTACCTCAAAAGTGGACACACACACCCACCAGGCTGGGGGGCAGCAATACTGCCCTCGTGGTGTCAGGCACTACCTCACCTCTGTGGACACGGGGCAGCTGCCCACAGCCTACACACAGACATACACCATTCAAGTTGGCGCATGTGTAGATTAACACACAAATGTGCATAGTTTTTTTTTGTTTTTGTTTTTTGCGTAGATGCACACTTGTAGTCATGGAAAAGACAAAAAAAAAACACTCACGGCATACACACACACACCCTCAGTGCTATCACTTGGTTGAAATGAAATACCACTGAAGACAGGAGGGCCGACCATCACCCCCAGGAAGGTGTTACCCACTCCGGGGAATGGTACCCATTACATTCGGGTTATCTCTTTTTGTTATATGGGACCAAGTGTCATCTTTTTGAAAATTTGGATTTACCTTTCTGTCAACAACAAACGGAAGAATCGACTCACAGAAGTGACGAAGGACAGCGTGGATGTGCAGCCCAGCTGACGCCCATCGAAGCATCGCGGCGGGAGGATAGATACCGGAGAGTAACTGAAACTCCGTGGTGGCCACGTCCGTTGAATTAGCATGCACAGAAAGGGCAGTTTCCCCTCCGCGTCATGGCGATCTTCAACGATATACTTAAGGACGACTGCCATTGGATCTCGATAGAGTGCATTAGACGTAAAGAGGTGGAATGTTCTCAACCGGAGCGAAGCCTCTCCAGAGGCTCTTTTAAGTGTCGTGCACTTTACCAACGCTCACCACTATAACAGTAAATATCTCACTGCGGATATCCATGGCAGATGTCGTAGCGTACGAGCCAAAATGACCATTCGAGAATGTTTCGATTCGATTATTAAAAGCCCGCTCTGTTCATTCCAATTCTGGGGAGAGACTAAGAAATCTATTTTATATTCAACGCCAAGCAGTAGTTCATGCTGGACACTTGTACAGGATTGGTTCATCTGCACCAGGAGTAACGTGTGGCAGGAATCTTCACGGATGGCTTCACTTCTTCTTCTTTAGCAGGAGGTGTTAGGAGAGAGGAACTGGAACGCGCCCCCGCCCATCCCACGAGCATCATCACCATCACCTGCCCTACTCTAGTCCACGACGACGCCCCCTTCTGGAGCCTAGCTCTGACTGAATTGCACCCCATCATGATTATATCAACCCCCCCCCACCACCCAGCCTGGCTGGTATCGAAGTGGAGTTTTTGCACTACTGCAGCAGTCCTCCCTTCAGCCCCCCCCACCTTTACTCATCAAAGTTTAATCAACACCACCCCTCGATGGGGGGTTTAGTTTCCCCTCTGCTCTGTGTAAAACAGAGCCGTTTTGGACTTTTGGCTGCTCTGTGTAACAGAGGTTTGCAGTCGCAGTGGGCTCAGTCCCAAACCTGTCCTGTTGTCAGTATTAGACCAACAGCACACGACCCTCACAGCTTAACCGACCCAACCGAGGGTGGAGAAAGATCCCTGCGACGTCGTCGGAGGGTGGGACGGCTGTGTAGCACTTATTCATTCTCCTTGTAGTTCTCATTGTCCCATGATCCTTTAGTAAAATAACATTTCAGACACCCCTTGTATCATCACTCTCTCCCCCCTAGACGCCCCAAGTTTGGCCCAGAATCATTGACAAATCAAACGGGATCCCGGCCTCTCCCTTGTCAGACAAGGCTGGCCACAACTGCCCCTTTAGAGCGGCAACCACCGCATGAATGTGAACGGCGAAGCAGCAGCGACGGGAACGAGAGACGAAAGAAAGAAAGAAAAAGCTGAGGGCCTCGACCCCTCACTGCCATCGATGACATGAGTGAGACAGGGCGATATGGCCGGTTGTAGAGACGACGTTCTAATAACAAACACTCGGAGGAAGGGAAGGGAGACGGCGATGTCTCCCCTTCAGTTCCCAACAACAACAACCCCATATGAGCCCTCGCTCCCATGCCAGCTGACAACCCCAAATGTTCCCCTCCTCGCCCCCTCAGCTCCCTCCAAAAAAAAAAAAAAAAGGATAACCAACTCCAACTTTTCGTTTCGGTGAGGATCGGATCGAGATCCCACATTCCAGAGATGCAGGTTTGGGATTCGAACACATCTTTGTAAAAGAACTGAAAAAACAAAAAAACAAACACCTCTCGATGTCCTTTGTTTTTCGTGAGCTGACTGGGTATGTGTGTGTGTGACAGAAGGGGTTATAATGCTGCTCAAACCTTCTGAGTCTGATTTAGATTAAGAAAAAAGAAAAAAGATATATGAAATGATTATAAATCCATAAAACAAAATGAAAAGAGATGACTTTAAAAAAAAAGGACTCCTGAACAAAAATGATTGGAGATTTTTTTGTTTTTTTCATTTTATCATTGTTTTCTTATTTTTCTGTTTGTTTTTGACGCTTAAATCTGCTCTGTGTAAAAAAAACAAAAAAAAAGGTAAAAACAAGCAAAAAAAAAAACAAACAGCTGTAGTCACTTTTTGACCATGCGTGCAGTGTAACATAGAAAATATTTCACTTCTTTTTCACATCTATAGTTTGTGTTGATAAGCCAACTGATCTGTTTGTCTGTGTGTCTGTCCAGCTGTCCGTCCCCTTTTATCAGGAGGAATTTACAACCAACAACATAAAAAAAACAGGAATTTCTTTTTTTTATTATTATTATTATATTTTGTTTCTTTTTTAATGAAAGAAAAAAACTTTGGAGATAAAAAAAAAACTTAAACAGGAAAAATAATGCAACAGAAACTGAAAAAAAAACAAAAAAGAATTTAAAAAAAAATGAAACAATCTCGTCATACCTCACACAACACAAAACTCAAAGGAACTTGGGAGGAGTCGTATTTTGCAGGCACATGTGAAAGTTCAGAGATGCATATATAGATTTAAAAAAAGAAAACAAAATGTATATGTTAAAGATAATATGTGCTTGTGTGTACGCATCAGTAGAAGTTACAAAAGGACTCTTCCCTCAAGCTTTCGTGCTCTCTATCTTTATCGATTTGGGTTCTCGGATGACGGAGAGATGCAACGCCAACGTTTGCGTTGAGACGTTAGAGATCATCTGCTAATGTGAGCGCTTCTCCAACTCTAAAGGCACACAACAACAAAAAAACAAAAAATGTGAATGGCCCAGAGACTGAGGGATTATGACTTTTGTAATGGCTGAGTGTTTTATGGTATTGAATGTAGCTGACAGGAGGGGGCTGGACCTGAGCCCGGCACCCACAACCTAACTTCCACACACCAGCAGAAAGGATTAGCGGTGTCACATAAATAGATGTTACAAAAACAACCAACAAAACTGAGAATATATATATTGCCCATCTGCAAGGTGCAATACTATGTTATGTATTTTTGTATGTTTTCTGTTTTTTTTTTTAAATTTTATTTTCATTTATGTTTTATTTTTTGGCCATAACCAAGGATGTAAATACAAGAAACGTACAACACTCAAGAGTTATCGCAACATAAATTTAACCGCTCCATCCCACGGTCATGTACGGAGGGGAGAGAAAAAAGAAAACAGTTAATGTGTAATGCTTCATACATTTGTTCGTGTGCACTCTCTCACATGTGCATGCTTATCCATATTCAGAAGTGCCCCGTGACATTAATCATAAACCCTGTGCCTCTTCTTGTTTGCAAAGAGATCGATTCGTACCCTTCATATTCTCACACGCTACACATGAATGCCTATTGTTGTGTGTGTGTGTGTGTGTGTGTGTGTTCATCTATGGAATCAGATTCAGATACCTATCGATGTGTGTGTCGCCCGGCAGCCACGTTGGCTTCAACTTTAGGAGATCTGACAGGTTTAATAAAGAAGTGGGAGATGTGAATAGAACATAAGCGAGTTATTATTTGGCATTGACTGTTGGCTAACTTGGCTGCGAGACGCACGCACACGTCATAGTTCAAAATGGATTTGTCCACCACGACATCGCCTCCGAGAAGCCAGACGAGAAAACCTGATATAAAGTAGAGAAAACGACCCATTTACACTCGTCTCGTATCCAGATGAGATGACACTTTAATTCACACTAAGCCATGTTAGGATCTCCACAGATGACGAGTCTGAACGCTCTGTCCGTAAACTGACACAGACTCGTGGATGAATATCGAGAACAGCTCGTTTCAGCTTAACTTTACTGTTATCGCAGAGGACAGGGTCGATAATAGTTACTGACAAAGTTACACCTAAGATTACCTATGCATTCACAGCTTTATAACGAGTTGCTTGATCCTTTAAGAGATCCCGTAGCTGTCCGATCTACCCAAGAGAGACACTGAAATGAAGTGTAAATGGAGTCTTAAGACGATGATGACAGTTTGAACTGAGCACCAGATTTGTTTTCAGCTCTGACTGGTTGAAAGCTGAAAGTAATTTCGGTCTGTAATGACACCCCCTAAGCAGACCACATCAAGCAAAGCGAGGGTTTCGAGGCTGGCTTCGCGGGGGCTTCCGAGCCTATCCCTCCTATTTTATGATCCCGGGTTTATTCTCACATGTTGACACATTGGACAAGGGTGGACATTGTCTGTGATGTTTTTTGGTTTTTATGGTTGTGTTTGGTCCCTCCCCACCCGACCCACCCGACCCCCCCCCCCTCCTATGCCAAATGTAGAGTTTGTGAAGACATGCAAGTAGCAAGATGTCTATGCAATTTCCCTCCAGCTCCCTTCAAACAGACGAGCTCAGTGTAATAACGAGCCAGTCTTCTCGCTTCTGAAATCAAATTCGGCTTTGAATTCAAGAGTTTCTTTACATGACCTGAAGACCTTTGCTACTTTCATGTGGACAAGGGTCAGGGACTGCCGCCTGGACGAGCTGGCCTTCAGCTGGTCCTCGTCACGGTAGTCCAGGTCTCAGAGAACAAGTCGGAGGGGTACTGGGGATGTAATGGAGAATAAGGATTCTACAAGATATGCTGTTTTTTGTAAACTGCCCAGAAAGTGGTGTGTGTGTATGTGTGTATATATACGTGTGTGTGTGTGTGTGTGTGTGTGTGTTGTTTGGAAGTTCGGGTACTACTCATGTCGACTTGATGCGACGCTCTCATTGTTTGGTGGGTTGAGCCTCGAATTTTTTCAAGATTAAGACGAGCCCCTAAATTCATTCCTTCTGCGTGTGAAGCTTTAATTTTTCTACCCTGCGACCAAGTTAATGTAAATTTTAAAGAGTACTCTCGATGTCTGCCAGTGGGACGTACGTAGCACAAGCAAGTTTACTTAACCCGTTACCTCTGCTGTCGAGACGTGAGGAAAGGATTTGAGAAATCTACTCTCCCCACTGAGTGGACCATCAGTTGTACTTAAGCACTTGACTAAAATGCACTTTGAACTCCCAAGAACGGCCGACCGACCCGCGATACGTGGAAATCAAGAAAAAAAATGTATCCAAGCCAATTGCCTTTTCCACCATTTAATGGTTTTAGTTTAACCACAAAATAAACAGCATCGCAGCCTTCAGGCAAAGACGTTAAATTACTAATTATAAAGTTTACAATTGTTTTTTAATGAAGTGCAATAATTGAGCGAGTGAACCTTTTGGCGTATTTTCTCGTCTCATCAGATCTTATTTATACATTTGTGCTGAAATGTAATGATTGCTTTTAAAAATGCGCCCACCCATGAGAGCAGCAGCTAGACCCACTCCAGAAACACACACAAACACACACACACACACACGTACGCACACACACACAAACACACACTGCTTTTTGTTACTGGGTAAAGGAGGCTATTGAAGGATTCTCTCAGGTAAAAGAACATTTTCTAATAAATGATGATGAACCTTAGATGAAAAACCATTGTTAGCTCATCTTTTGTTTTTGTCTTCTCAATTTTACAACAATGTACCTTTTTTATGTTGTGTGTTTGGTCCTGAACAAGTGTCACATTGGAGCAAAAAAAAAGGTGTAGACATCCAGGTTTCAAGGATTTGGATCTTGAGTCACAAAGAATCATGCCCCCCATTGCTTTCTTAACCCTGAATGAAAACATATTTCTTCATGTGTGGAGGTGGGGGAGAGTGTTACATCCGTCTGTTGGTGATGTTTGTGAGCTTCTATTTTTTGGGTTTGGTGCTGCACTATATGGAAGCCCATTCCCGCCAGGAAAAGTCCATTTTATTTATAAAGCCCTGTATCACAAGTGACAAATTGCCTTTGGCTTTGAAATCTATACAATCCATCGTTAGATCCTCGTTTCGGATACAAAAAAGTCGCCAGAAATTATCTTTAACACAACTTGTGATGCCTCTTCCAGGACGGACATACATGCATTACATGTACAGAATAGACCAACATAGTGAAATTACAGTACAGTCAATCAGGATTACAAAATTATAGATTGTAAATGTGTAGAATATGCATAAGGCAGGACCTTGAACCACCAGATCCCATTAAACAGCCACTCCACCACATCCTCCACTATGGAGACCCGGAAATGTAGACAGACGACACAATCACAAGAGTTAAAGCTCAAGTGCACAACTCGCACAGATATAGGGAAAGGGAACTCTTTGACAGAATAAACATGTACTTTAGGTGTTAGCGTTAATAGATTTTTTGAGATTGAGTTACCAACACCTCAGTTTTATCAGAATTTAAGAGCAGGAAACTATCTGACATCCAGTTTTCCAAAGTAGACTCGAGTATCGTCGGCGTAGCAGTTGCTATTAAGTCTATGACTGCGTATGATCCGGTCAAGAAATTTAAGAAAGAAGAAATATGAAGAGAGAAAAGCTGATGACCCACAACAGAGCCCTGTGGTACTCCATTTTACACACCAGAAAATTGTAGTGTTAGTATAAGAAACACACACAGCGTTGTTACAGATAAGTAAGACTTTAAACGTGTGAAAGCCAAACTGGAGATGCCAAACTGATCTAGGAAGATACAGTGATGTACGGTGACTAAATCTACACGGAGCTCCAGTAAACGAGGTGGTGCTGCTGTCAGTGGAGTGCCCGTGACATCAAAGGTAACGTGAGCAACCATCGTGAACACAGCGAGGATACGTTAGCTGTAGGAGGGTTGCGTTTTTCTGGCTCGGTATCACTCCAACATTTTAACTTTGTTTCCTGGTGGAAATGGGCTTCCATAGAAAAATAGAAACGCATAAGATTTTTTCTTTTTTGGTCTTTTTTTTTCAACCTATTTATACTTAAAAAGTCCAGTCTTGATCCTGATCCTAAATAAATTTCATTTTAACTTTTCTCACATGTGAGTGTGTACAAAAGAAAACTCTGCTCTTACTGTCAGTAATAATCTTATAGTCTGTGCACTTTTTCCCTTTACGGTCAAAGTGCCAGCAGCAATATCCAGCCCTCCCTCATCCAGTTGGCTAATGGTGTACATACAGCAGTACATGGCTCCCATCCAAGCCGGGCTCCATCCATCCGTGTGGGGGTGGCGGGGAGGGGGGCACACAGAGGAACTGGCTTTGTTCCTCCGTCCACGGGCCTGTTCTATTTCAGTGTGCTTACTATTTAACTTTGTGATGTACTGAAAGACTGGCATGGCTAAAAAAAAAAAAAAAAACACAAGGCTGTGCATGTATATAGGTGTGTGTGTGTGTGTGCAAGTGTGTGAACGCTTTGCTATGAAGGTCTGTGATGCTGATATCCGACTGGACCTGCTTCACTTTCCCTCCCGAACCCTGAAAAAAAAAAACAAAAGCACCTTTTTAGGCCGCGGTACGTGACAGAAGTCTGTAAAACAGAGTCCTGTCGTAGACTTGTATTATTCCCTTTGAAGAATGTAACTAATATTGTGTTCAGTAGGCTAACGGAGAGTAAAAGCGCAGGGGGGCCGTTTATATGTGGGCGCTGTGAGCTTTGTAGGAATGGGTAATATTTCAAAAGAAACGATTCCCACAGACAAAAGCCAGACTGTTGCTCACAGTATAGAGCAGATTACTGCTGCAGTTCAAGGCTTTGCAATTTAGTCTCCCATTCGAAATGATGGCCTTATTGATTGCTTTTGTATCCCTCCTCCTCTGTGGCTTGCACTTAGAAAAAGCATGCAGTAGGGTTGAATCTCCGGTGAATTATCAGCACTAGCAGTTGAGGACTAAATCTGAGCCCAACAAGTAGAGAATATTGAAGCCCTCGAGCTGAACAATGTCATCAAAGTGTCACATCTGCTTATCGGGAGCTCTCTCATCAATCGTCATCAAATTTTTTAAGTGTTCAGACTGTTTGATTTTTAAATTGGGACTGTTAAAACTTGCGTGTTATTGGCTGAGTAAATGAGATAACACTAGCACCGCCTCACCCCATCCTTTTATCCAATGGCACATTGAGCTCCGTTCACCGCTCCGAACTACGATCTGGCCACTAGACGTTGATGAATATAGCTTTGAGTGGACACTGTCTTTGACTATTGCCTAGTACACCAAAATCCCAAGACATAACTAAGAGCACTTACAGGCACTTCTAGTTTTTGTGGCGTCAACTTGTAAGTTGATTTTCGTGCTGCTTGGACTATCTGCGAGGAGATTTATAAGTTGTGGGGATATTTTTGTAAACGGGTGGGAAATCTCATGCCTAGACAGCTAAGAATGTACACAAATGAGCTCATCTATTAATAGTTTATCAATCAGAGATATAGATCAGAGATTAGATGAATTATGCGAATTGTGTGGTCGTTTGGAGAGAAAAATATGCAATGTTTGTCAGGTTGAAGAAGAAAAAAAAAAAAGGTTTTGAATTGGTTCAGAACTGCTCAGGTTTGATGACCCGGCCTCAAAGGGTGCTTTCCGTCCTCTCTCTCTCTTCCCTCTCCCTCGTCCCTCGTCCATATACATCCAGCTCTCTCAGCACATACAGTACACAAAGCCCGCTGTTGTATGCAAAACCAGAGGAAACGCTCTCTGAAACCTGAAGGAAGGGGTCAACTTATGAACCGATTTCCCACTCTGTAGCAGGTCCAAGCCACTTTTTACAGCACCAGCAAACCAACAACAACAACAACAACAACCACCACCTCTTTAAGGCTTCATGTCCACACGGAACATCCTCTCTACCGTGCCACCTTTTTTTTTTTTTTCTTTTGCTCTTATTGTTTACAACGGGAAGGACTCAGTGTTGCATGTACAGAAAGCTTAGCATGCTTATAGTATGTTCTTAAAAACTTTTAGCAAACACAAACTATGCTTCAAAGTGGTCTCTTCAAAAGCAGGACAGATGTTTTGCTAAGGGAGAAAAAACGCAGATAACCTGGTGGCAAATTATACAGTTATGTCTTGTATGCAGCCGTTGGTGCTGGTTGATGTTTCCATGTCAGACTTTAATTTCTAGATGGGGCTATGTTGTACAAAATGTCTATGAACTGTCTGTCTGTGTTCGCTATTTTACAGTCCACTGTCCTGTTGAGGCTCAAAATGATACAAAAAAATGATAAATTTTTATACACCTGTATATGAAAAAAAGCAGGTGCGTCCCAGAACGTGTGATAAATCAAGAAAAAGTCAACAGTGAAGGTCAGGAGACCTTTAGAAGAGCTGAATGAATGGAGCTCAAGCGTTGGAAGGAGTTAACTTTGTCTTGATTTAACATAAACGTGCGAGTTTCGAGGTCTGGGCGGTGCATTTAAACACATGATCGGATATTTCAGCGAATTCGACAAACCGAAGCAAACTGAAGTCGACCTCAGAATCTGTGTGCGGGGTTGAGTTTTAGATTTCTTGATTCTTTTGGTTCTTTGATTCTTTTTTTATTGTCATTTCTTTGTGGATTTTCTCAAGGAACCCTGTTCAGCCTGCTCAGTACACGTTTGTGACTACGAAAACACATCCTATAACTTCATATTATGACTTCAAACCAGCAGTAGATGTTTTACAAAAAATAAATAAATGAAACATGCAAATGAGCTATAAGAGAAAACCACAAACGACAAACAGCTAATACAACAACTTTTCTTACTTTTGTATCACTCCTTCAAGAGTTCCTTGCTTCACTGTGACTGCAGAGGCTGCTGGGAAAACTATGACGTGTTCTGCAGACACTCAGGGGTCACGACCTGTCCGCTCAGGATCAGGGTTTAGTCGGAAGGTGCCAAAGACAGGATGTGAGGTGTTTTTGTCAAGTTGTGTTGAAAGCGTGTCAACCTGCTCTCCATGCAAAGTTTAATCCAGGCAATGAATCGTGTAATCTCTGGAGAGATCAGCAACGTGTACGAGATTGAAGCGAGGCTTGTCACTCGTCCTGAGGACTTCGTCCCCTTAAACCTGGACGTCTCAGCAACTCAGTGGCTCATAAAATTAATCAATTAATCAACTCTAAATTTGTTAAAGTAACAAAATCAAGAATTCGTTCGACAGTTTCTTCCTCACTTACCATCTTGAGTGTCACTCAGCAGCAGTCCGCTCAGTGCTGCCACCGGTGGCCACGTGGATGTATTGAATAAAATGTCACTGTCCCGGTGGCATTTTTGAGATGCATCAAACTGCAGACAAGCTCAATTATTACACTAGTATTATTAATGTTTAATCCATGAGCGGGAACAGAACGTTAATCTTAGAATCCAGTTCTTTGTATTTAGAGATGATGAGTAAAAATATGTGAGTTTGCACTCGCCACGCTCCCTTTTTTACGAGCTTATGAGTCACTAAGAAGATTGCTTTCCCTCCAGAGAGTTTGTGTATTCGACATTCTTTCTGTACTCCGCTTTGTGAGTCACTGAGTGGCTGAAGAGGCCAGGTTTGTGCGTACGAAGGTCTTAGATCAGGACACGCCAAAGGGAGATTTCTAGAGAGCGTACGAAGCCAAAGGGAATACAAATCCAATGCAGTGAATCTGCAGTGAAATAAATCATTTTGCTCACAGTGTGTATAACCGAGTTTGAAACAGTAACAGAGGACACACAGTATGCAGGGAAACGGTACTAAACGTGGAGCGCTCTCCTTCTGTCTGTCCAGAGGTGCCAGATCAGTCGTATATTTTCAGGGTAATACAAAAAGTTTATTCAGTTTACTTTTCCGTGACAGGATGCTCTGTAAGTTTTGCCCTGATGCTACAAACTCCTGGTATCTGGTGCAGGTTGAACCAGACAATAAGTAACAATAAGTACCTGGAAATCTTATTTTTCTTATATTCTAATAACTCTTGATGTTTTTTAATTCTCAGATGACGTTACTGTTGCAGGCGTGCGAAGCAAAGGAAACAATATTTAGGATTCATTTCCCACGAAGCACAGGGACAAACAAACATGCAACGGTCAAGCTTTAGGCAACGCTCTGGGCTAAATAAATACACACTGTCTTGTCTTTCGATAAACACACACACACACACACACACACACACACACACATGCGCGCAGGAAACCTCCGAATATCTACTGTGATCTCCTCTCACACCACCCACACCTACATCACACAGAACCTCCCCACCCTCTTTTTCTCACCTGGACCTGTCCTTCCTCCCCCGCGATTACCCAATCCCCCTGCTGTTCCTGAGCACCCACCACCTCCTTTATACCTCCTTCTCCTCCTCCCAACACGAGTCCAAGTGGGTGGTGTGATGTCAGGTTTTTGTGGTGGGCTGCTTACGACAGGTCCAGACAATCAGCGTGTTTGTAAATGTCGATGTGTGATTTTCAAATCTTTGTTTATGGTCAGGGTTTTAAAGGAAGATATTTTTATGGTAATTGTCGCTGGTCTATTTTACTATATATTTATGTAATAAATATGTGACTAAATTTACATCTCACTGGCTCTTTTTGGCTCTCAGTTCTCCAGCCAGCTACGTCATGTGCTGGAGGGGTTTTCATTAATGGACTAATAAATTAAACCCACAAAAACCTTCTCTTGTTATCACCTCATTGTCTCTGTTCTGTGCAGTTTTATGTAGACGTTCGAGTCACCGGACGTGGAAATAAATGTCACTGAGTCGTCTTCATATATAATCCAGATGATAATGCATCGCAGCGATGTTTATCCTTACATGTGTGACTCTGAATTGATTATTTGTCGACTATAAAAGATTCCTGCATCCGCATGTCACTCACACATCCACTCTCTCTAGATGATAATGTAAATGTCCTCATGCACCATAATCCAAGTTGAGCACTTAATCCTATTTATATTGAGGACGTCTATGTTTGTCACAGTATGCAGGCACCTCCCTTTGGTGAAAAGTATTTGCATAATTGGAAAACAACAAAACAATGTTCTTCACAGTCGCACGCAGCAAAGAGGATGTAAACTCAGCAGGCTGAGATAATGGCCAAATGAGGAGCAAATAAGGTTTGTCTGGTCAAATCAGTGTCGGAGTGGAAAGACGGGAGCTGGCAGCACTGCTCAGTTCATCAGCACGTCACCCTGTATCCCGTCTGACTTATTGACAGATCAAATCAGATGCGTCGCAGAGCGCTGCGAGGTTTCCTGGTGAGAGGCAGCTGGTCAAAAGGCTGCGACTGTTAGTTCGTCGCATCGTTGCAGATGGGAAGACTGTTGGCCTGAAATGTTTAAATTCAGTGCACCTCTGCTGGAAAAAATGAACATTATTGCACCTACTTTTAAAAACCCTCATGTCATGGGTTTATGATCCGAGCTTCTGCTGCAAGTTGGTGCGATTTGGATTAAAGTTAGAAGCCCAGCAGCTCAGCAAATTGTGGAAAAGGCTGTGATCAGCTTCCCTGTGACACCTTAAGCTCATACAGTACAAATATAGAGTAATGTGTCTTTCCAAAAGCCTTGTGAGGCAAAATGTAGAGCGTAAAATGGGATTTACGGTTGAAGAGTTTTCACTTATTGTTTCTTTGTACAAACAAGGATTCAGGTTTCGAGTCCGTCCAGCGACAGACGAAAACATGAATGATGATGTGGAGTAAAGGTCTGCGGTGATCCAGGTTAAAAAAGGGTCACTTGAGGGTGACACGTCCAGCCTGACAGTATATTGCCATCTGGTGGTCAAACGATGGAGAGAATGTAGAAAAACATCTTTAAAATGTCAGAACAAACTTTGTGCAGAACATGAATGAACGTCTAGAGAAACACATGAACATGCAGAATATAGATAAACAAACATAGATGATACATTTATGAATCAAATAAAACATTTTATATAAACATATTTTTGGATTAACTAAAATAAAATATTCACCAACTTGTAAAAACACATTTTCTAAAAACAAATTTGCCTTTTTAAAGCCGCATTAATAGATTTTTTCGGCCACTAGGGGGCAGTGTATCCAGCTGTAAACACAACACTGACATAATAACATCTTATAAAGTTGTTACGGCAACCAGCAACCTTAGCATCAATTTGGTGTCATGTTTCAGGCAAGCGGCAACCTCGCCAAAAACTGCAGTTCCCCTTCTCATCCACTTGAGGCTGGCTCCAGAAGTGAGTCAGTCTCCATAAGTCCCCATGTTAAAATGTCCAACTTCACAGCAGAAATAAACATGTTTACAGCCTGGTACAAAAAACAGTTTTGGTCTCTATAGCTAATTTCCCCGTTCATGACAACTGTACTGAGGGTGAATTTTTATACAACTCACCTGTTCAGATTATATTAAGGCTTAAAGTTATGCAGATTAAGAGCGTGGACGCTTTGATTGACAGGTGGGTGACGTTACAGGTGGCTCGTTTGAGCAACCAGGTGTCATTTAGCTCGCCTCAGGTCGGCCGATGATCCAGGTCGTTGCAGATATTTAGATTAGGGGGCAGAAGAGGCGGTAGCAGCCTCAAAACAGCTTCGGCAACCTAAACATATACACTGTCCATTCTTTGTACTGTCATTGGCTTCAGGCTTATATTCAGTCTCCTTTAGATATTTTTGGTCTCTACCGACTCATGAGGGGAATATCTGTCAGCATGTCATAACTATCAAAACAGGCTTCATGACAAACCTGAGGGTGAACCAGATCGAGCCATAAAACAAAAACAACGCGCTAAAAGATGCAAAAACTCTGACCTACAAATCCAAGAGAGATTAGTCACTGCACTGCCTTCACTTTCACTACTAGTTACTGCAGAGTGTTTATAAAGGAAAGCTGTGATTCATGCAGGATAGCAGCGAGTAACTCTGTTCTGACTCAGTGTGTGAATGTGTCAGTGTGGAGCAGGTGATGGTGAATGACCTGAAGGTTGCACTTCCTCAACAACACTATTTTTTAAATGAATTGTCGTAGGCAGGGTGGATCTCTTCACATGAAGTCCGTCATGTGGGTGGAAGCTGTTGTGGGGGCTGTGATCTCACAAAGGCAGCTTTTCCGCCAACCAATCCCCTCGCTGGCTGTTTGGACGCTGGCCCAACCCCCTCGGATCGCCCTCCTCTCCTTCGTCTCTCTCTCTCTTTCTCTCATGTGTGTGTCATGCACACACCCTCTCTCTCACACACACACACACACACACACACACACACACTTCATGCTTCGTCATAGTAGGAATTTTCCACTCAGCAGCAGGAGAACATTGCAGCCAGCTGCGCTGTCAGTTGCAGTATATGGTTGAATCTCAAAGACTGCTTTGCAGACGACCCTAATTTTTCTCCTCCTGGCTGTTTAAAGCTGCACACATGCACACAGAGTACATGTTGTACTGTACATACGTGCACATCTCCGTGTGCAAGAAAGAACTTCACGCAAACACGAATGTGTGTGTGTTTACGAGGACAGTGGAGCAGAAGAATGCAAAACCAAGCACTGGGACCCCAAGGGAGACAGGACGGCCTACTAATACCTCTCCCCCTCGCCTCCCCCTCCGTCTCCCCCTCCGTCTCCTCCACTCTTGTACACACAATCTCTCCTTCTAAAGAATCTTACGTGGCTCGCCTCCAACAGGAGCCTCATCTTCATTTCTCAGCCTGTCTAATCCACACAGTCTCCCTCTCTTTTGTGCCACTCACCGCAGAGCAAGGACAGCTGTGTACATGTAGCATGTGCTGCGTATACATTAGAGGCCTGTTATATAAGCGCGAGACCACCCTCCTCCTCCTCCTCCTCCTCCTCCTCCTCCCACTCCCACCCAGCCCCTCCGCTTCCTGTTGCCCATACATTTCCTCTCAAATGAGGTCAGGTAAGGACGGCACAGTGAGAGTGAGCTATCGTGGTCAGGTGAGGACGCCATGATCATGGAGGCCTGCGCCGCACACAGAGGGGGGAGGTGGAGCACTTTTTTTATATAAACATCAGCCACAGCAATGTGAATGTACAGAGAAGGAAAATAAACAGATTCTGTATGAATGTGAAGTAGCAGCATGGTGCCAAATGTTTCAACATCATGTTTCCGCTGGTGCTGATTACCCAACGTTACTTTAAAGGTCCAGTGTGTCGCACTCACAGGGGGGCTGCCGTGTTCACAGAGTACGACAGGCATGGAATATAATACGCACAAGTGTGTTTTCATTAGTGTTTAATCGCCTGAAAATAAGAATTTTTATGTGTTTATTACCTTAAAGTGAGACTTTTATGTCTACAGAGTCCTGAACACTGACTCTAGATCACACCTTTTAAGTTTTTTACGTGTAGTTTCTCCTTCACCAGGAGAGGGTGAGGCGAGGGGGATACAATCACACTACATACCTGCCATCTAGTGTATGTGCTCTGCCTTTATCTCAGCCTGCAGAAGAAGTATGGCATTAATTTGGGAGTTAGCTCATGAATTATAGTATAGGGATACTTGAGACATAAAAAATGCATCGACTTGGAAAAGATCGCGTGGAAAGTCTGAGGAAAGCGACCTCCTGGGATGGGAGCATTTCCGAGAGAATCCATTACCGCCTGAGTCGACATGGGAAGACATAAAATCGTAAAACGTAAAATGCTTTTAAAGAAGCAAGAGCGGGAATGTGAGAAATGACAAGCGAAGCAAAAATAATTAGCAAAGATTACCGAGGTAATGCTCATCCAGAGAAACATGCTGCAGCGAGACACGTGCAGACATAATCTCACAGGTTAAATCCTTCTTCTCAGAATGAACGGTCGGGTGAAGAACTTACAAAAGGTTTCTTGATCAGGAATTAAGTAGTAGTGCGTTAGATGAGTGGTATGTTTATGGCTGGGTAATGAGGATTAAACTGAATAAGGAGATTAGAGGAGGGGGGTCTGAGAGGCTCCAACACAGAGAAATATGTAAACACAGCGAGGACAGTGTGTTTGCACGAGTGCAAGCGTCCATAAGATTAACTCGAGTTGAGGATGGGTCATCCCAGGATGAGGAGAGGAAGGCGTACTGCCTCGTATTCCCAACATAAATACCTTACACCTTATACAATACATTACGATGACCCCGACATCACATGCAGAGCGATATAATATGCAGGCCTGATTTACCGCTCCACACTTCTCCTCAATAAAACACTTCAAAGTCCACATGAGTCCAAAACCTGTTAGCGAGTACAAAGCCATGAATCATGTCCTGCATGTAGTGACACTTTGTGTACAGGCCAAGATAAAAACGTAGATAAAGTCGGAGTGGAAGCCTGAGCTAAGTGCAGAAGATCGCACGCAGTGATTAATCGCTATACTGTGAACACTGGAAGCCAGAGTTCAGTCTTGTGTAATCTTTTAAATAACTCTGTTTTTACTCAGATACTCTGAGTGTCTTGATGCACTCTATACGGCCCAAAGTGTGTTTGTGGAACATTTTATTCCAAAGTTATGGACGTTATTGTGGAGCTACAGCAGCCTCAACACTTCTGGGAACATTTTGGGAGTTTGGAACAGACACACTATTGTCTAAAACCTCGTTTTTTCACGTAGTGGACCCCGGCGAGGGATTGCCAAAGCTTCACAGGGGGTCTGAGAGGCCTTCTTGACTTTTTTTTAAAGACAGTTGACTGATTTCAACATTTCATTCATTCCTGTGAGGAAAAATAAACACAAGTTGTGTTAAAGTCGACCGGTTCTCACACTGTACTAATGTTGGTACACGGGCTCCCTTAAGTGGTATGTGGAGGAATCTGAATATTTTTTAATTAAATAAAGTAATTTATTTAATTTACACTAAATCCTACAATACTATACTTAAACTGTGAGAAACTGTCATACTTTTGTTTAAATTGTCTGTGAAGGTTCTCAGTCATCCGGGTCATCTTTCTTCAAAAAAAGTTCAGTCTGGGGCAGCTGGTAACTGTTTCGCCTCTCATCCAAGAAGCTTCTTCAGCTCTGAAGAAGCTTTAAAAATCATCCTGCTCCATGCAGGTAGCACGCATACACATCCATGATCAGTTACGAGCTAAAATGTGATGTGGAGACGGGAACAGGAGGAAAAAAAACTGCAATCATGACTCCAAACAGGAGCTACAAGGGAGAGAAATGCAGATCAGGAGTACGTCTTTTCTACTCAAGTAGCTCTTGAACTGGTTCCTTTTCAGGCCCACTGTGTTTGACCGTCTGTTATCCTCTGAGGTGGTACACGGTGTAAACATTTTGAGAAACACTCGTCTAGATTGTTATTTAAGATGTGAATCTTACAGGATCAGGACACGGTGAAGACCTGAACACAAAGAATTCATTCACAGAGACAAACAGGCTCGTCCTGCATCAGAAAGGTACGCAGTTAAAACAGCCAAAGAGCTGACAGAACAACGGTCAGGCATGAAGGAGAAGAAAACGCTGAATTCACAGGAAATTTGTCCAAGTTGCTCATCAGACACAAACTTCCCGCAGTCCTGCGTTCACTGTTTGGGTTTATTGCGCAGTTTATCAGTTGTTTTGCACTTCTATTATTAAAAAATGTTCACTTAGTCAGGAGTTATTAAGATTTCCCTTCACTGGAAATCAGCACAAGACCAAAAGTTCTCTATAGTGAAGTTCACTTCTGAGCAGAAACTTCTAAACTATCTTCAACCCATCAGAGTAAATAAATTCTTCATCGCACTGAAACAAATTATTTAGGCAACACGGCTACGTTAGAAATAATGTAGCTCTCGCTCGGCTCCCTAAAGGACCGTAGTTGGATCTACATGCACCGACATTAAAGATGTTTTTGGACACAGTCGTGTAACACGATGCACACAGTCATACCTCTGCCAACATGTGCACAACACATTCACACAGGCCATATAAGAGGAGGCTAATGAGGAGGAAAATATGTCGGCTATAGTTTGATTTCACTTTGTGTTACACCGTCGTACCTCAGAGATGCTTTTGATTTGATGGTTCACTTATAAAATACAGATTTTTTAGTGTGCTGCCAAAACTCAAACGTCAGATTGATATTTCACAGTAAACGCCGCACATGTGGAGACGTCACCAGAGGTGATGATGTGAGTTTATTGGTAGGAATTTTAGCGCCATCGTGAGGCAAGAAGGGACAAGACCTTTTTTTATTATTATTGAATTAATTTTTTTTGGAACATATCTTTATTATTAATCATGTGACATGTCTTATTCACATATACACAGATCTCTGCTACACAGATTTGACAATGTGAAGATGCCCAGAGGCCAATACTAATATTTTAAAAATGAAAAAATGAACAATAAAAGTTACATACAAATGTAACAAATTCATGAAGTTGATGCAAATCTGAACCTCATGTTCATTTTAAACATGACTTATTATGAGTAATGCAAAGTCTGTTAACATTTAAGTTTAAACGTGTAACTCTGTCTCTTCTCTTTAACAAAATCATTCAGAAAGTAATATTTAGTGTCACATCTACAGATACATAACAGCAGCAGTTATGCTTCGGTATGTCAACCAAAAAAGACAAATCTTCCAGCCACACAGTGTCTGACAATCCCAGCAGCCCATAAATAAAATATTATAAACATGAAGCTTCGGCCGCATGACATCTGACCGCGGGCCGTGATTGGCCCCCGGGCCGTACTTTGGACATGCTATAGCAGTTGTTCAGTTGGTGACATTTCCAACAAATATTTTAATTAATTAAAAAAAATAAAATTTTGTGAATAATTATGAACAGACGTGTGAGTAAATACACAAACAAGAAATAAAAAAATAAAAATGAAATTAAAAAAATACGTGTTGTCAGTTGGTGACGCGTGATTGGGGTCAACCAATAGCGAAGCGCGTTCGAGAGCGACGCACGTACGTAACATAAGCGGACGTTGCCCGTGTCTGCTGCTGTTAGCGTTTAGCTCGCGTTAGCTTCGTCGTGGTGGCGGATGGCGGACGGCGGAGGAGTCGACGAGCTCTCCCAGCTCGAATATTTGTCTCTGGTGTCCAAAGTCTGCACGGAGCTCGACAACCACCTCGGAATAAGTGACAAAGATTTAGGTGAGTCGTTTTTGTTCCCGCGCTAAACGAGAGCAAACAAAACAAAGCTTAGCTTAGCTTATGCTAACTAGCATGTGTGTCCAACTCTTCCTCTCCAGACTGCTGTCATCGAAAATGTAACTTTTACTTAATATTTGAGTTTTTTTAGGAAGATTTTAGAAGTTTCTGGAGCTTATTGTCGATGTTTGAGTTGGTTTCGATCAACGTGAGTCAGCTAGCTTCAGTGCTTTCACCTCTCTGTTTGTTGTTTAACTCTCTCAGCTGAGTTTGTCATCGACCTCGCTGAAAAACAGCCGACCTTCGATGGATTCAAAGCCCTCCTGCTCCAGAATGGAGCCGAATTCACAGTAAGTCCCAAAGCTAAACGCTACATCAGCTGTTGTGGAGTAACGTGAGCTAACAGGTAACGTCACAGCTGATCTGTGTCGTGTGTTTTGTTTGTGTTCGTCTCAGGATTCTCTCATCGGTAACTTGCTCAGGCTCATCCAGACTATGCGACCTCCATCCAAGGCCTCCACGAGCAAAGGTAAACGTTAGTGTAGCAGGTAAACAGAAATCAGCTGGTGCTCCAAATGAAGTCATCACCTCACTAAAACAACACTGTGTTCGGTGAGATGATCAGACATCCAGTTTAAGTTTTAGTTCATCTTTAGATTGGGCACTGCTGAGGTTGACCTCAGTTCAGAGCCAAAAATCAACTTTAACCTCGAGATGACGCTGCATGTCGTTTAGATTTGTGCCTTGTAGCTGTTATTTATGCATAGTTCTCTAATATGATACCATATGGAGTTTCTTCAGTCACATTTCACCCGTTTGAATCATCAAAAATACATTTAATTAACGAGCAACTGTCCGTTTTCAGCCTCGGAGGTTTCGGTCAAGCCGAAGTCAGAAAAGGAGAAGTTGAAGGAGCTTTTTCCTGCCCTGTGCAGACCGAACGATCCAGCACCGAAGGTACGTCTATAATGCGTAACAACATCTTCACGTGTGGACTTCAGTAACACTTAAAGCTCAGAACTAAACCTACAAAGGAGAAACTATGTCTGCAGTATTTTCATCAAATCAAACTGTCAGGGCGGCACAGCTCGCACCACACCCGCCCAAAATCTGTGATAAGCTCAGCAGTCAGGTGGGATGCTCGTCTGCACTCCTGACGACACTTTGCACTGTCCCTTAATTGCATGAAGACAAATAAGGTGATACTAATGACTATGGTGAACTGTATAGAAGGTAACTGCACAACTTTTGAGATTTTAGTGTTCAGGAAACATATGAACTCCTCATATTGCTGCTGCTTTTAGTTTTAATCTGATATTATAATGTCTAATTAATAATCTAGAATGAATTTGATGAGAAAATGAAACAAGTTGAATGTTTCTGTGCTTCAAATTTATTTTGTCTGACTTTCTCAGAAGCTGCTGGATGAAGATGATGTGAAAGTAGCAGCTGACGCCATGAAAGAGCTGGAGATGTTCATGCCCAGCGTCAGCGGGACGGAGTCCAAGAGCAGCAAGAGCAGGTGAGACACGGTCACGTCTGACAGAAGGTTCACACGTACGTGATGTCTGCTTTGTTTAGCAGAGGACGCAAAAGTAACGCAACTAGCAAACATGCACTGTTACTCATTCAACTCTTTTGATTCCATGTCGGTGATGATTTATGATGTTTACCGTCTCACAGGTCAGAGAAGAGCAGACGCCACAGCCGAAGTCGCAGCAGAAGCAGAGAAAAAGACAGACACAGAGACCGAGACAGGGACAGAGACAGAGATCGGGACAGGAAGAGACGACATCGCTCTCGTTCACGCTCCAGGTCTAGATCTCGCTCCAGAGACCGCGACCGTCACAGAGACAGGGACAGAGACAGAGATCGCGGCAAGAGAAGAGACAAATCTTCCCGCTGGAGTGAGCGCTCGCCTAGTCCCAGAAAAGACCAAGACAGGGACTCTGACCGCTGGAAAGACAAACACGTGGACCGTCCTCCACCAGAGGAGCCGTCTGTCGGTGACATCTACAATGGCAAAGTCACCAGTATCATGCAGTTTGGATGCTTTGTCCAGCTGGAGGGGTTAAGGTCAGTGAAAACCATCGCACTAACTTCAGGACGGCTGCTCAGTACGGTGGTTACCAATGAAACATTCTTGGTTAGTTAAGTCAAAGACGTTGTTCTGTGTGCAGGAAACGATGGGAGGGTTTGGTCCACATTTCCGAGCTGCGTCGAGAGGGCCGCGTGGCCAACGTGGCTGATGTTGTCAGCAAAGGCCAAAGAGTCAAAGTCAAGGTGCTCTCGTTCACCGGCTCCAAGACCAGCCTCAGTATGAAGGTAAAAGAACAAACTGATGGGTTGGAATAAATCAGAGTGAAATTTCTGTGTGCTGAAGGAAGATTTTCAGATTTCCTGATGAGCTCCAGGCTGGAAAATCGAGTTTGATAGCAGCGTTGATGCTTCATTATTTAAAAGAATGTGTGTGTTTTAATTTAATCTGGTAAATAACCATCATCAGCAGATGATGGTTTGAGCCACTGAGTCATCAACTTAACTGAATTAGTGATTAAGCTGCTCTGAATTTCCCCTGAGAGATATTTGGAAATCTGTTTTATCATCATGGGATCTCCTCTCGGGGTAGACTGTCGTCCCCTGAGTTGTCAGCATGTAATTTGCCTAATTCTTTCCTCCTTTCTTTGTCAGGATGTGGACCAGGAGACGGGAGAAGACCTGAATCCCAACAGGAGGAGAAACGTAGGCCCGGACGGAGGGGAGGAGATCTCCATGAGGAACCCCGACCGGCCGAGCAACCTGAACCTGGGCCACGCCCCGGAGCTCGAACAGGACGACACCCTGGAGCGCAAGAGGCTCACCAAGATTTCAGACCCAGAGAAGTGGGAGATCAAACAGGTACAGTATACATGTCTGCACACAGAAGTCAAGCTCAAGTCTGCGAGGAAAACATTAATTTGAATTATTACATCTAAACACGTCTGCTCTATGTCTGCCCTCAGATGATCGCCGCCAACGTCTTGTCCAAAGAAGAGTTCCCTGATTTTGACGATGAGACAGGAATCCTTCCTAAAGTTGACGATGAAGAGGGTAAACAAATATTTTCTACCAACAAATACAAACTAACGACATTCCCATCAGCCTCAGCTGTGGTTTGGGTTTGGTGCAGCGTGTTCTCTGCACACTCTTATTCTTGTTTGACTTTCTAATGAACTCCGACTCGGAGTGGACTGCTTGCTAAATGATCTCGTTTGCTGTCGATCAGATGAAGACTTGGAGATTGAGCTGGTTGAAGAGGAACCGCCGTTCCTGAGGGGACACACCAAACAGAGCATGGACATGAGTCCTGTGAAGATTGTCAAGGTGCAGTACATGTCTCAGCATCACACATCGTACTAAATACACAGACTACGTGAAGAAAAGTTCAATTTAGACTCAATGTGGTGTCAAAATATTTAAATATTTGAGTGACTGTAAATAAACTTGGCATCCACAGTTTAATGAAACGTTCACTGCAGTGACACTTTGTCGCGTTTCCTCCGTCCACAGAATCCAGATGGCTCTCTGTCCCAGGCGGCCATGATGCAGAGCGCTCTGGCTAAGGAGAGACGAGAGCTGAAGCAGGCTGCACGAGAGGCAGAGATGGACTCCATCCCCATGGGGCTGAACAAACACTGGGTCGACCCGCTGCCAGACGGTTAGAGATTACTTAATGTGCACGTCTAATGGATTTCTGAGTCACAGATGTCGATGCTGAAGCACGGTTCATCCAATCGGAGCGCAGCCATAAAAACATCTCCCAGCTATCAGCGCATTGATCATCGTAACCCGCGTTCAGATCGTAGAAGAATATATATTTGATCTTTATTTTTGCTTTTGGAGCTTCACTGTTGATTATCAGAACTCGTTTTGGAGTGCAGTCTGTGTGTTTGCCCCCTTTTTTATCAAAACCACAGGACAGTCTGAGTCAGACTTGTTCCATGATGGCAGACAGCACCCCTCAGGCATGCCAGTGCTGGAGATGATAATCTGGCTTCCTGCAGCCTCGTATCTGGCCGGATGGAAAAGTCTTGCCATGGTTCAGTGTGCTTGTATGCCCTCCAAGGCCTCAGGTGGTCCAGACAGTTTCCAGCGGTTTGGCGTTGGCCTGCCGTAACATGCAGACGTGGTGACGCTGGTATAGATGTGATGAGGTTTTTGTTGAAGTGTACGAACGTTTTCCTGCAACATGAAGTTTAATTTTATCGAGATCAGGAGTTATTTATGTTATTAAAAAAGGCTTAGACGCGTCTCCAGATTTCCACCTCATGACCTCTTCACTCAGCACTGTGTCGAGTTTTTGTGGTCAGAAATATGTTGCAAAGATTGTTTTTTGTATAGGTGACTGTTCAAATATTGAAGTGTATAATGACTCAGCACATTATAAATGAAGGATATGATGGACATTCCCATCCTTGACGACTTAAAAATGAATAAAAATGATCAAAAATCAATTTTAAAATACCAACTTAAGATGCTCGGGCCTTGAACATCAGAGAGACTCATTCAGAGCTCTTCTCTTCTGGATCTCTCTTATTGTCAAATTACTCTGAGCGGCCTCGGTCTCTACTTTGTGTTTGTACAGGTTCATGATGCTCTGATTATCCTCGAGGTCACAATTTTATACAGTGAAGTTTCAACAATGAAATGGGGACTAACATCACCACTCATGAATACAGCCGAGCTCATTGAATCCTCGAGAGTCTCGGCTCTCCAGTCATACTGAGTTTATGCAGCTTGGTGAGCTCGATATGCAGAAATATTCAAATACACCAGGCGGAAATGTGAGCACGTATGTAAAGGAGAGACTTGTAGGTCTCCACTTCACTCATTTTCATTCAGACATCTTGATATGAAAAGTCAGAGGACCCCTTTAGAAATGGCCATGCCGGTTTTTACCTCACCAAAATCTGGACTAACTTTAGAGCGTTATTTAGACACATTTCTGACAAGCTAGCACGACATGTTTCACCTGTATCTTCACTAGTCAGCTTAACTAGCTTTTAAACTGGGTCCGCTACAGCAACTGAAAGGCCGTCATGTCATGTGTGGACAGTGACGACTGTGTAGAAGTTTACAGTCAGCAACAAAACTTTATTTTATTAAGATAATGACATGAATAACGTGTGATCCTCGGGTTATCGTGGGAAAACAGATGAAATCTTTGAGTCTGTGACCATTTAGGGCTTCTGTACAGACTGTTATATAAAGCCTGAGTGTTTTTTTTTTGTTTTTCATCATTACTAAGTACACTTCTGCTCCTCTTTTACAGCTGATGGTAGGCAGATTGCAGCCAACATGAGAGGCATTGGCATGATGCCCAATGACATCCCAGAGTGGAAGAAGCATGCTTTTGGAGGCAACAAGGCCTCTTATGGAAAGAAGACTCAGCTCTCCATCCTGGAGCAGAGGGAGAGTCTGCCAATCTACAAGCTGAAGGAGCAGCTCATCCAGGTCCGTCACAGTTTAGGAAAAACTAAACCCAAAGGGAGACTTTCCCGTTCATGCGCGAGTTTCTAATTGATGCTGATTAGGTTTTATAGAAAATGTGATTATCCTTTAACAGGCAGATGTTCGTGCTTAAGTAGAGGACTGAATGGAAACAGCTGCTGAATGTAAATGATTTAATTTGCTTCTCTGTGGTGCTGATGGAGTTTTGCATCAGGTAACACCAACAGAAAGGTTCATCGTCCGTAACATCTGTGTTAATCCGTCACAGGCCGTTCACGATAACCAGATCCTGATTGTGATTGGAGAGACGGGGTCCGGTAAGACCACGCAGATCACTCAGTACCTGGCGGAGGCGGGTTACACCACCAGGGGGAAGATCGGCTGCACGCAGCCCCGTCGTGTGGCCGCCATGTCGGTGGCCAAGAGAGTCTCTGAGGAGTACGGTTGCTGTCTGGGACAAGAGGTGAGTGACGAGTCTTTACCGTGTTCGGACCACAGCTTTGATATTTTTTAACCTTCAGAGAGATGATGTGAATGTTTTTGTTCCAGGTGGGTTACACCATCCGATTTGAGGACTGCACCAGCCCTGAGACGGTCATCAAGTACATGACAGACGGTATGCTGCTGAGAGAGTGCCTGATCGACTCTGAGCTGGGTCAGTACGCCATTATCATGTTGGACGAAGCTCACGAGAGGACGATCCACACTGACGTTCTGTTTGGTTTGCTCAAGAAGGTAAGCAACATGAGCGGAGGCCGTTATATATTCAGAGGGGAAGACGTTACCTGTGACAAGAAGCTGAGTGTTCTTTGGTTTCATTTCAGACGGTGCAGAAACGCACAGACATGAAGCTCATCGTAACGTCAGCCACGCTGGACGCCGTGAAGTTCTCTCAGTATTTCTACGAAGCACCCATCTTCACCATCCCAGGAAGAACTTATCCAGTCGAGGTTCTCTACACCAAAGAACCTGAGACGGACTACCTGGACGCCAGCCTCATCACAGTCATGCAGATTCATCTGACCGAGCCTCCAGGTATGATTTTAAAACCACAGAGTTGTTCTTCTCACCGGTAGATCTCAACGTCATCCCGTCTTCAAATCTGTCTTCTCCTCGTCTCTGTCCAGGCGACATCCTGGTGTTTCTGACTGGACAGGAAGAGATCGACACCGCCTGTGAGATCCTGTACGAGAGGATGAAGTCGCTCGGTCCTGATGTTCCTGAACTCATCATCCTCCCGGTTTATTCTGCCCTGCCCAGTGAGATGCAGACCAGGATCTTTGACCCTGCACCTCCAGGCAGCAGAAAGGTGTCTAGTCTTTACAGCAATGTTTCAAATGGACTGTACTTATATAACGCCTTTCTGGTCTTCCATGTACTAAATTTCCACTATAGTTTGCACATAGCTGTATCCATTTACGGTCTATGTTTCCTTTTAGGTCGTCATTGCAACAAACATCGCAGAGACGTCTCTGACCATCGATGGAATCTACTACGTGGTGGATCCTGGCTTCGTCAAACAGAAAGTGTACAACTCTAAGACGGGCATCGACCAGCTGGTGGTGACTCCAATCTCACAGGTGATACTGCAGGAGGAGAAGATCAGCTGCTTCCTGGACTGAAATAATTGGCCAGCTTACTGAATTGTTTTAAAATGTGTGTTTTCAGGCTCAGGCCAAGCAGAGGGCAGGACGAGCCGGCAGAACCGGTCCAGGGAAGTGTTACAGACTGTACACAGAGAGAGCCTACAGAGACGAGATGCTGACCACCAACGTGCCCGAGATCCAGAGAACCAACTTGGCCAGCACTGTGCTGTCTCTGAAGGTAAACGGCCGCTCTGCAAACAACTGCAAAAACCTGTAACGTAATCCACTCGTATCATCTGTCTTATATTTTTGTTTCCTCCACCAGGCGATGGGCATCAACGACCTCCTGTCGTTTGACTTCATGGACGCTCCTCCCATGGAGACTCTGATCACAGCCATGGAGCAGCTCTACACGCTGGGAGCTCTGGACGATGAAGGCTTGCTCACACGGCTGGGACGAAGGGTGAGGAGTCACTTCTCCGTACTTTGATCAAACTAATCACGTCACTTTGTGTTTCCCGTTTTGCTCTCCACGCTCCTTTAATGATCTTTACCGTCTCCTCTCTCTCTCGTAGATGGCTGAGTTTCCTCTGGAGCCCATGCTGTGTAAGATGTTGATCATGTCCGTCCACCTGGGCTGCAGTGAAGAGATGCTCACCATCGTGTCCATGCTGTCTGTGCAGAACGTCTTCTACAGGCCTAAAGTATGCAACCGCCTAACTTTATATTCAATATCATTTAATAAAAAGCTTCTTCTGATCATCTCCTGTTTTTGTTTTATAATCATCACGCAGTGCTCATTTTTTCTCCTTGTTTCTTTCTTTTTGTGTTACAGGACAAGCAGGCCCTCGCTGACCAGAAGAAGGCAAAGTTCCACCAACCTGAAGGCGATCACCTGACCCTGCTGGCCGTCTACAACTCCTGGAAGAACAACAAGTTCTCCAACCCGTGGTGTTACGAGAACTTCATCCAGGCTCGCTCCCTGCGCAGAGCCCAGGACATCCGCAAACAGATGCTGGGGATCATGGACAGGTATGATGAGTCTGAAGATGACACAGCACGACCACAATCACTTGCTAGCAGCTGAATCTGAAATAACATGAACATCCAACACGCTCTCTTCTCCTCAGACATAAACTGGACGTGGTATCTTGTGGCAAAGCCACCGTGCGGGTCCAGAAAGCTATCTGCAGTGGCTTCTTCAGGAATGCAGCCAAAAAGGATCCTCAGGAGGGTTACCGCACGCTTATAGACCAGCAAGTCGTGTACATCCACCCCTCCAGTGCTCTGTTCAACCGCCAGCCTGAGTGGTACGACAGCACTTCAACATTTTAATAAAAATTCTCTTTTTTATCGTTAATTTTCAAACCTTGTGACGTCCTGCCTCTCTTTATCCTCAGGGTTGTTTACCACGAGTTGGTGCTGACCACCAAGGAGTACATGCGGGAGGTGACCACCATCGACCCCCGCTGGCTGGTGGAGTTTTCCCCCGCCTTCTTCAAAGTGTCCGACCCGACGCGCCTCAGCAAGCAGAAGAAGCAGCAGCGCCTCGAGCCGCTGTACAACCGCTACGAGGAACCCAACGCCTGGAGAATCTCTCGCGCCTTCAGACGCCGCTGACGTGCGTGACGTCACGAATACGACACGAAAATATTTTAACAGCGACGATGATGAAGAAGTCAGACTCGTCGTCCTGTACCGGACACGTGATGAGACGTTCTTATCATTCAGGCTGTGTGTTCACTCCTCCTTTTAAATTTGTACATTTGTTGGTGGGAATTTTAGTGTCGTTATTTTAGAACTCGAGGAGCCGTTTCTTTTTCATAGCACTAACACAGGAACAAAAAAATCTTCCACATCTGTCCTTTGAGACAGCAAAACATAATCTTCTGTGTGGACTATTTCTTTGACTGTAAAAACATCATTTTTCATCTGACGGGGTTGTAATAAGACGTTTGTTTACTTTGTCAGACTGTATCGATGGAACAAGCAGATGTGTTTGATAGTTTTTGTACTATAACTGTGACCTTCACTCACTTTGTGTATCTGAGACTGTTGCTTTGCTATACTTGCTTGTGGAACATTGGAAATGTGTCCTCATTAAATTCTACATTTTCTTAAGTCTGACTGATTTTCTTGAAGTTTGGAAGCTTTGAATTCTGATACGTTAAACTCGTGGTGTTCTCTGTGGATGTAGTATTATCATTAAAGCTCCGTCACTGACCACGTCAGTCAAATACAGCAGCATGTTATATTAGCTCTGCTTCACATAAAAACAATAACTGTTGAATGTGACTGCAGGCTGAGCAAAGACCTGCTCAAAACATTCATTCACATTCTGTTACAGTTCTGAAATTTACTATGTCATGATGTACTGTCAGCTTGAATCCACACCAAGTATCAAAATGAAAAGCACTCACTTTAATTGGATGTTTTTACTGATACACTGTCCTGTTACTTAATGGGTACAAATTTACTGGAGTATTCTTATTTTATGCAACTTTATATTTCTACTCCACATCTCAGAGGCAAATATTGTCATTTTTACTCCACTACATTTATCTGGCAGCTTTAGTTACTAGCTGTTTTTCAGATTACTGATTTTTCACACCCATCCTGTGCAGTTAAACCGACACATCTACAAATCTCATGATTTTGATGATACTGAAGTATGTGGTGTTCCTTTATGGGTTGAGAAAATTCTCCTACTTATCAAGAAATGCATTGTCACCGAACTGAAAACAGGCTACAACCTCTACAAACACATGAAGCTCTTATAATAATGTAATCATAACTTTCTTTACATCAGGCATGTTCAAAGTCTGGGTCAGATTTCATGTGTCCCGAAGCTTCATTTTTATAATATATTATTTATGGCCTGCTAGGATTGTCAGACACTGTATGGCTGTCAGATTTGGCTTTTTGTAAGATTAAGATTAAGATTTATATCAACTTCACGCAAACTTCATGCATCTGTATGTAACTTTTATTGTTTTTCATTTTTAAAATGTTATCATCGGCCCCCGGGCATCTTCACATTGTCAAATCTGGCCCTCCTTAAAAAAAGTTTGGACACTGCTGCTTTATATAGTACAGAGCAGAGTTTACAGAGCAGCGGACGCAATGGAAGGACACAGGTTAAGATAAAAAACACGTCAAAATTAAAAAACATTGAAAACAACTATTCACTGATGTCTACAAGCTTCAAAATAGAAAGAAATAAAGAATAGAAAAACAAAAGAACAGACAAGAACTATAAAAATAAATTTAAAAAAGTATAAAAGATAAAAATAGACATCATCACCAAAAGTCAAGTCTGTAAAATGAGTTTTAAAAAGTGATTTAAAGTGTAGATGCTGTCATGCGCCTGTTGGCCTGCAGGGGGCAGCAGCACAGACACGAGCTCAAACTACAGGAAGCACTTCCTGCGTCACTCTCAGTAAACAGTAACAAACATGGCCGCTTCGGACGAGCTCAGACGTCTTGAGTTTTTATCTCTGGTGTCCAAAGTGTGCACGGAGCTGGACAACCACCTGGGCATCTGCGAGAAGGACTTAGGTAACGTCACGTTACACCTGTGCGCATGCTCAGTTTGATTAGAAACAGGCCTGATGATGTGTACCTGTGTTTGTTGTCTCACAGCTGAGTTCATCATCAGTTTGGCAGAAAAACATCCAACATTTGAAGAGTTTAAATCAGTGCTGACAGAGAATGGAGCAGACTTCACGGTGAGTGAACAAACTGTCACGTCACGTGTTTGTTTGTTTGTTTGTTTGTTTTGGTTTCTCTCTGAACACGTGTCTCTTTTTTTCAGGACACTCTTGTTGGTAATCTGCTCAGACTCATTCAAACTATGCGACCCGGGCCGTCTACAAGCAGAGGTACAGAGACCTTTAATGTTCTTCATGTAACGCCACCACTAACCTTCTCCAGTCGTGTCGCCTCAGTCGCCCGGTCGTGCCGCTTTGACCTTACCTGACTCAACATGCCACTCAACTCCTGACACGAGCTGTGGTCATCTCGGACGTCCACCTGACGGGCCTCCCAGCCTGCACGGTGAAACCTCTTCAGATGACCCAGAACGCGGCGGCTGGTCTTAAAACCATGTCACCCCGCTGCTCATCGAGCTCCTCTGTCTACCTGTAGCAGCCCACGTTAAATTCAAATCTCTAACGCTGACTACAAAGTAGTCTCCGGTTCTTGAACGTCCTCATACAGACATATGTTACCTCCTCCAAATGAACGACGCCTGGCTCTGCCACCCGTACGCTCAGGACGATCCAGACTTTCCTCGTCTGTTGTTCCCCGTTGGTGGAACGTCCTACCAGTTCCTACCAGATCAGGGGCGTCCCTCTCTACCTTCACAAACCTACTGAAGACCTCCAGCTCTTCAGAGAGGACCTCCTCTCCAACAATTGTCACAGCACTTACTGCTGCACTAACGCTTTCTTGTTCCGTTCTCTGAAAGTCACTTTGGATAAAAGCGTCAGCTAAATGACTGAATGTAAATGTAAATGTAATACTCGTGTTTTATAGGAGTGCTGTTGTTACGTAACCTCCTCTCTGTGTTTGACAGCTCCTCAGACAGAGGCGTCAAAGAGTGAGAAGGACAAGCTGAAGGAGAAATATCCTGCTTTATGTAAACCAGACGCTCCTGAGTGGACGGTAAAACCTTTGTGTCTTCTCATAAACCTCTAAAGTAAAGTAAATCAACACAGACATTCACAAACAGCTGCAGTTTGTAATCTTATTTTTCACGTCCATCAGATTCCACCACGACACACAGATAAAGAAGATGAGCAGGTTGCAGCGGCAGCCATGAAGGAGCTGGAGATGCTCATGCCAAACTTCTGTGGAACGAGCTCTGAACACGGGTAATTTAGAAAATCAGCAAATATTTTGTGTGCAAAGCCTATGAGTTGTATTTATGATACATTTTAAAATTCATTGACTTCTTTAAAACTCTTCTTTTCTTGCTCCTCAGGTCTGACAGGAATTTGCCTCGAGGTCGAGACACAGACAGAGGACGTAAACGAAGTCGCTCTCGCTCCAGATCGAAAGATCGCGACGGAGAAATGAACCCGAAGCCCAGGAGGAAACGAGCGTCTCGCTGGAGCGACCGTCCGCCGAGCCCTCACAGAGACGACGCCGCCACCTGCCGTGATAAATTTGTAGACCGGCCTCCGCCTGAGCAGCCTGTCGTGGGCGACATCTATGACGGCAAAGTCAGCAGCATCATGCAGTTTGGCTGTTTTGTGCAGCTGGAGGGCCTCAGGTCGGTTAAAGCTCGATGTCGTTTAACGTCGTGATCAGATCTGCCTGTAATGTTCTCGATCCTCAACCCGACATGTGTAACTGTCATCGTCTGCAGGAAACGCTGGGAGGGCCTGGTGCACATCTCAGAGCTGCGCAAAGAAGGACGTATAGCTAATGTGTCCGACGTGGTCACCAAAGGCCAAAAGGTGAAGGTCAAAGTGCTGACCTTCACTGGAACCAGAGCCAGCCTCAGCATGAAGGTGAGTCAGGTCTGAAATGTTGAAGAGAGACACCGTAGGGAATCAAGAAAAAAAACATAACATCAGTTTGTTTAACATATGTTAAAATAATGCTTTCTCAAATGTTGCGTGTTTATATGTTGCCAGGACGTCGACCAGGAGACCGGGGAGGACCTGAACCCCAACCGGAAGCGAAACCTGGACCCTGGAAGTGGAGGTGGAGGTGGAGGTGGAGACGAAGCCATGAGGAACCCTGACCGCCCCATCGAAGTGAGCATGCTGGAGTTGGCAGAAAACCCAGCAGAACGCAAGCGGCTCGCCAAGATCACGGACCTGGAAAAATGGGAGATTAAACAGGTATTTATTCACACAGAGATGTAAACTTTAAGTTCTCAGCGGTTTATGTTAAAAAATGTTTTTCTCATCTTCAGATGATTGCAGCAAACGTACTTCCTAAAGAAGAGTTCCCAGAATTTGACAAGGAGACGGGAATCCTTCCCAAAATAGACGATGATGAAGGTAAAACTCTTTATAAAACTTTTTACTCTAAAGTTTTTGCAAAATAAAAGTTTTGCTGCGTGATCACGTCTCTTCTGTAAATATTCCCTCCACAGATGAAGACGTGGAGATCGATCTGGTCGAAGAGGAAGCACCGTTCCTGAGGGGACAGACTAAATCGAGCATGAACCTGAGCCCAGTCAAAATAGTAAAGGTAAATATTGAATATATATTTTAATAAAATGTTGTGGAACTGACTTGTAACTCCCTCAGACACTCACAAACGCACTCATTCACATTTAGCAGGCTGTTTGGTCATTGTCAGACCGGTTCATGTTACGCTGACCTGACCACAGCAGAGACCCGCAGATTTAAACGGTTCACCCTCTGTAGGCAAAGAAAGTTAACTGCTGCTACAGTTTCAAACCACAAGGAAGCGTAGCTGGCTGACTAGGCCATCTAATATTTTGCTTTAGCTAAAATGAAATGTCACAGCAGCCTCCAGTGGATATTAAATGCAGATCGTATTCAGGTCAGATGTTAAGCTGTTAAAGCTGTTTTGAAATTCATTTATCATTTGTATCTCTCTAAACGTCCACTGCCACTGCTAGGTGTGATTAGACGTATGCTCTGTTGCATCTTTACTTCACTTCAGCAAGTTAAAGGTCAATAAAAACATGATTTTTGAGCTTTATAAGTAGCCTTCCATCTATGATTTAAATATGCATCCCTCCTTTGTCCTCTTCCTCCCATCTTTATGGACAAATTAAAACCCACACAATGTCTTCTCTTTTTTCTTTCTTCTGTTTCGAAGTTTAAAATCTAAAATCTTAAAATCACACAAACATGACCAGCAGCGATAAAAACAGACCTGTAAATGTGGTACAAGTATGAGAACTGCTGCTGTTACCTTTCTTGCCTGTAGGTGGCGTCGGTTTGGTTGCTTTGCACCAGTGATACTGTGTATTCATTATTCTTCATTTATTTAAAGTAAAGTACATTAGATACTTGCACAGTTTGACAAAACGTCCTGTTACTTTCTCCGTCATTAGAATCCAGATGGCTCCCTCTCCCAGGCGGCCATGATGCAGAGTGCTCTTTCTAAAGAGAGGAGGGAGCTGAAGCAGGCGGCTCGCGCAGCAGAGATGGACTCCATCCCGACCGGTCTCAACAAGCACTGGATAGACCCGATGCCTGATTGTAAGGAGCCGATCGACACAGATTTACAGCCCTGACGTTGTGATTTCTTGAAGTCAGAGATTTAAAATGTAGAAATGTAACCATCTGTCTTGTGCCAGGCCTCTTACACTGTTACACTGTTATCATGGCGTGGCAGGAGATGATTATCTAGCTTCCCGATGAGTTTACACTGAGGCACAGAGTCATAATGCACTGTGACTTCCGTCGCCTGGGGGGGTATCAGGGGCTTTACAAGTTCCTTCCAGCCCTCGTTACCTCTGACTCATAGTTTAATACAAAAATAGCTTTTTGGGAAGTTCATTATCGTTGCAGTTCATCTTGATTAAATAAAACAGATTATAGGAGGCTGTGGTGGATCTTGACAGAACTTTACCTCTCCTGTACCAGATCAAGGAAGGCAGATTGCTGCCAACATGAGAGGCATCGGTGCCATGCCTATTGATCTTCCAGAGTGGAAGAGGTACGCCTTCGGAGGGAACCAGGTGTCGTACGGCAAGAAGACAGAACTTTCCATCCTGCAGCAGAGAGAGAGTCTGCCTATTTTCAAGCTGAAGGAGCAGCTCGTTCAGGTATGAGCAGCCGTGAGATAACTTTGAGCGCATTACCGGGGGACTGAAAACTGAACGGGGGATCATGTATATGGCCCAAAGAATGAGCCCTGGGGTACACCATGAGGACTGTAACATTGCAACGCGTACATAAACCCACTGAGCCGCCTGTGCACCCATGTTTTTCTTTCTTCAGTCATTATTAACACGTTTTAATATGTTCATTCTTTCTCTCGACAGGCTGTCCACGATAATCAGATCTTGATTGTAGTTGGAGAAACTGGGTCCGGTAAGACCACGCAGATCACTCAGTACCTGGCGGAGGCAGGCTACACCTCCAGGGGGAAGATCGGCTGCACGCAACCCCGACGTGTGGCCGCCATGTCAGTGGCCAAAAGAGTCTCTGAGGAGTACGGTTGCCGACTAGGCCAAGAGGTGAGTGACGAGTTTTTCCTCTCTTGTAGCGTGTATCCGTTTTATGAGTTGAAGATGTCCTTCAGCTTGCCTGTTGTATATTTTTTTATCTTCAGGTGGGCTACACCATTCGTTTTGAGGACTGCACCAGTACAGAGACAGTAATCAAGTACATGACCCACGGCATGCTGCAAAGGGAGTGTCTTTTAGACTCAGACATGAGTCTGTATTCCCTCATTATGCTCGACGAGGCCCACGAGAGAACAATCCACACCGATGTGCTGTTTGGCCTTCTCAAGAAGGTATTTCACGTTCTGCAAACCGTGTTTTTAAAGCCAAAACTAAAAATGCCGTTTCACGTTAAACACCCGCCTCTGTCTCTTTTCAGACGATACAGAAACGTAAAGACATGAAGCTGATCGTGTCCTCCGCCACGCTGGACGCTGTCAAATTCTCCCAGTATTTCTTCGAAGCTCCCATCTTCACCATCCCAGGAAGAACCTTCCCGGTGGAGGTTCTCTACACCAAAGAACCTGAGACGGACTACCTGGACGCCAGTCTCATCACCGTTATGCAGATCCATCTGACCGAGCCTCCAGGTATGGTCGTGTTTCCTTAAACTGTCTTGAATTTAAGTAAATCTGATTCAAAAAAAGTTTCATGTTCTCCCTGTTTTGTTGTCCAGGCGACATCCTGGTGTTTCTGACTGGACAGGAAGAGATCGACACCGCCTGTGAGATCCTGTACGAGAGGATGAAGTCGCTCGGTCCTGATGTTCCTGAACTCATCATCCTCCCGGTTTATTCTGCCCTGCCCAGTGAGATGCAGACCAGGATCTTTGACCCTGCACCTCCAGGCAGCAGAAAGGTAATGAGACGTCTTTCTTTGCATTTTACAGTATAGACTAAATCAAGAAAACTTTACAGAATAATTCTGATTCTCTCTTTTTTTCGCTCAGGTCATCATTGCCACAAACATCGCTGAGACGTCTCTGACTATCGATGGTATCTACTACGTGGTGGATCCTGGCTTTGTCAAACAGATTGTGTACAATTCGAAGACGGGCATCGACCAGCTTGTGGTGACGCCCATATCACAGGTCATTTTAACACAGTTTCTATCTAAATATTTGCATTTACCTTCTTGTTAACCTCGCTGTTTGCCGGAAAAACTGAAATCATTGGTCTGTTTTCAGGCTCAGGCCAAGCAGAGGTCAGGTCGAGCCGGCAGAACCGGTCCAGGGAAGTGTTACAGACTGTACACAGAGAGAGCCTACAGAGACGAGATGCTGACCACCAACGTGCCTGAGATCCAGAGAACCAACTTGGCCAGCACTGTGCTGTCTCTGAAGGTAAAGCACTGACACATGTTTCCATCTAATCATGCTTCTGGTTAAGGATGTTGATTTTTTTCTGGCACTGTCGTCAGGTATGATTTCTTTGATTCGTCGGTTTCTCCTGATACTCAAATCAGAGAGCACGCAATTTGTGTTTTTATGGAAGCGGCGTCCATGTAAATTAGCTTAACGTCAGACTCTGTTGATTCGCTCTTTGATCACTTTGACCATCTCTGACAGGCAGAAAGCAGCGTGGAGAAACGCCCCAGCTGTCAAATGCCGAGCACGAATGGAGAAAAGATTCAGACTCACTACGACGTCTTTAAAGAGAGGCTTCATGTTTGAAATTCAAAAAACAAATAAGGCTGGTGGGAATATCTGCCACAGCCCTGAATTGCTTCAGACTTTATCTCGAAGACAGGGCCGTGTTGTTGCCAATGATGTAGAAATCTGTGCGGATCATTGTGAAACATGGAGTCCCCCAGGGTTCGATCTTTGGGCCGCTATTATTCAATCTGTACGTGCAAATCATACATGACAGTAACGATGTTTATCACAGCTACGCAGACAACACTCAGATTTACGCTCTTTCACAAAATGACTGCGGCCCCAGAGACTCGCTCCGTCAATGCTTCCAGCGAGGAAACAGCTGGCTGCAATTCAGTTTCCTTCAATTAAATAAAGACAAGATGGGAGTTGTTGTATTTGGCAAAAAGGAGGAAAGAATGGAAGTTATTGCTCAGCTTGATTCCAGAGCTTTAAAGACTCGACTTAGAAATCTTGGTGTTTTAATTCAGATCTGAAGCAGCTACGTAAACACAATAACTGCATCAACAATGATTAGAGATCTCGTGTCCAGACAAGATGTAGACACACTCAGGCAGGGTGGGCTGTTGTAATGGTGTCTTCTCTGGTCCTGAAAAGACAGTCAGACAACTTCAGCTCATTCACACAAAACAAGACAAAAATGTTGGTAAGAAGATCCAATCAGAACGAATCTATTTATCTGATCCACTGTTTCTCTCAAATCCATCAAAATACTGCAACATTTTGAATGAGAATAAACTATAAGAGAGCTGGAATGTCATTTAAAATGAGCATTTCAGCCTGCTGATAGTCCACTGTGCAGAAACTTGCACATACTCCACACATTCTTCCACTGTTAGTCACGAGCTAAAATGTGATGACAAGATGGTCAGTAGAGGTAAAAATGAAATGTTCAAAAACGCTGCAATCGTGGCGCAAAATAAGGAAATATCAGCGAGAGAAGTACGGGTCAGGAGTACCGCTCTCACACGAGTCTTGAGCCAGTCACATTCAGATATAGATATGCAGTAGATAGATACTTTATTGTCCTTAAAAGAAAACGTGTTGCCATACATACATAGATACACAGATACATAGAAACACCACAAGAATAGACATTCAATACAGCACATTTATCACATTTATTCACCCTATCTCACGCATAGCTCCCGCCCGTGACGGTTACCGGGGTGCTTTGTTCAGAGATGTCATGGCGGAAGGTAGAAAACTCCGCCATAGCGAGCACGCTTACATCCAACAACAATCATCAGTCAACAATAAATAATCTGCTCATTAGGAATAAACCGGCCTCCTGTGTGAACTCTCCATAGCTGAATAGGGTCGGCCTGCACTACAGTATTTTAACGTATGTCATGATGACTTGTAGAGTGTGTTGTGTTTTCACTGAACTACTGAAATACAAAACAAACTAAAAGAAAGCAGTGCTGTCCTGTGAATGACCCAGAGCTGCTGATCTTAGATCAGTCTTAATAATCATAACAGGTGCTTCCTCCAGGTGTATAAAATGAGTTTAGAAACTTTTAAATAATGTATCACATTCAAACTAAACCTGTAAACTTGTTTTAGTCGACTAAATTTACTACAAAATAATTCAAAATGATAAAACTCTTTGGCAGTTTAGACTACGACTAAATCAAAATAAAGCTGCATGTCATGGGGCGGTGTTTAGCTCAGTTGGTAGAGCAGCCGCCCCGTGTGCGAAGGTTCAGTCCTTGCTGCGGGAGCCCAGGGTTCGAGTCCGGCTTGTGGCTCTTTCCCGCATTTCATTCCCATCTCTCTCTCTCCCCACATTTCCTGTCACTCTTCAGCTGTCTCTATCAGAATAAAGCTTGAAAAGGCCAAAAGAATTAATCTTTTAAAAAAAAAAAAAAAAGCTGCATGTCATATTTTAATATGAACATCATTCATGACTGCTGTCTTCCTTTCCTCCAGGCGATGGGCATCAACGACCTCCTGGCGTTTGACTTCATGGACGCTCCTCCCATGGAGACTCTGATCACAGCCATGGAGCAGCTCTACACGCTGGGAGCTCTGGACGATGAAGGCTTGCTCACACGGCTGGGACGAAGGGTGAGGAGACGAGTGAACTCAGTCAGATTGTTGCATTTTAGCCTTTGAATGCTGTTTGTTATCTTGATGATGAAGTGGGTTTAGACTTTACAGCGACCTCACACGTGTCTCTCTGTGGTTCAGATGGCTGAGTTTCCTCTGGAGCCCATGCTGTGTAAGATGCTGATCATGTCCGTCCACCTGGGCTGCAGTGAAGAGATGCTCACCATCGTGTCCATGCTGTCAGTGCAGAATATCTTTTACAGACCAAAGGTATGTGTCGTTCTGACCAGATTAGGTCTTCTTCAGCCTTCAGTCAGACTAATAAGCTGTTAATAATTAAAACATTTCCTCGTTTTCAGGACAAACAGGCCCTCGCTGACCAGAAGAAGACAAAATTCTTCCAGCTTGAGGGAGACCACCTCACGTTGCTGGCCGTCTACAACTCCTGGAAGAACAACAAGTTCTCCAACCCGTGGTGTTTCGAGAACTTCATCCAGGCCCGCTCCTTGAAGAGAGCTCAGGACATCCGCAAGCAGATGCTGAGCATCATGGACAGGTATGAAAATCAACGGTTTGTTTAATTAATGGAGAAATTGCTGTATACATAACCATGGTAATTAATATATACAGATATCTAAATCCATGCCAGACACGTAGAAGAAGAGTCGCCGAGTATTTAACCTCAATCAGACGTAATAGTTACAGGATGTGTTGTGAATTTAAAAACAGATAAATCAGTTTAAACACGAAATCTTCCTCAGACACAAGCTGGACGTGATGTCTTGCGGAGCGGCTACGATGCGGGTCCAGAAAGCGATCTGCAGCGGTTTCTTCAGGAACGCTGCCAGGAAGCACCCCCACGACGGGTACCGTACCCTGATCGACCAGCAGGTGGTGTACCTCCACCCCTCCAGCACTCTGTTCAACCGCCAGCCAGAATGGTGAGTCAGATCCCACAAACACTACTTGATTAGAGCGGTTGCTGCTGCGTCTTCATGTGGAAAGAGTTGTATGGATTCAATTAGTTTATAAGTTGACTGACAGAAGATTTATCAAGTCAAACTGTCAAATGTTCACTGATGACAGCTTCTTAAATCAGAGAATTTACTGTTTTCTCTGTTTTATATCACTCTTCTGACATTTCTTTTGTTTAAATGATTAATTAGGAATCTAGAAGAACAATTTGTGACTAGGGCTGCAATTAATTATCATAAGTTTTAAGCTCGAGATGGTGGCCAACATTTCAAAACCCAAAGATATTCATGTGCAGATTAAGATTAATTAGTGCTATTAGTGACTGTTAATCAAATCAGCCCTAATCATTATTAACCCTACTTTTCCCTCCCGCAGGCTCGTGTATCACGAGTTGGTGCTGACCACCAAGGAGTACATGCGGGAGGTGACCACCATCGACCCTCGCTGGCTCGTGGAGTTTGCGCCGGCGTTCTACCGAGTCGCTGACCCGACGCGCCTCAGCCGGCAGAAGAAGCAGCAGAAACTGGAGCCGCTCTACAACCGTTACGAGGAACCCAACGCTTGGAGAATCTCCCGCGCCTTCAGACGACGCTGATGAAGATCCTCCCGTGCCTTATACCTCACACCAGGTGGACAAACTGTAGGTCAGACTGACTGAAGACACTGAATTCATTTAACTGTGGAGCAGATAAATGTTAATACAACCTTCTTTCACAATATTTAAGCTTTCTTAACGTTAGTATTATTTAACTTCACCTTGTTACCATGATCAGGTGATATATATGTATTTTCTATGAAATGTTCAAAAGTTAAATGATTTTCTTTTTTTAAATTGCAACTTTCGTGATTACAGATAAACACTGGATGCACTTTTATCTGCTGCTGCCTCTTAATTATTCTTATCTGCATAGAAATATGGAATATTTATTCAGTGTGTGCAAGGTGTTAGGGCGCAGTGTGTTGTTGAGAAATGTGCTTTTTTTCTTTACAGTAAATATGAAGGTACTGATTAGCCTAGCTTAACACAAAGACTGGAAACTGCTAGCTTGGCTCTGTTCAAAGGTTTCAAAATCCACCTGCTACCTCCTTTAATGCTCAGCAGCTTGTTTAAGTGCCCAGGTTAGCTCGTTCCAGTCTTAATGCTAAGCTAAGCTAGCCTCCTGTGTGCAGTAGCTTCGTATTTACGGTACAGACATGAGTGAGAGGTGTCAATCTTCTCGTCTCATTCTCAAGAAAGCAAAAATGTTAAAATGACAAACTGTTGCATCACGTTTACTCATGAAAGAAACAACAACACAGGAAAGAATAGTCTGGACTTCAGTTTTGGTATTATTATGGGTATTTATTAAGCAATCTCTTCAACCACAGTCATGTTTATGGATTGAATAGGCCTCAGATGTGAGAGGAATGCAGCTCTTAAAAACAAAACAAAAAAAATCCCTAATGAGATTAATTTAAAACAAAAACACCATAGCCTTATATACAAGTGGATGGGGTGGGCATGTGCAAGAGGTGCATGGGGAGTTTCAGGGTGTGTATGATGATGGGTTGGTACAACAGGAAGATTTCTGAAGGTGGAGGGGGGAAGAAAAGAGGTAAGGAGGGAGGAGGGGGCTGGCTTTAGTACATGTAGCCTTTGGAGTAGGGCTGGGGGCCCATGTTTTGGGGGGCTTGTTCCGCGGTGTAGGGCACTCCCTCATCCAGATGGGACAGGGGCACCGTGTCCTCCTCGTTGACGTAGCGCTCGAACTCGGCCTTCAGGCTGGGCCGCTGATTGTCGGGGAAGGCCAGGGAGATGAGGGCCTCGGGCTCACAGACAAACTTGTAAACATAGCGCTCACCTGCCACCTGTAGAGAGAGAGAGAGATGTAGGAAAAAAAAAAACACATTAACTCTTTTCCCCCAGGTGTGCAGACATTTCAGCTGCCCTCTTTGAGTCTTACAGGTGCGTAACAAAGATCTTAACTAGCCCAACTCTTATGTTCATTTAACAGAGATGTAATGTGGTTCATCTTTGTTTAGATATCAGGAAATGATCTGATCTACACCAGAAAAGATGAGAGGGAGATAGGTACAGAGAGAGAGGGAGAGGTAGAGAGAGGGAGTGGAGAAGAGAGAGGGAGATAGGTAGAGAGAGAGAGGGAGCTAATCAGATGAATAAACAGTTATATTCTGATTCTGTTATATTCAGCACATGTAGACACAGCTCCTGATCCAGTCTGAATACACTTCCTCCACCTGAGACCAACTTATCACATTATGTGATACTTTTATTTTTTTCTGGTATGGCAGCAATACGTTTCCATACATGACATCAGCTATAAATCACTGTTGTCTTTCAACATACTGTATGTAGTTCTGATGTACTGACAGCTTTGTGCAGCTAGTCAAGAATTTATATCTGATGTGAGACGAAGACTGAGGCTTAAAGCCTGACAGATACTACACTAAATAATACACTTATGTTCACTAAAGTTTCCTTCAGTGTGGACTGATGGTAGGATAACTAGAACAAGGCCGCTTTTATCATTTAATGGTACCACTTTTATACGTTGTAACTTTTGGTTTTATAATCTGTTCACATGACAGAAGAAACAATCAGACGATGCACAGATCTCTACAAAGAAGAACGACTTCTTCGGTTCTCTGATGAAACATTTGACCACTTAATTTCTGGGAAAGATCTGCAGACCATCTGGACCAAAATCTGTTTATTTAATAATATAAACAGTATCAATAACTGCAGACTTGGTGGATTGTTGTGAGAATTTATTGTACCGTAGTAAGAGGAAGATTAACATCAGACGGGGGGATTATTTACAGCCTGGCAACCCAAAAGTCGTTCTTATGAATGGCCATTATGAACTCCTTTATAAAGAGTTTGTTATTTGGAAATGGTACCATAGATCGATAGAAGTGAACCTGTTACCAGTTACAACATGAAATGTGTTTTTTTTGTACCTTCTGCATGATTCCCTTCTCATAGTAATAGCGTAGAGAGCGACTGAGCTTGTCGTAGTTCATGGCTGGACGGTTCTTCTGCATGCCCCACAGCCTGGCAACCTGAGGAGGAGGAAGGAGGAGGAGAACGAGGAGTCAGAGGAGAAGATAGAGGGAAAAGGAAATGGCTGCGGTTACACTTCTGGCACGGTTCAGCTTTGGTGAGGTTCATTTTAAGGTGACTGGATATTTGCATGCGTTTGAAGGGCTTAAGACTATAGCCTTCCTCAAATGACACGTCAACAGAGGAGAATCGCTTGTGTCAGCGTTTTTTTTCTCCTGGAGTTCATATTCCAAAAAATTCATAATTAGACACAGTTGTTTGTAGCTCCACACGTTGGCCACTAGGGGTCCTCGATGACAAGTCAAAGCCTCCTCTGCTCTTTTAACTCAACAACGTCAACATGCGAGACCAGGGCGAGTCCCCACATGTGGATTCACTTCCTTTTTATGTAACCCATTACCACTTGAATGCAACCAGAGTCCCACAGTGTTTGCAGTGAAATAGGAGTCATGGCTGGTTGTCAGAGGCCGGCCCAATGAAATACACTCGCTCCCCAACCCAAAATTGAACCCTTCAGCTGATGAGGGACCACTAACTCCGATAGAAAATTAGTGTCTCACAACAACCTCACGCAGGCGGAGGGAGGGAGTAAATCAAATTATTTCGCAACAGCTTGTTGACAAACATCTGAGCCGGTGGAAGAAACTGTAAAGCTGGAGGCGGAGGAGGGACGCCGAGATTCATGACTCAGGAAGAGACAGGTTGTATCCCACAGTGGCCATCAAGCCAGCAGCCCTGTTTGATCTCTGAGTGTGCTCTCAGCCCTAATTGCTCTTGTAAAACTCTTACCCCATTCATTTTTAATGTACAGTAAAAAGATAATGGAAAACAGCACAGTATAGACCTGCCCCGTATTAGGACCCACCTAAATGGACGCTGTCTGATACGTCCAATCAAATTGCAGACTTAAACATCGCAGAAATGTCTCGACTAAAGAAATGTGAGGAGGTGAGAGAGGAGCAGAGAGAGGAGGGGGGGGTGTTGGATGATTCTGCGATAGCGCTCGTCCTTCATTTATCAATCCAGTGTTTCATGTGTTGAATAATGAATGGGGGGACTAATGGAAGATGGATCAGAGAATAGAGCTGTGAGGAAAGTGGCCAAATCTCACTTGTGATCGCTCTAATCTAAGGTAGCGCCTTAAAACCCTGCTAACATAAATTCATTCCGAGAATAACTCCTCTGTGCCGTCCTTATCAGATTTATATTAACGTCATGATCCCTATCAACACTTCTCCACTATCTGTGGATAAGGCTGTACAGTAATACCGGCTAAAAATAGAGCTTTTAAATGGTATCTCTTTAATTTCAAACATTTCAGGAGATAATATTACTACAGTTGTAATAGGAAGAGGCTACCTACAGATGCCTTTAGAAAATCATTGATATCTAATAGGTTTTGTTGAGTTCAGTCACCAAAACTCGACCTACAGGCATAAAGATCTTTAGATGTTTGTTCATATTGTACTGAATTCAATTCAAAAAGTACCAACTCCTCTCTCAAAATCTAAATAAATTCTGTTTTTTTCTTGCAAATCTAGTGGAATCAGTATCTAATACAGGGGTCTTCAACCTTTTTGAGCCCAAGGACCCCTTGAACAAGAGACAAAACCTACCTTCAACCTATTTATATGCTTTGTTATTAGCCTCTATGTGTTTATGATTGATAAAAAAGTTCATGCATGTATTATATGTCATTAAATGACAAGAGATGTGCGTCTTTGGACATTAAAAAAGTCGGAAAAAAATGTCGAAAAATAAGTCGGAAAAAAATCTGAAAAAAAGTTGAAGAAAAAAAATCTGAAAAAAGTCGAAAAAAAAAAAACATCGTACAAAAAGTCGGAAAAAAATATGAAAAAAGTCGTAAAAAAAAAAAAAAAAAATCATTAAAAAAAAAAAAAAAAAAATCGCACAAAATGTAAAAAATTAAGTTAAACTCAAAAAAAAGTAGTTTTTTTTTTTTTTTTTTTTTTTTACTTCCAGACGTGAATACAAGAATCATTTTTCAAAATTTTCAAAAAAATCCAACTGGATTCATCCAATTGGAGTGCAAATGCCACGCGGGTTTGTAGTTTCTCAATTCTCTGCACCCTCACATTCATCAGTATTTTGGTGAAAATTGTCAATTATTATGACAAAAATTGGCAGACCGCCTGCAGTATCTCTGTGGACCCCTGATTGAAGACCCCTGATCTAATAGATAACTTTCAAGATGATTACAATAAACTGAAGAGAAGGGAGGTATGATGGGGATCATATTGGTTGGTTTGAATGGCGTATCAGCCACGTGTGTGTGCCAGCTGTAAAACCAAATTCAAGCCCTTTAGAGATCTACAGATGATGACTGTTACTCATGAATCATAATACAGTGAAGGATCTGCATTAAACAGGCAGAAGACTGCAACCTGTTCACCCAAATGAAATGACAAATATTGTAATTAATCAAGGGAGTTCTGTAAGACTGTTTCTCTTCTACTGCTGCGTGGACACAAAGTTTCCCTGTTCCCAACACTTCTGGTGTAAAATGAAAGATGTGGTTCAGGCGTACCTCTTCGGGTTCAATGAGTTTGAACTCCATGCCGCGTCCGGTCCATGCGATGAAGTGGGCATTGCCCGGGTCGTCCAGCAGGGCCACCAGGAACTGCCAGAGCTGCAAAGAGCCGCGGCGCTGGTAAGGCGTGCCCTCGCGAAAAACGCCGCCCCCTTCTTGCTTCACCTCACCTGGAAGGAGGAGGAAACACACCGGAGGTCAGCCGTGAGACCACGTAACGTCTAAAAGCTTTTCTTTGTCTCGAAAACGGAACCAGGAGTTACAGAATCTGACCAGTTTATGATGCAATCCGAACATCTCTGTGGCTTCGGTTGCACTGCGGTTTACCCAAAGTTCATTTGATACATTTTCTGCACATTAATCTGCATCAGACCATTAAGTTCCAATCATTAAATTAGGGTCTAAAATGCTTCTTACATTACGTGTACAAACAAGGACATTTTGACTAACTACAGCTGGGAAGTATCTGAATTCTAGCGGGGCCAGTACATCTAATCTTGATGTTTCATGTTTGCATACTGACGTAAACTGAATCAAATTCTCATTAACAACGGCTTATCAAATTGAGCAACAGTGTGTTTAATCGAGGCAGAAACATTTTTAGGAACATTTTGGGGCTCAGAGAAAAGCTGAAGGTCAAGAGAACAAGATGCAGATTAGTTTGGACAGAAATAAAAACTGAATGATTACTAATAGGGGTTGAAGCAATGCGTAGGTAAACGGACACTGATTCGTGTTCGGTTCTTTGGTTGTTTACTGGTAACTAGATCCGTTGTACACAAGTGTGGGAACACGAGAACCTCAGCTAAGTTACTGCTGTTGCCTTTCAGAGAACTTGCACACTTCGCTGGTTCAACCAGTGCTGACACCCTCTGGCTCTCCACTCAATCTCCTTTAGCATCAATCACCAACACCGCTAACACCATGGGAAACTGCTCGTCTCCGTTCTCACCGTGACAGAGGAGCCCTACATTGTGTGTGTGCGGAGAAACCAAACCCACTAACTAAGCTTCTGAGTACACTAAGACCCATGTACCTCTTACACAAGGATTCCTGACGTCGATATAAGACGATCTGGTCAGGTATAGAGATTGGAGTGGGTGACTATGGCTAGTGTTTCTTCTCCTAAACATGCTGTCATCCAGCTAACACCTTGCCAAGTGGATTGCGGCGTGCAAATGAAATTGTGTGTGAATGCAGGGGTGGATTGCGGGTACGGCGGGCTCACCTTCGAACTTCTCTGGAACCACGCGGGAGTCATTTTCAAACAGATAGCCTGAGAGACAAAGGGAGAACTGTGTTAGAGTTTGAAGGGGCCTTGATCTTAGCACAACCGGGGTTGTTCATTTGGGATCCGTGCCAAGCTTTGAATACCATCCCAACAAAATACAAGGATCCATTCACGCACTGAAAAACGTTAAGCCAATAAGTGTGTACTCTACTTTGACAAAAGTAGCACTTCAAGGAGCAGAGAGAGGATTTCATATTGGAAACATTTGAAAGACACTTGGATCTTTGCTCCCAGTTTCAGGGCCAGTGAACTTATTGTAACATCTTTTTTTTTTTTTTTTTAGTCATTGTAAAGCTTGTATGTGCTGAACATAATCGGTGAATAAGAATTTGAATTACCCAAAATGGTGTAACAAACAATGAGCGTGAAGGGAAGGATTGTTTTTCCTTTTTTTTGCCGTGGAGATGGAGTGCTTTTTCCAGGAGTTATGTTTATTCAGGGATTCTTGAGGCAGGGGTGAGGCGAGAGGCGAGAGCCTCTGCCAATGGAAACATAGACACACCACTGGTTAGCCAATGGAAACACGGACACTCTACGCCGGTTAGCCAATGACCGCAGAGCTCTAACCAGTGAAGGCTCGATGTAGATAAAGCATTGCAGAGCAGGAGATTGAATACGTCACTAATAACAGCTATAATTTGGCAGAGGCCTCTAAAAAAAGGGGGGCAAAGTCTCAAGGTCAGCACGATAAAAGTCAAAAATGCATTACCTTCATTGCTGTGCTGGGGGTTTGGGTAGCCCTCATTGTGGTGGTACATCGAGGGACATCCAGGCACATCTGTAAGATAAACACAAGAAGCTATACGTGAGAATTTTAACAGTTTAACGTCATCTTTGTGGCCAAAACTCTGCATTTTATCAACCATCAATTAAAGTGGCTGAATGGAAATTTCTCTCAAGGAGTTAATTGTTGGAGAACAATCACTGAACAGCGAATCTGATCTTAAGTTTGCATGAATAAAAACCCAAATGTACTGCTTACTCAGCCAATATCAGATTGAAAAAGCGCGTGTATATTATATGGGATATTTTGTGTGATCGGCCCGAGCATTGCAAGGACAAACGCTGCATTTATCATATCACTTCTCTTGTCTCAGGCGGTATTTTTAGGCCATGAGCAAGCACCTTCACCAGACCAGAGAAGTGGTACAGTATACAGTGTCTGCACTTTATCTGGGCACATCATTGACTGACTCAAATAGATGCATTCACCGAAATAGATTTTTATATTCCGCCTCATAAAAAACCCCTCAGGCAAAAATCCTCTGCAAGTCCGAACACTTGTACGGCAACAATTCTGCAATCTGAGGAGTGTTGCTGAGAGTTTTTGTTCTGCATATCCTGTGACCGCTCTGCTCACCTTTGTGTGTTTTTCTTTGTCTGTCCGTGCATTAAAAAAAACAACAAAAAAAAAAACAGGCGTGTCTCTGATTATTCTGTTTGTGTTAGTCTGTTTTTATACCGTCTGTCAACTGTATGAACGAGACAAGTGAGCGCACAAAAACTGAAAAGGTGCAGCGCTTCGCCTCTGGCTCTGGACGTGACTCACTCCTGGGGAATGCAAGCTGCAGCACTGCGACTGTGATAAGATGCCATTGGGGAAAATCAAACCCTCCATTCTGGGGCAGCAGCGCTCGATCATACTGTAAATAATATGTCTGCCAGCAACGGCAGGCTCCCACCGTGGGGAGTGATGGGTAGATTGGGTGTGAGAGCACTGGGGTTAATTGTGCGCTGAGTGGCATGACCATTTTGTGTCTTTCAGGCGACACAATAGCAGTGATTAAGAGCTGGAATGCCAATTTGTATGTGAAACTACAAGTCTCATTCTCAAGCCTGCTTTTAAAATGAGACTGCAGACTTGTGGCATTTGGCCTCTTTTGTTCACACTGAAAGAAAACACAGGTGTTGTCTTTACACGCCATTTACTTCAATACACATCTTTTGTATGCTCCATTACCTTCTTCCCATTACATGTCTATGACCTTACAGTTGGGGCCAGGTTTTCTTTCAATTAAAAAAAACCCCATAAATGAATGTCATTATTCATCAACAGCAGCAGATAAACAATTATGGCAGCCAACGGAGCTGTGTTGTGTTAATAAACCATATTAATGTGTTTTGTTTGCAGGATGCATTCATTCATAAGCTCTTGAACACAAATTATCCAATTAGCTGTCTGAAAGAAACATTATGTAGTATGTGTCTGCAAAATAAATAGACATGAACACATTTAAATGATGCTGGATCAAGCGTTCCCCATTTATCTGGAACTACCAAGAACCCCATGACTAATCCCTTTAATATACTTTTATTTATGCCGTCTACTTCTTTACATTATTCTTTTTAATACACACTTCACTGCTCATTAAAAGGCCGTCCTAAACAAGATTTATTAAAAAGGTCCAGTGTGTAGGATTTAACGGCACCTAGCGGTGACATTGCAGACTGCAACCACGCCTCACCGTCTCCTTCCAAACATGTAAGAAAAACTCTGGCATAAAAAGCAAATGGTCATATCTAAGATCAGAGTTTGGTTTGTCTGTTCTGGGCGACTGTAGAAAAATGGCAGACTAGGTGGAAGAGGACCCGCCCTCACTGTAGACTCATTTTAAGGTAACAAAAAAGATTCTTGTGTTCAGGTGAGTATACACTAATGAAAACATACTAATTATTATTATTATATTAAATTCCTGCCATTAGATGCTCCTAAATCTTACACACTGGACCTTTAAGGTGGTGTTAGAGTGAAATTCGTCACCCTGTATTATCTGACGAAAAGTGCAGTGTCTACAAAACAACGATAAACTCTGATCTTTTATGTCTGATCTACCTCCGCCATCGGTCAAACTAAATATCACTGCTGAGGAAACCCCACCAAATTCAACTTTCTCCTCCTCCTGCTCCTCCCGGCAGTTATCCACAGAAAAAACATCCTTTTGTACTTTCCCCTCTTTCTTTTCTTGACGTCTCTCATCAGTGCTAGCCGGACTTTCTATCCAAAGGTGCACGTATAAAAACATAAAGAGTGAAAAGAATTAGGTTGCTTTTCCTCTGTCTTTTTTATCATGCATAAAGTATGCTGGTTTCAGAGCTGGAAGGCATGCTTTGTAGCCGTGCACTGCTGTGAATGTGGGATCTGTGGGAGTATCAACAATAGCTTTACTGCTCTGCGTCCTATAGCAGCTTTAATACAGGTGAATGAGGACACAATGTATGCAGAGTGTTATATTTCTCACTCCTTGTTTTAAAGCTCAGAGAGGCAGAGGAGCTGTGTTTTGTGCTCTCCAGTGGTAGAACTTGTTGTTAAAGTGCCTGAGCTGGCTACCCCACCCCGTACCCCCCCGTTACCCTCCACTCCTACCACCACTCCCTCCCCTCACCCTCTCCCAAAGCCCAGCCAGTGAGAGGTTCGGGTTACTGCGGCCACGCTCATTTTTCCATTATGAGTTCATCTGCCTGCAGAAAAAGGAAGCCGCTGGTGCAACCTGAAACCCTGGAGCACTCCACCAGGGACTCTAGTCTTTCCAGTGCCCTCCATTTTCTCAATGAAATTCCTCTGCCTCTCACAGAGCGCGGTGCAGGGAGGGAGGGAGAGAGGGAGGGAGGGTGAGGAAGGAGGAGTGGATCTGCAGCAGAAAAAAAAATACTTTTTTTTCTTTTCTTTGCAAAGTGTCAGAGAGTTGAAAGGAGGAGTTTTGGAGGCGGGGAGGGAGTCTAGATACAGTGAAGAAGTTTGTTTGCCTTTTGGACATTTTGTTCTTGAGTTAGCTACGCACACCGGGGGAGGGTTTGTCTTCAAAGTCGACTCTTTTGAAGCAGATTACAATGACAAATAACCCTTAAATAAATAATCTGAACCATTGTTAAGATTATGCTTTCAGTCCGCAGGTACAACTGTATTTACCACACTCAATAAAAATGCTAAAATTTGATTTTTGTTTGCACAAATGATGCTCAAATCGCCCATATTTCAAATTTCTCTGTTCAAATCCAAAATATATAAATTGAGGTTTACTTTTTGATAGTACAGGATCTTCAGTAAACTTGCAGGTTAACTGAATATGAATTAATTATAAAATCTACAGAAAATCAATAGTTTGCTATGCGATTCATCTTTTAGTTTAACAAAAGATTTGCTGGTTTTAGCCACTCACAATGTGAAAATGTTACTTTTTACTGTTTTTTAAAATCATCATTTATTGTCCATTTTGTTTTTTGATTGTTGTTTTAAGGATCTGGACCTGGAAAATCTGAAAAATAATCGCCCCAGTCAGAGAAAACTGACTTCTCCTGCATCATTATTTTCATATATATTGACGTTAGTCAGCTTCACTCACCAGGTTCGTAGGTGTAGTCTGTGGGCTCCTGCTTGACCATCATGTGGGCTGGTGGGAACCTGTGTGGAAGCTGCGGGTGCGAGTGTGGATGTGGGTGAGGATGGGGGTGAGGGTGAGGGTGAGGGTGAGGTCCGTGCCCGTGTCCGTGTGCCGGTCCGCTCCCGTGCCCAGGCCCCGCCATGTGAGCTGCCCGCTCGTACAGCGGGTCTAGGTATTCTTGCTTAAAGCTCTGCTGCAGGTAGGGCATGCAGGGGTCAGAGTGCTGCCGATGATAACCTCCACCTCCACCACCACCACCACCTCCACCGCTGCCGCCGCCGCCACCTCCGCCCCCTGGCCCTCCACCTCCACCTCCTCCAGCTCCACTGCCGCCATGTCCTGCTGGGGCAGATGGCATGCGCTGAAAGGCCTGCCCTGGTGGTGGTGGGAACTGGGGGCACATGGGGTCACCTGAAGGGCCCTGATACCTGGAACTGAGACATGAGACACGGCAGCTCAGGTCAGAATCTCAGATTAATCACTCAATACTTTAAATTTTTATAGATGAATAAAACAATATTTCAGCTTGTTTATACACTAATTTCTATAACAGCTTTACGTTTTTATCATAAAACTTGAATTATTTCACGTCAGCCATCTCTAAACACTCGCTGCTCTGGAAAATCTGAGTTATTTAAAAGTAGCAAAATGTCATTTAAGTGGCAAACTGTCAGTCACAGCTGCTGCCGTGCCGTGTGTCACCTGGTGTTGATGGGGTAACTGTTGCTGGGCAGTGGCTGAGAGGCGGCAGCGGGGTTCATGTAGCCAGCATCGGGCCGTCCGGCCGTGGCAGGTTTCGGGGAGTAATGCTGCTGCATGGGAGACATGGGGGTCCCTGGGCAGGAGCTCTTGGCTCCTCCTGCAGCCCTTTTCTGCTCATAGGCACTGAAAAACACGAACACACACTCATGAGGACGTGCCTAATGTTACAACAGGGCTGTATTTAGGGAGGAGGAGGAGGAGGTGCTGGTTTTACTATTTGTTTTCAGTCAATACAACAAACAGAACTAATGTGGGGAGGTTTGGTGGTCAGTAGCGTGTGGTCAGTGTGTTTTAGCTGCACTGACTAATGCATGACCAGTGCTGGGTCACTGAAGGATAACTGTTGCTATTAAAGTCTTTATTGTTTCATTTATTCTGCCCTTGGTAACAAAGGATGTCAGTAAATATGCAGAGAGACGATAAATCAGCTTAAGCTTAATAAAATTTAAGAAAAGCTCAAAAAAACAAAAAAAGGAAGTCTGGAGGAAATGACAAGTCTCTTCTGTGCTCTTATCTCAAAACTGAGAGGAAAGATGAGAAACCAAGGACTATGTGAAGAAAAATATGATTCCACATACGAGTAAATCACAGTGTAAAGCTTACCTAAACACACTGGTCTAACGCTGGCCTTTAACGGCATCTAAACATGCAGAGTTTTATTTGTTTTGAGGCGTCTGTCTCTGAGATTTCTGCCACCGAGTTTTGTTTGTGGTGCTTTGTTGTGAACGGGAAGTAATCTCTCTGGAAACGGTTATCAGCGTCTGGATTATCCAAACAGTGACGCCGTTTCTCAATATCCAATTCACCTTCCTCGTATTGGCATCTCAGAGATGGTTACATCTCAAAACCTCGACTGGAATCCACTGGAGGGGAGTGAAAAAATGTGTTTTTTCTTTTGTAATTTTGGTGCACCAGCCCTTTGAAACACATCAATGTTTTAGTGTCAAGAACATGACCACACAACAAATACTTGTATCAGGTAGAAGCTGGTACCTGGCATAAAGGCACTGCTCTCCATTGGGGTAGCTGAAGCTCTGCTTGTGGCTACAGGACTGGCTGGGGTCGGAGCCCGGGCTCTGCGGTTCCTTCTTGATAGTGACTGGAGGGCTGTGAAATGCCACCGCTACAAGAGACAGTAAACAGAAAACAGAGATGAGGAGTTGGCACACACACACGTACAAACACACACACACACACAGCGGGCTTTGTATATTCTTTTCTCATTCAGCCCTGCCCCGATACTACTGTTGTTAAGCTCAAAGGCAAAAGCAAATACTTCTGTCTGTGCAGGAATCTCTTTTACGTGCCAGCCAAAATGCTTAAGTGACTGTCAACTGCACAACACAGGGCAGCAGACAGACATGTATAAACACACACCGAGGCACACACACACGACTGCATTCCAGCAGTCATTTGGAAGCCCAAAGTGTCCTCGCCCACTTTTCTTCACTCTTCCAGACACAACAGCAGCCAAAACTTCCTCCGTCAAAGTCAAGCTTAAAGCTAAACAACTGTACGGGCCAGAGAGATGTCTGTGGACTGATGAAAGCAAATGTCACACCTCTATTAGAACAGCGTATACACTGATTCGGCATTCTTTCCTATTGGTATCCAGATGTTGGCCAGAACTTCGCGTAAGCTTCACTTTACGCGAGACGGCAACATAAAAAGAGAGGACGGTAAAAAGTCTGAAATATTTAGCAACATTTTTTGCCATTTATTGTTTCTCCAAAGAAGTTCGCTCAATCTTCTGCGCACCAAACTGTCGATCAAGCAGCACCGCTGGAGGGAACCTTTTTGCCTTGATGGCCACAGAAACCACCCAAAGTGGAGCTTCAAACTGTGCCGAGGGCTTGTGTTTATTATGTGAGGGGAGGTTTTCACCCGGAGAACTGTACAGGATGTTTTTCTGGTCCCGACAGGGTAAACAGCAGCAGCTGTGCACTTCCAGCTGGGGGGAGGCCTGTATTTATGTGTGTGAGTGCGCATTCGTGTGTGTGTGTGTGTGTGTGTGTGTGTATTAGCAATCTTGGCTAGTCTGTATCTAAGTGTGCTTAAAAATGTGTGTCTTTGTGTGTGTGTGTGTGCAGTGGGTGTGGAGCTGACGGAGCAGGCCACACTGAAAGCTCAGCCCAGGTAATTATATACTGTCGTCCATTCACAAAAAACGGAGGAGAAAAGGAAAAAAAAAAAGTCTGGCTGACTGAATAAGGCCAGCGATGGCTGCTCGACTGAGGCGAGAGATAGAAAGTGAAGAAAAAAAACAACAAAAGGAAGAACAGAGTGAACAAAAAGTGAGAAAAGATTACAGTGACATAAACCACAAACAGCCTCGAGGACCTGCTGTCACAGAGGACTTTACTGTGATTCTCAAAAATTGAAGAAGTGGACTGAAAGCAGATTTTTAAAGACAGTTCTTGGAATAAAAAGCAAAGAGTTTGCATTCAGTGCTGACGTTAGTTCATCGACAAGAGCAAAATTATGACGATCTATTAATGGTTTAGGCCAGAGTCTTCAACCTTTTTCAGCCCAAGGACCAACAAACGTAAATCTGTATACACACATTTTGGCTCCTACAATTATTATTGGTCATTAAATGCCAAGAGATGTTCGTCTTTGGACACGTCCACTGATTCGTCCAATTGGAGTGCAAATGCCTCCGCTGTTTGTGGTGTCTCAATTATCTGCACTCTCACATTATCTTGGTGAAAATTGTCAATAATTTTGATGAAAACCCTGCAGTACCTCTGTGGTTGAAGACCCCTGGTTTATGCCATTATTAGAGGCCAAACATTCACGATTGCTCCTAAAAATCAACCGTTAAACCATGTTCAAATTCAAAAATGAGTAGTGATGACTGTGGGATTAAACAGCTTTGCTACATAATCTTGTGTGTTAAAAGAAGAACTCAAATTTTAAAAGTCTCTTATCGTCTTCTGCCCTTGAAAAAATCTCTTCCTGTTGCCGTTCAGATGTTTACATCACTCGAACTGCTTAAAATGACAAAAACCCGACTCCAACAATCAAACAGCGCTGCTCATCATCATAACCTTCCTATTTTTAGTCTGTACTCACTCTCCCATGGCAGGCAAGCAGGTGAGGAAGTGTTGGCTTTAGCAGAGGATCAACAGGATTAGAGAGCATTTACCCAGATTTCCCAGACAGACGCGATGGGATTCCAGCCTCCTCTAAGTCTCCGACAGATCGTCTGCTAGTACACAGAGGGTGGCACATGACCGCCGCTCTAATAATACGAGTGTGTTTGTCTATTGACATTCCCTCCTTTCTCTGCCATGGTCATGAACTGCAAACAATCCTCAGAGAGTGTACACAAGTCCACTGACAGCGCAGCCAAGTAGAGCCACTAATGCAATTGGCAGGAATATTGCCCTTGATGTGGCTCTCGGTTTATGAGGATGTTCCATTTCAAACAGTCTGGCCTGGGAACGGCGTCAGCTGTACACGGAGGGGTGTGTGTATGTGTGTGTGTGTGTGTGTGTTTGTGCTATTTGTGTGTGACCTTTCTGGAATATTAATTAATTTTGTAAATGAGCATCGGAGAGCTTTTTGTGTTTGTGTGCTTGCCTGTGATTGTGATTGCTTTCTGTTGCGTCGCACGAGTTTCCAATTAGACAAAGATGTTCCGATTAAAGATACACCAATTTATAAAAGCTAAGGATCAAGGAGATGAAGAGAAAATAAAAAAAAAACATACTTTGATCCTTAAATGGTGAGCTGCCAGATGATGATTTTAATTCATAAACAAGTTTGAACAAGAATTGGGAGTCTACGCAGAGTAAAATTCAAGCACTTTCAAGGCATCTAAATCAAAGATTTTCAAGAATTTGAAGCATTTATCATCACACAAAAAAATAAACTTTACAGAATTTCTTTATACCCGCAGTAATCAAAGTATATTTTGTTTATTTTAGCAGCTGTTCACATCACATAAATCACATAAATCGTGATTATGCTTGTTCATTTCCAGAGTAAGGGATCAATGGAGGACTTTCAGCTATGAATTATGACTGAACATGCCAGGAAACAACTAACTAATATGACAGAGGGTTTGTTTGAGGACAAATATTAAAAGATTTTTGGTTTACATGAGTGATTGTGTAGATTTTCAAAGCAGGAGACGGGCTACTAATCAGGAAATCGAGTCTCGGACTTTTAAAAAACCCAAATGTAGATAAAACACCACATGATGTTGAAAATCGAGCAATTTTCAAGGACCAAATATCCTTGAAAAACCTTGAAAACCCAACAATTTAGATTAAGCATTTTCTAAACTTTGAAGACTTTGTACAGCCATAAAATCAGCTCTGTCAGGCTTCAGCATGCATCATCATCACCTCAGTTTGGCATGTTGGCATGCTTGCATCGTCTAATTAGCACTAAATAATAAGTACAGCTGCATGTATTTGAGTATCTTGTTTGTCGGTGGTGCTATATGAAAAGTCAAGCGATGACTCATTGGGATTCATCCTCTGGGGACCACGAACATCTACACAACCCATCCGATAATACGACGGACCAACATCGCCAAACCTTAAGCTGCTGGCGTGGCTAAAAGCGTAATTTGTGGATAAATCTAACATCCAGTTGTGAGAATAGTTCTCAAATTAAAACAAACTCTGCTCTGCACCAACTATTACAAACTCTCTGGTATATCACAGTAAATCTCTCTGTCCAAATGATGTCCAGATCTGCTTCTAAAGTTTATAAAGGTGGTGGCAGTCTTGTAAACGGATCCAGGGAGAGTTATGTTCTTCAGGTTCCTTTTCTCTTCCTGCTTTTATTTGGGGCAATATGACCTCCTCTTAACTGCTTTGTTAAATGTTACATCACCCGTTCACAGAGATCCTCATATTTCATTGTTTCTTTTCTACGCCGAGGGAGGGGGGAGGGTCGGTTCATGAACTCGAGCGCGGAGCGTGAGGAACCTGAAAGGTGTTTAGAAGTGAAGAGACAGATACAGTACACAATAGCTGTTGCCATTTTGAGATAGCGCAGAAGTGTGGATAGTAAAATATATATGGAAGTTTGCCTGAGGACGCAGGTTCTTCTTCATTGGACGAACCGTGGCAGATTTCCAACACACCCTCAACTGATAAAGGTCAAAGGTTCCTTCCTCACTCCAAAACTTGTCGCATCTCCTCCACCCTTATTTTGTGCCATTCTTTAACATCTCTCATTCAGTCTCTATTCTGAGCGTTAGGTATGGGGATGACCCCCAGCTGAAGGCGGGGTGGAGATGGACTTTTACATATGTAAATGTCGGCTCTTAGAGGGGGAGGATGCAGGGTGAAAGGTGATGGTCATGGTTGAGTGCTTTAGGAAGTAGAGGGATCATTACATGGAGGAGAGGGGGGGTGGGTGTCCATTCAACAGACACCCACCACAAACAAATCGTAGGAGCAGCACACACACACACACTCTTTTCTACACAATGGGCCCCTCAGCTGAGCCGTATGGAGGTGTGAACATATCAGGAAACACTATTAGATTCCTATGGGAACAGCTCTGACAGAAACATACACAAATATACTTGACATTTAATTTAGTTTGCACATAAATACAGATGTTGGTCATATATTAAGATTGGATTATTACACATTTGATTAGTCGACTTTCAAAATTCAACATTTTTGGCACTGAAAGAGGCAAAAATCACAGGATTAAACTCTCGTGTATGGCAATCAAAACATTTGAATATCACTTATGAATGAGCTGTTTGACGAGACCTCACCATGAACTCCCCCGCATCTTATTTTAGACAGAGTATTTCCTACCATTAAAGGCCCTAGTGTAGGGAAATCCAATCTGAAGACAGCAGTGGATCTGGAGAGTTTTACACTGGATGTTTATGTGCGACTTGGCCAAGTCTTAAGCTTCTGGAAGTCTGCAACGCATGACAGGCTCGCTCACAATAACTCATTGGACATCAGCCCCGGTGTCAAACAGGGTGACTGGATCTTGCTAAACTGAAGAACATGTGAGCGTTAATGTAAATACGCACTTAATGGGTCCGATCATACAAATGCAACTCAAGGTGTACTCTTAGAGGGACCATCTCAGGGATATCTGGAGATCTGGTTCTTATCTCACATGATACGTGTTGTACATGTGGCGGTAAGAAGCACGAGGACTCCGTGTGCCGCACAGACGCACTAAAAGCGAGCCGGAGACGCGCGATGGGCTACACCTGGTTCTTTCCCCTCATGTGGTGACGGATCAATAAAAACAAGGATGCCAATTATGCCACAATGGTTTTAAAGGTTAAAAAGGAAGCTATTGATTCACACGGCTTGCAAATGACATTAGTTGCTCAGCTGAATACATGGCTCCATTGTGGTGAGAGGGAGGCATAATAGGGAAAAGCTGCAGTGTAATTTTAAAGTATCTGACTGTCAACACAAGCATTATAAAGTTATAACCTATACTTTAATGGTAATTTTAAAGTTCTGCACGCAGTGGTATGTTTTGCTTTCTCAGACCAAGTTTGGATTCTATTTCTAAGTTTGTTTTTTTTAACGGGCACGAAATATTTCGATGGAAATAAAAAGCTGACAGACAAATTTTCTGAGTACTGAAGTCTAACTACACAATGAAGATGAATAAAAAGTTAAAAAGGTCTAAAAAGTTTGTTTTTGTTTTTTTACAATTCTGAGGTACTTATACTCTAAGTATTTCCTTTTTATGTTACTTTATACTACATTTATTTTGACAGCTGCTACTAGAGACAGATTACCAAAAATGTGTATTTGTGTATGTACTTATGCTAATATGTATATGTAGTAAAAGTACTTTAAGCACATTTAATGGGATTACTTGAGTGTATCTATTTCTTTAACGTGGTACGGTTACTTTAACTTAAGCAAAAGGAAGTCAGAGTGGAAGTACTTCTTCCACACTGACTCATTTGTGTGTATTTGTAAGCTGACTCCTAACACTATTATGTATTTCCATGTTTCGTATAACAAATGTCAAACCTGGTCGTCTGTTCTTCACTCAGTTTTGATCAAACGTGTATTTTGCTGCGTTTCTTTTGGTTTTTGTTTTTAGTTCAGCGGAAAAATTCTGAGTAAGAGAGAGCGAGAAAGAGAAACAGAGAGCGAGCGAGAGAGAGGGAAGGGAAGTGAGGCGATACAATATGATCCAGACCGTTTGGAGTGCACAGATTGTATCCAGTCATTCCACTGGTGCATGGAAACATGTGCTGGACATGTGTGTGTGTGCCTCTCAGGTCACTGCACAATCAGGAAGATACACAGAGAGAGAGAGGGGGGGGGGGGGGAAGCAGCACGACCAGCACTGACAAACTCATCCTCATCTCAAAAAGAGCCAACAAGCCCGAGAGTGGCTTCAGTATCTGTCTGCTCAGGGAGCCCAGGAGTGTTGGATCCATTAGTGTCTGCTCTATCTGATTTACAGATCGCCCTCTCTCATCTGATAATGGTTCAGGCTCCTTGAATATTTAAAGAATGGTTGTCAGATACCTGCCAAACAAGCCTAACGAGATTGATGGAAAGTACAATGGTATCAGCGAGACAGATGATTGGTTGGGACAGCCCCGTGTGGCATTTCTCATAAATTGGAGTTTGTGTGTGTGTGTTGGCTGTTAATGTCACATTGGCTAACAGGAAGTTTATCTGAATGACACCCTTCATGAGAAAGGCTGCATGACTGTGAATTTTTTTGCCAACTTCAAAGTTTCGCTTCCCTTTTCTCAAATGGAAATAAGTTGCATTATTTGTCTGAGGTGATTGTAACATTCGTGTCTGAACACGAAGTACACTCAGCCTTCCTTCTCAGAATGATCACTGAACTTTAGTCTTCTCAATGACCTCAATATCAGTCAGCACTGGGGTGATATATCAGCCACTGATTAAAAAAAACAAACAAAAAAAAACTGATTCATTCTTGTTGGACAGCTGTAAATGATTTCTTTGTGTGTTTTCAAGAAATATTTAGCCGGAGTGAGGAGAACATAAAAAAACTGTACAAACACTGTAAAAAAAGAACTTTTTCTAATATTACTGTAAACTCCTCCACAAAGTCCTCCGTGTTTCTACAGCCCAGAACAGACAAACTAAACACCAGCTCTAGATCAGACCTTCTAAGTTTTTTACATTTAGTTTCTCCTTCATGCTAGGAAGGAGAGGGTGATGCGAGGGGGATACAATCAGCAACTATGCTGCTAGATGCCACAAAAATCAGACACTTTTAAATGTAAAGAAAACTGTTGAAACTCTTGTTTTCAAACGGTAAAAAACTGGTAGCTGTGATTGCCAGAATGTCACTGTAATAATTACGGTGAAACTCTTAATAATATTACGGTAAAAGGATGTTAGTTCTGTTGATTTCATGTATAAGGTTGGTGTTTCATTCAATAGTTTAACATGTCTGTAAATTTTATGATGAAAAACCAAATCATGACAGTAAAAGACTAAAATATGCCATCAAATATTACGGTGTTTTGCTGTATAATTAATTAACTACTTTATTCTGTCTAAATTCTCTTAAAAATGCTGTATAAATAAAGTTTCTCAAGTATGACTGCGTTTTACTGTACACAGTTAAACACCGCCATACTTCATGGCATATTTTACAGTTTTTTACTGTCATGTTTTGGCAGTTTTTCACCGTAAAATCTACAGAGAGTTTTCACAGTGAAGGAAGGAGGTGACACAAGCCTGACATTGTAAAAGAAACTCAGAGTATGACTTGAGATCTCCTCGGTCTTGGTGATCACACACTGTTATCTGTAAATGTTCTGACATCTCACGTTTTCCCTATTGTCCACTTCACTTTCAATTGTGCCGCGTTGGCTTTTTACAAATGGCCATTGACCAGTCATAAATCTCACCGCTCCATTGCTGTTTAGTAGACCCGATACAATACATCCCTGTCCCGGGACATGTGCAGCGAGAGGGACAGCCCGTCACAGGCGAGGGGTGGATGTAATTAATCTGGCACAATATTGACTCCTCACTCTCAATCCCTCAGCCCCCAATATAGCTGTCCCCTCTTAATGTTTAATGTAGTGATCGATCTACCCCCACACTGTTACTGAAATGATATAATGAGCTCCCACTGCCCACCAGGGTATCATGGATGTGAAGCGGGGGTGTGTACGTGCAGTGTTTCATTTCTTTGTGGCAAAGCATGCCTGTACGTGTGTTTCGAGCTGATGCCTCGAGGCGTAATCTGCCTTATCAGGAGGAGATAACACACAGAAAGGTCCTGGACACCTTGCTTGGAATTATCAGCGCACATGCCACATCCACAGTTCTTCCTGGTCTTCTCACAAACCGCCCCTCCTCCACTTTCACCCTCTCTCAGTTCCTCAATCAGGATCTCGACTGTAATGCTTCGCGGCATGTTTGACCCCCCTCTTACCCCTTTCCTTCCCCTATCTGCCTCCATGCTGATTTATCTCTGCTTTATCTTTATCAAGTCATCTATCAAGCCTCTCCATCTCCTCCTACTCCTCTCCTGGATCAGCGAGGAATCGATACGGCCGTACGCTGGCTCTCAGCTCGCTCTACACACCTACTGGCCTGTGTCAGCAGGTTACTATAGGTCCACCCTCTGCAGCCACCTCCTCCACCCGTGTGTGGTGTGTGTGTGTCAATGTGTGTGTGTGCTGGACTGTCAGGCATTCGAAAGAGGAAAACAGAGTGAGATCTGAGTATGAAGGCTGGCCAAGAAAGAACAGCTCTTAAGGATAATTCAGTTTTGTTACAACTTTAATAGTTTTGATAAGATTGTTCTGACTAAAATCAGACAATATGGAAACATTAGCGTGCAACAAACAGGAGCGTTCAGGTGATCAGGAAGTTTTAAGGTCGGCGTTGGAACCAACAAGTTTGTACAACGTGTCCTCCGACCACATCTGAAGGCAAAGATGCTCTGAATGGGGTGAAAAGCTCGTCTCCACAGAGAGGTGACATTGTTCAAGTTGGGATGCACACTTTCAAACGGTCTTTGCTCAAAGGCATTCACGGCGTTGTGTGCACGAGTTGTGTACGACATGAACACAAGTTCAACACCTCTGCACACCTGCCTGAAGTGGGCAATGTTGCCGAATTGTCAGTTTTGGATCGTAGGGAAGGTTTGACGAGCCGACAAATGTTTGATTTGAAGCGTACCGACCTCTTTTAAATGTAACCAGATCATCTAAACCACTTTATTTGGACGTAAAACCAAACTTAAGTCACTACTTAACACAGGTGAACTGTGCACCAATGGTTCAGTAAGTCAACATTAAAGTTGTCTAGTTAACAGACAGCTTGGGTAATCATATTTTTTAGCATTTTACTCTCAGGTTTGGCTAACCTGAGTGTGTATTAACAACATATCTGAACTTTCTCACCCAGGCAGACTTATTTTTAGCTAGCAATTATCTTTACCAATAGAAACGATGGCCAAAACTAGGACTTGTAATAAACTGGGAGGCAAGTCCAAACTGGAATTCATCACTGCCATGCATGCATGGTTGACACACTCCCAGTATCTTCTTCTTATTAACAATTGCTTCCAGCTCAACTGCTGCTGTTATTTTTACGGCCTCACCCCGACTCATTCTCAGCATCCGTTCCTCTTTTTTTTTTTTTTGGGTCGGCGCTCACTTTCGAAAAAGAGAAAACATTCCAGCTGCAGAGAGAAGCTGGAGTAAACAGACCAACACAGACATAGAAATGCATAGGCACGCATATGAGCATCACAGGGATGTACTAGCATACACACACACACACACACTCTCTCTCTTTTACTTCCACACACACCTCCTCCCCTCACTCTCCTGTAATAAAACACACACTGCCGTCCATTCACAAAGCTATGCTGCTGACACTCGGGCTGCGCTGCCTGGCTCAAATCCCCGCGGCCCCCCTGGCTTTGACAGAGCTGTTCTGAATCAACACGCCGAAGTACAGCTTTTACTTCCCCACTGGAAGCTGTTAAATGCCTATTACTCTACACGCTTGGCCCTCACGAAGCCATTTTCATTGGATTTGATTGACTAAAGATGACTGAATAATGTTGTAAAGTAGCAGTCACATTTGGGTGTCTTTTCTGGACTCTAACCTGAAAATAAATCCAAATGAAACTCTTTAAAGAAAGGAGGGCAAATAAAAGATAAAATAGGAGTTTCATGGCCCTCAAAAAAGCTTAAATCTTTTTAAAAAAATGTAGCAGTCAGATGAAGGCTGACAGAAAAAAAGGCTGGTACCTCTCATAGGTGTTGTTAGTGATGGAGTAACGTCCCCGAATGTCATGAATGAAGGTTCACTCCCCTTAAACTCAATGTGCTGCCTCAGCCAGTCTTTCACAACCAACCCATTCATAAAACTGCAGGGCTTAAGTTTGTGTGTGTGTGTGTGTGTGTGTGTGTGTGTGTGTGTGTGTGTGTGTGTGTGTGTGTGTGTTCACCAGGCCAAGCGTGTTTATGCGTGCGCATGAGAGGCTGTCAAAAGAAATCATCTGTTCACGTAAGACAAATCAACCATTTTACTCATAAGCAAAACAAAAACGCCATAACAAAACATGAGCCTCCTCCTCCTCCTGCTGCTGCTGCTGCTGCTCCGCCGCCTCCCCGGAGCGAGTAAGCAAGAGGTATCCATGCATATCTGGCAGGCACCTGGCTGTTTTTGCGCACTTTGTTGCATAGCAGCTGTATTTTGGAAAGTGGAGAACATAGAGCTGCATGTTTCCTCTTTTTTTTGGGGGGAGGGGGAGCGAGAGGAGGGGTGGTTCATATTCACCCGTCGCCCCATGCTCCAAATAGGGTCTAATTGGGTCTCCAGTTCTGATCCAGAAAAACAACCCAAACAAGAGGAAGGCTGTGAATTCATGACAAAGCAAGAACACACAGAGCCAGAGAGACACACTGCTGGGAGGATTTGGTTAGAGTTACTGGAACATTTTCTTTCTCTTTCTTTCTTTCTCTCTTCCCAAATGAATCTGCAGCTTTTTTTCATTATCGATGAATCATTTAAGTCATTTCTTAAACAGAAATGTTCAACATTACCTCGTTCTACCCTCTCAAATGGGAGGATTTGCTGCTTTTCTTTGTCTGACGTGACAGAGAGCTGAGTATCTTTGAAGATGAGCTATTTGAAGATGTCACCTTGACCGTGCAGCCAGAGTTTACTGCAAAGCATTAAAAAAAGGCTGTAAGTGATGAGATTACTGGATGAAACAGTGACTGTGCCACAGAAGGCATAAAAATCAAAAAAGAGGATGCAGATTTTGTCGAAGCGTGTCCAGATTTTTCTTTCTCCACTTCCTCTCCTCTCTTGCTTTCTCTCCTTCGCTCTCTGTAAAACTGTAACGGCATTCTATAGCCACAACTTCCTATATAATTACTGCAAGGCACAAAACTAAACAATCGTCCCACACAGCTCTGAAAATCGCTGGATTAAGTTCACATCTTGGAACACTCAAAGTGTGTGTAGAGAGACACAGAGAGAGAGAGAGGTAGAGAGAAAAGGGAAAGGGGAGGAGGTGGAGGGGTGCTCGGATTTTTTAAATTCGACTTAGTTTGTACAGACACAGGAAGGGAGGGAGGGGTTTGGAGTATCCACTTTGAGAGGATGAAGGAGGGGGGGTGTCAGAAAGGGGGAGATCTGTAGTACTGTAAGGCTTTTTTATGAATGAAGACCGAAGGAGAGAGCAGCAGCAGCAGCAGAGGACTGAGAGCGAGCGAGCGAGCGAGGAGGGGGGGAGGGAGAGGCACACTTCCTCTTACGCACGCAGAGAAGAAAATTTATGAATGGGTCACATCTCTCGAGCTGCTCCAAGTGTAAACAACATACTTGGACAAAGAAGAAGAACGAGCTCTCGGCGCAGGCGATGCCTCGATGAGCGCTCCAACTGGAGCCTTTCAGTGTTTGACACACACACACACAAAAAGAAAAACGCTAAGCAGTGACATGTTCAAACTATTTTAATTAAGTATGTGAACTATAAATTTGACTGACAACTCCATGTGTTTCTTCCCCGCAGGCGGTAAACAGACAAAGGAGCGAGTCCGACAGACTAGCGTCAGGCGAGGATAACCCCTGAAGGTGCTGTCAGCCCCGAAAAACCCAACATTAATCCTCTCTCCTCCTCTGCTTGTTTTTAAGACTTCCATGTGTGGCCAATCACATTAGTTCAATGGAAAAACTATAGCGCACTGTTATCACCAATGGCTCAATTACCTTTAAACACACACACACGCACACACATGCATACACAGGCAGGTCAGCAAGTACATAAAAGTTGCATGTTTGTGTAACCTTCCCCTCAATGGCAGCCTGCAGACAGAGCACGCTTGTTAGCTGTGAACTGAGGGAGAATGGACCAGATGAGATAGATTTACCAGATGTGCAGGTATTGCACAATCCCTCCTTTGACCCTCCTCCTCCTCCTCTTCCCTTAATCTAGCATTCCAACATGTCCCAGTGTTTTTGTGCGTCTCTTCTTTTTTTTTGTGCCGTTACGTTGGCTCCCTCTTCCCGTCTCTCCCTCTCTCCCTGTCAACACCACGCCCGAGCAGGTAACAACCTGACTCAGTAAACAACAATGTTTAATTTTACCAGGGCGCCGTTTTCAATGCAAGTCTCAATTATACTCGGGTCACCTGGGATTAGAGCTTTGCTTTATGCTTTGCTTTTTTTTTTTATGTGCTTCAGTTTCCAAAACAGGTGAGTCACCTGTTTTTAAAAAAAAAGTACGCCAGACAGTGAGAATGCCTTCAGTTTACTCTGGGAAAAGATAAGGCTTTGTGTGCTTTTAATAGACCGCATACAGGATCTTAAACAAACACAAAGATGAGTGTATTTATAGTCGCTTGTCAGCTTCAGCTTCCCAGAAATCAAAGCTGAATAGAGACGCTCTAACTGGACTCTAGCGGCTATTGACTGCGACCAGCAGGGACACTGTCTGTCAACGCGGGAGTGTCTCTGCTGCATATAAGTGAGCTGCCCGTCAAACTGAAGCCCCCGTGACCCTGCAAATCATACCCTGGTCAACTGTGAGCAAGAGGCCTGACAGCTGATTGGCTCAGGTCAGAGGGGTTAAGTAGACATGGCCTCTGCATGCCCCGGGGTTCATCTGCACTTCCTCCTCTGCATTGTTGGCCAAAGTTGAGCGACAATGTTGTGCAGGGCATGTGTCACCGGCGAGGGGTTGGACCAGTTGTGACTCGGAGCTGCTTAAATCACATGATGTTTGCACATGAAAGACGTGGGGGTCTCTGCGAGAGGAAACGCCTTTGAGCGGGACTGAGAGCTGTCAGTTTTTACGTCGGGGATGAGATTATTCTTGGAGGTATTTCAAGTTCTTTTTACCAACCAACCAGCAGTGTCATTGCTAAAGATGAGGAAGCCTGCTGCGCGTTGAATGGGACTGTTTGTAGAGCAACACGTACTCCCACCCAGATCCTGAATCGCCATTGTTAAGACACACAACAAGAAAGGGAAAGTCATTCAAATAGCTGCTCAGTTGTGCAGCCCAGGAATTTGCTTTTCCATTTTACACCTTCCGACGTACACAAAGGGCCATCTTTGTACCTGCGCCCTGAATTTTTTTTTTTTTTTTACTGGTTTCCTGGGCCGTACCCATTCAGCTTTTCAAAGGCATGCAAATGGATGACGGCAGCACATAATGCCGGCATCCAAATTCACTTCATGATGACTGGCTCATTAGGCCCTCTGTTTCTGCATAGCTTTGTCTGCCAAAGAGATTACTGTAACATCAGCGGGTTACAGTATCCCCACCTAAGCCTCTGGGCGGTTTCACAGCCCAAATTTGACCGCTGGGTTTCGTCCTCACTTTCTCATGACATGCATACTTTAGCTGGAATTACATCAGCGGGCCGACTGGGCAGATCGGCCAAGAGATGGGTGAGAGTGTGCACCCAAAAAGATCTTTATGTAGCACTGATAAAAAACAAAAACATGACTTTTGGTGCATGTTTAGTGCTGTGGACACACATACAGTACATTCACAAACATGCACTGAGAGGGCAGAGGTATTGAAAGTGCAGTACTCACAGTTCTCAGAGTGAAAATCAGGAACAAATTGTTCATCGCTGTCAGGAACCTGAGCTGGAATTAGAAGGGAAAAAAGAACAGCTTTATTATTATCGTTATTATTATATTTTAGACCACATCTGACCTTTCTATGTCTCATTTCCTTCCTCATTCTGTTTCTCTTTCTCTTCTCTGAAATCGGAGTCAGAGCCAAGGCGACCTTCACTTCATGATTATTGCAGCATGCCGGCACTTTGCTCACACATAGATCAATACACGAGAACACGGAGCTCCTTGAATGGCATCGCAGACGTTAACCCACCAAACTAGGTTTCGTGTAGCATTTAACATTTCGACATCATTGACTTTTTTTTTTTTTTTTTTTTTTTTTTTTTTAACCGAAGCGGAGAGATTTCAGCCGATTAAAAATTAGATACTTTGAGCCTAACCACAAAAGTAACACCTAACTTTGTGTTGGGAGGCGTTTATGTGGTGTTCAATAAATAATCAATCATAATTGTGACCATGAAATTGTGAAATAAATCAATGTGGTTTGAGGCTCAGCTGACTATTTCATCCTGCTTCATTTCACAATAACCTTATTTTTTTAAATTATTACTTCAAAATGTTTCTGTGTTTCCCAACACAGTTTTCTCCTGTTATCTTTCGTCTGTAAATTAAGCAACCGTTGCTGTCTTAGACAGCAAAAGTTGATGTCCAATCAGTACATTTGAAAAGTAATATAAAGACTACTTAAATTAGTCAGATATCAATACATCTGAATGAGTTTTTTCAAAATAAAAACGGCACTACCAGCTGTTCAGTTAGTCTCTTTCTATTTCCACTGTACAGATCCAGACAGACTAAACAGGCTGTTCTGGCTAAACGAGTGAGGAAATCTGTCAAGCGCTGTGACGAACCAACTATTCAGATTCAACTTCCCTCTGTCCTGCAGTGTTGGGGACTCTTGTCTAACAATCTAAAAAGTAGTCTGGACTTCATCTGCGGCGGCGTGGTGGACGAGGAATCGAGAACAAGGAAAGCAGACTCAGATCGAGAGGAGAAGTGAGACGAGAGCGAGTTAAAGTCTGTTTATCAAACCTTCATCATATCTGTTAAAACGCCGTGAGGCATAAATGTGAGCGTCACAGCCGGCTTACAATGATTTGTAAAAATAGACGAGTCAGTGCAGCGATATGGTATGTGTGATATCTCCATCTGATACATAATGACCTGCAGTGGTGTACAGTTTCAGTGGCCCCGATTAAACACTCTCCCATAATGAAACTCATCTAGGATCTAACTGAAAAAAGCACAGTCAGTGGTGCCAAGCCCAGGTGCAGCTCAGCTAGACAGACACTATTATACAGCTTGTTTTTTTCTAATTTAATCCATTCACAATTGTCCTTTTAGAGCTTTGGACACTGAGTCACACAAACAGGTTAGAAAAGCCCCAAATCGTTCAACTGCCAACACCCTACGAGGGGTGAGGAGGTCAGATTCGCCCGCAGAGCCGTGAGCGCGCTGGCATTTTGTTGGCCTACCCTCGAATTAACGACCTAACCCTAAATGTAGAGCAGAACCAGGACCGGCAACCTTTTAAATCTGGCGCCACTCCAGCTCCACAAGTTTCTGGGTTTTTTAAAAGTGTTTCCATCGCTCGGGACTCACACTTACGTCATGGTACAAGCTAACTGGTAGGGAAAAGTTGATGGGTATCATTAAATATTATGAACTCAATCAGGGGCGTAATGGGCTACAAAACAAAGTGGCACCATGTTGTGGGTACTTTAGCACCACTCGCTCACTAAAAAAACGGACAAAACACCCTCAGACCACCTTTTTCTTCTAAATAAAAAGAGCTTCCTTGTAAATGTATCTCCCTGAACATTTGCAGAAACCACCATGACTCTGGCGCAAAAGGATGCGATTGTAACCTCACCCCGAGAACCTAAATCTGACCCAGCATTCAACCTCAAAGGCTCTTCTCTCTCTCACTGCATCCACCATTTACAGTTTGCAGACAATGATACGCAACACACAAACCAAAACTCGAGAGAGAGAGAGCAAAAGAGACAGAGGACAAAAAGAGGAAATAAGAAATTCAAGTCCACTGTCTTGTCGTCACACTCCTCCTTCCTGTACAGAGGAAACCGGATGATGGCGTTTTGGAGCATGTTCAGATAAATGACATCGATTTCTTATACAACGCCACATCCTGTGGCTTACTATACCATAATAATATTACCCCCCTTTTAACTTTTCAGTCTTTTGCCCTCAGGGGGAGGGAGAGAAACGAAGCTGCTGTATGAGACAGAGCAGCAGCCAATATTTAGTTCTGCAGATCCAACAATCAATCATTACCACTAGTTTCAACATGTCCAAAACGGAACATGCCGGACCTCATAAAGGGAGGCAGGAGGAAAAAAGAAACACGGATGATGAGCATCAGACTATTATCGCAAACCAGCCCTGGTCGTGTGCTTTGCGTCTGTGCACTTTCCTGTGCCGCCGTGCACGAGCGCTTGCATGTGTATCTGATTTGTTTCCAGGAACACCTCGTCAGGGACTTTGAGATGCAAGTCAGCACAAGAAGGAAAGTGTGTTTATACGAGCACAGACGCATGTTCTCCCCGATGCTTCCAGGCACCTTGAATGACTTTTTTTTCCTCTCAGTGGGAGATCCTGGGAGGAGCTAAACAGCCTCAGTCATATAAACCTAAAGGCCAAAATGAGACAAGATGTGACAAGCTCCTGAACTCTTGCCATTCAGTACTTCACCCTTTCTGTCTCTCTCTCTCTCTCTCTTTTGCTTCCGCTCTCCTTTGGCGGAAAAAAAAAAAAAATCCCTCCAGCTACCCAGCTTTTACAATCTTGGTGAATCCCTCACAACTGCAATCAGTCATGATAAGGTCTTTAATTAATGCAACAGGAAAGGAGAGGTCTAAGCCGGGGAAGCTGAAAACAAGCCAGTACTTAGGGTTAAATAACACTTTGATAAAGTTACACTTCCATCTTTCTGTCCTGTCTTTTTTTTTTTTTCTTTCTGTGACTCAACAATAAGCTGCTATCCAATTTGTTAACTCCGTACATAAAATAATGGCTCGTTTTAAAGGGTCGGTTCACCAAAATTATATAAAAAGAAACATACTTTCTCATTTACCTCACAGTGCTTTCTAGCCACGCAGATAGTTTTGGTTTTATTTGTAAAGATTTGGAGGGTTTAACTGTCTCTGGGATTTCTGCTGCCACCTCAGTACAATGGAGGTCAATGGAAGATAGTTTGTGTTGGAAAAATTACATTTAAAAACAGCTCTCTTGTCCCAGCCACTATCTGTTTTCATAGGGACTATTTCTTTGATAGTTTTCTAACATTTTTCTTCAGATCTCGGAGAACCACAAACTAAAAACCATTCACCTCCATTCTATTGAGGTGGTGGCACAAATTTTAAAAAAATTATCCAAAAGACCGGCCACGTCACAGGAGGTTTGAGTGAACTGAACCTTTAAAGTGTGGCCCTTACAGTGAACTCTGAATGGAAACAGAGTTCCCAACTTTAAAGCAACACCCATTGTTGTAGTTTTTTTATTGGCTCTTGTGTCTTTGTCTGCGTGACGCTGTCGGTGTGAAGTAAACTTGCCGTTTTTTTCGACGCTGCATGAGAAAAAAGGTGTGAAAGCTAAACGTGGGTACAGCATTGTTAGCTGGGAACAGTAGCTGAGTTTCATTTAAATGTCTGGTATTCAGACAGACACGACCGCCTCCACCTCCGACGTGCCTTGTGATCATAACCATTTCACTTTGTAAGTTTCTATGACTCAAAGTCTGTACTATGCCTCATGCTTTTTTTAAAAGTGACAGTATTTTCAAGAAATTTCTGCTTTTGCAATCACAACATTGCGCCACCCAGATATATCACTGTGTACGCACTTCATCAGAATTTACAGAGAATATAACAGGAGGTTTCTGCCAACTTAAAGATCCTCTACAGACATTTAAAAGTTTTTCCACACACTTACTTTCTTAAAAGTAATTTATTCTTAAAATCACATCCACCTCTTCTCCTTCACTCTCAGTGTTTGTGCACTAAAGGCTTCAAATCGCTCGTAAACACAGATTTTAAAAAGGTGAGCATGGAGAAACTTTCCCCTCCTTTCAGCACACGAATGTGAAAACAGCCTGCTGGTGTCAAACTCTGCACATTCTGCACAGCGACGCTCAAACTTCCACAAGTGAAGGAACAATATTTTTTTTATTATTTTTCAGTGGAGGGGGGACTTTAAACAGGATTTATCAGGTTGATGTGGTTCACATGAAATGTCAAAAATGAGTGACGTTTCCTTTAAACCTCCACATCAAAGCACATCAAAGCAACCGACACAACAAAATTCACACCTCCTGGTGCAGCTCTCATTCTGACTTCAGCAGCTTTAAGCACATTTAACTTCACAGTGTCCAGGTTAGCAGGCACAATAACTCACGGCTTGTGTTGTTTCCCTCCTCTTGACATACAATATAATTACTCCATTAGAGCTCACATCATCATTGCACTTATTAAGTCTACTAGCTGACAATTGCCTCTGACTGGGCCTCATTTCATTGCTATGTGCCTTTGAGTGACACAAGCCAAATAGCCTGTTTGTTTGCGTTGGCCGCTGGGCTGGCACGCATGCTACATGCCAACATGGCCAAAATAGGACATGCTCAAAGCTAATAATGTCCCGTCTGTGTTCTCTCTGGCCTCTTTTTTTTTTTTGGTATGGTTTATGAGCATGTGTGTTGCATCAGAAAGTTGTTTGGACTCTCAAGCGAGATTCAGCTTCAACTAAAGGAGGTCAGCGACACTTTTATGAAAGCACAGAAGTGAATTAAGACTTGTGAACCTGGAAGCACTGAGCAGGTCGTGGTGATCACAGAATTTGGGATATATGATTGAAAAAGAAGCACGTTTGAACAGAATTTAAAGGATTTGTTGCATTTTTTTCAACTTTCTGCGCTCACCATTCTTTCCAGACAGACACATCATCACAGCTCGTGTCATTAAAGGAAACCATCACAGAAAAAGAACAAATTAAAAGAGCCTGCAGGCAAATCTCACCTTCTGTGAGCCATGTCTCTTGGAGTTGGCTTAAATCCTGGAAGAGGTCTGAAGCGAGAGACAAAAAGAAAGAGTGCATCATGAGCAAACTGCACAATGACAAGTTAGACTAATGCTTACTTAATGTGTCTTATCCTGGTGATGTTTTATATGCAGTGAGTGAACCTGGGGGTTCATAGACTATGATGTAAACATCGGCATGTAAAGACAGAAAAGAGAGCTTCCACTACTTTACCTTCAGATTCCTGAGGGGGTAATTCTGTGTCCATGTATTTCCTTTTCGCTGCCATCAACAGTCTATTTAGGGGCCCATTTCCATGCGACTTCTGCAAAAAAACAACAGAGGAGAAGTGAGAAAACAGACCCCAACTGGGCATTTCCAGCACATCAGTGTCAAAATAACTAAATGCCATGTTAAATGTGGCGTGTGTAAAAGTGAAAGCACCAAAGAAACAACAGCTGTAATTATTATTAATATTGATAATTTGTAATGAGAGGCTGCAGCAGCTTTAGGTGAACATCAAGCCGTCAGGAAAATAAAACATTTCTCAGTTTGTGGAGAGGCAATCTGAGAAAAACAAACGCGCTGTTTGCGACTGAACAAAGTGACCATTTGGCAACGGGTTGACGCGTTTTGCAACACAAACGAACCCACAGAAGAAACCCGCTCACAAACGCGACTAAATGTTTCAGATTGTGGCGATTTTGTGGTAGTTTTAAGCGACTTTTTTTTCCCCAATCACACACACAGACAGACACAGCTGCTTCGGTACAAAACTCGTGCAGACGCGAGGCGACACACACACACACACAGATAAAGCCCGGTAGCCGAGCACAAAACCTCGGACGTTAAACGCAGAAATGTGAAGTTAACAGAAGAGTTCATCCATACGTACATTTGCTAAAGTGTAAGGCACTTGCTGGTCCAAATATCCATCCATCTTATAATCCATCCGTTAACCGTTTGTGGTCATTTAGGCTGAGTTGAGTGAGATCCACGCAGCCTTTGCAGGGAGAGGAGGGAGCGCTTGCTTGTGAATGGAGCTGCGTGGAGGCTGCATGCATAATGAGCTCCATTCACAAAAAATGCCGAGGGGAAGTGATGGCGAGTGATTACCCAGCGGGCTGCTGCCCTCTTTACAAATCTCTTTTTTGTGTGTGTGCATGTGTGTGTGTGTGTGTGACAGACAGCTCTTCATATTACCTTTAACTTTTAAGTAAAGTTACTTTTACACCTCAATCGTCTTAATTCTGCAGATTCGTGCATTTTTCTTCATGTTTTTGTGTTTTAAGTGGCAGTTTCTGCTTTTAAACACACGTCAGATGGGCCATAAAGCGTGCATGACTTATGAGTGTTATTTAGCTGGCTGTTTTTTGGGCTTTTTGCCACGTCTGCCCGGATTGTCAGGCTCCACTTTCTTTAGGGAAACAGTCCAGAAGCTGAAGCTGTGACGGGAAACAGATGTTTCACTTTTTTTTTTTTTTTTTTTTGTCGAGTCACAGCAACAAAATAAAACAATTTTACTTTAATTTAAAGGAGATTTAACAGTTAAAAGTTGAAGTTTGGTGACTTTTTAGGAGCCAGCTGTGCTGTCATTCCTCTTACAGACATGATTTTGGGGGATAATAAGGGCAGACTTGCTTTTCTTGCTCGGAGCCAGACGAGGTTCGTGATTGGTGGATTTCCTCTTTCAAGGGCTCGAATTTCTTGCCTTTGTCCGGGTGAATACACTGACTTATGAATGAAGTCTCGGTTCCTCCCGTGAGCCAATCAGAAGCGCGGTGGAATGGGCTCCTAGCAACCGTGGGTGGAGCTTGCACGGCGGCAGCCAATCACGACCACCGGGGACAGGCTGTGGGCTTTTTTATGTACAGGATTTTCCAGTTGTTTTTCATTCACAAAAAGAGAGAGAGAGGGAAAGTTAGAAAAAAAACTTCCATTCATAAAAACCTGCCCTGGCACGAAAAGTCCTGACATGTTTTCCTTTTTCTGCCCGGACAAACTCAAAGAACTTCACTTTGTTTACTTCACTTCACGTCTCTACCTCCTCTAAGTAAAAAAAAGACAACAGTGGCACCAACCTCTGCAGGAGTCCTGTACATTAACACGAGCATCCAAACTGACGTAAATCAGCTCAGGAATATGCATTCTTGCATTCTTGTGGTTTCCTAAGTCTACACCACATGAAACCACAGGATTTAAAGTTGTCCACCAAGCTTTTGTACACAAGACCAACTCGACTGGTGAAATGCTCGCTGCTTATTGAAACTGAACTGCCAAACTAAAGCCACAAGGGCTGTTTTTCTTTTTTTTCTGTGTAGAGTAGGAAGCCAGGAGACAGGAAACAAGGTTCTGATGGGATTTGAGTTTTAGTTTCAGCGCTGATTGAGATTCAGAGACGTAACAAAGTAGTTTAAGAGCACGCGCACACGCTCACTCCTCTTCCTCCTCTGCTGTTATTTGATTCAATCTCCATAACAGGTGATACTGTACATGTTATTTCCTGCTTAATGATATTTAGATGTACATTTAGATATACACAACAGGCTATAAATATTACATCAGCCGTGCTCTGTGCCAGCAGCTCCAGCACTGCAGCAGGTTTTTTTTTTTTTTTTTTTTTACCACAGAGCTTGTCAGGCTCGAGGATGTTACAGAAGTTAAACATTATGGTTGTTTAGTAGTTGTTTCATTAAATTTAAGCCACTCTGCAAACTCTTCTGTAACCATTTAGGCTGAGATAGTGAATCTAAAGGAGTCACGGGAGGATTGAATGGAAATAGATGTTAAAGAATAAGGTTACACAAACCTTTCTGAGGCAGTTAAATACATAGTTTTCACTCTCTGACCTCTAAAAAATCCTTCGAATGAAACAATCAGAGGGAGAAAAAATAACACCAAAGCTGTGAAGCTGTGAAGATTGGGAACAACTGGACTTTCATTGACTCCTCTGTCTTTCATCACTGTTAGCTCATTTTGATCCAGCGAAATGAAACATTATTCTGCTGTTAGAACAACCCACATGACTTCAAAGCATGTGAACTTTGGACATGGAATTCCCCTCTTTTAAAAAGAAATGTCATTTTAAAGCTATACTAGCAGCACGGCTCTATGGTAATGTGTATATTGGCTGATCACTCCAGATTTTTATCAAATTCTGTAGAAGTGTTCATGATCCCTAGAGGATTAACCCTACAGTCACTGGTGATCATCTGACTTCTTGCTTTAGCGTCACTGACTGGTTAAAGTTTTCACTTATCCGGTGAAATATCTCCATATGTAATAGACCATTTGCACACATTTTGTACAGAAATTCATGATCCCCAGAGGATGAACCCCACAGTCACTGGTGACCATCTGACTTTTTGCAAAAAAAAACAACAACACATTGACTTCAAGATGAGGGAACTGGAAATACAAACATGCTAACTCATTACTGGGTTTTTTAACCTCCGTGGCTGTAAAGTGAAGCCAAAAACTGCAGTTCCTCTTCCCGTCCACTTGAGGCTGGCTGCAGAAGTGAGTCAGTCTCCATAAGTCCCCATGTTAAAATGTCCAACTTCACAGCAGAAATAAACATGTTTACAGCCTGGTACAAAAAACAGTTTTGGTCTCTATAGCTAATTTCCCCGTTCATGACATATTAAAACAGATTTTGAGCATCAAAACGGCTCTTCAGAAACCTGTGGGTGACGTCACACATACGCCGTCCATGCTGCATACTGTCGATGATTTTAGCACTCATTCCTGCAGCACGCTCTTCGAAGAATTAGCAAATGTTAGCATGCTAACACACCAAACCATTCAGGTGAACATGGTAAATATTATACCTGCTAAACGTCAACATATCACCGTGAGCCGCTTGTTAGCAACAACCTTTTTTAAGAGACACGAAAGATTAAAAATCCACGAGTATTTCAGGTTAAAAAACAAAGCATAAAATCTCTCAAGCTTGTTAAACACAGACCGCATTTCAAATGTTAGCAGGCTAACACAATAGATTTATAGGTGAATATGACATAATATTATACCTGCTAAATATCACATCACTGTGAGCATGTAGCTACTTTTACCTCAAATAAAACATTCAAAGAAAAATCACTCGTTTGGCATAACCCGTCACGAGGAAGGTCACAAGCCAAGACGAAGAAAAATGGAAATATTTTGTGCTGATGCTCAGATTATTTCATTTCCACAACCTCATTTGTCCCAGATATTAAAGCATGACTCAACATTATTGTGTTGTTACCACAGTACTGACAAATTTCTGCCCTTGCAAAAAAAAAAAAAAAAGAAACAGTCACACGTGATATGTGACAACAAACCATGTGAGCGTTTTGGACACAAAATTCCTAATTTTCCATCTGAAAATGAAGTGTTTAGCATGTGAATCATCTGTTCCCCCCTCTCTGCTCTCTACTCTCTCCATGTGAAAAATATTGATATGATTTCAAGTGAATGAAATAAACTTTTGTGTGTGTGGAAAACCCCCCTCTCCTTGGCTCGCTGTCACCTCTCACCCATGAGTCAATTTGTTTTACGTCTGAAGTGAAAACTGTCACATGTGATTTCAGACAGAAGAGAAGAAAAGTTCACTTTTGGATCGAGGCACGTGTTTGGAAAGCACATGTGTTTTTAATTCAAGGTAGGAGCAGAAACAGACGTGTTAAATACCTACACGGTGATATACCTACATTTAATATTGTGCTGATACAGTCGTGTTACAGCCTGCACAAGATTTACAACTCCTTCAGATCCTTTAGGATGAATTGAAATTGTAAAGAACATAGGCAGTTGCCATAGATCACCTCTGTGTATTTCATTTACAGTACACACACACACATACACACACAATACAAATGCATTGTGAAATCTATTGTAACAGTCATCCACCCCTGAGTCTAATATAGCTTTGTCAGCAGAGAGATAAGTACTGACAGAGACAGAGGGGAGACATTTTAAGTTCAGTGCGGTGCTGTGGAGTGGACTCAGAGTGCTTATTGATCAAAGCTGGCTGTGCTTGATGGATGGGTGAAATGTTATTATAGCTTCAGCTGTTCTAGTTATTGAGAGACAGAGGTGAGGTGTGTTGAAATGGGGAGAAATATTCAGAGAGAGGGTCGGATACTTTCAAGAGAAAGAAAACGACGAAGACAAACAGAAAAATTAAAGAATAAATGGAGTTAAAGTTTGAAAAAAAAAGGTGGAGACGGTGAGTGAAAAAAGAGGATGTGGAGAGAGAAAAGACAGAAGGAGCCAGAAGCCGAGGCGTCTGTGGGGGGATGGTGTCATTTGGAAGGCTTGTCGACAACACCTCTCCGTCTTCCTCTCTCTGGAGCTTCGTCTTCCTCTCTCCATCCCTCCTGCTCCTCCCTCGCTCCTGATAAGACTGATGGTGACTGATAAACAAATGAAGATCTTTGATAAAACAAGGACACCACACAGGACTTACTGGAAGCACGATCAAAACATCCAGCCTCAATATTAACGTCTAAAAAAAATACAAAAATATTTAAAGTGATTCATTTTGATGTAACTGATGTAAGATAAGTTCAGTAACAGTTGACCAAACAAGCTCAACTAGTTGTTCTGGAGCTTTTGATCAGATCACATGATCTTTAGCAGCACATGAAGTTGTTTTTGAATTGTAGATGTTCAAAAGGCTTTTTTTTATGACCACTTTAAAGACTTATTGTCCACGTTGTCCACTTAAAAGTTGGTCCGTGATTTACTACAGACAAAGATCTACAGACGCCATGTTGAACCGGCATGTTTCTACAGTACACCCTTAAAAATAAATGTTCAAGTTGGTCATTGTGATGCCACAGGGGAGGAACCTTTTACCTATTGGTTCTTCAAAGGACCAGTTGTTGCAAGGCCTGACTTAAAGAACCAGTAATCAGTACAACAAGTGTTTAAAAGGAAACAAAGATTATTAAACATAAAAAGTTATTCAAAGCACCAAAAGTGCTAAAAATGTGACTTTTTGCATTCAGTTTCACAAAGAAAAGGGTTCTTAGGGATAAAAAGGTTCTCCAGAGAACTCAAAGTGGTTCAGAGCTGTTATCAAGAACCAGTTTGTTTTTGTGTGAAGACCTTTTTTAAAATAAAAAGTTTGAACCTGAAGTAATTTTTCATGGTGATGCCATAGGGGAACCTTTTTCAGTCAATCGGTTCTTCAAGAAGTATTTATTTAAAAGTTTCCCCCAGAATTTAGTGTCAATAGCATTTTTCCCAGAGGTCATTCAAGGTGCAAATTATAATAATTTAAATGAATTTATTTATCGACGGTTGTTTAAAAATTAAATTGATGGTTTTATGGTTTTGCAGAAGAAGTTGTGTCTTCACTTCATCATGATCCACTATGCACAAACAAACAAGTCTGACTCCGCTCTCCACGATATGAGTGATTTAATGTGTCTTTGATTTTCACAGGTTAAAGTTTGTGTATGTGGGTTTACCTGCCATCGCTTTGATGATTATCATCTTCACCAAGCAGCCACGTCATGCTGTCCACAGAGTGTGTGCAGCAGCCGCACCCCTGCTGGGAATGTAATGGAGTCCTATAACAACCAACAATCTGCTTTGCCGGGCAATGCCAATACCCAAACCATGACACGTGGGTTCAATCCATGTGTGTAGATCTCAGCAATATTTATTTGTCTTTGTTTAATTCTGTACAGATGTGTTTGAATTTGAGCCATACGTTTAATCCAATGCAGTGGTTCTCAAACTCTTTACGCCGCGCACCACCTCAGAAAATATTCGTCTCTCCAAGTACCACCAGCGTAGTGCAGTCCTGTTCAGCCACAGGAGTCAGATTTATTCCCAATACGATTATTTATTGTTGACTGTTGTTGAATCCTGAACAGAACTCCTAATATTGGAGCCACGATTGTATTATTTTACTTTGTTAACTTATTATCTCACTGTCACATTTTAGATCATAACTAATCATGGCTGTAGCATGATTACCTAAGAGCTACCTGTCTGAACGTCTCAGGCTGATATTGACAACAAATATTACAGGAAGTTATTTTAAATTACATTCCAGCATTAGTGTGATATTTCACAGATTCCTCTAAGTACCACGAGAAAGAGGTGGTGCCCGTACCACAGTTTGAGAACCAGTGATCAATTAAATTACATGCATTATAATACATTATATCTGCACATTAAGGGACAGTAGCATTCATCTGGAGTTGTTTTTAAAGTCACCAGTAGTCACTCTCCTTTTAGCTCTGTTTTTGGTCTCCACCAACTCCTGAGCGAAAGATCTTTAGCTGCTAAATGTTTTAAACTTCACTCATAATGAAAGAGAAATAAAACTGTTATCTATCACAGGACATTCACTCCACATGGACGACATTAGTTCTCATAATGAAGGCTGGGACCATTAAAACAAACAGGACTTACTCTCAGGCTTGGAGGCCGCCAGAGAGCCCTGGTTTTGTTTGGAGTGTGGAGCGGGCTTCCGCAGAAGAGCAGCCTCTCTCACGTGCCATGCCAACTGAAAAATGATTCCTAATGCAAACACTCGCTGTGTGAAACGCGGGGCAGTCCGTCTTTTTTTTCACATGCCCTTGTAACTTGCTTGCGTGTCTGTACCCAGAGACAAACCTTTTCCAGTTTCTCTTCCAGAGTGACCAAAAATAATATCAACCCCACACAAGTTTCCTGACTTATCACACATCCTAACTGTGCCACGGTGCCAAATCTGGACCCCCCACCCCTGTCTCAGGACTGACTGGTGTCCTGCTTGCGCAAAATTTACACCCAGGAGAATATTTCCTCAGCAAACAATACACACCTGAAAATAACTCCAGACAAAATAGAGCCAGCTATGTTTGTTGCATGATTTTTTTAAAAAAACGCAAAGAGCACTTCCTTAAAAGTTCAAGCTCGATTATTTGAACTTGCAACCTTCCTGGAAAGATCCCATTGTTTAAGGGGCTTAAAGTACTCTATATCATGTTGCTCTTTGGAGACCTGCCCTGAACAGACACACATCAGTGCCTTGATTATGAGCAAGCGCCCAAACATTGCGTACAAGGAAGCTAAAAGTTGATTTGTGAGTCACTTGTGTCGACATGATTTGTTGTTAGCTAGGAGATGTTCCAGGATTTTGATTTACACCTCCTGGCGATGTGCTCCTGAGGCTGGTGCAGGGGATTGTCACTGCCTGCGGGGCTTTAGACCACAGAGACAAGTCGAGTGATTTCCCACCCGTGCACCACCCCTGTGGAATTCCTGGCAGTGATGTTCAGTCAGCACCCCAGACAGGCTTCGCTCGCCTCAGTCGAGGCCTGCCTGCTCTCAGCAACAGATGAGCTTCAGTGGAGGTGTGTGTGTGAGAAGAAAGGGGATGAGACAGAAAGAGATCTTTATTAGTGTGTTTATGAGAAAGTGTGTGTCATGTTTAATGCATGCGTCCACTTATGTGCGCTCCCATACGTCTCCTCCTCCTGTCCCTGTGTGGCGCTGTAAAATCCCAGGGCCTGTTCTTCATTCCCCCAGGACACTGCACCGTTGCTGGGATGCCTGCTTGTGTATAGCCATAGTCAGGAAATGTCACTGTTGGCATCTGACGAGCGCTAGTGCGCCAACCCAAGCGTGCCTCCTAGCCACCTGCGGCCCAACCTCCTCCGCCGCAGACACTGGCTCGCTTGTTTGTTCACCGACCATTCCTTGCCATTCCCCTCCAAAGTCAGCCTGTCTGGCCTGCTCGGGGCCTGTGAAAGATCAATCAGGTGAGCACAATAGCATTTATAGGGGTGTTTTTGACTGGCAGCCCTGAAGAGAAGTAGCTGCCATGCAGCTGCACCGGCCCAGCTGAGCTGCCAGATAAAACACAAAGCGGACTCTAAACTCTCCCCCACACAGACACCCACCAAAAACACCCAGTTTAACGGTTTACGGCTGATTTACGCTCCGAATGTTTCATGTTTGTTATTTGATTTTAAATTTTTTTGCTTTACTTATTTTTGGCTCAGGTTACTTACTCATTGTTTTACTGTTTATCTTTCAACTGACCTTTTTCTTTTATTAATTTGATGTCACTCAATAGCACTTTGAATTGCACTAACATTTTCTATAATTTCAGTCCTTGAGCTGACCAAAACCAACAAAGCGTTAGTCCCAAGCTGCAACCTCCTCGACTGGGAAATGAAGCCAGTGTGGAAGTGCCAAAAACTGTAATACCTCGAGCGTCCACTTGAGGCTGGCTACAGAATATTTCAACCTCCATAAGACCCCGTGTTAAAGCAGAAACAAACATGTTTACAGCCTGGTACAAAAAACAGTTTTGGTCTCTATAGCTAATTTCCCCGTTCATGACAACTGTACTGAGGGTGAATTTTTATACAACTCACCTGTTCAGATTATATTAAGGCTTAAAGTTATGCAGGATTAAGAGCGTGGACTCTTTGATTGACCGTTACAGATGGTTTGTTGGAGCACCCAGTCATCATTCAGCCCACCAATGATCCACATCTTTGCCGATATTTAGATCCGATTAGATCACTCATGCTCTGTCCATTCTTTCTTTATACAGTCATTGGTTAGTCCCTCTCTCAATCCCTCTGACTTCCATACTCCATCTGTGGCTCATATTACTGAAGATTTACGTTTTCAGTTTTGGATTCATACACATTCGGTGCAGCAGTGAGTATTTATGGCAGCAGGAAATTAAGGAACATGTCAACAGTGGAACAGTGTGACTCATTCATGTTTTTTGGACAACAATGGAGCTCGATGGCGCAGGTACTGAGGCAATAAAACACAAGGCTCAAGGTTCAAAGGAAGTTTTTCCTTGCCACGGTCGTCAAGCGCTTGCTCATGGTGGGAGCTGTTGGGTCTCTGTAAATATTCTATATGGAAAGTGTCATGAGATAACTTTTGTTATGATTTAATAGGTTTTCACATACAAGGAATTTGTGTTGGTTTTGTCTTTGCAATTTTTATTGGAGTTTGCTGTGACATGAAGTTATTTATTCAAATGTGTTTGTTAGAGACACATGCAAATATGCATGTATTCACATTCATGTTTATTCATGCTATAAAACCAGCCCCCTATTACCAGCCAAAGGCACATCGTGGAGACCAAAGAGTGTTGTGGGAGACATTGTTTTGTTCTAAAAGCAGGATGGCTTTAAGGAGACACAGAGGAGCCTTGTTGATCTCTCTCTTTCTCTTTCTGTCTCTCTCTGTCTGTCTTGCTCACTCGTCCGCTGCCCACATAACGCTTGTTCTGTGTAAACCCTCCTATTGTTGCCACCAGCCGCCTCTTCACCCACATTTCCATTTATATCCCATTTTCCACTTCATTTCCATGCTAATTTGGGGTCGACAAGAAAAATCCCATGTTATGTCATTTATAGTGATGCAGCTGGTTTATCTATCCATACAAGGGGAAAACCAGTGGGGCTGGCCCCCAGGGCATGGCCTCCCCTTCATCAAAACTGCCTCTGTTGAATCAAAGGCAGGATATGTATATGGTAGGACTGTTTGGCATACTGACGATTAAAGATGTCTCTCAAGAATTCAACATAAAGGGGCACTCAGTATTGAGTTGAAAATCAAACAAGAGACAGATTAATAGCAAGTTATTTTAGCTTTTCTGAGCTCTGCTCCACATTTTCTGCTGGGGTTTCATGGTTTTGCAATCCCGTATTGTAGTGTTTTCACAAGGGAGCCTGTCTAATTTTGTTGGATTCCTGCTTGTAATGACTCTCAATCCTTGTAAACTCTGTGGTGTAAACAATGCCTCCAGATCTTTCCAGCAAAACAACACACAAGTCTGTTTGGAGGCCTGAACAAGTGGGCGGTTGTGTTTAGTTTGGGTTTATCCGGTACTAGGAGACCTGATAACACAAGGTCACTCAGCTTGACCGCAGATGTCCCACCACGGGGGGTGATAGTGAATTTAATAGGACGTGAAATGTATAAAAAAAAACTCAACTTAACAGGATGTTTTGAAGGTTTCTATATGATCCCTCGTAGTATGTGCTGCCTTCTTGGTGTTTATGAAGAAATGTTTTTGGTAATGGGTCCTTACTTACAGCCTCCAGCAGAAATCAAGAGCCATGTTAGCAACTCTTAGCAACTGAAATTGGATAAAAGTTGAGCTCCAGAGTTAGTTTTCCTTTCCTGTGTGTGCGTAGCCGGTATGATGTTTACCATAGTTTAGTGTTTTAGCATGCTAACATACAAATGTGCCCTAAACACAACGTACAACTGGGGCTGATGGGAAGTTTTGTAGACTGAAGGTAAATAAATCAAATTAGTGGACAGCGGTCAATTCATCCTCTGGGGACCATGAATGTCTGCACCAAATTTAGTCGCCAGTTGTAGGAGATATTTTAGAAGATGGAAGTAAAAACTTTGACCTGCTGGTGGAGCCAGGGATCACCAAAACTCTGTAGGATTCATCCTCTGGGCACCATGCATATCTGTGCAGCGTTTCATGGCACTCCATCCAATAGTTGCCAAAACATTTCACTCTCATTTCAAGTGTCAACTTGCTGGTGATGGCTGAGCGTTCATTGACTCGGAGCCATGAATATCGGTCGCAAATTCTGTGCCAGTGCGTCTCTTTAATGTCAAGAAATCTCAGCGGATAAGTGGAAAATCAGACTGGCTGATAGCACGAGATGGAAAGTCAAGAGAGTCATTAGGATTTGTCCTCTGGAGCTCTTGAATATCTGCACCAAATTTCATGGAAATCCACCCAATTACTGTCGAGACATTTCTTTAAAAAATGTCAGCCTGCTGGTGGCGGGGAAAGGTCAGGGGGATCACCAAAGTCAATAGGAATTATTGTTTGGGACTATGAATGTTTTATTTGAGATATTTCACTGTGGACCACAGTGGTAGAACCACCAACAGACTGACGTTAGCCTAGAAAAAGATACTTCAGAGCTCCTGTTTATTTATATTTATGTTATTTGTATTCTGGAAACAATGAAAAACATTACAGCGTTACAGCTAAAACATGGAACACATTTGTACCCACATATCATCTGAATAAATCTCCTGTATCATCACAACACAGAGGGCCCTGACAGCAAATCAAAAGAGAGAAAAGGTGACCCTCTGCACCTGTAAGGACCGGCTAATGCCCTTCATGTACGAAATGCCTGGCACTCCACGCTGTCTTTGAAGTCAGCAAACAGTTGGAGAAGTATGTGGGACTGGCACCCGTGCCATCCTGTGACATCTGGGGCTTCACCAGGCCAGGAATGTGCGCGACCGCCCTTGATGGAGGTGCATGTACCGTATTATATGTGGCAGTGATAGTTCAGAAGCATTAAGGACACGGTTTAAAGGCTATTACCATAAGCTGTGTCCTTGGGGGTGGAAATGCCAGTGGGTTTCTGCGATGTGGCCCTAATGAATGGTATCCTTTGACAGACACTGGATGCCTCTCAGTGATATTAGCGCTACATTTATGGTAATTGAGGGTTACTTTTAGTAGAGGCTGTTACCTCAATATGAACACGTTCAGCATACAGAGCTTCTTTGAAAGTCTCATCACAGAAGCTTGGACGGAAGTCAAGAAACAGAGTTGTCAGTCTGAATTTCACTCCGAGAGTGTAAAAACCGCGACTCCACCACAGCTAATTTAATCTAAAACTTTGGAAAGGTTTGAAAGACCAAAAGCAACATCGACTCTGCGAGCTGACAGCCAACTCTCACATCGACACGTGTTAACTCAAAATAACTCGTAAAAATTAACGCTTGGAGACCTTTCTTATTCTTGACTTCGGGCTTTCCCCGTCATGCCTGTTTTTAACCTTTGAGCACAATGAAGCTATGAATTGTGGGTAATTGCCCTTACAGAAATTGTGCATGAAGGGCCCCAAAACACTAAGAAGTAGCCCTCGAGCGCTCGGCGATTTCACAGTGTGGAAGCTCTGAGCTGTCATGGACGTAATGGGAGGGTTGTGAGGGGGTGGACTTTGGGACTGGGCCTAACACTTGGAATATACTGTGCTCTCTTCATCTAAACAATAAACACACACTGTGTATTCGCCGGGTTTTCTAATGCAACACACTTCAGGAAAAGTGAAACAGTTTGTCCCTGAAAATAGAGCTCCTACTTATGGAAGCGACTTCCAAAGATAGGCTGGATGAGACTTCACGCACATACGACACGAAAGTTTGATAAACTTTTGTTAAACTATACGCCATTTATCAACACGTACAAACTCATGTGATTAAACTTCTCATATTTAAACGATCTGTAGCACCTGATAATGTAAACAAGACTGTATTAAAACCCAATAATGTAATAAAATATTTGATGTCTGATGTGACATTTTAACAGATAATTGTGCAAGTATGCATAATTTATAATACTCTTAGTGTCATGTTAGTTTACTGGAAACACATTTGACACTGATTTCATGTTTGGAAATGTAAACTCTAAAAGAACACAGAAAGAAATGGCAAGTTGTACGTTGTACGTAAAAACGTAAAAAAACAAAACAATCAATGACTGTCAGCTACGGCTGCCAAACAAATACTGTAAAATACTCTAATTCAAATAATGTGAGAAAATTAGAAATTATTTTATATATTTTTCCCCAAATAATTATGATCGTTCACCTTCAGTAAAGGGACAATGCTAAAAGTTATGCAGTTGTTTCCATTATTTTATGTAACATACAGAGTTTGTGTTTAGATTTAACGTTTAAATATGAAAAGTGATGTTAAAAACATGTAGAATATTTAATAATTCATTTAATACAGTTCATATTTTAACTTCTGTGCTGATAAACAGTAAAAAAACATTTTTTCAAATTCTTAGAAAATATGATGTTTAAGATTTTCACTGTTTCAATTAAAATGTGGGACACTAAGTACACACCACCATTGATCATAAAAGTTTAAATAAACCTGTAACAATGTTGCCCAGCTTAAACGTTGCACGCGCAGAAGCAGGGTGTGAGCAGTGTAATGTAACATGGCACCTTGTTTTCGTCCTGCTCGCTGCATGTTTTGAGGATATAGCGCCATGCAGCATGACATAATAAAAACAATATTCCATTGAGAAAACTTTGGGCCCGTATTGCGGGCAATGCTAAAGTGACCACTCCCTTCTTGTGTCATGCAATATTTGCTCCGCTCAGGTAAAGCTTGCACTGATGTCAGCCCTCTCTCTCTCTCTCTCTCTCTCTCGGCCTCACATCAGGGGATGAAGTCAGTGGTGTTTGAAGGAGTGAGATCATTTTTCCATTGACTGCAGAGTGGGGCAGTGTAAGGGACACCTCTTGTGGCAATCAGGGAGATGTTGCTGTCTGCCTGCTTGCCTGTCTATCGACCTTGCCTGTCTATCTGCTTTTATACTTTTCTTGCTCGCCTTTCTCTCCGTGCGCTCTGTCATTCACACCATTCCAGAGGGATGATGAACATAACTGAGGCTCGGCATGGTTTGTTTTTTTCTAATTATTTTTCTACTTTTGGTCTTTTTATGGACGTAACATTACATAACTAAAGCCTAAACCTTTTAGGGAATTATATCCAAACAAAACAATCCACACGGTCTAACAAACGGAAATCATGGACAGACACACACAAAAATGAGATTATAAAAATGATGATCATGATTCAGATAATTCATCTATTGCTTCATTTAAAACAGTTTATAAAAATCACAAAAAAAACCCAAAAATCATGAGTCAGATTCACATCACCGGGAGGTTGCCAGGCAACCAAAAACTTTTCACATTTCTGTCTCCATGTAGATTAAACAAACAAAATTCAACTTGTGTATTACTAAAATTTCAGAGGTGTTGTTATGCAGATTTTGGATTTTTAAAGATAGCTGTTTCCTCCTATTTCTAGTCTATGCTAAGCTAAGCTACGCTAATCGCCTTTTTGCTTAAAGGTGCAGTGTGTAGGGGTTTAGTGGTATCTGAAGGTGAGGCTGCAAACTGCAACCAACTGAATACTGCCAGCCTCCCCAAGTGGTAATCTCCATGTCTGGGAAATGAAGCCATGTGGAAGCGCCAAAAACTGCAGTTCCTCTCTCCTCCAGAAGTGAGTCAGTCTCCATAAGTCCCCATGTTAAAATGTCCAACTTCACAGCAGAAATAAACATGTTTACAGCCTGGTGGTCACAGAGGTGGCCACAGTTACATGTTTTGAATGTCAAACTCTCTCGCTCCCTTCAAAGGACTCTTTCTGAGGTAACAAAACACAGATATTCTTATTTTATTTTAAAAACATACTTATGAATCTGCTGAAATCTTACACACCGGACCTTTAATGCACAGATACGCGAGAGAAAATGTCCTTATTCCTATTAGAGAGACAATTTTGTCAAATAAATTCAAACTCTTGTCTCGTATATTTGAGTCATGGTTTTCTTACTGCTGACTAAAGATCACTTACTCAATCTAGCCTTTGTCTTGCTTTGTCTCCTCACCCACACACACACACACACACACACACACACACACACACACACACACACACACAAAGAAACAGGAATGCATATACGTTAAGTGTTCAGGACACACATAGTAACTGACATAAACTAACCTGAGCACAAAGGAGCCGTGCACAGGCACATTAAAACTGTGAGAACACACTGTAACAAACAACATGAAACAAAACACTGGTGCCCACAAACAAACAGGACTACACACACGCGCACACACACACACACACACACACACACTCCCCCTCCCCCCCCCCCCCCCTTCACCCATCTCAGCATGACATCAGCTCGTCCTGGGTTACTCGGCCTCCCGAGTGTCCTGATGGCAGTGATAAGGCAGGAAAGTCACTGATTAGCTGGGAATCTCGTTACACAGGGAGCAACGGATCCCTCCCTTCTTCTTCCTCCTCCTCCTCCTCCTCCTCCTCCTCCTCCTCGCCTCTTCTCCACCACTCCTCAGCTCCTCTTTTCCATCACTGATGCCATGCATGAGCAATGATGATGAGCAGAAAGGGCCAAATGATGACCAGATGAAGCGGAAACAAACAAACAAACAAACAAACAAACAAAATACATACGCAAAACTCCTCATTAGAGATGACTCACACAAAAACACCTTGGGCCTCGGTAAATCTGAATCATTCATGTCTAAAGTCAATAATAGAGATGATGAATGGACAGTAAATCGCTTCAACGTCTACTTTAACCAATTATCTGCTGATAGTTTTACCCACGCTCGGCTCTCAGGGTGTGTCAGATGGTTCTGATCCTGTCACTTCTCATCCTGTGTCACCAGCAGATCAAAGTTTTCATTCATCCAGTGAAATATTTCAACATTTACCAGATAAGACATAACATTTTACACAGACGTTCATGGTTCCCAGATGGTGAATCCCACTGACTTTAAGCTGCATTCAGACAGGAACTTTTTATTTTGCTGATTAACCGGCTTTCTTGAGGCCGGCGCTCGCTCACTCTCATTCACTGTCTACGTCTTCCAACCAAAGCTTTCCGTCTCTCTATCAAACAATCGGACACAAACCAAATGAAACTTCTTTGTTTCACTATTTTGCAGCATAAATTGTGAGTCAGATTCAGATTTAGAAGCTGGTACATGAGATAAACAAAGCCAGAACACAACAGGTAGAGTATCAGAGTTTAGATTTTGGGCTGACTGTGGAGGTTTGACTGATCTGAGAGTCAGATTTGTGGGCACAGTGTGATGTTGAGATAGAGATAGATACTTTATTGATCCGGAGGGAAAGTCAAGCATCCAGTAGCAGCATGAGACACAGTAAACTTACGGTAAGCATGCATTAAGATTAGCCTATACTACAATAAACATGCGTTAAAGTTAAACCAGTGAGCTGCATCTGCTGTTGCGCTGCATTTTTGCAAAAGTTGGAACTGTCTCAACCTCTTCATTGCAAGTTGTTGCTTTTTCTGCAAATTTCTGACCACCTGACATTCACATCTCTCTTCCATTTCATGCTGTGACTGGCATTGGCCACGATGGGTGACTTTCAGGAGCGGCTGTGTCTGAAAATGTGTTCTGTTATTGCCACTTTTAAATGATATGGCATCTCCTCTTTCTCTATGATGGCTGGCTTTTCACTTCAGTCTGAAAAACTATGAAATGTTTGGTTGTCCAAACACGCTGGAAATACGTCGTAGGAACCGGCCATAGTCTGATACTTTAATCCGGTTCTGTTGTATTTAATTCTTTTGGGTTTAGCAGAAAAAAACCCATTTAAATTCAACAACATTTCTTCACTATTGTCATGTCAATGTACGATTCATGGTGGTAACATTCAGCCTGTAAATCAGAGTGAGGCTTTATGGGAGGGATGTGGTGTTGACTTAAGCGCCCTATTCTTCTGATGTTCCAGCATTTCCCAGTAATGTTGCGAGGGCGTTGTTGCTTTGCTTTGCTGCAGTCGGGCCTATTGTCTCGGATACAAGGAGAGCAAACGTATGCTTGAGGGAGCCCCTTTTAAGACTCAATCAGTCCTTTGGTGGGGTCCACTGACCCAGAAAATGGGTTTCCACAGCTAGAGGAAATGATACTCAGTAATCACCTTACTGGTAACGCTGGGGAAGAATGCACGGGGATCTCACACATAGTTGCAGAAGAGAATAAAGTATATGTTCACTAATATATCTGAGAAGATGTAAATCAGATTTAATTGGTAACGTTTTCCTTTCAAACCTGTTTCTCTCTTGGCAGGTAATTCACAGGTTTGGTACGAGCATGTTTCCCACACATTCCTGTCATATACTCATTATACAAGAGCATTTTCCAGAGCTGAGGGCAGGTGTATCATGTGTCACTCATGCTACTTTCTCATGGGAGATGTGGTCGAGATATACAGTAAAGGGAGGCAGAGCAAAGGCGAATGATCACTCACAGCCTCAGTTTAACTCTGATTGGATGTTTGTAAAGCTGTATAGAGTAAAAAACTTAACTAAGCGACCATTTTTTAATTTTAATTCTAGATATAGATATTTTTTTAATCACAATAGCGACATGGCTGGATGGAAAATCTTTTGGTCCACTATTTTAATCAAAACTGAAATTTCTCAACAACTATCGGATGGATTCATGTTCCCCTCAGGATGAACTGTATGCTCTTTGGTGCTCCTCATATTTTTCATCCAGCACCATCAACTGGGTAAAAGTCCAACTACTTCATCCTTGATAGGCACCTGTATTAAAATGCCCAACTTCACAGCAGAAATAAACATGTTTACAGCCTGGTACAAAAAACAGTTTTGGTCTCTATAGCTAATTTCCCCGTTCATGACAACTGTACTGAGGGTGAATTTTTATACAACTCACCTGTTCAGATTATATTAAGGCTTAAAGTTATGCAGAATTAAGAGCGTGGGCGCTTTGATTGACAGGTGGGTGTCGTTACAGGTGGCTTGTTTGAGCAACCAGGCGTCATTCAGCCCGCCTCAGATCTGCTAATCATCACGTCTTTGTAAGTTAGCAGACCTAATTTAGAAAGATTAACCCAACATCCATGGCCCTAATCTAAAACTGTTGGATAAAACAAACTTGTGGTACGGTATAGTAACATCGTAAGTGTCGACTACACACATAAACTGTCCAAACTCATCGTGCCGCCTGATGGCTCGCGGCCTAAAACTTCAGCATTGGATTTTTTAAGTGTATTTAATGTGCAGACATACGCAGTAACTCTTCGACATCGTAGGAAATATGTCGTTTTCCCCCTCTGCGTAAATGATGTAACGTCCTGTGGGCGTTCCGATGAACAATGACTGGTATCTAGGGCACATAATGGATGCACTACTGCAAATGAATGAACAATAAATACGTCACTCAAACATACAGAAGCTTAACGTAAAAGGCTCAACAACCACAGCCAGAGAGCTTCAGGAATAAGTGTTGACCTTGCCAAACTCCAGCGTACTACATGTGAAAAATCTGTTCTATATGCCCGAGGCCGATAATGCCATATCATGACACAGAGTACATCTGATACGGGTGGGTCCGGTTCAGTGAAAACATTTTCCCTGCGCTATTCTGTTACACATGCCATTGCATAATCACAAGTGATTCTAAATAGGTCATTCAGGCACTTGTTATTTAAGATCTGTGGAGGACCTGTTTTGACAGTCATGTCCATTGATCTGGTTTGGAGTCCAGTTTCACATGGGAATTGATTGGATGATAAAGATAGAATGATTGATTGACTTGATTCAGAAAGCATTAGGCTATATGCAACAGACAATTCAACTGCAGAGGCCTTATTGCACAATACATCCTTTAACTAGCTTAATAAATCGAAGAGTTTTATTTTACTTAGGCTCTATCTGGTCCTTAATATAGGCTAACTTAATAATTTTAAATGCGATGGACTTGTTAATGGTAGCGTACTCGTTCTCATTGCTATGGTCTGCTAATCTAATCTCAAAGTTTGGCTAAGAACTCTTTAAAGTGAGAAGAAATGACACATTCCTCTTCTTACAAGTGAAAAGTTGAAGTGATAAGTAATAAACTGAATCCTTCCCCAAGTTAATAAAATGATTTAATGATTTAATAGTGCTGATACCATACAGGACTTGGTCGGATATGACCAGCTTGTGGTGACTTGGCTATCGTTTTGCTTAATCTTTCTGTGGAACTGACATTACTAAATGAGTCCTCGGCAGTTAGGTTATGTTTTACCACTTATATCTTTCAGTTCATCGAAAGTGATGTTGACTCACTTCAAAGAAATATTTCACCATATTAGGAAATTATTCACTTTATTGGTAAGGCTTATATGAGACTATCAGCACCACTCTGTTCTCCGTCTGAGCGCCAACCAACCATGTTTTATTGTTTGTTTGTTTTCTGTACAAATAAGTACAGCAACTTGTGGTTTTACCAAGTGGCAACCTCTGTGTCTGTGAAGTGAAGAAGTGCCAATAACTGCAGTTCCTCAAACGTCCACTTGAGGCTGGCTCCAGAAGTGAGTCAGTCTCCATAAGTCCCCATGTTAAAATGTCCAACTTCACGGCAGAAATAAACATGTTTACAGCCTGGTACGAAAAACAGTTTTGGTCTCTATAGCTAATTTCCCCGTTCATGACAACTGTACTGAGGGTGAATTTTTATACAACTCACCTGTTCAGATTATATTAAGGCTTAAAGTTATGCAGGATTAAGAGCATGGACGCTTTGATTGACAGGTGGGTGCTGTTACAGATGGCTTATTAGAGCACCCAGGCGTCATTCGGCCCGCCTCAGGTACCAAAAGGCCCATTGTTTGATTAGCTGGGAGCCGGTGGAGGCACGAGTGCCTGTGGGTGACATCACGGATACTACATCCATGTTTTATACTGTCTATGGGTTTTCCCAGGGGTAATGTTCTTCTAACCATAGCTTCTTATCTTCATATTTTATGGACAGACATGAAAGTGGTATCGATCTGATCTAACTCTTGGCAAGAAACTGAATAAGCATATTTACAAAACCTGGAACTATTCTTTTAAAGAAAACACCCTGTGATGTCAGCTCTTGTTAAATATATTCCCACTCCATTATAAAAAGAGGCTCATTCATGAACGACACTCTGTGGTCGTGTCTCGTCTTGTTTCCAGTTTGTTTAACTTTTCTACAGGTCACGACAGAGGACAGTGTGACAAAGGAAGAGGAGGGAAGTGGGAAAACATAAAACAACATTATGACTACTTTAAATCTCTCACTCTCTGACCGTGCGTCCACCTGTGGCTGCTCCTGCTGAATGTAAGTGACAGCAGATGGCCGAGGTGATGAACTAAGAGAAGACGATAAGCTTTATGGTGACGTCCCCAGGCAACACAGTGTGGCTGAGATAAACTTCTGGTGCTGTGTTTGATTTGAGTAAATATTTTGGAGGGTGGATGGTGGCAACCGTGTGACCGGTGTGTCATATTCAGTGCCACTGTTCACGAGGGACGACGGCAAGGACGGATTCTACGTGTTCAGCACCTCTGTGGTGCTTTATTGTGGTTATTGTTTGCTGACGGTTTCCAGTAATGCTCCCTTGAAAGGAAAGGAGGAGTGGGGGGGGGTTAAGACTTGAACAGGTCATGTTGTAGTCACAGACGCCACCATGAGGTCACCTCTGGTAGAGCACTGCTGGCTTGTAGATCAATATTGAAGCAATGTTTGTCCTTTAAACTAAATAAATGTCAAGTAATCTTTCTTTTGTGCCAAATAATAGTCACACCCTTTGCAGTCTTCAAAGGGAAACAGCGTAAAACTTCATCTATAATTAAACCCAAAATGCTAAGGCAATTAAAACTGGACAAAAGACTTTTGTTTGGCTTTGAAAGCTCTGGACGTTCTCTCATAGGTGGGGAGCAAAACTGTCACTCAGGCTGCTTTGAGGGCAGCGCAGCAGAGTGAGTCACAGTTACTAAGGTGCCTGTTTGTGTATTAATGTTTGTCGTCATGCGGTTGTGTTTGAACTTCTGTGACTGTGTTTGTCACCGTCAGCGTCAGTCACAGCTGAAAAACAACGGTTCACTGAAATGCAGGTAAGATTTTATGCATTGAATTTTCCATGCCGGGAAAGGAGGGACAAAAATATCACCATGGAGTAAATATATGACATATACACACTTATTATGAAGGAGTTTTCCAGGTTCATGACACGTCCTCTGTGTGTGTGGCTCATCTTGTGTGCAGAAGACATTTTGACGTGTCACAGAAAGAAAAGTCCACGTGTAAATAATAAAACGAGCAATGGCTGTGTTCCATTTAGCTGCTTCGGCTTCAGTGTTCTGGTATTGCGCATGCTCGCTCAGTGCAGTGGGTAACTGAAGCAACAGCACCACGTAGAAATACTCTGTTACAAGTAGAAGTCATACATTCAAAATCCTACATGAGTACAAGAACATACACTTAAAGTACTCACTATGGCTCACCTGAGCAGGTCTAATCAGCCTCACAACTGTGTGTATGCAGAGCCTTTAATGTGAAATAATACGTCATATTTTAGAAGGTGATCATATGTTTTGTGTGCAAAGTCAAAGTAACTTTTAACTGTAGCTGCTGTATAATTTTTAAGTAACTTGAAACTTTATTTGCATTTTTCATGCTTCACAGAGCAAACAGTAAAATCAGAAATAGACAACAAAGAGCAGAATGTTGCAAAACATAAATAAAATATAAATTAAATTCGGCCATAAGATGATAAAATGTTAGAATAAATAAGAAAAAAAGAAATCAAGTAAATGCTTTTCCTACTTTATACTGAAATATGTCAGTCAATAAAGTAACTGCTTCCTCACTATGACTCAAATGATGCTTTCATCCTCCTCGGTGTAATCACTGTCTCTGCAGCGTTCATCTGTACGTTCTTCATCTGACCGGTGAAACATATGAAAGCCAACGTGAAAATTAACTGCTAAATATATAAATGTGTGTGTATATATATATATATATATATTTGGACCAGAGACAATTAAAATCACAGATTATTCTCAGCCATGAGGCATCCATGTCCAGTTCATTGAGGCCTGTGCTGACATGATGTTATAACTGAGCACCAGGTGGCATCAGAGACTTACTGTTGTATTCTTTAAGTCAGCTCTCAGAGGGAGGAAGAGACGACATGAAGCCTGATCTTATTAAATCATTTAGAATTCAACATCACGGCAAAGAAATGTCAGAATTTTAGGCAGTGGGTCAAACATCTAAGAAAAACAAGAAAACAAGTAAATGTTTTATTGACTGAATCAAAATGTAAACTTCTGATTATCTGTAAAGGTGATCAGTTAAAAAGTGCCAGCAGAGACAGTTTGTGTTTTATGATCACATCAGGTCACCTCTAAATATTTACTGTGGCACAGAAGGTAAATCTGATGTGGAGGCAGATCAGACAATGAGAAAGTACGAGACACCACACAGGGTGTTTATATTAAATATTACACACTAAAAATGTCTGTGTTAAAATACAGACAATAGAGTTTAAATATTGAGTTAACTTTTTACAATAGCAAGAGCTTGTGTTGACTGAGTGTTAGTGTTTTTTTTATGTCATTGTTGGATATTTAAAAGTAAAATTTGGTTATTTTGACCCAAATTCACATTTCACCTTAAAACTGTAACAAATATTTTGTTAATTGTACAAAATGACGTGTAAGTGACATTTAAAACTGTAAAGAAAACTTAACAGATAGTGACGTGTTCGTTATTTTAGTTTATAACAGTGGGTCAGCACCGTGTCTCAGCTGCTTTTCTGCCCAAACTGGGTGAAATTTTGGCCCAGTAAAATTTCAGTGTGTATAAAACATTAAAGTGTGACATTCTCCAGTATTAATGAGGCCATTTGAGGACAGGTCAGATTAAAAATGAAGGCAGGTTTATATTGTAGAGTTCCTTTTAACAACAAGACAAAATGCTTAACATATGATATAAAAAGGACAAGACTTAAAGGAAGGAAGGAAAACTTATGTGCACCAATCGACTTTAGTTTAAAATATAAAGCACAAAATATTAATGAACAGTTCCACATTTATTCACTAAGAAGCAGCAAACAGAAAACATCTCCAGCTTTGATTTAAATAACTCAGAGTTGGAGTTTGTTCCAGATCTGAGCTGCATGAAAACTGAACACTGCTTCTGAGTTTTGACTCTGGGGACGAGCCGGTTCATCACGGAGCAGCAGATCAGAAACCGGTCTTTATAAAAACCAACTTTAAAGTGCCAAGGTCTGAATACTGGAGTGACGTGATCCACTCTCCTGGTCTTAGTGAGGACTCAGCTGCTAGACAGTAAATTTTATAAAGGAACATCATTGGGATTTTACTTACACTCTTATTTTTGCTTACAATAAGTCATAAATAATCACCATCCTCCAACATAATCCTAAAATCTCTGCAGCTTTATGTAACGCAGCTTTTCTCTTTATTCATTTATATGATACATAATATCTTATTATGTTATCATATCAAGATGATGTCCTAACATTTAACTCGGAGTAAAAGATCAAACTGAGGTTGCGTAGCGTCTAGATGGACTCGCCGTCTCTCTGTACTTCTTGTCTTTCAGATGTTTTAGATGTAAGATATTGTTAAAAAAAAAAAAGATCTAACACAACCCGAATGCATAAATATTGCCCCCAGTCCTCTGCGGCGTCTGACTCAGTTACATTCACCGGTGATGGAGTTATCGTGGTAGCAGATATCTTTGCTCCATAGATCTGTTTCCTCCACCGCATCGCGGAGCAGTATTTCAGTCTTGCCCACTTGTTTGACCTCTGGGGGAAATCCAGACAATCTGGTAATGATGTCACTTTTCCGAGCCTATCAAGACCAATTAGTGTACAACACAAGGACACGTGCACACGGGCGCAGACAGACACGCATAAACACACATGCACGTGCACGTACACACACTATAATTAAGAAATAGTCTTACATAAACAGAGTAATACAATATCTTAAAACCCATTTAGAGGGAGCACTGAAATAAACCTTTGCTTTATTGCATTTGTCAGGTCTTTCAAACTGATTGGTCCGTCTCTTTCCTTTCGCTCTCAGACGTTTCTTCTGTTTTTTTTCTGCAGACTGATGAAATATTGTGCAGGAGATGAGTGAAATCTTGCCTGTTTTGACACACAGAGAGGTTGTTAGAGAGAAAGAGGTCTGGAAGGAAGCGTACAGGCCGAGGAGAGGAGAGGAGAAGCAGGTAATAACGGTGGGCCTTTTTTGGAACAGACCCCAGCCGGAGCAGGTTTCACCAAAGGTCCTCTCTTTCCCCGTCTCAGAGTCTGTGGGTGTAGAATAACACAAGCGCCGTGACCCGGTGCCTCGTCCGCATGACAGATTGACAGAAACACTATTTCTCTCTTCTGTCTTTTACTTACAGTTGAATACAAACCTCTCGAGCGTTCTTTCCTTTTAATGAGAAAGTGAGAAGTATGACATGGAAAAGATCTGGCGGGCCTCGAGCCAGCAGGGTCGAGTTAATGGGGGAACTTTTTATTCATATCGAGCGATCACAATATTTGTGGTCAGAAATCAGGAAGCCAGAATCTCCAATTAATGAATAAAACAGACGAAATGCTCCGCGTGCGACATTTAACTAAACATGATGAACATGAGCGTGTATACAATACTGGAAGCATCGGAAACTGTCAAGATGACGTTGAATGTTTTACCATTTTGTTTACGCGTCACTGCTAACCTTCCCACAATTCAATGAAACCTGTCGGTGATCCATGAGCGTCAGACATCTCAATGCACTGCTCACTATAGAGGAAACTACTGAGAGTTACCCAGCAGGTAGATGATCATTATAATCCTTAATTGATTTTAATTTAATGTTGACATTAGTTTAATAAATATGAAGCTCTCAGTAAGAGGCGCCTTGCCTTTGTGTTTATCTTTAGTCTTTCTCCTCAAAGGTTTTCTATCAGCTGACTGACATATTTTAAATATATTTCATATTATATTCAAAGCACGACAATAACTGAACAGAACAGCTGATAAACTGAACAGTAACTGCAAACAAATGATTTGCATGAATATTAAGCAGATTGTCTCTTGTGAATATTTAATCAGAGATGAGTTGTTCTGACATTTTTAGAAACTTTTTACAGTTTTCTGTCTTAATATGTATTATATATTATATATTTTTTAAATAATCATACATAATAGTAATTTTTAGTAGTTAACTTTAGTAGTTAACAGGCTTATTTTTGACAGATTCAGTGTTTTCTTCTGTTTGACCTTGTTGGCTGTCGTTTTATTAGCTGATACAGGACGAGGCTGTTCAACAGAGAGTGAACGCTCAGGAAATATAGTTTGTGTTCAGGTCTTCACTGCGCTCTTATCTGATGAAACATTTATAATAATAATTAAATAGTTATTCATTTTGATTAACATAATAATCTGAACTTTAACAATTTTATTTAGTTTTCTTCACAGTAACGCTGACACATCAGATCAGAAAGAAAAGCTCTTCCTCACGACCCCCCGGTGAAGCTTTGGTGACCCCGTCAGGTCAGCTGCTGTAGACTGCTGTGTCACATCACACCTGTTCAGAGATCCCTGCGCTGACTTCCTGTTAGTTTGTCTGCTCGGCCTCGCTCCTCAGCATCTCATCGGATCTGCTTATCAAATATATAAACTCTCTCACTCTCACGTCATCCGGCTCGGGACTTTCTGGTTGTTCCAAATCAAAAGTTGCTGAAGTGGCTTTTTGGTTTTTATGGTCCTGGCCACACGATTACTTTGCCAGATTGTGGAAAAGCAGACTGAAAATATTTAATTTACCCGGTGCAGCTGATTAGTTTGGCCTTTGTGCATCTGGATTTTGACATGTTTGCCTTATTCATTAGCTGAGTGTACGTGGGCAGGAAACTCTGTGATATATAATTATAGTTGTTATCTTGAGTTACTGTTGGTTATTTTATTTTGTATTATTTTAATTGTCTGATTTTATTTGCCTCACTGCGGGCTTAAATGTTTTAATCCTGACCAGTTCATGTATTTATATGCATACATACAAACATACAGTATATATTAAAGCAGAGGTTTTCAAACTGAGGCTGTGGGCCTTCGCTCAGACAAAGCTTGGAAAAAGTGCCCCCCTCTCCTCTCACCCTACTTTCTGCTGAATTCCTGGATGCATATGGGATCATTATTTTGTTATTTGATCCCATAAACACTCAACAATTGAGCCAAGAAAGCCCAATATTTCTGTTTGACATAACTTCAGACTGCACCAAACACGTACAACAGGTCTGTCTTGCAGCATTTATTAGTTTAAGGCTCTGAGAAAATCCTCAAATCTACTGTATCTTTAATCAGATCACACATTCAGGCTCTTCTACATGATCTCCTTTTGATGACTCATGTCAGATTTCCCTTGAAAAGCTCTGTATTAAAAGATGAGTTCACGTCCATCTTAAAACAATACTAACAGACTCACGTGTACTTTAAAAGAGTAATTGTTTCTTTCTGAAATGCACAGTAATGCAACACTGTCTAAAGAAGTGGACTCGGGTTCATGCACTTGCATCGGACGCTCTGTTTGCATCCGGCCAGACAAGGAATGTAGATTTACAAGCCTGTGCAGCCATGCAGATGTGGAACCAAAGAGCAAGTGTTATGGTGTATCCCCTGGTGTGCGAGTCCACCGTCTCCTCTCCTCGTCCCCCATCCACCTATCCCCCCCACCACACCTCCTCCCCCCCCCCCCCCCCCCCCCCCCCCTCTCCTCTGTCCCTTCCCCCCCGTCAGCGGCAGGAGCTGCTGCAGCATCCCTGCTGGGCCTTGCCTGTTTATCTCTTCCGAAGCAGCCATGATTAATGAGGCCCTGAACACATCCTCTCTTTCCCCTGGACCTGGGGAGCCCCCACAGCTGAGTAAACAGGCCCAGCCGCTGTTCCAACCCGCTGCCATGATCCTGGGCCTGAGGTGGGTCGACAGAGAAACCCCCCCTCACCCCTCCACCACCACCACCACCACCTCCCGTGCAGGTAGAAACTCACGAGATCTGTCAGAAGTTTGCAGCGCTGCTCGTATCACAGAGCGTCCAGATTTATCATGATGCCCGAGTTGTGTAAGAGATCCAACAAAAAGTCATCTGGGTGTCAGTGGGTGAAGGAAAAACATCCTCGCACATAAAAAACTCTTCCTAAACATGTGTGGCACACACACACTCACACACACACACACACACACTGGCTCCTTATGGTCAAGAAGTTCATGAGAGAAACATGCTGCGGCTGCAGATTTATGACTTTCTTACATGTTCTCTAAAATGAGAAAGTATTGTGGCTCCTGAATCCTGCAGAGAGCACTCCAATGCTTTTTTTGTCTGACGACAGTGTAACGTGTGTGATGAGTATACCGCTTCAAATGAAGCTGCACCGTGACAAATTATTATTTCAGTTACACAGACATGTTTTATCACCATCCAAGTTTACTGCAATCAGAAACATATTTGCTCTTCAGACAAAAGGAATCCGTAATTAGAAGTAATAAGCGCTCACCATAAATAACTTTCTCTTAAAAATATTCTTTAAATCTCATAAACTTCATGTGGAGGTTTATATAAACCATATGAATTTTTGGGGGATGAATATTGTCTGCTTACTTGCAAAGATATCCACCATGAGTAATACCAGATTCTCGCAAAGATTTTCTTTTTGGCAGCAGATTTCAGGATTGATCTGTTGATCCCCGTCCTCTGACAGGATGGCTAATCAAAACAGATACCTAGACGACAAAGGCATTACTTGTGGCTAGAAAACAACATAATTGCCAGCAGCATATGGAATTCAGAACAGCTTTATTTCGTGGTAGTTGCTCCCCGAACCACCAGAACACAAGAACACAAAATACTTTCCACGTCTAAGAATACCATGTGTCAGAAATAATCTGTAATCGTGACAAATTTCTCCTGACTCGTGCACCGTTTCTGTTACTTATCAAGAATTGCCTCCACTTGTGTCCAGCAGAGCTTCCAGTTTGTTTAGGACCGACGCCGGTGCCAAAAGTTTGTTTCTCATGTCAGGCTGCGGTGTCAAATGTTATGTTGCAGACTCGGCGGGGGAGCTTTCTCCATTAACAGCCCCGAGCTGGATTTAACAACTTTATAACGCCTCGCCGTCGTCCAATTCTTCACAGGTGACGTGACAGAGGGCACGCTATACGGCGGTCACCTCACTTTTGGGGCCATTTGTTGATAGGCATTTCCTCTTTTGGGGTGTGTTTGTCTTGGAAAGTGTTGCACTTAACACCCTGAAACTCAACAACAGTGCTGCAGTTGGATGGTGGAGTAACAAACAACTTTATTGCACCTTTTGACAACTTTAAAGGTACAGTGTGTAAGATTTGGGGCCTCTATTTTCAGAAGAAGGCAAACATGGAATATAATATTCATAACTATGTTTTGATGCATGTATAATCACCTGAAAATAAGAATCTTTTTATGTTTGTTACTTAAAAAATATCCTTTTATATCTACAGTGGGAGAGGGTCCCCTTTCATGGAGGCTGCCATGTTGAAACACCTTATTTATACAGTAGTCCAGAACAGACAAACTAAATACTGACTCTAAACAGGGTCCTTAAAGTGTTGTTTCTCCTTTACATTAGGAAGGTGAGGGTGATGTGAGGAGATTACAATGCAGTGATTGGACCACTAAATGCAACTAAATTCTACACACTGGACCTTTAATTCTGCAATTATTGCACTGCTGCACTTCTGAATATTTACTTAATTGTGGATTTCTTCTAAGGGAGGAGAGTTTTCTTGTATAAAAGAACTTTGGTCTTATTTACATACAGCTTTGGCTCAGTTAAGATTAAATTGTAGATCTGGGAACACGGGAACGTCACTACAATAAGATCTGGACGCCAAGAAAGAACACAGTTTAGTCAGATTAAATAAAAACACTTTATGTGGAGGTGAAACTGAAAGTGAGAAGTCCGGTTGGTGATAATCTTTAACTACACACGACAAAAATACTATTTTCTCTTTCTGGTTTATTTATTTGCTGGTGTGGAATCAGTGGTAAATATACGAATAAACAAAGCTAATCCTGAATATGTTGCATCCAACACAATCCATCCATCTAGACTCCATAACCACTTATCTTCGTCAGGGTCACGTGAGTCGCCAGTTTATCACAGGGCCGTTCACACTCACAGTGACACCTACGGGTAATTTAGTCACCAGTTAACCTGTTAAGTGCATGTCTTTGGACTGTGGGAGGAGAGAACCCACGCAGACACCATGAGAACATGCAAACTCCACACAGAAAGGCCCCAAGCTTTCTGATTATTAAGCACTATATACTGACGATAGCAAGTATGGTTTGAAGAGTCTGATCCTGAGTGCAGACAGAAGGCAGGGCAATGCAGAAATAGACAACAGTCAACTCTGGGAAACTCATGAAGCAGACAAAATAACAGAAACTCCACAGCTCAAAGTGATAAAATATTCGTCTAAATAACGTCACTGACATCCCTGACAGGAGTGAGCGAGCAGGACGAGCTACTGTGGCCTCAGAGATCTACAGCTCACATCTTGCATGACGTCAGCAAAGTGAACTCGCCCAGGTGATAACACTACGTACAAGGTTTCTTTGGCACATGGGGGCACTATCAACTGGAGGACGGGAGAAGCAGCAGCAGCAGCAGACATCTGGCACTCTCTGGTGGGTCTAAAACCCCCCTCCATCCGTGTCCAGCCTCACCCGAGCACCGGCAATGAATGATGGAGTATTAGTAGGTCAAAGATGAACCAGGAAGTCAAACTGTCGTGAACATCCATCACAGTTTACAACAGCAATATCTGCACGGTACCTTCATTTTCTCTTCTGGATAACTTTCTTCAACTGTTCTCTGTCCACAGATCTCTGCAATTAACACAACACTGTAACTTTAACGTCTGTTAGCTCCTGTTGATCTACACTGACCTGTGATCAGGTGAATGGTGTCTCTGTCATTCGTACGTCTGTTCTCACACTATGTAACTTTGGGCTCCGGGTCGGGAGAAGTACGTAACGCTTTACGGCACTAAGTCACACACCACCAACTATTTCACTGATTTTGGTGAAACTGGATCATATTTTATTGAGAACATGTTTTCTGGTTTTCCCTCTGATGTCCTCCGGCTGCTCCGCCTCAACTCTCTGTGATTTACAGAGTTTCCTGATGGACAGTGAAGTAAACTGCTGCCAACTGTAGCTGCTGTTAGCTCATGTTAGCTCAGTTTGTTAGCCGAGCTGTCCGGACTGTGAGCTCAGAGCACCGGGGGAGTGTTAGTGTTTGTACCACAGGCGTTTTGGACCATTAAGAAGAGGAGGTTATCAGGGGAATGCTGATGGGGAGCGGAGCCGGTGTCGTGCCAGAACTGGAGCTGGGCAATGCAACTGGGCTCAGCAACCTCTATATAATGGCAGAGGAGAAGAGAACGAAGAAGACTTTGACGGAGGAAGCTAAGAAGAGAAAAGGAGAGAGTGAGCGAGCAAGAAGCCGCCGGACAAGAGTAAATCTGGGACTGACCTTTAGTGGTTGGTGATAAATACTGGATCCTACATTTCCCACAATGCAGCTGAATACAATGTTTTGTTTGACCTTCCCTGTCTGGTCAAAGCCCACATCTTTCAGACCTGTGTTTAAAGCCCATTTTCAGATATTTTTTCAGACTTCATACGACGACTTACAACTGTTTTCTCCTGACGAGTAAACTGAACTTCACGTGTGTAAAATCGACGTCGAGCCTCTTTGAACAGATTTTTTTGGTATGAAAACGTAGAGCCTTTCATCGCAGTCATTAAAACACCTTCATGACTGACATGTGCTGCAGTTTATCCACTGATAAAAACTCTTCATGCCTGGTGGCTTTTTGAAAACTTCACCGAGTGATGAGAGGTGGATGTGTCCTCATCAATTCTTACACCGCTTCATGGGTGTTTGGAGGATGTGAGTATGCTGCCTGCACATGTGTGAGTATGTGTTTGTGTGTGTGTGTGTGTGCATTTATGTGAGTGTTAAGGAATCCCCTGGTAGCTCAATGAACCCATGAGTGTATTTTTTATACGTGTGTGTGTGTGTGTGTGTGTGTAATGGATACAGTGGTCTCCGGGATCAGGGCCTTCTTTCCAGTGAATGCTGGCCGGGGGGCGCCTGGCCTGTCTGTCCCCATGTCTACCCATCTGTCTCTGGGCTCAGCTTGGAGAGGTGTGGGGTGAAGGATGGGGAGCCAGGCAGATGTGCAGCCATTAAGTGGTGACATGGGTGAGAGTCTTGGGTCTGAGAACCTGTGGGAAACCAGGAGGACACCAACATTCAGGCAGAGAAAGACCCCCAAGTTTCTGTTTTTCTTAATGTAATTGTATATTTAGAGCCACTAAATGTTTAAGTCTGACATGTTACCAGGTAGTTTAAAGGTTCAGTTCACCCAAATTTACACTGATAAAGGGTTTTCTTTCGTAGAAAGTGTTTCCAATGAAAACATGAATGAAAAATGATAACGAGACATTATTTCTGGAACTTTTTTACTTTAATTTGAAGAGTTTGTCGGCACAAACAATAAGCCAACTCCTGTCTGATCGATACCCCCCAGAATACACACACAATAAATGAAAACGTCCGATCCGTTTTGTGCAAATGAACCATTTACCTCCATTTTATTGGGCTGGATGCAGAAATCTCAGCGACACACAGCTGATCTCTAAACTCGAGCCAATAAAGCCAATTTAGAAACACATTTTAAAACAGTTTCACGTTGAACTCTCGCTGCCGTTCGTCTGTGAATCTAACTATCTTGAAACTGAAAGTATCTGTGGCTGCAGCATCTGTCTACTACCGTCTGAAGTGGCAGTGAGAAACAGCTGGGCTGAGGTTAGATGTGAGTGTGTGTGTGAGTGTGTGTGTGTGTGTGTGTGTGTGTGTGTGTGTGTGTGTGTGTGTGTGTGTGTGTGTTGAACCGGAGATCTTGTTTCAGTTCAGGAGACGATGTAAATGGTGTGTGATGGTGTATGCGGCCATGTGTAATGTGTATGTTTGCGGTCGTAGCGGTGTGTGTGTGTTTTATACGAGCATCTTGGTTTGTGAAAATATTTGTGTGTGTGTGTGTGTGTGTGTGTGTGTGTGTCTGGGTGGGTGTGTGTGTCTGGCAGTCTGTCTCTGTATTGTTCTATGCATGGTCATGTATATGTGAGGTTAAATGATCACGGCCTGTCTGAGGTCTGCCTCCCCAAGAGGCCTGTGCTGTTCATTGGAAAAGCTCTCTGACGCTCTTCCTCTGTCTTTCATTCTCTGTCTGTCTGTCTGTCTGTCTGTCTGTCCGTCTGTCTGTCTCTCTCTCTTGGGCTTGGAGAACACAAACAGAGGTGCTGCCTTCGTGAGGCACAAATCCCCACTTCCTCTGAAACTTCCAGCGCCGCTTTTTTCCTGTCCAAATTCCACAGCCATTAAACTTTCCTGGCAGGCATTCAGAAAACAACTCAGAAGAGAGAAGGATGGAGGAGGAGGAGGAGGTGGTGGAGGAGGAGGGGGCGTTGTAGAGGGGGTGGCGGTGGTGGTGGAATGGGGGGCACTCCACCCTCCCCAACTCCAACTCCCACCCACTCTTCTCTCCTCTTGTCTCCTCTGGATATCACAGATCTGTGCGCTCCTGCCGACTACCTTAAATAAAGATCTGACTTCATTCTTGTTTTCGTTGCTGATCAGGTTTCCTCAAAAGTGTCTACTGGTTTTCACAAAGGGTCAAGATGAGGTGGGCCGGGGCGCAGCGGTCCCCCCTCTTTTCCACCACCTCAGACATGTCTGTTTCCGTCAGCTCGCAGAGCTCGGATGATATAAACCATGGTCAGATTAGTCTAAGGTAAATATTCAACCAGAGGCTGTGATTTTTTTTTTTTTTTAGGGGGGCTTTATTACCGCTGGAGGTTTGGTTCACCAGTGGTAGTTACACAACACAAACAACATGGCCTCCCACTCAGCGGGACAGCTGAGGGAGAGGTGGTGCTACCGTGTTGGACAGCTTCTCACTTTCTCACTTTCTGTGGATTGTGTCGGAGGGAAATTACACAGTGCTTAAGTGACTTTATGGCCATTTGCAGTGGCACAGCTGGTGTTTAGAAAATAAAAAAAGAGGCATTAAAACTGCACACACATAAAAAATGATTTTATTGAGCTGTCTGTTACTCCTTCGTATTTAAATGTGGCAAACCACAACTGTGAAAAAAAAAGAGCTAAGAGTACGTCCTAACCCAATCCTTGGACAAAAGGTTGATGTCGGACAACTTCACAAAACCACATTTCACATTTTAAAGGTCCAGTGTGTCAGATTTAGGCAGAAATGGGAGATAATATTAATTCATTAGTTTATAATAATCTGGAAATAAGACTTGTTGTATTTTGTTGCCTCAGAATGAGACTTTTATGTCTATGGATCATTTTCCATGTTGTACCGGCGTGTGTTTGTCACCACCATAATTTCTTCTTTACGTTAGAGGAAGCAGAGGGTGAGGTGACGGGGTTGCAGTCAGCAACTACACCACTAGAAGCCACTAAAATCGTACCCAGTGGTCCGTTTTTTAAAAGAAATTCTGCTCATGGTAACTACAGTGTCTTTAAGGTTAGGCACAGAGAACACCGGTTCAGTAAACTGAACATCCTCGCTTTCCTTCTTGCTACATCCAACACACAAATTTTGTTGCATCACAATAAAAGTCACTCTGGGTGTGTGTCCCATATATAAAAAAGGCTTATGGCAGTCCATACTGCAGTGGTCCAGGTTCAATTCCAGCCTGCGGCCCTCTCTCTGCAGCTGTCCCATCAAATAAAGCCACCCAGCTGGACACTTGAATATGAAACGATCAGTTTGTGTTGCAGTAACTTCATTCAGCTCTGACAGGGTGTAAAGACAGTGAACTAGTCATTTTATGCTGGATTACATGCAAGCATCACATCCTGTGAATCCCTCCTGTTCAGGGATTATACTGCCACTAACAACCACTTACTGAATGTGAAACGTCAGGAGCTAGCATCTCTAAGTCACGATCAAATGGCTGTTTTATGCTCATTCAATTGTTTGATAGCAGAAAATGAAAAATACGTGAATGGGAACGACTTATTCATGAGTTTGGTTGTATTTAAACACAGTGTAGGTGCTAACAGAGCAAGAGAGAACAGAACAGCCGTTGCTGTATTCTAAAAAATACAATGGACCACGCTGGTGGGAGCACGTTGCTTCAGATTGTGATGAAACAATAAAATGTGACCTGGGGATAACTCCAGATCATTTTATCATCTGTCGCAAAAATCAAGTAAAGAGAAGAGTTATGAAGCGAACATCATAAAGTAATCTACCAGAAATGTGTTTATTTTTACGGGTGATATGTTGCTGGATGACTCTGCATCGCACGGCAAGACAAGCTTTTCTGCACAAACGTTCATTTAAAGAGCCGAAAATTAAGATAAATAAGAGGACGTTTACTGTTTTTAGACATAGACTTTGTGTGAAAGAAGGCGAGGATCACCGAGGGCAGAGGAGGTGGGAACAAATCTCACTTTGCTCCAAACATCTCAAAAACCAACATTTGTAATGTCGTCTTTGGTGTTGAGCCTTGAACTTTCCCTCTGTCACCTTCCTCAAGCTTTATCTTTTTAACTATCCCAAATCCCCCCGAGGTTTAGCAGCCAAACCAGCTGCTCAGACTTGTAAAAGCAAGAGAAGGATTGATGAAGAAAGGAGTGTGTGTGTGTGTGTGTGTGTGTGTGATGGACAGCATGCAAGCTCTGGGGTCTGCAGTGAGATAGCGAGCCCTGAACTCACCAAGACTAAATGAGAACAATCTGGACTGCCTGTGTGAGCCGACTAACCCAAAAAGAAAGAGAGAGTGGGAGAGCGAGCGTGGGAGGGGGTGAAGCAGTGAGAGGACAGGGAATTAAAGCTCTCGTCAAAGAGGAGAGGGATTGACAGGAGGAGGAGGAGAAACTTTCAGACACCTGTGGCGGAAGCCCTCGGCGCACTGTTTGGTTGGAGGTGGGGGGAGCCGAGGGGTGAGGTGGCTGACTGCAGAGCTCAGTGCCGGGCCGGACCAGACCAGACCACGCTGGGCTCGGGCTGCTGCAAACAGCCGCGCTGTAATAACTCAGGGACTGGGGGGCTGAAAGGTGATAGCCTGGCAGGAATTGGTTTACAGCCAAGGCGGCTGACACTTGTGGATGCTGAGACTTCCCCCTCAGACAGAGTCAAACGTGAATGTAATCGGTGTAAGGGTAGCCTTCCTGTCTACGAATGTTTGTGTGCACAGACCTGCGGCGAGTCGAGCAATGGAAACTAGATGATGGAAGAGGACAGAGTGATGAAGACTAACTATGGGGTTATGAAAGCTGGTGATGATGATGCATAGCAGGGAGGTGGTATTTTTGGCCTTTGGTTTTTCACCAGGTGTTTTGCCGAAAGGCGAGGGTTTTGGACGGCCTCTGTGAGAGTTCCTGTCCGCTGTGGGATGGGATTAAGGAATAGGATACAGGCCGTTGGTTTCACACCAGCTGGTGCCCGAGATTGTAGCGTGTATTTGGTTTATTCGCCCACTCTTTTTGATGTGGTGTTAAATGGCCGTAATAATCGGGCAGTCTGACAGTAGGAAGTGTTGAGACCTAAAGAGATTAAATCCAAGCCGTAACTACAAAATGGACATAGTTTCCTGAAGACTTCCTCAGATACATTTCTTATTTTAAAGCGCTCACGTCCCAAAAAGATTTGCTTCAAAGCGTGTGATTGTGTAGAGTCCGGTTTGTCCAGTGCAAGAGTGTCCTTACATTACAACAGAAGCAACATGATCGTCTGGGCCACAGTCTCAGTGGACTTTGTTCAGACAGACAATGGACACTGCGTCCTCCTCATTCATTTAAATTAGACCGCCAACTCTCTGTCATCGGCAAGATGCTGCGTTGTCCAATCAAACATGCTCAAACGCACATTTTCAGTCGGTTACTTTGCAACACGGATGCCGTGTTCGTGTTTACTACAACAAAAGACAAATGGTTGCTGCCGTTTCAACTTTCCACAGAGGTAAAATCCTGTGTCAGAGTATTATAAACTGCTGTGTAGTTTGGCCTCTGATGAGCCAAAACGCTGGATCTATTAGTCAAACTGGACTTCCTGGATCATATTTCATCGTCTCACCGGTACATTATGCTCCCACCGATGCAGCCTCTTGCATAATGCAGGGTTGTTTTTCAGGCACTTATTGTCCCTTTGAGATTGCTCACTGTGATGTGTATTGATAACTAGTCTAGTTGAGAAGTGCATATGAAGTTTAGTGAGTTTACAAGTCAACATCTATAGTGTGACTTACAGTTAATGCTGTTACTGTTCATGCAGAAGGAAACAAAAAGCCTTAGAGGGTTTATTTTTTAGGACAAATTGAATGAATTAATTTGATTTTAATTGCCAATGTCATTTCAAATGTCGCTTTTCAGGTCTAAACAGTACTGACAGGCACCACATTTCTTTATTGACCATGTTTGCGTTGCTGCTGGTCCGACCGATTCCCTCTGGATGAAGCTGAATGGTGTTTGGAGAGCGGTAGGTCAACATTGACCCGTGTCCACAGATGGTCTGCAGTAATGTGCTCGTGTGTTGCTGTCAGTGGGGAGGGAGCTAACCTTGCCCAGTGTAAACAGTCAAACAAACACAGAGGTAATCCCGGGGTTGTTTAGGTCAGCCTGCAGGCTGGCATAACAACCTGTCAGTTTACCAAGACAAGAATCACACGATGTGTCAGAGGTTGGTGTTACGATCCAACTCACCTTCTGTAGCTTTGTTTGAACAGAAAATGGAAACAAAATAAACCAGCTGAACTTAAAACAAAACAAAATAAATAAAGACGATTGCGAGGGCAGGATTGGATGTAAAACTGTTATATTAAATTTGAGGGAAACAGGAGGGGGCCCAGGATGCTGCCTTGAGGAACTCCAAAGTTTATGTTAACATAAACTTTTTGTTTATCAATCAACAGGTAAAAAACAAACTCCTCTCCTGTGGAACAAGCTCCCATTTTGGGTTCAAGAGGCAGACATTAGTGTAGTCCACATTAAGAGTCATCTTAAGATGTTCATTTTAATAGAGTGTATAGTTAGAGCTGGCTCAGGTGAGTCCTGAACCGTCCCTTAATTATGCTGCTATAGGACTAAACTGTAGGGGGACTTCCCGTGATGCACTGAGCTCCTCTCTCCATCTGAACACACTCATTATTTCATTGCTGCTGTGCATCTGTCTCTCTATCTCCCTCTTTGTCCTTCTCTCTCTCTTTAACTCAACCTGTCATGGCAGATGAGCTTGGTTCTGCTCGAGGTTTCTGCCTCTTAAAGGAATTTTTCCTCACCATCGTCGCCAAGTGCTTGCTCATGGTGGGAACTGTTGGGTCTCTGTAAATAACTTTATTTAAGTGTCATGAGATAACTTGTTATGATTTGGTGCTGTTAAATAAAATTGAATTGAAGACATCATGAAGAAAAACAACTAATGACAGTAGTTATACACAAAGGCTGACAAAACATTTCAACATGGTGGATTACAGTCGCCAACTTCATATGAGGCTTAAGACACAACCGTTTGTCAGTGATGTTTAGAGTTGTTTCCAAGTCTGTTACAAATACTACTACATTGTTCTTCCTTCTGCTTTAAATAGGACATTCCCATAGCTCGGCATGCTATTGTTGAATGGAAAGGTTTCTCTGCTGTTCATTCCCACAGGTTCTGCCTGCTGCCCCCCTCTTGGGAGTATCTAACGGTATTGACTCCCACTGAAATCAGAGGGTGTGGAGGCTACCAGCAACGTAGACTGACCCTGGATGGCTAACAATGGCCACACACACACACACACATATTGTTATGTTTTAGCCCAGTGTTGCACCACCCCTCCTCCCCGTCTTTTCCTCCTGTGGACCTCCACTGATGGATTGCTTTCCTCACTCGCGATGCTTGGCGTGTGCTGTGGCCTCGCAGGACTCCAGACGACCACTGGGAACTGCCCTGTTTTCCCTCTCCCTGACTCTAAAACCTCCAAACAGTCAGCGACTCCGCTCATTACCACGTTCCCTCTTAGCCTTTCTACCATATTGTGTTGCACGTTGGTCAGCAGACGTGTCGGGTGGATTCTGCTGTTGCTCCTGAGTCTGATTCCAGACAAACAGAGAAATTAAGCCAATGTTTGTCTTTTGGTTCCTGATCAAGAGGTGGAAACAGAAGCAGAAATATCTAAAAATTGGGGTATACAATAACTTATAATCATCTCGCTCTTTGTCCAACAAAAAACCATCTCATGTTCACATCCAACCCGACGAGACTTTACAAGTAATGTTCAAGATAAAACCAACATAATCCTCTGGACATTTGCCAACTTGGTGGGGCTCAATCTGCCAACTCGCTAACATGCAGACTATCCGTTGCCCACACGGGGCTGCAGCGCTGGTTCTCACTTTAAGGGAGGTGGAGGTGTCACAGGAAGTCAGATTGCTATCCACTGGGCGTGCAAGAGGTCTGCAGCTGGAGAACGGCTGCTCTGAGAGGCCTAATCCTCGGGGCTTTGAGTGGGATTTTGTATATTCAGGGTACACACACATACCCACACATAGACGAGTGCATAAACATAGGCCTGTGCAATCGTTCTGGCCGACTCGGAAGGCCTTGAAAATTGGATTTAAAAGGTAAATTCTGGCATCATATAACTTAGAGCTTCATAGTTTCTAGTAATAATAACATTGTGCTAATCAAGTTGATTGCTAGGATTTGGGAGCACGGTGCCATCATTAAAAGAAGTTTGATTGAATCACAGACAGTCATACAGATTTACTACCACAGATTATAGACTGACTTTCTGGCTCAACATTGCCCAACTGTACATGCTGTTCATACAGTTTTTCAGTGCAATGAGGGACTAGTACAGTTTTCACACGTTTGTTGCACTCACTTTCTGGTTAACCTCCAAATAAAACAGCCTAATTGAACCTCAGTAAGTCAAACATAGCCTTACTCAATGTTGTGTGCTTGCTTCTTTTTGTTCTCATGGCAATTTAAGAAGCAATGTTTTCCCAGATATGGCAATTACTTTGGTGAGTACAGTACTGTAGGAGATAGAAAGAAAGATGACGGGAATGTCTTTGGTTTTGCAGATGTTGAAATGGTTGAATGGGTCCAATTTCTTGCTAATCCGTTGATGGTTGTCAAGACATTTCACTTAAAACCACAAATTAGAACATCATGATGGGGCTAGATGAAAAATCAAGGGCTCATCAAAGTCATTACGATATATTTTCTGGGAATTATGAACGTGTGTACCAAATTTTGTGCCCATCCATCTGAGAGTTCTGCAGATATTTAGTCTGGAAAGTTGCAGACTGATCCGACTTCTTCTTGAATCTGGCTTCTTTCCGCGTGTTTGCATGCTCATGCATATTTGTTCATGCAGTAAGCTTTTTGTTTTTGCACTTGTGGATGCTTCTGTATGTGTCCCATTGACTGAGAGCCAAGAGAGGCGGATGAAGTGTGGGTGGGTGTGAATGATTCTGACATCATCGCCGCCTGCCGTCTCGTCCTCTTCCAGTGCCCTGATACTGACAGGTCCTCTATTGTTCCAACATTGCGTGGGCTCCCAAGGTTCCCATGTGTTAGAAATCATCCACCCACGTGCTACAGCAGACAGGGGCCCTAGACTATGAAACTGTATACTGAGAGTCTGTGGGCTGCAGGACGGGCCCTGATGAAAGACAGTGTGACTGTAGAGAGAATAACAAACGCCAGGCTTCTAGACACCGTACACACACACACACACACACACACGTACCTGCAGAAATGCAATGCACACCCACACACATATATCCATACACACAAGGTAGATAAACACATACACACATTGTCACGCTACGGGCTCGTACAGCCCAGACTTAAGGACCAGTGGGAGTTGAGATAGTGTGGGGGTGGGTGGAGAGATGGGTAGCGGGATAGATGGATGGATGGGTGGTGGTGGATTGGATAGATGAGGAGATTTAAAGAATCCTGGTTCACGACGGGCTGAGCCCACTTCTGGTTCTGCTCAAAGCTGGTTTGGATGCGGGCCAGGATAAGTGTGCTGGCACAGGTGGACACAGTCACACTCTTGGCTCGCAGTCCCTCCACAGATCATTAAAATACAGAGAGGACAGAACCGGGGGAGTCTGTATATTTTCAAGCGGAGCTGGGCTCACTGTGTGGCTACATCTGCACTCACTGAAATCATCTGCAGACCTGGATGAAATACTATTTGCAAATATTTGTGTGGATTTTTTTCTTTTTCTTTCTTACTCCGCTTGAGAACCAGATGGTCGGGAAATTTTACACGATTCGAAAATGAATTTAGCATTAACGTGTGGTCGCCAGCGTAAGTGATGCTAACAGATGTTTTCTGCGACTTCAGACCAAGTTTAGCTTTAACTTATATACATTTTAAAAATCTCACAGCGCCCTGATATATTGAGAAACAGGCCACAATGTGAGTCTAATTTAGGACATTATAAAGCAGTCATGTGTGAAACTGGTTTTCCACAAATTGTTCCCATGACTAAACTGTGTTTACTATACATGGAAACCCGGCCTTTTACATCTTACCTCAAACACCTTGTTCAAACTATGACCTGCTGCTGCTTCCATGCCCTTTTTTTGTTGGCATTACCTCATTGTTGGATCCTGGTCATCTTTTTTTTTTTTATGACAGCACCTGTACTTAAAAAACCTCTGCCATCTTGCATCTAAAACTTTGTATGGAAACCCAAATCCCTGGAATTTATTGGGGGCCATAAACGTGCGGCTGATGGTCAGTAACCCTGCTATTTATTGATCAGCCCGTGAGTGTTAAACGTCTACGCTTTCATGCCGTCACAAAGGGCTCTTTGGAAATCGAGTCTCGCTTCTGACATAATACCTGAACAATATATGAACAATGTGAGAAATAGTTTTATAATATGAATAAAATATAAAAGCCCAGCAGCCTCTTATTGTCCGTCTTCGTGCAGACATATTCATTAGAGCAGTCATTTTCAAACCTTCACGTGCAAATTTGAAGTCGACAGACTTTAAACTATTTTAGTCTCATCTGTTATTATGTCCAGTTTATCTAATACTAGGAAGAGTTTTGAAGACCATGGCGACATTATGAAAGCACTGTTTGCATCAAGACCCCAACATAACCCTTTGTTTAAAAAAACAGATAGCCATTGCTAAATTGCAATCCCAACTACACTGCTCCTTTAATTGACCTTTTTTCCACTTGGGTTCAGTGGAACAAGCAGAAAACATCATGTTGTCACCGCGATGCTGTGGTGGTGAATGTGTTAGCAAACAGTTTATATGTCTAGCAGACACAGAGCAACATGTTTCTGTCCACTCAACTAATGTAAGTCCATTATACACTCTCTTTAACTTTGTTTTGGTCTTTTCCAACTCCTCGCTAGAGCCGAAAATGAGGTTGACGAGACTAAACCAAAACAATGAGCTGAAGGATGATAAAATGTTCTTCGGAGCTGAGGAAAATTACAGAGTGAGATGAGCTGGCTGGAGCTGACCTCGGCCGTTCTTAGTCAATGTTTCAAACCCCACCAGGTGATTTTCAGAATAAAACACCCCGTGGACCCAAACAGCGTTGTGATGTGATGGAGACGTGTCCGGTCGGGTTTAAAGTTCTTTTATTTGTGAAGACAGAAAATTCCTGCACACTCTGCAGATTTTCTCTGTCACAAAATCTGATCTCCGATCAGTTGTATCGATAAGGCTGCTGACATGTAGAAACCCTGACAGATTTTGTATCATCTCCAACCACGCTGGAAAACGTTGCTGGTTTCTTGCATCTGTATTTTCCAGTGACCTTAATCTTCAGATGCTTCTGTGAAACCAGACCCCAGCAGCCCGACTCACTTTGGATCCTTCTAGTCAAGAGTCACGGGTTGTCTTTGTTGTCCTAGGTTCGGCTGACACCTTTATGACAGCAGCCTGATCCCGGTGCCCTCTGGTAGCCCTCGTGTTGATGGATGATTCCTCTGCTGCCTGATGCCATTGCCTGCAGGACCATTTCCCCAGCGCTCCTCAAAGCGGGGCTGTTTGGACAGGGGACCTGCGAGGCAGGAGGATAAATGAAGACCTGGTCACAATGGCTGAATGAGGCTTTGTGTATGATGGAGAGGCTTGCTGGTTGCACCAGAAGGTTAGAGCTTCTAGATGTAGGATTGGCTTACCGCGAGGACAAAGTCTACTGTTCGACAGAGAGAGTGTGAGAAGCTGTTGATGTTTTTGATTGATATGTTTTTCTATAGACATTTTAAAAGTAAGGACTTTGTTACAATTCTGTGACATAAACGAGACTAAACTCAAGTTTATGATCCGTCTATGTCACAATGTGAAACCTAACCTTCATAAATGTCCCAGTCCAGGTTCTGGGAAGCTGGTTTGCCATGAGAAATACATATAAACATCACATGATATTGATAGCTTTTAGTCATGTGACTGGCATGGAGCCCGAACAGGGCTGTGAATTTTTTCACCAATTTCAACCCACAAATATTTAAATCGCCTCTTAAAAAAGAAAAACAAAGATACACGACAAACTCTTGAAGAGTTTTGGCCACTCGCAGTATTTCAATCGCTGAAAACAGTCCCAGAAGTTCCTGCCAGAGCTCCATTTTGACCATGTCTACATATATCTTATGGAGAATTCCTCCCCTTACACTGCGGCCAGGATGAAAGCGTCCAAAAGTACAGGTAGTTACATAAGACAGATAGATATTTTATTGATCCTGAGGGAAATTCAAGCATCCAGTAACAGCATGGGACACAATAAACATACATTAAAATGAACCTATAAGATAAATCTGAGTTTAAATTAAACCTGTGCAAAGAAATTAAGCCTGACCGGGACAATGATGCTGCCATTTGGTGGCGTATATTTTCAGAATAAGGCAGACATGGAATATAAAATTCATGTATAATCACCTTAAAATGAGAATCTTTGTTTTTCTTACTTAAAAATGAGCCTTTTATATCTACACTTCCATGTCTGCCATGTTGAAACACCGAGTTTCTACAGTAACCCAGAACAGACAAACTAAACACTGACTCTAGTATCTCCTTTATGTTAGGAAGGTGAGGGTGATGTGAGGAGATTGCAATGCAGCGATTACACCACTAGATGCAACTAAATCCAAGTTAGACTGAGTGTCTTTTGACAAAATATGGTGATTTGGATATAACACACAGAATATTTACAAGTTTGCTTTCATGAGTGTAATCACCTGAACATAGAGGCCATCAGAGTTTATTGGACCTTTAACTCGCCACTGTCTCCAAGTGTTTGTTCATGGTGGGAACTGTTGGGTCTCTGTAAATAACATAAAAAGTACGGTCTAGACCCGCTCTGTATTAAAAATAACGTCTACTGGGTTCATTTGGAGGACACCATCGCTGACTAATTACCTGGTTATCAGGTGTGAGGACTCACTAAAAGACCAAAGGTGCCCTGCGGTGTCGGTGTTGGACGTCTGATTGTTTTTCACTGGTTTCGTTGACGTCTTTGAGGCGGACAGTGAAGCCTCGATCTTCCAGCTTCCACGCTGTGTGACCGTGCTGTGTGCTTTCTGGTGAACAAGGCCCTCTATGTTCACTTTGCTCAGCAAACAGTGTGATTGAGTGGTCCTCTGTGTGATGATTTGCAGAGTCAAACTGCTGCTGGATTTCCTGGCTCCACACCAGGCAGGACACAGCAGGTCAGAAGTACCAACCAGAGGGAGCCATAGACCAGAATCCCATGGCCTGAGGTTCTGGTATCTACTTTGCTTAAAAAGCAACATCCAAAAGGAGCCTTTGTAGGAAGTCTCAGATAATTTAATGTTGTGCAGCTCTTCAACTTTGGCCCGTCTTGACTGATTGTGCAATGGAAATTGAAGATTTATAACTCCTGCAGGAGTCGCTAATCACCGGAGACGAGAGGCTTGGGGGTGGAAGGATGAGCAAAGGAGGGCTGCGAGAGTGTCCAGCGCTGACTACCCCTCACTGGTTTACTCGCCGGGCTTGTTCACTTACCCACAGGTACACCAGATGGACACGCAAGCTCACACACATGCAAACATGTTCACCGTGACACGACGCACATGCAAACACGTGCTCCTTGTATGCCTCCTTCAACACAACAGCCGTCTTGGGAGGATGTGCGGAAGAGATCACATATTTCCTCCTCCCTTTCTTGCTGTTTGGCGGTTTCTGCTTCGCATGTGTGAGAGGCTGAAAACAGACCCACAAACCAGAGACCGCTGAACGAGAGAAATAGATTTGCAGGTGGCCTAAAATAACAATAAGGATGAAAAAGGAAAGAGAGGATGTGTGTCCACTGGATGAAGGATCACAGAGGAGGAGGGCAGAGCAGAGGGCCAGGAAGACCGGAGAACAGTCTTGTTACATTAAGTTTCTCTTGGGTCCATTTCGTTTGACAAAACCCAGTGCACGCCGGTCTTTTGCAGCCATCGGCGAGGTGAGACCGACATGTTCATGACAGACTCTTACTGTCAGATTTAAAAAGATGAGAATTAACAAGAGGCAGAATCTAAAGACGTTCCCGAGGTCATGTCGGACGAATCTGTCAAAGACAATAATGCACCAAAATGTTATTAATACCTTAAATTTGAGGTGTTTTATCCATGTAAGCTGTCTAACTGCAACACTAACACTCTCCAACCCTCCCTTTCCTCCCTCAGACACACACCCCTACAATATTATCCCATTATGATGTTATCTTAACTCTCACTGCCTCACGTTTTCACAGCAGTGTCCTTCCATATCAGCCCGTCAGCCTCTTTGATGTAACCAGCGAGCTGCCGTCCCAGCGCACAATAACAACGTGCAGATGGAGCCTCACGCAAGCAGAGCTGCAGGGCCCAGTAGGAGGACGACATGCTTTAATTTCTACGGTCGCCTCTTGTAGAGCTGACCTTCACACCTCCGGCGATCCATCACGATCTTTCCCGCCAAAGAGCTGCTGGAGCTAAAAAAAAAAAAAGAGGAGTGCCGGGTTTTCAAAATAAACGCACGGTTGGGCTGTGTTGGTGGGAGAGCAGGTGGAGGTGCAGGATATGAATAAACAGGAATCAAATGAAGCTGATGAACATTTCACCCCTTCACTGTATCTTTAATTTTCCTTTCAGTCACTTAAAACAAAAAAAGTCAGAGAAAAAACATTTAAAAGCAACTTAAATCAAAACATCTTTGAGTTTTTACCTGAAACTTTTCAAAAAAGTACAAAAAGTGTTGACTAAAAACCTTTTGTTCAAATAATGTATATCTCTTCTTAAAGAAGACGTTTGAGTGAATTATTATACACATATTTTTAAAAATAACTAAAGAAGCGAATAACTAGCAATAGTTGGGATGTCCATGGTAAAATAAAACCGTGGTACGAGTGCCACTGGTGGTACGCAACCTTCCTGTCATGGTACTTCTAGGAATCTACCATAATGACATTAAATTAAGATATGGCTGCAACATTTAAAATAAGTTTTGCGTTTCTTATTTCAACATCAGACTGTCATCAAGTTCATTCATGGAAACGTCCATGATTCGTGAACGTGTGACATGACATAGTGAGTGGAGGTGAAATCATCCGTCCGTCCGTACATACATTATCTGTAACCTCTTTTCCTCATCAGAGCTGTGGGAAATGTTTTCTGAGGTGGTTCATGATGTTTGAGAAAAACTACATAAGATCAGCAGCAAACAGGAATTTCTATATTGACTTAAAATCACAGTGAGAATAATGACTCAAAAAGTGACAATTATATTTATCTATGTATTTTATTTATGTATATTTGCATTAGTGCTGATTACATTAATATACACATTATCATTAGGCACACCTGCACAATCCAGTGTGAACAACTCTTTATTATTGGTGCTGTTGTTGAACTGGAGTGTGTTATACTGAAAGGTGTTTCTAATATTAATTATGTAAATGGTGTGTGTGTGGCCAAAATATTAGAAACACCTCTCAGTATGAAGCGGTCCAGTTCAACTCTACTGTTTGTTCTGCACCAAAGTACATAGATGCATGCAGGAACGTAAAGAGTGTGTGTTAATGTAACGCAGAGAGTCAGCAGTACTAGTAGTAGTACTAGTAGTAGTAGTAAACATACCAGTTTTACCTCTCTGACTTATGGCTGAGCTGTCGTGTTTGATCATATTAGATTGTACAAGTGTAACTTATAAAGTGGCTGTTTGGTGTATTTATGTTTTAAAAACTGTAGATATACAAACTATTTCACGTTCATGTGTCATACCACACATGCAGGGTCTAACTATGAATATAAATACAATGTTACATGTTTAAAAACTCACTCAACCCTGTTAGCTAATGCTGTAAGATTATATTTAGTGACATGACTCATACTTCACTCCACTCTACCTGTATATATAGATCATGGTGTCAGCTACAATATTTGTGAATACTCTGCGGTCGACTGTCGACGTTTCGTTAACACTGTTTGATCCAGATGAAAGATTCACAACTGGAAATGTTTTAAAAATGGAAACTGCTCGTGTAACCACACGTCGCAGTCTTTGTCCACAAATGCAACATTTTCAGTGTTTGTGTTGGTGACGTGGACGACTCGAGAGCACGCTCACTTAAATCTGGCTGAATTCTCTTTAATCTGTGCTTATAGTGGCAAAACCCTCCGTATGTTGAAAGCTTAAATATTGGTGCTGAGTGCTGAGCGGTGAAGTCACCGACTGCTTCAAAACTCTGACGAATGTTTTCTTATTGCTCTTTGCCCGCAGAGACGGTCGCATTCAAAAGAAGAGGAGTTATTTCAGGAATGTTTTCCTGCAGCTGAATCTGCTTTTATAATCACAGCTCTGAGAGATATTACCGGGACTGAATCCATCTTTATATTTTTGGTGCTTTAAATTTGGCGCTGCGGCTCTGTGAACTCTTAGAGACGTGTTGCCTCGGCGTGTACGGCGTGTCGGCTTATCCTAAATCAATAAAAAAATAGAACAAGGTGTTCAAAGCTGCGGGAAGTGAAAGGGAAACCTACATTTTCTCCCTTCTTGGGTGTTTTGGCATAGTTGAACATCCCACAATCACAATACCACCAATTAAATCTAATCCATAAATTTGACCACCCCTGCGCCTTTAAAAGGGACTTCTATGGTGAAAGAACAACATTCCAGTTTCATTAGTTTACACTGCTGATATTAATACTATCATTACAATTGGACATGGTTTATTTTGACTACTATTACCACTAATACAATAATAGACCCTAATAGAGGCTGAGTGAGGAGGGGAAACGGGCACAGGATCGACTTGGAGTTATTCCACCCCCAGCAGCTGCACAAGGGGCCCAGAGAGGTCAGACGTACAGTAACACTTGACCCCGACTCTGTGTGTATGTGTGTGTGTGTGTGTGTGTGTGTGTGTGTGTGTGTGTGTGGAACAACCATCCCACCCTCCTGCCAACTGCAGTCCCTGCAGACCAGCAGAAAGGGCAGTAACCTCTGAAGGCTTTGTTTGGTTGGCCGGAGTCTGAGCATAGGCCCACCATTGTAAGTCTGGGGACTCCTATGCTCAAGCTCTTGTTTTCTTTGGGAAGCAGGAAATTGGATGACTGGCTACCTGCTACAACAACATCCTGTACTTGAGAAGCCGTCTTTTCACCCATACCCACCTATTATTTCCCTTTTCCATCATACGCAAGTGGTCAGCCAGCAAGCTTTTCTTTTTTCTTTTTTCCCTCCTCTGGTCCTGGGGGCCCCGTGCGTGGGTTTGTCTAGGTTCCACTCAGGTTGAGATCAAATTGGCCCCATCCAGATGCTTCCGTTGAAAATAACGTGCGGGGGCCAAATACTTTAGCTTTTTGGAGCCCGACTCCACCTTGTCAGGTTAATGGCCCTTTGTGAGCTGACTGGAATGACAGTGATGGTGTGCAAAAGTGAATGTTCCTATTCAAACACACACACACACACACACACACACACACACACACACACACACACAAACACAGATCTACTTATAGTGTTGTCAGTGCTTGTCGGGTCACCTCAGACCAATCACTGAGCTCCGTGTTGGGTCTGAAGGAGACCACTTGCCATTAGGAAAACATTCTTAAGGATTACGGCGGATCAAGGTGGGCGTTGATGAGAGCTGATTCCGATCTGACCTCGGGGATATCCGACCGCCATGTGAGATATTAATGAAGATAATTATGGCATCATCGGAAGGGATTTTTGTGTAAAGCTTGCTCTGTCGCAGGAGCTCTAACCCAACACCTACACATTAAGTCTGAGTAATCCTTCTACGGTAAGCTCACTGCGACCCCCGTACAGGAAGGTGTGCGACGTGGCACAATGCAGCTGATGACATTTTCAGCCAACACAGAAGCTGTGGTTGCGTTTGATTGATTTTTGGGCCACCAGAACAAGCTGCAAACATGACACTGACACATACCTCTTTAGAAAGTTGATATTTGCAGACACAGTTAACATTCATTTGTAGTCGTGTTTCTGGTGACCTGACGGATCAAAGTCACGATATTCACGCCCCTTTTTGCTCTGTTTTGGTCTTTACCAAGCCCTGAGGGGAAATATCTGTCACCAGCTAGTCTCTAACTTTGTCTGTGTGCTGCCTGCATCTGTTAAAGCAAGGCGGGCGAGAAAACATTAAAGCTGCAGGTTGCTAAACCAAAACAACGAGCTGAAAGATGCTAAAATGCTCTGTATAATAACATAATCATTCAATGTATTGTTCTTATAAAATATTGATTAGTGCAGCTTCAGTGACTTGTATATCTGTGTTAATCCTCTTTTGTTGCCGTTTCTTACAATAAATTTGACGCCATTTTTCTGGCTCTGGCACAAAAAGTCACACCTCTGATTGGTTGGTTGTTTTTCCAACAGGGGAAATAGGCATGAGTGAGCACAACACCGGACCTGTTTGGGCGGCATATCTCTGGAACCAGGCGGAAATACCTTTAGTACAAACACACACACACACACACACACGATTTATTACCTTTGATGTCAGCTGCCAACATCAAAAGCAAAATAGGATCAAACCTCTCCTCAGTTATCGTTTTGTTCTCAAGTCTAGGCAATTGTGGTGTCAGACCAAAGAAGATCCACGCGTGATAAAAACGTCAGCCAAGACTACAGATCAGCCTGTTGTCCAATCATAACTCGATTGTTGTGGGTGGAAGAAATTATCAAGATATTTTCCCCATTTTGCAGCAGATGATTTATTCTATTTGCAGAAACAGGCAACATCTGTGTTTTATCGATAACATTCAACATGTATAAAAAGAATAGTAAAAAAAATTCTTGACAATATTCTAAGAAAAAAGAAACTGACTGAAACTGAATGAAAAAAAAAAATCTGATTCGGAGGCACTTATGGCTTGGCAACACTTGTGCAGTCTGAGTTTTCCCAGGTGGTTGTAGTCAAGCGTCAAAGGCCATGATTACAATATTGGAACCAAATGAGATGTACTCAAACACAATCACATCACAGGCCTGATATGTCATCACTGGCCTTTAAAGCTGCTGTCTGGACTCACTGTCACTGATCTACAATGACCATAAGTATCATCTCTAATATTTAAACAGTCAACGCCACAAGAGGTGGCCTCTTCAACAGAGTATTTATCAAGACACAGTTCATTATGGACATAAATCAACTATTTACAACAGCAAAGGAGATGATGAGCAGTGATTTCTTCCAGGGTTAGTCTTGTTTGATTCGTGCAGCTTTTCCGAAAAGAAATGAGTGACGGCTGTGCTGCACCGGTGTCCACAGTCTCTCTTTGTCATAACGTTAATTTCATCTCCTTCTCATAATGTTGACCTCTGTGATCATTCGGAGCTGGGCGAGGCCGCCGAGTCTATGTCGTCGTTTTCCAGGTCGTTGGGCGAAGACGACTGTCCTCCCTTCACTCGCTTCCACTTCATCCTCCTGTTCTGGAACCAAACCTTCACCTGTTGTAGACACACAAAAGAAAATGCTTCGTTAGGATACAAATGAATGCTGGTGGAGCTGAATTAAAAGTGTGTAATTGATTTAAATAAAGAATTGTTTCAGAAAGGTATTACACAGCGTCATCAGCGTATATAGACACAAATATTGAGATAATTTGCCTCTTTTTGTTCTCTCGTTGCAATAACTTACAATTTGTGTTGTTGATTAATTTATTAATGGAGCAACAGAAAATTGCAACTATTTTAATAATCTATTAATTGTAATTAGATTTATTAAGCAAGATGCCCAAAAGTCACAAGTTCTAGCCTCTCAAATGTAAGAGTTAGGGATGAATATCTTTGGGTTTGGGACTGTTGATCAGATCTGAAATTCAGACATTTTAAAGACTTTTAAGCAATTAATTGAGAAAATAATGATCATTAGTTGCAGCACTGCTAGTGTTTAACATTTAACACTATAAAAGTAAGGGGTTAACACAGTATCTATATTAGATAACACTCACACTGACTCAGTGCAGAATGCTTTTTTTTCCCTACTGATTTTGAACTTGTAACATGATCACTGTGGCTTTTCTCTCCGTTTTGCAATTTTTAGCAAAATTTACAACATGGTCAGCAGAAAAATAGACAAATAATCCCCCACAAATCTCTCGGCGCAGTGTATAAATTGGCTCGGTTTGCGTTGGCCTTGCAAGGAGCATGAATTGTCAGTACAAAGTGCTCGTTCCTGGCTCCAAAATAATAAAAAAAAAATCCCTGCAAACGCAGACTGAGAGTATCGTATAGACAGTGGGTCAAAAGAGTCAACTATCAGGATGTCAGCCTACACAGGATATACTCGCAGTGTGGATAGTACTCATCTGTGATATTGCACTGTGCTGAAATGAGAATGATATCATGCTTTAACTGTCCGGCCAAGAATAGCAACAAAAACATACACTTCCTGAGAGTCCATAGAATTGAGGGGAAAATGAGTCAGGAAGACGACAGAGGGGTGAACAGTTGTTAAGTTTGTGAATATGCCAGTCCAAATACATAAAACACATTAAATCAGTACTGATAGGGTGTCAAATTAAAATCTGGTGCTTGTGTCAGAGCCGAAAGGTTGATGAAAAGCCAATAAAGAAAAAGGCCAAAGCGCACAATGTGTTAGTCTGCCTGTCGGACTTGAATCTGACCAACAGCTGGTCAGTGCAGTTTCTAGCAAATGTTACTAAAACAGGTGTAAACAGTGCGTTTGTTTGGGACTATTTTCAGCAGTGGATTAATCCACGTTTGGTGCTCTGGTGAGTATTTACAGCAGCAGGACCGTGTGATACGACATCATAGTGAAGAAACATGTCACTCAGGGTTGATCGATGGCACAGAGGAATCAGATATGAGAAGCACAGGTTGTTAGTTTGATGCATTTATTTTAGATTATGCAACGACACGAAGCTCCAGGCTCTTTTTCTTAATTCGTGAAAAGCTGGAGAATCATAACGACAAGTTAAAAACTAAAAAAAGTGTTGAACTAAATTCAAAATTTTCAGATGAGCGTAGCAGCTCAAGGCTCCATTTCTCTTTTCAGTCGAGAATCTCAGGTCAAGAAAGTCTTGGGTGACCTCTGCGCATCCCACCAAGCATTCCTGCCTGCAACTCTGGGATTCTGTTCCCACATACTGGAGCCTCTTCGTCTCCGAGCTTTTCTTGCTCATAGTGACTGATTGAAAGGACGGCAAAGCGCCAAAGCATGTAGGATGAGCTGGAAAAAGCCGACGAGTTGCAGTGGGAGCTCTGAGTGAAGATGGAACCTGGCTGTCTGTGCGAGTGTGTGTGTTCCAGAGGTCTGGGAAACAGATTTAGGAGCAGACGGCAGTATGTGTGGTCACTGTGGCACCGTGGCCTCATTAGGAGGGGAGGCTGGGACACTGGCCCTGACAAGGCAGACTTGGGTTTCATCCAGCAGCATCGACACATGTTCGCCCGATTTCATCAAGTCTAGAGCTGCCGCCCACTCATTAAAGCTGCGTGACATTCTGCTGCTCGAACCGCAGGATGAGAAATATTGTGGAAAAGAAACGCTTCATTATAATCTGAATGCAACTATGTGTGTGTGTGCTTTATTATAATTATGAAGTGAGACATTCAGAATACTGTGTCCAGGTTAAATATGTGAAGATTACCTTATTGGAAGATTTGTTTTGTTTGAGTTATTAAGGTGTTATTTTTCAGCTGGAAAAGTACGACAGGAGGAAAAGGAAAAAGTCATTTGTAGCTGATCATTCTGCACTCAAGAGAAAAACTAAATATTTGATTGTGGAAACAATTTTCTTTCAGTATTTTTTAACATTTGTAACATGAACCTTTCAACTAGATTATGTATTTTTGGGGGAAAAACTGAAAAGATAATAAATAAAAACTCTGCTCCAAAAACACATTTATCACAGTAATAAATAGAGAGTGGTTAATATGAAGTGACAATAAATATATTTTCCTGCCCTGATAGCGGGACACGTGTGAGGGGAAACTCTGGCGTACCTGTCTCTCTGTGAGGTCCAGGTTGACGGCGATCTCGTAGCGGCGCAGTCTGGTCAGGTAGTTGTGGTGGGTGAACTCGGCTTCCAGCTCTCTCAGCTGCTCTTTGGTGAACGCCGTGCGCTCTTTCCGGGCTTTGCAGCTGGAGTCCACCTTAAAACTGGACTCCTGGATATCTGCAGGGAAACGGACAGAGAAGAGGGGGGTGTGTTTGGTTTATTTACCAGCTCATCCCTGAAACAAATCGACGTAACCTTTGCATAGATTTCGTGGTGATTTCACCACTTCACACTCCATTTTCATTCACACAGCTAATCTGACTTGAATTAGCTCCCCAGTCATTTTGTGAGCAGCCTCTAGTCGACTATTAAAAAGACCTTAAGGACCTTTCCAACCAACAAACCACAACTCCAAAGACTCTTTAGTGGGAGGCCCCTCATATAGTAAACACCAAAAACCAGCACTTTAAAAAGAGACCACCCTGACCTGAGCTTACGAGTCCTGTTCACCTGCAGCGTGTCTGCATGGATTTTTTTTGCTTTCGGCCTTTATTTGTCTGTTTGTGTCGAAGCCCTGCATCTGAAGTGTGTTGTGAGTGCATATCAGCACAGGGAGGGAGGGAGGGAGGACGGGGGGAGGTGGTGGTGGTGGTGGTGGTGGCCACCAAACCGGCCACAGAGGGACTGAGTTAGCAGAGGAATGCAGCGGAACATCGTTAAAGCCTCTAACAAAAGAACAAAGGTGCGGATGTGTCCAGGTCCAGAGAGCTACGTGGGTGAGTGTGTGTGTCAGAAGATTTCCCACCGGAGCACTCACAGAGGGGAGATTCACATTAACTCATCTCGACATGACAGCCAACATGTCAGGAGGGGAAAAAAAGCCTGAGATATCTCTATGAATGTCACTGACATCAGCTTCCAAACTATAAACAAACAGCGTCATTATGTAAGCTCGTGACACGAGAGCTGCGCCGTTTATTGCAGAGATTTATAGATTTCCCTGCGTTCATATTTCCTCGGAAATGGTCGAATTTTAAACCTCATTTACTGCAATAAACATAAATGAAAGCGGGCTGATCGAACTTTCAGTAAAACCTCTGTTGCGTATTAAAAGAAAAAGACTTTTTTTGGGGTAATAATTGTGCACTGGTAGCGACACGAGCTGCTGATGTAATCTCGAGAAAATGGTTCTAATTTGTCAAAGTGAGAAGTTTTGCTCGTTGCTCGCCAGAGCAGCGGGCCAAAATGTGAAATGGACTCCAGTACCTGGGCCAGATGTGACTGGGCAGACCAGGACATGAGTGTGTGTGTGTGTGTGTGTGTGTGTAGCTTAAGTGTGCAAACGCCTCATATGTATGTGTGTGTGTGTGTGTGTGTGTGTTCAGTACCCACGTGTCCAAAAATCTCATTGTTGTTTAAGTGTCATTAATGACGCGCTGCCCCGAGTGTGCCGGCTCTGCTCTGGCCTGGTCAGGTCTGGTGCTGCGTCAGACAGGTTCAGACTGAACACCTGGCAGGGCGCACACACTGCGTCTCACTAAACAGACCCCCCCAATAAATATCCAGCACAGCCAGAGACCGTAAACTTGCAGGGAGAAAGGCCTTCTGCGCTCAGCGGGGCCCCGAAGACAAACAGCATTTGGTGCCTTGGTGCAAAAGTAGTTTGTCTTCATCAGGACTGAATTAAAGCCGTTGTAAACGTGTGATTGTTTTAAAGTAAAAAAACCACAGGCGAAAATTACACGCGTGATTGATCACGTGATGTAAGAGCCACGATTTCACAAAGAGGGAGGACGTTTTACACTTTAAACCTCATTTATCACGTGTGAGCAGTAATCAATTAATAAACACTTTGTATGCAAAAATACGGATAATTTTAAGTGTTTATAGACAGCTCATGTATGCTCGATAACATAAATTATATATAATGAATTTTCCTTATGAGTTTTAGACACCTTTAAACCTCTGAATGAAGTTATTTAATGCGTATAAGATGCTGTAATGTGTAAACATGTCATTATGGATTCATTAACTGTTTACACACAGTTATGGATGCTTCATAAGGAGTTATAATTACTGAGAAATACATTAATAAACACTTAAAACGTGTATCTGAATTTAAAAAGTCTTTATTAATGTTTTAAACCATTTAAGTGTTTTTATTCTGCTAATAAATGTTAAATATTTCAGTTTATTTATAAGAAATTAATGCTCGTGTGTCGTGGCTTGTTTTTTTGCTGTCAGCCGAGTGTGATTTGAACATATTGACAGAATTATTGGTCAAACTTTGGATTAAAGTCAATATCAGATACCAGTTGGAGTTTATGGTTTTGGAAACACCACTTCAAGAGCACCACATTTCCATATCTGTAAAAAAAAAAAAAAAAATACACACGAGCAGGGCTGTATAGCAGCTCTGTCTGTAATGCGAATGCCTTCAGGACATTTTCCTAATATATGCTCTTCTAGCAGCGAGTCAATACTCGACTGAATGACTCTTTTTCTGAAACCAAGAACTGATGTAGTGGTCAGACATGTTGCATGCACTCAGTGGGAGATTGTGTTACGGCTTAACGACAGGAAAATGTCAATGGATAAGAATGTAAAAAGTGGGCTCACAGGCAAAGTGATTTTACCAGACGTGGTCTGGCATGTTTTCAGTGTAGTGAGTGGAGGTTACAATAAGGTAAGAAAGGGAGGGAGGAGCGGGGTGGGGGTCCGTACTCCCCACCACCACCACCACCACCATCCTCTTAAATTAGACTGTGCAGACATCAGTCATGTCGTTTTTCCAAATAATTATTCGTGCTCTTGATCATCAGCTACGGTTTGTTAATCTGCGTTAGTATGATGGAGCAAACTCCACCCGTGCGCTCCATCCCTCTAAGTGTGTCTCATTTAAAATATGTGCAAATAAAGTTTCACTAGAATTTCTCCAAAGTTAAAAAACGTTTTTTTCTTCTGTGTCGAGGTGCAAATGCCAGTCTTGTTTCATAAATCATCTTTGCGAGGGGAAAACAAAGCAAACGGGCTTTTCACAGATGAAATGTGGCCGTTCCAGATGTGTTGGACGTGCTTTTTATTTTCACTCTGCCAGGCTGAAATCAAAAAAATAAAAAACTTTAAACACCTTTTAGATCCAGTTTAAATATAAAATACAAACATTTCATTTAGTCTGCTGCTCTCTTCGTTCTTTACGTCCACGATGTTTTAGGAACTACTTCGTCACAGATATCACTTACTTTTGCTTCCTATTAGCGTGTGTGAAATGTGATCGGGGGGGCAATAAGTTGCTCTGTAATCCAAAAGCACACAATGATACTATGTCAGTGCTTACAACGGGACTCTGAGGATATGTAAGGGCATTGCTAGAAATAGCTGCGATGTGAATATCATCATCTGATTTTGGCTCGTTTGTGTTTCAGGTGAAAAAGTTGTGAAATGAATGATAATTTTGCAGGATTTATTTCATATATTCACATATAAATAATAATAAATACAACGTGTGGCACTTCACAGAAGCCCTGATGTCATTTCTCTGTTTACCATCATCTTTAACGTGGTCACTCGTTATAAAACAATGGTCTATTTCCAACGGATACAGGAGCCCAATGAAACGTTCACGTGCCCCCATTAATCAGCTCGGCCTCTCGAACAATAAGAGGATGCAACTGCTACTTAAAGTCCGTGTCTCGAACACAAAAGTCTTGCCACCTACTCACCTTTCACATAGCAATGTGGTGAGACTGCTAATTTAAGGGCAACTTGTTGGGAGGAGAATTTGTGTCAATGCCAAGCTACAGAGAAGAAGAACGGACGTTTGCTGAACTTCAAATGGAGCCACAGTGACAGTTTTTTTTTTTATTATTTGCACCTGTGTGCAGATGTCAGGAGAAATCGTGGGGTTACTCTCAATTTTCCATTTTTGTTCTTTGCCAGATCAGTTGTGCTTCTTCTCTGGCACGTTTCCATGTTTCCTTCTCATCTTTTTCTTTAAATTTCCACCATCATATACACCAGTGTACAGTAGAAAAAGAGGAATGTCCACTATCATTTTTAATACTCCCACATGTGCATTTTATTACTGTATGTTTTCCTTTTCTAAGCCTCCTGTGGTGGATATTTGGATGCTTTTCTTTCCCCCCATAAACCAGCTGACTCCCATCTATCTATGCAGCCTCACTCACCTGTGACATCTCTCTTCCTCTTATTGGAGCTCTTCTTGTCTGAGTCGGCCGACGCCACGCTCTGCGGCGAGTATTCTCCCTCCAGGCACCCGGTCACGGCCCCTGGCAGCCTGTCTCCCCCTACACTGTCCAGGTCAGGCCCTCCACCTCCGCCTACTACTACGGGGGCGACGACGGGCGGGCAGGCCTCGGGCGCTCTCACCCGTGTCTCGCAGGGGTTGAACTGCCACTCGGCCCTCTGGTAGCCCCCCTGGCTCTCTTGGTACAGTCTTTCGTCGCGGGGGTAGGCTGCGTGCGGCGCGGTCGGCACCAGGCAGGAGCTGGTGAAGTCTGTGTAGGCCAGGAACTCGGGCTTCTGGTGGAGGGAGAAAGGGGCCTGCTGGTAGGGCGACTGGAGGTTGGCTCCTGGGACCCCTGAGTGAGGGTTCCTCATGCAACCCCAGATCGGGCTGCTGGGATGGGCGCTCCGCATGCAGCTGCTGGCTGGCTGATCCATGGTGATGCAAAAAACACTTCACACAATCTTGATTAGTGTCTTTTCTCTGCAGAGGAGTTGATCCCCTCCTCTACTTCCTTCCTTCCTTTGGGCTGTAAATCTGTATCACTCTTGAGAAAGAAATCCACTTCAGCTGACTAAATGCGCATCACCGTCTCTCTGCATCCACCTTCAGGAATACTCACTTCTGTCTGTCAGAGGGCTGTTGACTCTTCCACAGCCCAGAACGCGTGAGGATAGACGCCTTCCTGTGACAGCGTGCTTCCCTCTCTCTCTCTGGGAGTGTGTGTGTGACGTCCTTCGAAGCCTCTGGTCCTGACACACTCTCTCACACACACTTTCCCCCCTCTTGTCTTGCTCTCACACACACACCCTCTCTTCTCCCCTGGCTGATCTGACTGTGCTTGTGGCTCGGCGGGAGTGCTGCATCCGCAACTGCATGACTCCCCTTCTCGGGCTGGCTGTTTTCACAACTTCTTCTAAGGCATTCTTGACAAGTGAGCCCTCCTCCTTTAAAAAAAAAAACATATAGGTGGGAAAGAGTGGCAAGTTTATGGAGTGTAACGTGAGATTGCAGAGGAGGAGCCCTGCCGGCCACATGTTGGTAGTACCCTCCAACCAACCCTTCCTCATCAACTATTAATCACGGGGGAAATTTTATATGCACATCTAATGGGCTTTCCAGACGTTGGGGCTTTTTAAAGGGACATTGTCTGTAAAATATAAAGCGAGCACCCACCCACATGAGAGCTGAGGGGGGGGACCTCTCCGACTTATTTCAGCTCCTTAGCGCTTTCTGACACCCAATTTAGTTCCTTTTTTGACACCCTTTAGAGGAAAGTTAACCCGAACCATTTCCCTCTGCACCCCTGATCCCCGCCTGTCCTCTCCAATCTGAAAAGTCCTTTTTTCTTTCTCAGTTTTTATGACTGCACACACACATATGAAGGCTACACACCCAAATCCACCTGGCTGGACTTAAACTTTGAGGTGACTGTGCGGGAGGAGGACTGGATTTGATATTGGCTCTCACACCTCTTGAGGTTTTCTCACTTTTTAGCGAGACACAATATGAAATTTCAGAGCCATATTTCACAAATAAAAGCTAATATTTTCTCTATGACTGTGAGGGATTGCGTCCTTTTGTGTGTGTGTGTGTGTGTGTGTGTGTGTGTGTGTGTGTGTCGTGTTCCTCGCTCGAGATTAAGCAGCAGTAGCGCCCCGTGTAGATGTAGATTAACCACATTTGGATCAACACGGAGGTAATTATTCAATTTTCTAAACACTGATCTTTAATCTCTGCACGCTACTCACGAGAGAAGCCACTTCCCCATGAAGTAATGTCTCTAATACCATTAAAACCTTTTTGGCTAAACCAAAAATTGGACTCAATTTCAGCGTATCCGTTACCCAATAAACCCACTGAACCACACTTTACAGAAATGCACAGTTTTCTTCATACTGCTCATATTTGGAAGCTGAGGTTCGCCTTCTTCCTCGTCGCGTGTCCTCACTTTGCTCCTGACCTCTCAAAACAGGAGGGAGGTGGATCACACCTCCACCAAGAGGAGAGAGATTTACAGAGAGAGGCGACTGGAGAAGAAGAAGAAGAAAAAAAAGGAGTAAAAATAGGCTAAAAATCCCATTTTGGATGCCGACAGAACAACTCAGACAGAGAGAAATAAATAAAACAGATCTGAGGTGAATGAAAGAAAGAAACAAGTTGAAGTGAAAGTCAACAAGCCAGTGGACGAAGTGAAGCAGAGACAGAGAGGAGAGTGTTTGAGGTCACACACACCAAAACCTTTCCATTTACCAAGCGAATTGTTGAGCCATGAAGCATCCCCTCGCTTTTACTGGCAGTCTGAGGCCCGGCCTCACCGCAGGGAGCAGGGGTTACACTACATTTGTGGTCAGAGCAGAGGCCATCTGTGTGTCAGTATAAATTAAGAATGTGTGTGTGCTGTGAAAATATACGACAGTGAGACGGCGTGCACGTGTCTCACACACAGATTTTTAAAAAGGTGTTTATTTGTATTTAAGTAAGCAGCAAACATGTTTTTTGATGTTTTTGGAGGATAAATGTCTGAAAGTGGCAACAAGAAATATTTATGTGTTGGTCTTTGTGAATTATTTGGGTGGAGAGGCGCGGTGACGTGGTCTTGCAGCGTCAGTAAACTATACAGTTGGCAGGTTAACTGCTAACACTCCAACCAGCCGGGAATTTGCTAGTGCTCGTACTTTGCTGTGGCGTTTGTTCTCAGGATTGTACGTTACTTCATTCAATAAAGAGTTTTAATGAGGAGGGAAAAATTTGCTAACAGACAGTAAAACATGTATTTGTGCCGATGACTCCCATCTTTCTGTAAAGCATTCATGTTTTTGTAAAGCGGTTTATGCTCAAACAGAGAAGGTTAAATAAAAGTTGACACTGCAGTGTCGAGACCGTGAATCTACAGTATGAAGAGAAATTACATAGCCGGTCTCACTGCCACCGTGTATTCACAGAACAATCAACTATTTCTTTCCTCGATCTTTCTCGTTTAGTTTCTAAGTTCACGTTATTAAAGTACAGCCTCGTAAACTTGACAAACAGCCTCCGTATCTGCCTGTCTTCTGTCTGTGAGAGTCCTCGAGGTTCAGCGTGTTCCTGCATTAAAAAGTCTGATTAGACAACGAGCTCCAGCTGTGTCAATCGACTCACCTGGCTCTGCTGTCCTGATCCGTCCACACACACACACACACACACACACAGCAGCTCAATGCCAGCTCATCCCCTCCATCCACAAATGGACACAGAGTTCACTCTCATGGAAGAAAAGTTTGATTTCTGAATATTAACTAACTTCGGATGCTTCCACATTAGAGGAAGGCCACTGGAGTCTTCCACTAACTTCAGATTTAGCTCTCTGCTGACTTAAATGGGAATAAAATGATATAATCACGTGGCTCTTCTCAACTTTTAAAGTTGTTGTGATGCTCAGCGTTTTACAGCTCAGCTCTGGACTGGGGCGTTTCACATTTAGTTTTCCTCCACACTTCACACGGGAGGGTGAGTGGAGAGGGTTGCAATCCGCAGCTACGCTGATAGATACCACTAAATCCTTCACACTCCTACCAACAAGAAGTTGATCCAACTAACAAGTACAGTATCCAGAGCCTCTGGGCCAAAAACTATTGCACTAAATGTGTATTCATCCACAGCTGAAAATAGTCCCTGACAAACACACTGTGTGCTCCAGTTTTAGTAACATATGCTGAAAACTACAACACCCAGCTGACTTAGGAAAGTCTTTTATAAAAATTAAACTACGCTTTTGTGTCTTTGTTCTTGGAGGATTGTGTTCTTAGTCGTGACAAACAGGGAAAGGAAGTGAGTACGCTCTGAGAGACAGACTAACACTTGTTGTGGTCTCCTCGGGGGACAACTTTAACTGGAAAGTTATATATACATTTTAAAATGATGAACCAGATCTTTTAACAGTATGTTTCAAAATGTGTGTGTGTGTGTGTGTGTGTGTGTGTGTGTGTGAGCATTTCTGCAGCTGTATTTCTTTCTTGCTGTGTTTGTTTGAGAAAGCGGGCAGTATGTGGCCTCCAGCTTAGTCATACACACCACAGATTGCAGATAAATGAGCTGGACATGAGTCACATCTCCCCTCACCCTGCCGACAACCTGTTTCTGTCAGTCTAGCACTGTGTGTGTGTGTGTGTGTGTGTGTGTGTGTGTGAAAGAGAAAGTGAGAGTATAAAATAAAAGAAGAATGAAACAGAAAGAGAGTTCATGTGTGCACACATGTAGGTTTGGTAAAATGTTGCTCTGCTATGTGCACGTCTTCATACATCTACATATATATTTGTGCACGGATGTGTGTGTGTGTGAGTGTGAGTGTGTGTGTGTTTTCATCTGATCCATCTTCATGTCACTGGCAGGATTAGAGCCCTCCATCAGTCTCTTGTGTCTGACAGCGTGACCCTCTGTGACCCCACGTTCACCTGGGTCTTACTGGACTGTGGGAGCCTCTTATCTCTGCTACTGTCCTGGGGAGGAGTGTGGGATGAACACGAGGAGGAGGGGATGGAAAAAAAGAAGAGCGAGGACGAGAAAAGAAGTCAGATAGAGGAGCCTCATTTAAGTAAATGCACCATAATAAGAGACGTTAACTTCCAAGTTTCGGTGAAATCCTCCCATGTAGCTTCATGTCGAGTTAATTCACTCCACCATCAGTGCCACTGAGACAGTATCTGCTGCCCAGCTGACGAACAGGAGCCAATAAACAAGACTACTGGTTTCTCTCACTCCTGCAGGCTAGTTTAAACTCATTGCATCATGTTTTATGAGCTCACTCTAGGTTTGGCAAGTGAAATCTGCAGTAAAGTAAATAGCATTTGTGCATTTGAACCACCGAATGTATTATTATGAATGCAAAAGTACCATCCTTAACTTGTAATTATATTTTAGATTTAAATGCGGACTAATGCTTTGAAGCCAACGTTAACCATATTGCTTATTCTCTGCATAAATCTTTCATGAGGTCGACTGTAAACAAGGAAAACTGAGGAATAGCTGGAAGTGATTATTCACGCCCAACCTGCTTCAATAACAATTTATAATGCACAATAGACTGTATAAACAGCTTCAGGCATTGAGAGATGTGGGGTTAAATGGATGGTGTGTGTTTTATTCTTTAGTGTGCCAACAGTATTACCTACAGTCATTAGCTGAGTTGGCTCGGTGATGGACTGCTGGGCTGACAAATGGTCTGGATTTTTTAGGGTTGCGTAGCCAAAAGAGAAAAATGCTGCCAACATTTCTGACTGTGAAAACGTCTTAAAATAAAAGTACAATAGTGTTTATGTTTCTGTCACTGTTAAAGCTGCATTACTGATGTTTTTTGGCCACTTGGGGGCAGTGCAACAATGACACGTTGTTGATGTGTTAGTAAACAGTTTACACGTCCAGTTCTCACTAGTTTTTAGCTCCGTTTTGGTCTCCACCATCCCCCGAAGGAAACATTAGAGGTAGTTACAGTATTAGATACCTGTAGCTTGAGACAAAACACAACAAGATAAAAGCATAGACAGTATCAAACCATGGACGTCGTCCACTGTGAACCTCACGCTACATGCTATCCTTCCTCCGCTCCAGTTTGAGGAGTGTAAAATAATGCCACATCACAAAAGACAATGAAATCCAGACTTTGTGCTGAAGGAATGATGTTTTTATGGCAGCGTATAATAACCTTTGATAACATGTGCTTATCTCATTTAATCTTAGCTTCGATAATTGAGGCTATTTTTGGCACCATTTGATTTCTCCAACCGCGACCACCCCGACCCAACGATAAGTATGTTAGACTATATTCCAGCAGCCAGTTTATTAGGTTCATCAGTGGTGACACGCTGATCAGTTTGAGGTGCTGTTGAATAAATTTAACCTACAATTCAATGATATATATGGGGTGGACAAAATAATAGAAACACCTGTCAAACTGCAGCCACCAAACTTCAGGATTTATACTGTTGTATAGGATGACTACAGCTTGAGTGGTGGGATGACCAGAAAGGTGCTATATAAGCTCCATTTACCATTTAGACTGCATTGGGGCGGCGGTAGCTCGGTCTGAAGGGATTTGACTTGGAAACGGGAGGGTTGCTGGTTCGAGTCCAGCATGGACCAAAGTATGGAGGGTGGACTGGTAATCCACCTCGTGGTGCCCTTGAGGAGCGAGGTACCGAACCTCTAACTGCTCCCAGGGCGCCGCTATGTGGCTGTTGAGTTAGGAAGGTGTACGCTCGTGACTGGGCTACTAACTGGCCTCAGATCAGTACAGTGTTCAGAGTTCATTACATGGACAAACCAGCAAATGAAACTGTTGTCAATTAATTAACAAATGGTTGCAAATAATGAGTGTTGTCTAAAGCAAACAGAAACAGGACCCTGGCTCAGTTTAGGTAATGCCTGGCCATGATAACACAGCTCTCAGCATTTTACTAATGGTTCTGTTGGCTCAGGTAATAATACAAAATGTCTGGATGTCTGAATGACTGACCGATCCATTATAGAAACTATTTTTGTTCCAATTTTATCTCGATACTGTATATATTCTGTAAAATACCTGCTGATTGTTCTTGAAAACCTTTTATCTGTGAGTATTACAGCATTTATGCACACGTGTGTGTGTGTGCGGGTGGAGAGGAGGGAACGGTGGGGGGACACACACAGGTGCTAATAATCACATATGATCACATATGATTGGAATCAGGTGTTGGCAACAGTTTTTCGCTATTGTGAGGGAATATTATAGCTCTCCGAGGCTTTGGCCTCTCATCATCTCGCATTGTGAAGTTGTTTACCAGTTTTCCACAGTCAGATTTTCAGAGACTATCCAACAGGTTAAAGTCAGTTCATGCCACAATATATCCGTCTGAAATTAAAGGATTTGGACCATTGTGAAGAGTAAACACTGCTTGGAGGTCAGCTGGTCAGTTTAAACGAACGGCAGTCGTGCTTTTAGTGGGTGAAGTTATTCGTTTATTTATTTGTAAGTTAGCAAACATCTGCTTAATCACTCATCCAGCAGATAACTGGCATTCATCTGTGTCCACCTAATGAAAGTACGTCCAATATTCAATCTTCTTTCTGCACTTCACCCTCTCCCGAGAGAAATATCTGGCTTTATAGCTGCTAAATGCTCCACTGTGTTCACCAGCTGGCTGTTAATATTATATGTCTGCTGTTTGGTGCTGGTCAGATAGTGTACAGTGTGTTTATCAGAAAATTATACGCCCAAGACTGACCTGATGAGAGCGATGAACCAAAACAGCAAAGTTAGATGCTGTAAAACCAAAACAATGAGCTGAAAGACACTAAAATGCTCCAAAGATCTGAGATAAACTAAAAGTTAGATGATAATTCAGCTTAAAAGTAATCAGGTGATCCATTGTTAGTATGAAAATATTGATTATAGAAGCAATTTAAAGGAGGGGAAATTATGAAAATAAGCATCTTGTTAGAGATTTTTTTCTCACCTTGTCTTTGATAAACAATTTCTCACCCTGATCTCAGTCTCAGGCTTTGGAAAAAGTTTGAAATATACTGAAACTTTGGAAAAATACTCAACTGTAGATCAAAAATGTCTTTGGTGTTCTTGGAAAATGGGAGGAAAAAGCAGGATAATCTGGAGAGTACACCTGAGTCACCTTCCTGTTTACAGGAAATTAAATTTACATAATAAAAATAATGAAATGTTAGTTTAAAGGGAAAGAACAGAAGCTGCCATCTCGTAGAGAAACTTGAGTTAGTTTAAAGTTTGAATGAATTTAAATCTTTGTGCTGGTGTTTGTTGGATAAAAGCTGGAAAAGCATCAAAAGTTTTCAAATAAAACAAAAATATGAAACACTTGAATTACAAGTGAACTTTGGCGGTTTGAAGAACAAATTGTTCTTCTTGTACTCGACTGAACGAGTGAAATTTCTCAATGGTCAGTGAGCTGACCCCAAACATGCTGTCTTGTCTTTATATTATAGGTCTCCAGCTTCCATGTCGGGTCGGTTACAACAATGAAAACAGCTAATCTTTACCTCATCGACGCTGCACCACAAAAACTAATTTCCCCCCACTGCCACAGGATTACCACATGCTGTATAATATGAGCATGGACAAGGCTGGGTCTGCCTGTGGAAGCCAGGCTACTGATTTCATTGGCAACAACATCAGACTTTTTTTGTTCCAGTCACATTCTCACTCAGGATGAGTTAACACAGCTTCCATGGAAAATCTATTGAAGACTGCTCTCTAGTGGTTTTTAGTTGCAACAGCTGAAACAAGCCCAAACCTTCACTGAAGAGTCAGCTCATCTATTTATGGATGTTTTTTAGTTTATTTCATCGCAGACACTGATTGGATTAGTGGCTTTCATAATTTCCATGTACACACATTCAACGCGGTAGCACTTTTTAACCTTAAATCACGGCTGTTTGTCTTATTCCAGAAGTGTAAAACGCTCCTCATCAATCTTCCTCTGAAAGGTAGGCGTTGTTCAGAACAGCTCGGCAGCAGCAGGATGCAGCATTATTGCCACGAAGAACAATCAGATGCATTCACTTCGCGTCCAGCGCTGTGAAACTATGCGCTTTTGTACGCTCGCCAAAGACAAATAAATCAATCTGGCGCCAAATACTAACCTCCCATCCATCATATTCGATAGTGCATACAGAATTTCATTTAAATATCAGGTTATTTTAGAAGGTATGAATGTGGCCGCAGGGCTGCGTGCTGCTCTCTGCACTGCAGGAAACCAGAATCATCTACGCAAAGCTGCTTGTGATCATTTTGGCTATTTAACAGCACAAAACACAAAATAAATCAAGCTCAACGTCTGTGGGGTCCGAGGAATAGCCCTGTTTTTGTGGGTGTCAGGAGGGACTGATCGGATATGTGTGTGTGTGTGTGTTGCTGTGTGGACAGTAGCACTATTGCGTGTTCATGGATTACCTTCCTTCCTGTCTGCCTCATCTCGTTTCCAAGCAGCGCAGGGTTGGACTTCCTGCTTTGGGAGCTGGGACTCTTTGAAGAGGCCTACTGAGCGTGCTCCCCGGAGGATTGTCAGGATCAGCCTTGGCCAACAAACACCTCAAAAGGGAGCAAACTCGCCGGGCCAAACATTTCCTCAATCACTGAACAGACTCTTTGGGGTTTACACTCTCAAGGCGCAAAGGGGCACCAACTCCCAAATGCTCGACGTGGGGAGGAACGGAGCTGTTCACACGCGAGGAGGACGAGTGCAAGAACACATGTGAGCACGTGCACACCAAACCCTGTAGCATGTAAAAGAACCTTTACATACATGTATGCAAGAACACAAACACACAAACACACACACAGAAACACCAACCACACACTGACATGCAGACATAAACATAAAGCAGTCACCATAAACAGCCTCACACACACGATGTCCCTGCAGTGTGTGTTATGTGTGTTAGCAGCAGCGTAAAGTGTGATTTGTGTTTACATTTTTTTTAATCTCTCCTCATGTGATTCCTGTAAAACGAGGAATGCAGCGAGGGAGGGAGGCAGGAGGATGATGTCCTGTCTGAACAGCAGCATCCTGTTTGCCTTTCTGTGGACGTAATTGTGTGTGTGTGTGTGTGTATGTGTGTGGACAGGAAAATGAGGGAAGAGAGAGAGGAGGGATGACATGCAACAAAAGGTCGACGCTGCACTGACCTGTGATCAGGTGAATGGTGTCTCTGTCATTCGTACGTCTGTTCTCACACTATGTAACTTTGGGCTCCGGGTCGGGAGAAGTACGTAACGCTTTACGGCACTAAGTCACACACCACCAACTATTTCACTGATTGAAATGAGTCAGTGTCGTGCCAGAACAGGAGCTGAACAACCAGGCAATGTAACTGGGCTCAGCGGCCTCGATGGACATAATGACAGAGTTGAATTTTGAGGTTTATTCACGTTTTTTAAGCTGTCTCTAACCTTCCTCCAGCTCTAACATTACTCAGATAACCCTCTTTACACCCTTGATATATATTCTATATTAGATCAGCTGGAGACCTTTGAACTTAGTCATCTCACCAGAAGTGTGTGGAAATGTTTGAGGAACAGCAAACAATAGGACAAAAAGAAAAAGCCTGAAGTCAAACAGCGGGATACATAATGACTTCAGCTGCAAAACACCGTCATTTTCTGAGCTAATAAGACCTGTTTAAGTGTTGAAAAGGCACGATCACTGATGTGGAAATAATAAGAGCTGCATATTCAGCTGAGACGAGCCAAAGCATGTCAGGGACTGCCAGTGACATTATCCACTGTTTAAGGACGACGTGTGAGCGCTACACTTTTGTGGTTTCAGTCCGAGAGAGAGTCTGATAAGACACAAAGTATCTGCGATGTGAGATGAATTGCCGGTGACAGCCTCCATTATGATAATTACCCAGCGTGTACATATACCAGTGAAACCGTATAGGGGGTTCAGTGTGCGGTCAGGCCAGCAGCAGAGGAGGGCATGATATCATGTGTGGTAAAATATGCAGTGCCAGATCAGGTACAAGAAAACAAATGTCTATATTTAGCTGGCTGACGCTTTTACGATGATGGATACTGTACCGACTCAGTCAGCCCTCAATCAAACAGAGAGAGAGAGAAAAAAGAAGAAGAGGAGGAAGAAAATAAAAAGGAAGGGGAGGAAAGAAATTCCAGATGTCAACAGTAAAGTTTGTCCAGCTCCGGTTTGTGGCCACTGGAGCTTTGTGTACCTGCCCCTGCTAAAGCCATTACCTCCGGCTGCTGCGTTGGGGAAGCTGCACAACAAAGCCAGAGAATTCTCGGAAGCCCTTCAATCAAGATCTCCGACGTCGGGCCGACGCTGCTGCTGCTGCCGCTGCTGCTCCCTCTCCTAAGAACACACTGTTAATTTGACAGGCTGGAAGTGAGGAAGAAGATGACGGTGTGTGCTCGGATCCTGCGGTATTGTGTAATGTTCGAGTGTCACCTCACCGACTTGGATAAGTAGCGTGTGAGAGTACAAGCAACTCTAACCTCTGCTCCACTTTAATACGCTTTAAATCTGCAAATAACTAGCACTAGAACTGTTAAACACCTGAACATTACGTCCATCTCATTCCACAATCATTAATCTGCAGCTTTAACAGCCTCCTTTCCACCAGATGTTGAACCTGGCTGCAGGGATTTGTTCCCATTCAGCCACAAGAGCATCAGTGAGGTCCAGCACCGATGTTGGGCGATAAGATCTGGCTCACAGTCGGTGTTCGAGTTCGTCCCAGAGGTGTTGGATGAACTCGAACACAGCAAGCTAAACACAAACTGCTGCTACGAACGTGGAAGTACACCGTTGTGTAAAAACAGAGGTCGTCAGTGTTTTTCAGGTCATGGACCACAGAGCTGAGAGCTTAGACTGTGCACGGTGACACACTCTACCAGGTGAGCTACTGGGGCGCCCCACACCTACTGTTGATGTATAGTGCTAACACATTGTACAAGGATTCATGAACAGCCTATCTTCAATGTTCCGTTTATTATTATTATTATTTTTATTATTATTTTACAATAGGCTGATTTATCTAATGTTAGATTCACGTGACATTTAACAATAACTTCACAATAAAATCAGTTTTATGGTACAACATTAAGATTTCCTTTAATTGGGACTGAGAATAAATCACAAGTATACGTAACACTAAAGCCATATAGTGCATGTTCACCAGCAGACTTTAAAATTCTGCTTCGTGTTATACATAATCGTTACGTATACGTATCACGATATGGAAAATATAGCAAATTAAAATATCAAATCAATGTTTATTCCTCCACTGTGTATTAAGAAATACATTTTGATGTTTATAATTAAATCTGTCATATTTCTCAATGTGGGTTTAAAAATGTGAGACGATGATGAACAATCTGTTTCTGTCATCATAATATGATTAACTGAACACTGACAGTTGAGGTTTTTTTTTTTTTTGAATTCTACTCATCAGTAATGATACTTAAAAATACCTGCCAGGATAATTAATAATAATGTTAAACTGAGAGAGGTCGTTCTGCATAACGAGTACTTTTACTGTCGAATATTCGAAGCGTATAATGACACATTTAAGTCCATTTTCTACACTGTAAAAAACAGCAGCTGTGGTTGTATGGCTTAACTTTTTCTAATATTACGGTAGAAGGATAATAATACTGTTAATTTCAAGTTTAAGGTTGGTGTTTTATTCCACATTTACATACATCAAAAGAAACGCTGTTTTGCCATGAAAATACTGTGAATGCTGTATAAAATAAAGGTTCTGACATGAAATATTACAGTGCTTTACTGTAAAATTAACAGTCTCTAATATAAAATACTACTTAATTCCCTTAAAATGCCGTATAAATAAAGGTTTTGTCAGGAAATATGTTTAATATTTTCTTTTTAATATTAAATGCAGGACGTTTAGTTCTAATGGAGTATTTTCACATTGTGGTACTGAACACTTCTTCCACCTCTGATGTGAGTTTTGCGTGTTATTTCTCTGCATGCGTGCATGTAAGTGGGTAATGTTTATTTACTGTATCGAATCCAGAGGTGCTGCACGGTGCAAACACAGAAAGTTAAAACAGAGAGAAAAAGAACGAAACACTAAAAGCTGCACGGAAGAAAACACAGATGTGTGTGTGTTGTTGGATGTTATTTTGCATTGTTTGTGTGTGTGTATGTGTGTGTGTGTGTGTCACACATGAAAGATTGGAGGGGGGTCAGACTGTGGTTTCCAAAATCATCATCCCGTCTTCCTCAGTCCTGTTTAGTTTGCTCGTCACCTCTTTGGACGGACATGCTTCATTTCCAAGATTTTTCCGTGTTCTTCTTCCCATGGCCGAGCTCTAACCACAGTCAACCCACTCCCATACTCCTCCATGCAACATCCCTCCAGGACGAGGGGGGGTGGTTGGAGAAAATGGTCTCCATCACTTTGACTTTGAATTGAGTCGAACCAGACGTTGCTCGTTGAGTGTTGTATAATGTGATGATGAAGCCTGGGTGGCTCGCTCATGTATCTAATCCAACCGTGGGTTCCCTCGGGGGCGGCGGGGCGGGGGGGAGCCCACTTTCTCAGAGATGTTCTGCAACCACGAAATGAGAGACAACTGCCAAACAAGACCGAGGAAATACGACGCCGCGAACATGCCTTGTTACAGCACCGACTGCCAAAGGCATTAGGCGCAATCGTCTTTACTGTTTTTGCTTCTTCAGACTCGCCTTCGGAGCATGGCACTCAAAAATGCTCCTTAATGACATCCCATTAATGTCTATTCAATAAAATCTTTTTATATTGGGAATGTGAGAATTTTACAATCCAAAATAAATTCAAAACACTAAATACGGCAATAAAATCTCACATTTTATGACATTTCAATGATGTCTCTTAAATAAAACCTCACGTTTTATAAAGTGCTAGCACGTTAATGTATGAGTATAATAAAAATAATGCGATGTTGCCACATTTCAAACTCGTGAATGATCGTGGCATTAAAACGACAGTCGTTTTCACCTTTTATGAAAAATGCATTTTAAAGTTGAGGCCTGTAAAACAAAAGAGACGTTAAAACATGATGATATATTCTTGATGTCTTCTGTCTGTGAGGCGTTTTATAGTTTCTGTGTTACAGCCATTTAGAGGGAGACAGCAGGCGAGCCGCCTCGTGAACTTCATATTTCTAGACGTAGAACACGCTGTAATGTAAAAGAGAGAGATGCAACAGATCATTTTTAAAGAATTTCTGATATTTCATAACTTAAAACAACGAGTGCACAACTAAATAATCCACTAAATGTCTTCCTGACGACTGATTTCATGCCTAAAATGATGTTTTGCTTATTTAATCAGCCGTTTACTGGATATATTTAACTTCTACTCTGACAAATACATGAAAATATAATTTATTTTTCCTTTTTTCTCTTTGAAGAATAAACTTTCACTTTTACATCCGGTTAAATTCACATTTCAGATCATTTGTCTGTGTCTTTAGCTTCTTGTTCACCAGCATTAATGGACATTTTTGGTCTAATCAAAGTATCTGCAGGTTAACTCTACAGTCCACTCTCTGTTCTATATAAATCTAAACCTGCTTAAGGTCTGCTTGATGACAGCTCAAGGACCAGCACACAGATACATCTACACAGACGAGTGCCTGATACACAAGATTTTATACAACACTGCCCTCTACCTCACGCTGAAGGAGCTTCAGGAGAGCGTCTCTGGCTTTGCTCTCAGTCAGCACAATGTGGTATTTATTTAACTTTGACAGTGACTTGAAACAGGAGAACGAGCGCTGAAATACAGTCTCTTAATAACACGCCACAGTGTAGCCTGACTTTGCTCTATTTGTGGCATGAATCAGATGTAATCTCATTTACAAATTATGACGTATTTGGATGCTATTGATCATTTTCAGGTGGAAGCTTTGGACATGTTAGAGTGACTGCTGAGATATCATAAAGGCTCAAATCATGTTTTTATACACTATTAGAGCTACACTATTGTAGATTTTAAATCATGTGCTATTAATAGTTTAAATCCAATGATTTTGGTCAAATGTTTTATGTCAAATCTGCTGCTTTACAATAAAAATCATGGATCACATAAAAGTTTGTGACAATAGCTACATATACTGCAACTTTACTGCAACTGCTCTGTTGTTTTTGGTCACAGTGGGCAGCTAATTTCAGAAAAACCCACTGTACACTCCCTGCTCAGTATCAAACAGCAGACACACACACAGGTAGAGATAGAGCTGGTGAACATGTGGAGCAGCTAAAGAGGCAGATATTTCTCCCAGAGAGTTGTTAAAGGTCAAAATCAGAGCAGCAGGTGGACAAAAACTTAACTTCAAATGAATAATAATGTTTTTCTGTGTCTGTTAAATGTGTAAATTAACAACTGTTTGCTAACAAGTTTGTTATATCAACTTAAAAGTTGTTTTTGCTGCCCTCCAGTGGCCAACAAATCTGTGGATGCAGGTTTAAGTTAAAAAAAAAATAGCAGAATATTTAATACAAAATAATCTTTGTTCTTTACTCTGAGCTAATTGCTGGATTTATTTTCTGTGGTTCAACTTCAAATGAATAATAATGTTTTTTTGTGTCTGTTAAATGTGTAAATTAACTGGTAACAAGTTTGTTATGTCAACTTAAAAGGTGATGTTGTGTTCACAGCTTGTTTTTGCTGCCCTCCGGTGGCCAGAAAAAATCTGTTGATGCAGGTTTAAGTTAAAAAATTAGCAGAATATTTACATTGGTAAACAGATTAAGAGCTTTTACAGCTAAGTTAAGAGACAGTGTGTAAACACATTAAAAATATGTCATCTGTAATGATGTGAATGATTTTGCAGGAACGTCAGCAGTGAGACTTTGACGGTCATCACATAAAATCATTTTTCATCAATCATTAAGCTAACTGTTGGTTTGCTTGCAGCCCCTGATCATCCGTTTGTGTCTCCTACCAGGGAACGTAGTGAAAACAATTACCCCAACAACGCAAACCTTATTTTTTTGGCGAAGCATCAATCCTGTGCAAGAACAGGAAATAAAAATGCACACCCATCGGGCCACAATGGCTTCAACATGTTCAGTAAATTCAATTTAATATCCTTTGTTCAGAAAAGTTTGGAAGTGGATAAATTTGTGTTGAATCACCTTGAAACTTTGCAGAAAATTCTGTAATAATTGACCCTTTGGCACAAAAACGTGGACCTCTATTCAGTGAACTCTTCATTTTAATGAAACAAAAAAGTTTGTAAAAGTTTGTGGGACACTGGGGACATTGGTCCTGTCCAGTGCTTTAAGTTGTTCTTGCCAGGTAATTTTACAAGTCCCTGTGAAGACAGATCTGACAGGAGAGAACGGGGGAAGAGAGAGCACAAGAGACTATACGAAAGAGAGGGATGATAGAGCGCCTCAACATGTGCCAGAGAGAATAGGAGTTCTCCTGGAGGCCAGAACTGCGTGTTGCTAAACCCGAGCCAGAAGAAAGGCTTCAGTGTGACCTTTCTGCTCCCCGCAGGGATCGAGAGTGATGGCTGGATGTCAAAAAAGACAAAAAAAATGAGTAGTTAAAGCTAGAACTTCTCCTCCTCCGTCTTTAACTCCTGCAGGTCAGGTGCACCGTGGAGCCTGGGGTATGTAGATTCATAGGTTGAGCCTGGATTGTGCAGAGTCTTCTTGTTCTGCCAAACTCCTGTTGACATGCTCGTCCATGCCAATAGAAACATTTAAGGCTCCTTTAACCGACCCCATGAACGGTGACCCGTGAACATTTTTCCACAAAGAGGAATTTTTTAAAAGCAAAGCAAAGAGCGAAAAACCGGAAAAGCAACTGACAATTCTCTCCAGCCAAATGAAATGAGCTCTATTGTGGATCTCCAAACCCTCGCTGCTCCGCAGCTGGATGCTGAAACTTCCTTCTGATTGTAATTGAAGCTGGCGGAGGTAATCATGCATCACTATTTGAGGAACTCCTCGGTATGAATGGAGCTTGGAGCTTTTCTTGGGGGGGAGAAAATAAAACCTTCTTGCACAATGCAGCAGAAATGATAGATTAATAAGCCAATTTTTGACTCTTTTGACTGAAGACTTCCTAATGTCTGCGGTGTACCAAGTTGTTCATCAAATATAACGACTTTCAAGTGATTTGCTCACGTGAATCACGTCAGTGATCGACTGTCCTGAACACGGTACGAACCAGACAAGATAATGAAGCCCACACAGCGCGAGAACATGCTCTAACATTCAGACGACGCAGGTGAGGTGGCGAGGAGGCTTCCACGGTGTACAGATATCATTTAATACCTATCATTATCATTCCATCTGTTTATAATCAGCCCACGGCTTCAATTAACCACACCCACATCTGTCGGGCAGGTGTTGGCACATTAAAAGCTATTATTAGTACGACTGCTCTGCGTCTTTTCATTAAGAAATCTGAGTCTGACGCTTTACTGCTCCGTCAGTGACTCTTACATAAAACATGAAATCTTAGAGAATGACTAAATATTATTACAAGTCCTTATTATTTATGATATGATTCATGATGGTACGGTTTCAGGAAACATGAACTTGTAAGTCCAAACGATACATATGGAGCTGTTTTATTGTACGGCAGCCAGAGATTCAAATTTGTAGCGTTCCTACGTGAGGTTACATATATTTTCTTTGTTTCCTTTCATTTTTAATGTGTTTTATGTTTGTATTCAGCAGAGATATAGTATTTATTAAGATTATTAACTTTCCAAGAGGTATACGCTGGTATATCTGTTATTTTCTTGCTAAAAACACGCAGTAAAAATTACTTAAACGTATACTTTTATGAAGATATAATGGAGTTTAATTAAAACTAAAGATCTATATCGATGATACCCTGTTTTCCCCGTTGGGATGAACCATGACCCGACGGCCACCAGAACCGGGTCATGCGATGCTCAAAGAGGACCCCTCTGTTTGGATTTGCTTGTCTTCTCCCCATGTGAGGTTGACCCAGATAACGCCACCCATGCGTTGCTTTTCTCTCCCACATCTGCCTCCAATCGGCGGCAAACCAACCGAGACCATGACCACTCATTATTCATCGACGGGTTAGCTTTTCGTGCTTTGCACCAGTCCGGGTTACGTCATATTTGTTTATGCTGTTTGACAACGAGCCCCTGCCTCGACTCAAAGAGCCACATTGTGAAACATGTATTGAGGTTTATTTCCTCCCTCCTGAGCCCCGATTTACAGAGAGCGATGGCGGTTGTGATTTCGCTCGATGGCTGTCATTTGTTTTTTGGGGTTTGTTGTGCTGAGGGGCAACAGAGATTTTACTGCAGCTCCTGAGTGAAGGCCTCGAGTGTGTGATCTGGACAGGGAAGGCTGTATTTAGTCCAACCACAAGTGGGAGCTGTGTGACTGCGTTCTCCTCCTCATGTTCAGCCATCTCACTTGAACCACCTTCACTCCTACCTACAGAGAAAACTCTGCTGAAATCCGGCTCATCAATCATGTATTTCCACAACGTCAAAGATAACTAAGTGTATTTACAGAGTACAGTCTTGTTAAAGATGCAGAATGATCTTTTAGTATTTCAAATCTGCTTCACAGGTGACTCTTGGACTCTTGCACAAATATAAATCCGTTGAATTTCATCGAGGACTTCAGCGGGGCCGGTGCCTTTTTTCACATCACACAATACACAGATGGGTTGTTGTAGCTCTTGGACAAGGCGAGGCTTGAATCGATCTAGAAAAAGGACCGCGGTGTGGCCTGGTCAAGCTCTTACAGGACCGTCTCCAGAGCTAACTTGGACGCCGTCGTTGCGTTTGGATATCTTTCACATAGTCTGTTTCAGCGCTCGGGGAACCTCTGCGCTCCTCGTCGGAGGACAATTTAACATCCAACTCAATAAACAGGAGTCACTGGTGTGTTTGCACGTGTGCGCAGAAGTGCATATGTAATTGAGGGGCGGGAAGTGTGTGTGTTATATGTGTGTGTGTTTGACAGCTTTGTGAACTTGTGTTTCAGATGAGGGGATGGTGCACAGTTCAAGGCCCGGCGCACATCTTGTTTAGTTAAGCATCACAGTGTTTCTGCTGCTGCCTCCCTCCAACCGCTGCTCATCACTCAGCCGCCGCTAACAGGGGAGGAATAAAACTGACTGAGACACCCACACCCACCCACACATAAACCATTCACACTGTCAGCTGTACTGTACTTACACAGTACACACAGAGAGTTATGAACGTGCACAACCAAAACAGGATGCTCATGGCAGCTAAATCACCGTCCTCTACGCCTTTTGAATTTGAATGGTTGATGGAAGTCACAGCGACTAAACATTTCTCCAGCGGAGCGGAGCCTCTATTTGTCCTGACTTTGACAGATTTAGCAGAAACTCCATCCTGAAACAATTTATTGAAAAGGAAACGCATTATTTTTAGCTTGAAATGTTTGACAAACTTTATTTCTAAGCCTCAAACCTGCATTGTTATGATCGCAGTGCCAGTTTATACGTATATAATGCACAGCTTTGAGTTATAGTGGCAGTCACAGTGCGAGCATTCATGCAGTTTGCTAGGTGAGTCTCTCATACCTACTTCCCATTACTTGCCTGCAAAATAAACACACCGCGCCACAGGAATGTTATCCCAAACGTACTAATTTGCCTTGATTACATTAATATTTTTTCGGTTGAAATTGCCCTTTTCCTCTTCCTATTGCTGTTGTTTATTTTACTGGTTTCGTTTTTTTTTTCTTCTCCTCCCGCCTCCCGCTGTGCTCCTCCTTCCCCTCCACATGCATTGCTTTCACTATTAGCACACAATTAAGGGTGATTAGTTGTCAGGCGGATGCCCTGTATTTCCTGTCTGTGTGTGTGTCTGTGTGTGTATGTGTGTCGGGGGTGTTTATATTGTTGTCTGTTTATGTAATCATGCAAAAGAACGAGAGGAGTCAGATATGGGGTGATCGTATAGGATCCACTAATGAGGCTGAGAGATGGAGCGAGCAGGAGAGACACAAAGTTTCACTTTTACTACATGATTTGTAGTTATGTTGAACATACTGTACAGAAAAAAGGCTCAATACACAATATGTTTTGGGTTTAAGAGTAGTTTCGATGCAGAAATGTGTTGTTATTCTTTGGATTAATGATTACTGGTTCTTTAGGCACCCTGTGCAGCAATGTGACAAACAAACACACAGTTTGAACACCTTTAACTGCCTGCCCTAATTGTGAAGGAGTGATTAGTAATGTGAAGCATCACCATGAAGAACCACTTTAGGTTCTAACCAGTGACATTATAAAACATGGATGGTGATCCATGACGTCACCCACAAGTTTCTAAAGAGCTGTTGTGAAGCTCAGTGTGGTGGCTCAGGCTACCACCTGAGTTGGGCTAAATGACGCCTAGTTGCTCAAACAAGCCATATGTTACTGCACCCACCTGTCAATCAAAGCGTCCACGCTCTTAATCCTGCATAACTTTAAGCCTTAATATAATCTGAACAGGTGAGTTGTATAAAAATTCACCCTCAGTACAGTTGTCATGAACGGGGAAATTAGCTCTAGAGACCAAAACTGTTTTTTGTACCAGGCTGTAAACATGTTTATTTCTGCTGTGAAGTTGGACATTTTAACATGGGGACTTATGGAGACTGACTCACTTCTGGAGCCAGCCTCAAGTGGACGTTTGAGGAACTGCAGCTTTTGGCCACAGAGGTTGACGTCCTGGTTCTAACTCAAACCTTTATTTTGGTATATGAGCATGAAGAACAACAATGAACGTGATTTAGGACACTATAGGACACTAGGACAATATATTATAAATGTTTCTGCATCATAAAGAAACATTTTAAAGGCTCTGATGTTCGTTTGGTTCTGCTGTGTTTGAAAAAGATCAGAGCTTCTGATCCCTCCTTGTTAAATCATCACATAGTCCAAACAGAGATAAGATGGAAAAGGAAATATCAGTTTTCTCCCTCTGTTATGATTCCTACAGATTTCTCCACTAAAATATTATTGCTAAAAATTTATCATTCTGTGTGACAGTTATACATTAAAAAGCACCATATACCCTTTTACTGGCCAGATCAGCGTGGATTACCGCGATAGAATCAATCACAGCGGCCTCACGGAGGCCTCGACAAAGCCCCGTGTGGATCAGCAGAAGGTGTCTGAACACGGTGACGGGCCTCTGCTGGCTGTAAAGAAATTATGACCCAATCATGTTTCAGATACTCTCATGTCAGCTTGACATGTGTCATGACTTTTTTTGCGAGGCCGTGAATCCCTTTATTGCTGTTTGTGTCCGCCGAAAAAAAGCCTCTGCGGGGCTCGAGGAACATATTAACAGGTGTTTGTCTGTTTTGTGAATCTGTTGCAGCTGCGTCACGTCAAAAGCACACTTCTTTACATTTTGACTCGGGTCGTAACACCGCTGCTATCCAGCGTGGCTCGAAAACATATGGTGCTCACAGCCTTGACCGATACCTTATATGCTCAAGTAGTCCTAATTTTCAAGATGATTATTTATACAGATTCAGCATCGAGACCGTTGCTCTCGGTGAAACGCAGACAGTCCATAACTCACCGGGCCTGAGAATCAGAACTTCTTTCTTTTTTTCCTCTTATCGTAATCCCATTTAAATCCGCATTGATTTATTGTGTTGTGAATTATGCTTTGCTTGTCTGTTATGTCACTGCTTGGAGGGAAACAGTTTCAAAGCTCGTCTGCGTTCCTCACTAGCACACAAGGACAGAGCTCATCATAAAAATAATTTAAAAAAAAAAAAAGCCGATCAGAACCTTCAACCCGAGCTCGACCTCAGCGGAGACGTAAACATGAAGAGCGACAATAAAATCGCGGATTAGTTAAAGAAGCAACTTTGTGACTTTGGAGTCGAGCCACGGCAGCGGCGAATATAATGACAACAACTCCTGTTTGTTTGTGTGTGTGTGTGTGTGTGTGTGTGCACTGAAGAGTCTTCTTTTACATAGAGCTTGGAGACATTCTTGTCTTTGATGAACGGGCTGGCATTCAAGGCGGAGAGACAAAAAGAAAGAAAGAAAGGAGAGAGGGAGCGCAGAAGAAGAGTGAGAGATTGAGTGTGTGGTTATTCTGGCAGAGGCAGCGGAGGCAGCGTGCCAACAGAAACTCTGTTTTTGTGACACACATACACAAAAGTCCTGCTCACGTGCACACACACACACACACACTCTAATTGGATAACTGCGTGTGTTTGCAGAAATGTTTTATTACAAACAAATTTAATACACAGGCCTAAATATTTGGAAAAATCAATATGGCGCTCTCTCAAAGCTAACACTGTTGCACAATAGGTGAGGTAGTTCTCCAGGCCTAACAATATTATTATGCCGAGCGGCGATTAATATCAGAAATGATGTTTGAACAAACGAGGAGACGTTTAAAAAACAAGCTTGGAGATTAAAATCAGATTTCACAGCAGAGTTAAGTTTGCTATTGAAACACCCATAAACAGCCCTTCCTGAGTCCGTCTGTGTTTGTACAGCAAACACACAATTATGGAGAAAAATGGCACTTCGACGGCGTCATTACGGTCGATTTTACATCGCTCGGATTAGTTTGTAATGAAGTGAGAGCAGGCGACGTTACTGGCTGCCACAAATGAATAAGAAACACTGATTACACACTAATAACGTCATGATTTAAAGGTCCAGTGTGTAGTAATTTAGTTGCATCTAGTGGTGTAATCGCTGCATTGCAATCTCCTCACATCACCCTCACCTTCCTAGTGTAAAAGGAGAAACAACACTTGACAGTATGTAGTTTGTCTGTTCTGGGCTACCGTAGAAACACAGTGTTTCAATATGGCGGCCTCCATGAAAGAGGACCCGCTCCCACTGTAGATATAAAAGGATAAAAAGATTCTTATTTTAAGGTGACCTTTAAGGGCTTAAAGTCTGTGTAAAGTCAGAATAAATTTGTGTTCTGAGTTTGTCAGACCAAAGAAGAAAGTGTTATTAAACATCCAGCCTAATTTGAATGATTAAAAATATTGACAAGTTTATGAAATTAGGTGTCAAAATCAGGTAAAAATTAATTCTCAGCTATTTTGAAGCGACTGAAACGTGTCGGATGAGTTCAGAAAATGAGATGACTAACTTTGAAACACTCTGAGCTGAGATGAAATTCGATCTCTCTGCTCAGGGTGGCCTCAGCGTGTCATCGAGCCACCCTTTAAGGACCGCCCACAAAAATCCTGGACTGAAAACTGGTGAAAAACTGTCTGAACCTCTAACATTTCACTAATATATCGTTCAAAGTCTTCTCACGTGTTTTCAGCAACATATTTAATGTATTTTGAAAGAAATCTCTGATTTGCCTTTACACTGTCTTTAATGATTTAATCACGTATGTATCGTGTGCTGTGCTGCCTTAAAGGCCGGCTCTAGACAACAAAGAGGCCCGAGGCGAGCTTTTCTCTGGGTGGCCCTCTTTAACTCCGCCTGAAGCCAAGAACTATGAAATGAAACTATATACCGTATAACTATATAGAACTATGATTTGTTTTATGAGGACATGACAACCCTTTGATATTTACTGCCACAATGTGGCACTGAACATTCCCGCGATCTATAAAGTTCAATGCGAAGGCATACACAATACAAGAGCCTGAAATAGGCCCCGCCACGCCTCAGGCCACTTTTTTTTTTTTTTTTCACACGCAATATTACATCAAAAGCAGCAGATGTGGACGGTCACGGCTACTGAGTGTAGACAATACTGCTCATGCTATTTGAACTGGTTCACATCCGCTACAAACCCCACACATTGTACATTCATGTCGCACACACACACAGAGACAACAGGTGAAAACACAGCAGGTGATGGAAACAATACATGAGCAGGGTGCACCTCGACACACAGAACATCCAGAAGATCAAATGTGCTACCAAGATCACAGGTTCAGCAGGGCGCTCCAGACGTCCTTCTCCCCAGTAACACATTCCAGCTCCTCCTGGAGGATCCCGAGGCGTTCCCAGGCTAGATATGCTATATAGTCCCTCCAGCAGGTTCTGGGTCTGCCCCATGGTGTCCTTCCAGTTGGAGGAACACCTCCAAAGGAAGGCATCCTAATCAGATGTTGAACCACCTAAGCTGGCTCCTTTTGACGTGAAGGAGCAGCAGCTCTACTCCGAGCTCCTCACCCTATCTCTAAGGCTGAGCCCGGACACCCGAAGGAGGAAGCTCATTTCGGCTGCTTGTATCCGCAATCTCATTCTTTCGGTCACTACCCAAAGCTTGTGACCATAGGTGAGGGCTGGAACGTAGATGGACTGGAAAATCGAGAGCTTTGCCTTCTGGCTCAGCTCTCTCTGAACCACAACGGTCCAGAACAGCATCTGCAATACTGCATAGTACTTTTTATTGCCCCTTGGACATCTTTAATTTTATCTTGACGCATGCCACTGTCCTACTCCAGAGAATAGACAAACAAAAGTTGCACATAACTCTGTCTGTCTGGATAACAAGTAAAGTTTAAGCACTATGGCGGCGGTGAATCCAGTTTGCTGCCCATCACGATGATCTATAAACAGTTATGTCTTGAAGGTCTTTGTCTACAAGCAAATTCTGCTAATGTTAAATGAGACTTTGTGTTCCATAAATTTACTGTATATAAGATGATCCAAAACACCTTCATGTGTCCTGACCCACCAGTAACAGTCGGTAGTTCAACAGTGACAAAGACCTGATCCCTCACCGGCTTCCCAGGTCTAGACTAAATCTGTCCGTTGGGTCACGTGACCAAACTAGAAGTTGCTGTTTTTGATCAGACGAAGATTTTTTTCTTCTCTTGGACAAAGTGCTCATTTAGTCTGAGGTCATGTCAACATGAGTTCCCACTGAACGAGGAATGCTAACTAGGGGGATGCAAATCCGGCAGGATATCTCTCTGTGAGTGAAAGAATGTCAGAGAAAGGACTCGTGTCTCTTTATGAAGTCTGCGTGTGCTGTGCGTGTGGAGCTGCATTCACTGAAAGCCTACGGGGGATTTGCCTATTGAGCTAAATCGTGGCACTCTTATCTCTCCCATTTCATTATCTCCAACACGGTAATTGCTGACTTCCAATCATGCTTGTTTTTCCTCTGATAGGGAGTCCTTTCCTTCTTCAAGTTGACTTCCCTTTTTAAACTTAGTACAGCCCCACCTCCACGCCAACACACAAGAAACACGCATAGACAGAGGCAGACACATTCCCGTATGCCCTCTGTTCATGCCAAGACCGAGGGGGAAATCATTGACTTCTACTGAACCCGTTACAGGACATAGTGTGTCCCAGGGGGACCGCAGAGTGCTCATTATACTCTGTACTGTATGTGCAAAGTATTACATCCTTCGCAGTATCAGCAGGAGGCTTGCTACACTAAGTTTCTTACATAAAAAGCATCATTAAGGAGGATGTACTGTGGAAAAGTTGAAGAGTTCAGCCTCAAAGTGACGCAAACAAACAGCAGCGATGCGTTCATGGTGCTGTAAATCAGAGAGACTCTTTGTCAGCGTCTTTTAAGGAATCTTTAAAAATAGAAACTCGCTCTCGCCTTGTGTACGAGTGCATCACACTGTTTGCTTACCGTGACCTTGATGCAGAAAACACAACACACACACCGCCCCCCCTGTGAAACATCATGTGTCAGACTTTCTCCACGGGAACACACACACACAGCCACAGCACCGCTGGCTTGGAGAGAGAGAGGGGGGACTGCACCACATGTTGTGTCGTGGTTAACCAACTGCTGACCACTTTAAAAGAGCCCAAATTGATGTAACCCATCTTGAACTAATCCTCTGGTGGAGGATGAGAGAGAGGGTGGGGGATAACCTGGTGGATTGATTACTTCACCACAGATATGGTCTGTGTAACCTGGGCTGGTTTATGTCGGCAGACCGCGATGACCAGACGCCGCTCGGGTATCTGTCGGTTTCGGTTTGAAGTGGTCGGTTTCTGACAACTTTGTTCTGTTAGAAAAAGGCAGACTTGACAATGAAGGCCAAATAAAAGCACTTGAAGAGCTCGAAATGTGACCCTTGAAAATCAAACAACATTACAGCGCCCGTGGTTAAATTGTTTGAGTTATCACAGAGCAGCGATGAGCACGGTAAGAAAAGAGAGACTCGTCCAGGGTGCACATGTTATCTTGGCACAGGGGCTGGAGAGTCTTCTCAGCTGGCTTTGCACTTTGAGGTTGATTCCCTTGAGCGCTGTGTGCACTCACCGGAGCTAAGCTATCTGCTAATGCTCAGTTAATACCCCCAAAGTGTGAGCTAGCTGCTCGGTAAACCACAACGTCTCATAGTGAAGCCACAGAGAATTATCACCTGGAGCTGCTGCAGCTCTCCTCAGCTTGAAATGTTGTGGCATTTAGGTAAATAAGCAACTGTTTGCTAACACGTTTATTGTATAAACTTTATGGGGTGATAGTATGTTAATGTCGTGTTTACAGCTTGTTGTTCCACCAAATAAAATTATCACTGCAGCTTTAAATACTTTCTTTCTTTCTTTCTGCCTCTTAGAGGAAGTTTTTCCTTGCTACTGTTGTAAGGTGCTCGTTCATGGTGGTCATTGTTGGGTCTCTGTACATAATATTACAAAGAAAATCCATACGATAACCGTTTACCCTCATCAGGGTCATGGAGGTCTGGAGCCAGTCCCAGCTGACTTAGGGCAAGAGGCGGGGTACACCCTGGACAAGTCGCCAGCTCATCACAGGGCTGACACATCAGTCTCAAGACTACTTTTTGAAAGTCTTGGTCTCGTACCAAAGGACTCAGGGTTTTATTTCAAGACCGGCCAAGACAACAACTGCAGGAAAATCACCAGTATTTCTGATTATTCGTATTCGTATTAATAATGTGTCGTTTTTTACACTTCAGGTCGAAGTAAGAGTCAAAGAAATAAGGATGGAAGCGTCTGAGAAATGGTTGAAAAAGTTGTCATAGTGTATTGAATACTGAAATCTGGGGGACTTTTTTTGCCGTGTCATTCCCATTAATACCTTTACAACCAGTGTGTTTATGATCAAAGTGCACCAGACTGATGCATTTAACTTTAAAAGCCCCTGGAAGGTGTGAGGTCCACCCACCAGGCTCACTAAATGTGATTTATGTGCTGACATCATCACTGATTGGAGGTCAAACTTCCTCCTTCTAATGAAACTCGACTCGTTTCTAATTTTGTGTCGGCAGTCGCTGCCGCACTCTTAGAAAATGATTGTGTCTGTCTGTGAGGAGACGTCAGCCAAACCTTCTGTGATAAAATTTGACTTTCTAAACCACAAAAGAGTTTATCTGCACAACAACATCCAAAAGAAGTGCTGCGATGTGGCTGCAGCGGGCCGCAGGGTTCCCCGAAAAAAGAAGTTGAGCTTTTGGCGAAACGCAACCTAACTGAGGCGGGCCGCACAATGCTCGAATAAGCCGTCTGTAACAGCTCCCACCTGTCAATCAAAGCGTCCACGCTCTTAATCCTGCATAACTTTAAGCCTTAATATAATCTGAACAGATGAGTTGTATAAAAATTCACCCTCAGTACAGTTGTCATGAACGGGGAAATTAGCTATAGAGACCAAAACTGTTTTTTGTACCAGGCTGTAAACATGTTTATTTCTGCTGTGAAGTTGGACATTTTAACATGGGGACTTACGGAGACTGACTCACTTCTGGAGCCAGCCTCAAGTGGACAACAAGAGGAACTGCAGTTCCCGCACTGGCTTCATTTCCCAGACACGGAGGTCACAGCTTGGTTTGTGTCCGATGGTTTGAGACTAATCGATTATTTCCTGATTGTTTTGTTACATTCAGCACAAATAAACACACCCACATCCTCCAAGCCCACACACACCGCCGCGCAAAACTGATTCGCTCTCACTTCCACTGTTGAGTGGAGACTTTATCCACGTTGAATAAGTCATGAGTAATTGATTCAAGTTACTAATAAACTGTCAGACACGGCACATCGTGACAGATGAGAACTGTAACCGATAAGCACGAGCCACGTTAAAAGGCTCGGCTGACTTGCTGGAGGTGATACCGTTACTCCCCTGCTTGGCATTTGATTCCCCCGCCTCGCCTCCGCTCTCGGTATCGATGGCAGGGCGTCAGAGAGAGAAGGTGGCGATGGGAGATGGGAGTTTGGCCACGCCACTGGAACAGTTGAGTTCACGGAGAACGGTTGCCTGAGTGTGATTAGCGGCGCTGCCTTGTGGTGTTTCGCCAGCTAGTGAAGCCAGTTCTCATTTGTCAGTGTGTGTGTGTGTGTGTGTGTGTTTGTATATGTGGGTGTGTGAGTGAACAGACAATAAGAAGAGGAGGGACATAGACAGCCGTACAGGACTGGTATGTCTGACTGCCATCTGAAACTGAAGCGATGTGTGGCCCGGCCGGCACCATGGTTTCAGAGTTACACCCAAAACAAATAAACAAAAGGAGTTTGGGCAGCGTGTGTGTGTGTGTGTGTGTGAAGGAGATCTGAAACCTCCATGAAACTCACTGTGGCACACGCATAAACACACACACACACACACACACACACGTGTGTGAGCTGACACATACTTGTGAAGAGATGGATTTCCCTCCTAAGGTAACAATGACACACGGCTTAGAGAAATCTTGGAGTGTTTCACTTCGCTGAGAATCTCTTGGAAACCCGTTCATCGCATTCCTAACACTCCGCATCACGCGTCGCCCGCTTCCAAATATGCAAATACAGCATTTGAAACGCAGGTACAGAGAGGCGCGCTGTCGTGACAGCACGCGAGAGTGTAAAATTGATACCAGAGTGTGTTAGTAATGTCACTTTGATCGAATTTCTCTGTAATCAACTTATCATTTCTGTCGAGTATATGTGTATATAGTTTGTGTATTGGCACCTGCGTTCAGTATACAAGCAAATTCAGCACAGCGGCGTACGTAGGTTTCATTTTTTCGTTGTTTGTGTCTGTATTTATGCTCGGGTGGAGCTCTGGGACCTCTTCATCCTCTCCAGATTTTTGTCAGCTAAGGTTTCGAGGGGTTAGCTCATGCGGAAAGTTGATTCCAGAGCTTGCTTCATCTCACATGGTTTCAATCACCTTTTTTCCTGCAGACCTTGCAGGTTATGAGGCCAGACCTTCGCTCCAGGACTCCTCAACCTGGACCGGGCTGAGCGCACCGGGGAGCAAGGAAATGAGAGGGGGGAGGAATGAAGGGGAGGAAAGGAGGAGAATGAGGAGAGAGAGAGAGAGAGAGAAGATGAAACACCTCTGTACTCATTTCTTCTCCTCTCATTTAGTCTCATATACTTCAGTCTCGTCTCCTTTTGTCTCCTCGTCTCCTCTCCTCTCATCTTTTCTAGCCTTGTCTCCTTTTGTCTCCTCGTCTCCTCTCATCTTTTCTAGCCTTGTCTCCTCTTGTCTCATCCTATTTTCTTTATTTTGGTCTTGTCTCTTCTCATCTCCTTCAGTCCGCTCATCTCCTTTTCTCTCTCATCCCGTCTCCTCTCCTGTCTTTTCGTCTCCTCTTGTCTCCCTTCCTCATCTCCTTTTTTGTATCATCTCATTTCGTCTCCTATCCTCCTTTCATCTCTTTTTCTATACACTTCTCTCTCTCTCTCATCTCGCTTTGTCCCCTATCTTCCACCCTTCACCTCTCCTTTCCTCTCGTCTCCTTTTCCACCATCGTCTCATCTTGTTTTGTCTAATCTCATCTCCTTTACTTCTATTATTCTCCTCTTTCTTATCCTCTCGTTTCCTCTCCTCTTGTCACCTTTTGTCTAATTTTGTCTCCTCTCTCCTCGTCATCTGTCCTTTTCTTCTCTGGTTTCCTTTAACATTCTGTCTTCTCATCTCGTTTCTTTGTCTCCTTCTCTCCTATCCGTTCATTTTCTCTTCTTGTCTTGTCTCCTTTTGTCTCATTTCGTCTTCTTTCTTCCTCGTCTCTTATCCCGCCCTTCTTCTCCTTGTTTTGTCTTACTCTCCTTTTTCTGGTGTCCTTTCCTTTCCTCATGTCTCCTCTCCTCTTGTCTTGTCTCCTTTTGTCTAGTTTTGTCTCCTCTCTTCTCATCACTTTGTCTCTTTTCCTCTTGTCACCTCTCCTTTTCTTCTTTGGTCTTCTTTACTATCCTCTTGTCTCCTTTCCTATCCTCTCGACTCACCCTGTTTGGTCTCTCATCTTGTGTCCTTTCTTCTTGTCTCGTCACTTTTTGTTTCTGCCCTTCTTTCCTCCTTGTCTCTTTTCCTTGTTTCGTCTCCTCTCATATCTCTTCCTCTTGTCACCTCTCTTGTTTTGTCTCCTTTCCCTTTCTCTTGTCTCCTTTCATCTCATCTTGTCCTCTTGTCTCCTTTCGTCACTCTCCTCCTCTCCTGTCTCATCTTGTGTCCTCTCCTCTTTATCAGGTTATGATGGCGTGCTGAATCTTTGATTAAAATCTCTTCATTGTTGCAGACTGCACAGAAAATCTCACGTCATGTCGAGTCTGCATTGTTGCAGACAGACGTGACAGCGGCAGGAAAAGGGACGCCAGTCCTCGTGTGTTTCCTTTGTCTTGTCTAGCGGCGAGAGAGGAAGTAGGATTGTGTTGGAGTGGAAAAGCAGTGAATGCAACTGAGACTAAATTAAACAAGAAGTCATTTTCTTTCCTCGAACACGCTCTATTGCGAAGGACTTCCACTTGGTGTCAACATCAGGCTTCATGGAGGCTGAACGTGTTCACATGGATCCCGTGGAGAGGAGAGGCGGCCGGGGGTCACCTCAGGTCACCGGCAGGCACCGCAGGAGGATGTGACTCTGCTGTCTAACGAGGGTCTGCCGATGCGGGCCTACACATCCCATCTGTCAGTGCAGCTATCCGTCCTCGCTGGCAGAAGCGATCTACATGCAACAGTGAAGTTATGAGGGAGAGGCAGCGATGGCCGACGAGGAACTGAGCTGCGATTCCCTCTCCGAGTTTTGTTTTCATTCCCTCCGGGGTTGGAAGTGTTATTTGGGTTAGTATTCAGAGAGCTGGTTTATAAACACGACTTCTGTTCGATGGGAACTCGGAGTCTGGTAGACACATTTCTGCCCTTTCACTGTGGCTTTTTTTCTGCTTAACTCACTGTGGAAGGGAACAATAACATGTCATGAAATGTTCGGTGGGTGTCAGAGCAGATTAACACCATGACTGCCTGTACTGCCTGTGTTTTCCACGAAGATCTTGGCGTTTAGTTTTTCTTTTTGTCATTTGGCTTTCAGTTGAACAAATATGATCTAATCACACTTGGGAGCTGCAGCAGCTCTGCATAAAAGAAATAATACATCACAAACTGTAGTCATTCTTGCCAGGTGTTAAAAATTTTAATAAATTTGCCTCGAGACAAAGAATCATGTAAGTTCATTTTAAAGGAGTATTCCAGTTTTTCTGTTGGTAATAATCACTGACAGTATAAAGAATGGACAGCGTATGCGTGACGTCACCACGCCGCCATGTTTGCTGCTTCTTCCGCCTACCGGCTAATCTAAAAATCAGCAAAGACGTGAATCTGAGGCGATCTGAATGTCTCCTGGTTGCTCAAACAAGCCATCTGTAACGACACCCACCTGTCAGTCAAAGCGTCCACGCTCTTAATCCTGCATAACTTTAAGCCTTAATATAATCTGAACAGGTGAGTTGTATAAAAATTCACCCTCAGTACAGTTGTCATGAACGGGGAAGTTAGCTATAGAGACCAAAACTGTTTTTGTACCAGGCTGTAAACATGTTTATTTCTGCTGTGAAGTTGGACATTTCAACATGGGGACTTATGGAGACTGAATTCTTGTCATGGGTGATCGAACCTGGAGCACAAAGAACCGGAGACACCATTCACCTGATTATATGTCAGTGTAGCGTCAACATTTGTTATTTTGTGGTAGAAAAGTTACTATTAGTGGCACTTTCTTGGCAAAAAACTGTTTATCCATCTGTGCAGCACCTCCGCTGGTTGCCAGCATCTCACTGTGAGTCTGGGAAGTCAGTGCATCCAGCTGTCGTTCACAAAGAAACAGTCACAGCATGCAACTCGGTGAAAAATACTTTAACAATTCTGCTCAAGAACGCATCAAACAAACAAACTGTGTCAGTGATCTGTAGAAATGCTGGAATGTGGAACAACTTCAGAGAACTATCCCTGCTTCCTTTTTATGCTAAGCTAAGATAATCACCTATTGGAAATAAACAAATATTCCCACATTGTTTAACTATTCTTTTAAATATTCAAAGCAGTCATTTCTTTTATGTATTTTCATAGTTTAAGGTCGGGTCCAGGTCGGGTATTTGAATAATATATATCATGCACAGTGTAAACAACGTTTCAAACCTTTCAAAACTTTTCAGGCAGAGACTTTTCCGGTTAACCGGCGGTTACAAAACACAGCCTCTGTTTTACTGTCTGCGTGGGCCAGACAGGTCAGTTGGCCACGCTGATTAAGATCTGCTGTGGAGCTGCATTCTACAACAAACAAGTGCCCCGATAAATGACAGGACGGGGTGAGTGGAGGGGGGTTTACCCAAGGCAGCAGACATAAACACAGCAACCCTCATGGATGGAGGGAGGTAATTTAGATATACCACCGCCATTAGCCCAATTAGGGTTCAATGCCTATGAATCCACAGGGCTTTCCCTGTTCGCCAGAGAGGCAAGAGGGGAAAAGTACACCGCAATTACATGTGTTCAACAAAAATGGCAACAGAGGAGGAAATTGGAGAGGAAGCCAAGGTGAAGTCTGAGCGGCGGAGCTTCTCCTTCACCGTCTGTAAGTCGGCCATCGAGGTAGGGTTGCATCGGGAATCGCCAGGGGGCTTTGGTGTAGCGTGCTGGCATTTCTGACACCGATTCTCAACTGACTTAACACAGATAAGACATCTGGTCGACTCCCTCTCTGGGTCAGACGAGCAAACTTTATCCAAGTTCAGTCTGATTGAATATCACCTCGTCTTTGACAGCGGATGACAGCACGTACACTTTTATAAGACCTCGTATTCAGGGTTAGTTTGCACAGATTCTTTAATATCAGATATTCTAGATCTCTGTCAGACATGACACCTCTAAAATTTCTAAAATTCTAGATGTCAGATGAAACCGGGTCCACTGGATTTTATATTGTTTATTTCACAGTAAACTGTGTTAAAACTGGACCCAGCGTTCAAATGTTGCGTCTGTGAGCCGGTAAGTCCTCGGGCTGCTTTGGCGTCTGATGGAGTTGATCCTTGAAGGAGCCAGCCTCTATTTAAGGACTGCCCAGGCCCCAAATCTGCCATGACTCGACGCACCCACACAATGGGAACAATGGGCTGTGAGGGTGGAGGGTGGAGGGGCAGCATGCAGCTCAGCGAGCTCAACAATGTGAAAGAGCAAAAGTTTGAAATCATTTTGATAAATAACATCCAGGTTAAGAGGTGACAATTCAGCACCAACATGCTGAATCGCTCAAACGCGATGATGCTTATGGTCTGTGTCATGCGCTGTAATTACACACACTGAGTTGTAATATAAATGTTTACCGAAAAAGTGACATCTTATTAATTCATCTGCCTAAAACAAAGCTGAACTTCAAGGAGCCTCTTCTTTCCTCCTCCTCCGTGAAGATGCTTATCCCGTGGCCTCATTATTTGAGCAGAAAAAAGGCCGTGGCCCTGTTCTTTGTATCACATTTTCGGGGGGTTTTAAGGGGTGGTTATGGTTTGCAGATGTCACCCTGCATAGCATTTGGAGGGAGTCATTCCCTGGTGCTGTCAGGCAGGGACCCTCCTTTGCTCTCTTGTCTTCTCTCCTGGGTGCGGCGTCAGGGAGGGGTAGGTGCAGGAAAAAAACCCCACAGGGCGGATACGAACATGGCCTCGAAGTGGGGTAGAAACACTGGAAAGCACACAGTGTGTGCATGCGGTTATTCTTGCATACCTGAACACAAAAACAAGATGACACCCAGTCTTGTGATTACAACTGCTGGAACTCTGGCAGGCGTTCAAAGTAACGATTGTGCCTCCTTTCTTTCACTTTTTGTTTGTTTCACTGTTATCACGACACAATGAGGTCTCTAAACCTCCGTCTTTACCTAAAACAGCTGCTAGAAAATGTGTTTAAAGAGCAGACATCCAGCTAAATAATGCAGATTTGCAGGAAAACTCTCCCTCCGTTCAGCCCAGTCGACCACAACTTGACACCCAGCGGAGGCCCTCACACCTTCTCCCTCATCACTGTCACAACCTCTGCAAAAAAAAAAAAAAAAAACCCTGAATGAGTCCCGAAAAGATGAAATATTTCTTGCATTAAAGAGCCAGTGTGGGATTTATTTTGAGGCCGATGTAATGCACAAACATTTTTAAGGGTTGGATGGTTTTTACGGTGGAAAAATGAGCTCTCTGCTGCGACTTTGAGCTTCTAGCGGTGACTGGAAACGAAAATATATTTTATTCCCGTGTTTGTAAACAGCTTCAAAAAGCACGTTAAAAACTCAAAGTCTGGGTCAGTCAGTCACTCAAAGAATGTCTTCAGCACAATGACGCATGCTATAACAAAACCGGCAGGGTGATTTTAATGATGCCGTTTTGAATCCAGCGTGGGCCTTTAAGGGAAAGCAAATGTTCATGCACCACTGCATTATAAATGGATTTGATTTTGAGAAGTACTTAGGCACAGGACCAAACTAGGCTGAAAGGCCCAGGGACTGTAAACTAATATTGGTTTACAACACATGGTCCAGATTTCATAACAGACATTAAGACTCAATCCTGGAGGACACTCCTGTGGAAAAAGGATGATTGATGAGTGCAAAGTAAGGTGTGTGTGTGTGTGTGTGTACGATGTGTGTGAGCACAGTTGGATGCTATTTTTAAAAAGGAGTGGGTTTGGAAGAATTGATCTAAAAACTCCTTCTGTGTGCTGTAAAGTGCTGTGGTAGCTCTTTGTTGCCAGATAAATAATTTGTGGGTTGAGCGAGAACTAAAGGAATAGTTTTGACATTTTAGGAAATATGGTTAGCCTAACTTTCTCGCTGAGAGTCAGAGGAGAAGATTCGTACCACTCTCATGTCTGTACGGTGCAAAATGAGCCTAAAGTTAGCTTAGCTTAGCATTAAGACAGGAAACAAAGGGAACAGTTAACCTGACCTCACCAAGAAACACTTTGGTACATAACCCCATCATAAAACCATCAATTTGCGATCTTTATTAAACAAACATATCACGTTTGTTAGTCAACTTTAGAGGTTTACAGAGCTAACCTTTGTGGGTAAGTGCCAAAAACTGCAGTTCCTCTTGTCGTCCACTTGAGGCTGGCTCCAGAAGTGAGTCAGTCTCCATAAGTCCCCATGTTAAAATGTCCAACTTCACAGCAGAAATAAACATGTTTACAGCCTGGTACAAAAAACAGTTTTGGTCTCTATAGCTAATTTCCCCGTTCATGACAACTGTACTGAGGGTGAATTTTTATACAACTCACCTGTTCAGATTATATTAAGGCTTAAAGTTATGCAGAATTAAGAGCGTGGACACTTTGATTGACAGGTGGGTGTCATCACAGATGGCTTGTTTGAGCAGCCAGGCTTCATTCAGCTGTCTTTGCTGATTTTTAGCTCAGCCGGGAGGCGGAAGACGTTGGAATACCAACATGGTGACGGCCAGAGCCACAACACTGAGCTTCACAACGGCTCTCCAGAAACCTGTGGGTGACGTCACGGATACGACGTCCAAAACTTACATATTAATAACGTTTATAACACATCACCCAAAGAAGCCTTCTATTTGTCGGTTTGTTCACGTAGTTCATGAAGGAACTGAACGGAAGTACGAGAACATTAAATACAACGATCTTTAACAAAAAAGTCGCCTGTGGATGTCTTACAACTCGATCTACAATCATCAGATTTCTTTGATTAGCTTCATGCTAAGCTAACCTTTCTATTTATCAGACAGATGTAAGAGTAGTGTCGATGTTCTCATCTGACTCTCAGCAAGAGAGCAAAGAAGTTTCCCGTAATGTTACTATTGTATGAAAATAAGCCAGCAGATCTACTTTCCTTTAACTGTACTACCTGTTCTTTATGGGGCTGCTTTATGTCGCACATAATTCACACTGTACTCTGCAGAACGTACTAAAAACAAACATGCTAATTGTGTTCCTCCTTCTTTATTGCCTTGTAATCCAGACAATAATACTGCTATGTTATTCGGAGGTCACGCTGCGTGTCTGTGCACCCAGTCAAACACTCAGACTTGGCCGAGCGCCAGGCTCTGGGCGATGGGTATCGGCACGCTCGCTGGCGTTTGCACTCTGAGTCATTACAGTAGTTCTGTAAATAGCAACCCAGCTAAAGGAAATATCTCAGATCAAATCAGAACACGAGTATTTTTCCCCTAACCACCACCACCAACCACACATACACACAGAAACCACCACATGAATACTGTACATGCACGCACACATTACAGGCATTTTTTCAACGCACTCTGTCTTCTGAGGATTAAAGAGCTGCTGAGTTGATGACTCAACCACACCTTTCGCTGGGATCATGTTAACAAGTACATCTTATCAAATAGTCGCTGCACCACTTTAAGGAGAATCAGCGCTCTCTCCCATTCACACTTTTGATTTAGAGTCTAAACCAGATGACCAGCGCCGTGACACCGCTCACTATTCCCCGTGGTCGATATGTTTTGCTCAAATTACAGATTTTCTTTCGATGGGAGCGCAGCGTGTCAGGACATAAGAATGAAGAAGTGATCAGCGGGGTCTCGCTGTGCAGCCTCTGGAAAGGCTCCCACGAAATGAATTGAGATACTACAATAACTTCACAACACACTTCCCCCGGTCCCAGAGGCTACATCCACACCACAGCGTAGCTGTTAATCTTGATGACACAGGATACAATGGCTCCGCTATGGCTGCACTGCTGACTCAAATCTCTTTTTTCCCCCCCTCCTTCCATTTAGGTAACACGCATCTGATATTTTATTTGTTGTCTTAACTAGGGTTTATTTACGCACGTACGACCTTTCAGACTTTTAACTCTTTGTCGTACGGGGAAGGAAATGTCAGTCAAAGTAGTTTTAATCTGGAAATTAGGGTGTCTAAGTGGCTCGCATCAGTTTTTTTTATCGTTATTTGACATAAATATTTAAAGTTATAGCATGAATGTGAGCAGAGGAAACAGGAAACCACATGAAAATAACTTTTCCCTCATTTAGGATGTTTTTAAGAGGCCACAAAAAGTTTAAAACAGATGTGCGTTACCATGTCAATACAGTCCGTCAGATTTATGCTGAGTGTGTGAGTGTAACCGGTGACTTTTGCGTGCATTCAGAGTGCAGTCGTATGTCATTTGACTTTGCTGGAGGTTTTTCTTCCAATCCAGGAATGTGTCGGAGGCCCTGCATGGTGACATCACACCGCTTTCCTCTGCACGACTCCCCAGAGCTGCAGTGATGACCAAGGCCGAGTATATTCTGCTCGTGACATTTGGGTCTGTCAGTGAAGAGCTCAAACACAGAATGATGCAATTAGTTTTTAACCAGCGGCAACGACTTACAGCACGAGTGGGAGCATGTTTCCCGTAATGCGAAATGACCAATCCAAAAGGCGGTTTTCTTGGCAAGACACGCCCTGCGTAGCATTCGAGTGCGAGGATCGGCCAGGCATCCGAACTCGTTAGGTGACAAACAGAAAGCTTTCCGACTGAACTTTTTACCCAGGAGACCAAGGTCAGACCCCTGTCAGACCATTTTTAGACCAGAAGTGACTTATTATTTTCAGTTTGGTTGGGTTTAGGCAACGAAAACTACTCAAATAGGTTAGCAAAATATCATGGTTTGAGTTAAAACAGACGTTTTTACAGCATTAACCAACTGTTAGAAAGCCTCTCTGGCTGGAAGACCAGAAGGCAACTGGGAATTTTTCAGTCAACAAAACCATTTAGTTAGAGGCAACAAAACGTCTTTGTCATCCTTTTGGTTCAGGAAAAGATTATAGTTTGGGTTAAAACATATCCTTTCCCAGCGTTAACCAACTGAAAGCCTCTGGCAGGAAGACCTGAGGTATTTTTCAGTCAACAAAACCATTTAGTCAGATCTAGGCAACAAAACCGCTTGGTTTGGTTTAGAAGATCATGGCTTAGGTTAAAAGAGGCCCTTTCAAGTCAACATTAACCAGCTTTAGACAGCTTTTCCGGCAGAAAACTTTCTGGCAAGAAGACCTGAAGGCAAACTTCTTTCCAATCTTACACCAAAAGTCACAAATAGCCATGCTGTCCTAGTTGTTGAGATATTTCTGTCTGGACTAAAATGGCGGACCAATGGTGACAATGCCATTCTTAGAGCTGTGCCATGCCAGCAGTTATTTGTTATCATGCTTTTGAGCTATTGCTACTTTATCTATGTCATTACTGAAGTCGACTGGATCAGATATTACAAAATCAAATCAATGTAATACAGTCCAGCCACCACACAGTACAGTGTGGCTTTTTCATATATTAGCTACCAGAGATGAACGACTTCAGGGCTGACTGAGATATTTATATTATTACTTAATTCTACATGAAAAACATGCCAGAGAACTGAGTCAACACACTCACAGCTTTCTGAGTCACTTTTTGGTCAACTACATTTGCTCTTTACTGCACATTCTTTGGGATGTTATTGTGGAAGTGATACCCCAGATAGCAGACCAACAGTGAATCAACACTGAATCAATGTTGATGCATCAACGAAACTGTCATTGAATCAACGTTGATCAACACTGAAATATAACATTGATTTTTCATCAGGTTTGCACCCTGAAATAATAAAAGTTATTACAATGATGAAAAATAGATCAAGACAGATATAAAATCAATGTTGGTTCAACTTAAAATCAATCGTTGTTTTATCGTTGAAACAACATTGAAACAACATATCCCCAGATAGCAGACCAACATTGAATCAATGTTTCTCTTCTAAAACACTGAAAAATCAAAGAATTATCAACACTGATTCAATGTTATCTAGCCTTGAATATTCAACCTCAACATAAACGATGATTCTGATGGAATTTCAGCGTTGAATCAATGTTGCTATGCTATCAGTGACGTAATGTTTCAGAGTACGGGAAGTGTGAGGTTGTGCCGGAGGAGATAAGCTCCTACTGGTCATTGTTAGAGATTGATAAGTTTATAGAGGACGATCAATCTCAAAAGTTTTACAGCCTTTGTGCCTCATGATTAACTTATTAGCTGCAGGAGTTGCTAAAAAAAACACAGTTTATGCAGCAGGTTGCTTAATGTACATAAGATAGGTTGATATGACAGACTGTTTCTGACTCTGTGTGTGTGAAACACTGATGGTACTAACACGCGAAGATGCAAAGCAATGTTGGCGTGTGTTTTCAGTGACCACAGATGCATGTGTATTGTGTTGCAGAGTATGACTCTGCAGTGGTGGTCTGTGTGTGTGTCTGTCTGTGTGTGTGTGTGTGTCAGTGCAGTGGTGGTCTGAACCCTGAGCTGGCTCGGTCCCAGCAGCTCCGAGGCAGAGAGGGCGAGCCCGGCCTGCCAGGCCAGGCCTGGCCTTACTGTGGGAAACAGACTCTGTGTTATTGTACGCGCAATGAATTGCTGATGACGCATTTGTTTATTCGCTTGCTCAAATAATGGGAACATTAAATATTTGGCCTGAATAATAATAATCCATTTCCTTGCCACCACAGAAATGTGACTAATCGTATGAAAATTATAAAAAAAAATAAGCAAACAGGCCGTCGAACGATTGTGATTTTGTGGATATGATGAACATTTGTCTGCACACGCCCTTTGCTTCATGCTGAACATTACCTCAGATTTATGTGTACCATTAAAGGGGATCCGCCCTTTACATGAGGGCAGCCGCACATTCCTCTGGAAAATCATTACGTTGGGAGAATGATCTGCAAATAATGTATCAAAGCTCAAGACGCAACTTGCATCTTGAGCCTTCGATTTGCAGATCATTTCCAAAAGGAGGAGAAGTGTGGAAATTCTGATCGTCTGGCAGTGAAAAATAATGCCGTGGAATCAAAGCGTGCCGCGTGCGGACCCTCAAAGTCAGCATCTTTCATTGGAAACTACAAACTCCCATGCAAATCCTTCCATCTAATACGGGGGGAACTTTCCTCTCACTGTGAATCTGACCACAGAGCCGTTATTCCCTTGTGACAGATATTCCTCTGTCAGGAACGATTACACTCTCCCACAGTCATTCTCACACGCCGCTCGTCCTCGCTAATGCAGCAGCAGAGAGAAAAAACTGGACTAAAAAGTCAGGACATGTGAGGATCAAACACAGGAATATAACACTATAAACATCACATGCATACGAAGGAGTCTTTATGGGCCAGCAGGCTCTTGACTGACAGACAGCATGGTGGGTTGGCATGTAAAACAGAGGGAGGGAGGTCAGGTCTATTCACTGACTTTCCTGTTTATGTGTGGCGTGATTTGTCTTTTGGGCCGCGTACTACGGCCGAGCAGGAGGAATGTTTGGAAGTGGCTGGTGTGAGGAGTGCGGAGGAGAGGAGACAAACTTAAGCGAGCTCATTTGAATTAGCCGCAAGGCGTAAAGGGATAGGGCAGCAGGTCTACCGGCGTTGCTTCAGTGAAGCTGTGAGGCCACCTAAGCAGATAAAAGTTGTGTTTCTGTTAAAATGCTGTGCAACTTTGCAGCAATTTCTTCTTGAGAATTTGGCAAAATTTAAACGTGAATCAGTATGTTTCCATCAACAAAAATCAACGAAATACTGTGATCATGAGTCCAAGTTAATCAATGCACACACCCCCGACCTCAGCGAACGTTTGATCAGACATCAAAAAGATTCTTTTTCTATTTTTTTTATTCATCAGAGCCGAACGACTGAAATTAAAATTTGAAATTTAAATTGTTTCTGATGTAGTCACTTGTTTTTGGTCCACCCAGGATCATTCAGAAGTCACACAGAAGTTAAATTATAAATAAACTTTTCTATAAAGACAAAAATCAGATTATAAGATTATGTAACTGCTGCCATGGCGCCGTAACAGCAGCTATGTACCATGTTTTTAGTATTTTTAGCACTTTTTTTGAGAACAATCTCATCAATCATCAGTTTTGTGTGCAAACATGGAAACTATGGAGATCAGTGATTTGCCTTTTTTCTGTTGTACTATACTAAAATAGCCATGGCTCAGTTGTCTACACTCGATAACAGATGTTAGCGCTCAGCAACACTGGAGATTCCTGCTGAAGTGAGGAGAAGGAGACGGGGATGCAGAGCTGAAACTAAAGACGGTACAAACACGAGTGCCGTCTGTTATTGTGGGGAACGAAAGATCTCTCCACAATAAGATGGAGGAGCTAACGGCGCTAAACAGGCTACAGAGGGAGGATGGAGAGTGTAGCATCACAGAGACAAGGCTGAATGAACTCACTGAGGACACTGAAGACAGACAGGAAAGCAGAGAGAGAGACGGGGAACGACACACAGTGAAGGAAACATCCGTGGACCACAGGACGGAGTCAGAACCGGGTCGCTGCAGGAAGGACTCAGCCCACTCTGCCAGCAGTCGCCCCGTTTATACTGAGTGATTTTATTATCCACCTTGTATGTGTGAGCCGCTGTGTGGCACCAATAAAGTCGATCTTATCTTGTCTTAGCTACAAAAATGATCACAACATTCAAACGTGGCGTTACATTCATCGACAACAGCTGCATCGTTGCTTTTGTTGCTCTAAAAGTAGTCAAACTTAAATGTGTCTCACTCACAGCCAACAAAAAACACGTAGGTTACAATGCATCCACAGTTAAACTGTTTCCCACAAGTAAGAAACGCTTGAAACAACTCCTTAACAGATGTATTTGTGTTTTTTTTCCCTGCAGCTGTTATTTATCAGTCGATGGGAGTAAAACAACTCATCCTGCCTGTGTATCTTTCTCATACATCACTACTGATCAGCCTCGATCATCTCGCAGAGCAGACTGTGATGAAATACTCTAAGTCACATACAGCATCCGCAGGGACAAGATCATATTCGTAGTTTTGGACAGCCTGGAGGAATAACCAACCTGATGCATAGCGAGCAGAAAAGTGTTTGATTCATCAAGCTTGGCCTTCTTCTTCTTCTTCTTCTACAAACCTCCCCTCACAATTTCTCTTCTTGGCTTTTACTTTAAGGTGATAAATGCGCTGGAATTTGTTCTCCTGTGCCCCAGAGAGAAAAAGACGAGGACTTTTTAAAGAGAAGAGGGCTCAGGTTAGGACCTATCTCTCGCCAGACGTTACTAATGAAATCAGTTGTCTGGGGACTTGCAATGTCAGCCTGCCTTCCGGCATTCTTATCATCACCCACACAAAAACCTCCCCACCAATCAAACTGGATTCTGGAAAGGAAGTTGAAAGTGTCAAAGGCTATTAATTCTTCAGCGGCCCTCTTTGTCTGCCTCTCAGAATACTAATCGAGGAGTCGGAGAGTGCCAACCCTCTTTTTTTTATGCATGTGAGGAAGCATGTGAATGAGGGTGTCTATTACAAGGAAACTGAAAATCTTTGAAAGACAAGTGTGGCTACAACTCACTGCCTAGGGGAGCAAGAACCATGTAAAACCCTGTTATTTTAAGATTCAGCCTTAGACCACCAACACAATAAGGTATTCACATTTTTAATAGCAGGTTGTTGGCAATGGTTAAGCCTTGTTTCCTCTTTAATAGTAATGATATCCTGTTCTGCACACTTTCTTTCAATGGGACTCAGGTAAAGCATGGGTGGGGCCTTCCGTTTCATGACATATTTTGTCCAAGTGATGGCTTTTCTTTGTGCCTGTGCATATAAAGGAGCTAAAGTATTCTCTTTCACGCACTTCCTACAGACACAGAACCCTTTAAAGAAACTCTATATATGTTTTACTTGAAGCAGTCACACTGTGTCTAAACAGTTATTCTTGCTTGAAGCTACAGTACTCGAACAGCACATGTACCCCGCTATTATCATATTACTCTGGTTTGTCATGTGCTCCAAATCCTACATGCTGAGGTTAGACTCATTTAGAGCATTTTGTTATCTCAATGTAGCTTTCCTCGCATGACAATAAGCATATTGCCGGGCTTTTCTCAGAACAATTGTTCCCATACCACAAAGACTCAGCTCACATACTGCAGGCAAACATATTTGTTAGATATAGCCTGTTTTGAACGCACTCCAAAGTGGGCCCTATCTATGTCAAGAGCAATTTTGCTTTGTTACTTCTACAAAGCCAATGAGGGACTCTGCAAAACATATGTGATGAAGACTTTCTGCCTGCAATACTTTCTCAACCGCACTCCATTTAAAAGTTCTGTCTGCGCCGTGCGGCGTATCTGCATTACATCTACATCAACGGTCTTAAGACGTTTAAATCTATTGTGTGTATTCTTTAAAACTAATATTTTTACATTAAATTAAGTCCCTGGAATGTGAAAGGACCTCTAGTACTGCCAATCACACTGTGAATGAATGTTCACCACATTCTACAGTCCAATGTGGAAAACAATAATACATCTCCCACTATGCTTGGATAATTAAAAGATACAGTACTTTCCCCAAAAAAATTGTAGTATGTATGCAAAAATAAGTAAATGTACAAATTTGAGCACTGGCCAAAGAAACTAGATCATTTTCTCAGGCGTTTTTGGACCAAACTGTAGCTAAAAGTCAAGTGATTACTGGATAAAAAAGGAGGACTCCAATGGGATGTCCAGTGGTGCCCAATGGGTGTTCCTTAGAATTGAAATTTAAAAATATTACTTGTTTTCACTGTTTTGGTTCACCAAGCCCATCAACACATTTCAGCTCCTCCTAGAGAATCCCGAGGCATTCCCAGGCTAGATGTGTTATGTAGTCCCTCCAGTGAGTTCTGGTTCTGCCCGGGGGTCACCTCCCAGTTGGACGTGTCCTGAACACCTCCAAAGGAAGGCTCCCGGGGTGCATCCTAATCAGATACCCAAACTACCTCAGCTGGCTCCTTTGACATGATGGAGCTCCTCACCCTATCTTTAAGGTTGAACCTCACTTCAGCCGCCTGTATCCGTGATCTCATTCTACCATTACCCAAAGCTCATGACCATAGGTGAGGGTTGGAACGTAGATGGACTGTAGCTTTGGCTTCCGTCACGGTTCCCTCTTCCCCAGAACGGTCCGGTACAGTCTCCTCAGTACTGCAGACGTTGCACCAATCCAAGATCCTGAGATACTTAAACTCCTCCGCTTGGGACAGCAACTCACTCCCAACCCGGAGGGAGCATTCCATCGTTTTCCGGAAGAGAACCATGACTTCAGAGTTGGAGATGCTGACTCTCATCCCGGCAGCTTCACACTCGGCTGCAAATCACCCCACTGCGTGCTGAAGGTCATGGTCGGATGAAGCCAACAGAACAACATCATCTTCAGAAAGCAGAGATGCAATCCTGAGGTTCCCAAATGAGACACCCTGATCACCCCGGCTGCACCTTGAGATCCCCTCCACGAATATTGCAAAAGAATCGGGGACAAGGGGCAACCATTTTCTACTATGTTTGGCCAATTACAGTGTAGAGTACTTTACCAGGACAAAAAATGTGATATGTACACAAAATAAGTAAATATACAAATTTAAATACTGTAAGCCAAAAGAAGGAGACCATTTTCTCAGGCATTTTTGGACCAAACAAGCTAAAAAAACAAGTAATTATTGGATTAATGATTGAATGCCAACGTTGTTGTGTCTGCTGATTATATAAATAATGTTAGACAGTTATATAAAGGCTCTGTTGCTGTGAGTATTTCTGTCTGTCCCCTGACAGTCAAATATTGCCTAATGTTAGTTCAAGTGCAAAATAGTGAAATGAAAGCGGAAAAAATGTCAACAGTGATCAAAAAGTCCTTTTTTTGTCTTTGATTTGTAGTCCTTCATCACCGTGCCCATAAATACCAAAAGTTAAGTGACCCTCGGCCTGTAAATGGGGGACATTCGTGTATAACTTTTTCCTTTCAGTGAGACGGCACAAAACCACAGACTTTGACTGCCAGTTCTAATTAAAGAAAAACATCTCTGTCTCCAAAATGTTTTCGTTGCCTTTGTGATTCAGCCGTGCTCATCTCCAGATCATAATGCATATTGAAAAAAACTGGCAGAAACATCAAAGGCCCCCGATGATAGTGAAAGAATACTGTTGATGCCGACTTGGAAAACAAACACACAAATAGATGATGAAACAGGAAATTCCTGTGTATGTGTGTTCCTTCAGCAGTTTTTGATCTGAAATTTGACATCCTCATGCCATTTGAAAGTTTTTTCTCTCTTCTTTAAGTTTCTGCGGTTGTGAAAACAAAAATCATCTGTTTAAGTGGCTGTCCTCCTTTGGGCCATGTGGACAAATGTAGCCAAGACTGAAAGCTCAGGGGTTGGTGACTAAGGCAAGACGTAATGCTTGGCATGAAGACACAAGCTCCTTTTTTACCCTTCCTCCAAATTTCTTGCACTTCGGGGCGTGCTGGAGGATCAACAGCCTAAGGTGCAAACTGTTTTGTGGATGTAAAACATCAGCGCTTGGCTCATTCTTTATTTTTCTCTTCCTCAATCATCTTCCCTGATGATCTCCACTATGTACTGAGTAATAAAAAACACAAAGAGCACATTAAACCTCATTTGTTCTTCCTCTCCCAACCATCCCTCATTGGCTGAACTTGTTGTTTGGAAGCCGGACAGGTCTAAGGATGATGGGAGCGTGCTCACCGGACTTTAGGGCGTCTTAAAATGGACATATGTGCAGGAGCTTTGTTTGAGCATGAGAGCTCTGGCGGGGTGCGTCCGTGGCGGCGTAGGCGTTCAAAGACAACTCAAGAGGTATATCAATGAAGTCATCTCGAACAGTAAAAACTGAGTTACAGTTTAAAAGGAATAACAGGTCAAATGCAGAGGCGAAAGAGTTGGATCGGTATGGTTTGCTTCATTTACTCCACACAGTCTGTTCCGATGACCTCATTTCCTCCAGGGCATCCCGCTGGACGTACCCTCTTGGACGCTGATCAACCGTTCCGGGCTTGAATGATAGGGTGTGATCTGAATGGGCAGAGCCATGAATGTTTTACACATCATTGTCCAGCAGACATGTTACCTGCACCTTCTTCTCTAACAGTCCGGTCCAAGCCAAGACGTGACCACACTGGACCAGGCTGTCTGTTCTGTCCTCGGGGTGAGAGATCTGTTTTGAGCCAGGTGGTTTGGTGAAAGGTCCCGAGAGGTTTTTATATTTGCTCCACGCTTTCTTGACTGTGTGTGTGTGTGTGTGTGTGTGCAGACTCCTGAAGGTTCAGCTCATTCTTAAAGCTGAAAGTTCATAGTTGTTAGACTGGCACGTTTACTGTAGCTGCACTTAGTTCCTCATTGTTTGCTTAGTGACTCACAATGCCAATATCATCTTTTTAAGCCAGTAATTAATCAACATGTGTGAAAACCAATGACAGTACAAAGTATGGACTTAAAATCTGTGCCACTGGCTGCCACCATGTTTTGTGCGTCAGGGGTAATCTAAATATCAGCAAAGATGTGGATCATCGGTGGACCTGTCAGCCAATCAAAGCGTCCACGCTCTTAATCCTGCATACCTTTAAGCCTTAATATAATTTTATTTCTATAGTTCTATAAAAATTCACCCTCAGTACAGTTGTCATGAACGGGGAAATTAGCTATAGAGACCAAAACTGTTTTTTGTACCAGGCTGTAAACATGTTTATTTCTGCTGTGAAGTTGGACATTTTAACATGGGGACTTATGGAGACTGACTCACTTCTGGAGCCAGCCTCAAGTGGACGACAAGAGGAACTGCAGTTTTTGGCTACATTGACTTCAATTTCACAATTTGGGAAAGCAGAACAGGTTGAAAAGGTTGGCGGCTGTGGCTCAGTGGTAGAGTGGGTCATCCAATAACCTGAAAGTTGGAAGTTCAATTCCCGTTCTCGCTGCTCAAAGATTGGTTGCCATGGCCGAGGTGCCCTTGAGCAAGGCACCGTACCCCCCCCAACATCTGCTCCCCGGGCGCTTAATTGTAGCCCACCGTTCCAGTGAATACGGCATCTGTCTCTGTGTGTGACCCTGTGCATGTGTGTGTTTCAACAGGTGCCAAACTGGATGGGTTAAATGCGGAGGAGTAAATGTTCAATGTGATTAATAAAGTTTCAACTTAAAACACAAAATCTAATATGCCGTCAACTTTTAAAGTTGCTGCACATGCACATCCAGAAGATGTGGAGAAATATTAGCATTCATATGGCGTTGCGTTTCAGGCCACCAGATGAACGTATTAGTATTCACTCTCCTTTTAGCTCCGTTTTTCATCTCCACCAACACCTGAGAGAAACCTTGCGGCTTTTAGCGGCTAAATTTTCCAACTATCTTCAACCAGATAGTCGCTAACTTCGTCTGTTTGACGTTTGGTGTTGGCGATGTCGGCGTGTTTATCAGATCCAGCTGTGTCTGGAAACAAGGTTGATGACAGCTGAGTTTGCGGGCCGAAAACCAAAATAAAGTTGAACGTGGCTACAAAGCCCGATAGAGCTGAGCATGACTTCAGATTTTGACACTTTCACATTACACATTTGATCCGTTAATGTTAAAAAGGAGTAGTGTGAATTTAAGATTAAAGTTGGCTTTATGTGTAATAAGGCTGATTTATTTAGAAGGCGCTGAAGCGGTGAGGAGGTTTGTTGTGGTTGTGTGCCGAGCCCCGTGGTGTGGCGTTGTTTCTCGGGTAATGTGGGATTGTTTCCAGAGCTCTTGAATGCTTCATTGCAGCCCAGTGTATGGAGGTATCATACCACTGTGACAGCCCTTTTGTGAACTAGTGGAACAGATTAAACCCTGCTCCGCCCAAGTGGAAGAGCAATCAAAATACATTTTTAAAAAAAGAAAGACGGGAAGAAAAGAAACAGGTTTACACCTCCGTCTCCTCCTCACTCTCTCTTTCATTCTCGGTCGCTCTCTTTCTCGTATCTCTGTTATCTCCGCTGATCTTCACCACCTGTTACCTGACACACATTGGCCCTCAGCCACAAAGCACTGCTTTTCTGGACCGGGACAATAGCTCACCCTGTGAGGAGCTTCTAAATCCATAGGGTTGGTGTGGCTGCGAGTTTACAGTCGGCTATTGTTGGCCAACACAATACAGAAGCACATCCCCTCCTTTGCAGTATTATGGCAATTGTGCTCTGAACAGCCATTCTGGGGTTATTCCATGCGCCGAGGTGATTTCCGCTTGCAGAGTATCGTTTTTCAGCTTATTGATGTCTTGTTTTGTTATTGGAGGCTTTCACGCAGAAGGTCAATGGTTCTTTTGGAACAGGTTGTCCCGTGTGTGCGTGTTTTTGTGTGTGTGAATGTGTCTGGGGAGGAAATTCGACAGAAACATAGGATGTAGTCAGCCTTTCACCTTTATCCTTTTGCTCGTTTCTTTTGTTTTTCCTGTCTGCCTGTGGGAAGCTCTAATTTTATTCACCAGTAAACAGATTATACAGCCCTGGAGGATAAAAGCGAACGTTTTCAGAACTGATAAAAAACGTTCTAAGATTTATTGTCTAATCTGAAAATAAAAAGTTTCCCCAAGTATTGACCCCACTTTTAACAACTCATATCTCATTACATCGCAATCAATCAAACTTCTGTTGTGAACTATTTTAAGAGGGTTCATTAAGTGTCACCGTGTCGTTAAATGCCTTTGACATAGTTTGCCTGTCCGTCGGTGACGAGGTGATTGATGGGGGGATTGTCAGGTCAAATAGCTGCATCGTCAATGTTTGAACACCGACGCCCCCTTTGACCTCTGATCATCTGTTCCCACCAACCTACTGCTACGGGTGTCACTCATGCTAAGTTGGACTTAATTGGGCTCAAAGGCGTCAAGTCATGTGTCTGAAAAGATGAACAAATCACGGAAATTTAGAGGGTATCAAACAAAAAGTTGACCGTTGATTAACACCCTTCTTTACATTGCTTATATTAGCAATGGATCAAATGACTACAAGTGATGTGAAAGAGGTTGCTTGCTTCTGATTAGGTGTCTTTCAGCTCATTGTTTTGGTGGAGACACTGGAGCATTTAGCAGCTAAAGAGACAGATATTTCCCTCAGAAGAGGGAAGAGGAGATGAAACCAGAGCTAAAAGATCAACGAATATTGGATGCATATTCGTGTGGTGAACAGAAACATGACTCCAGTGAGTTTTCCAGCCTGCCACCAAATGTCCAAAACATCAGTTAAGATTTCAGTCCTGGTTGAATTAGTACCACTAGTGGTTACTGAACCTATGAGGTCCCACAGTCTTCAAAAAGCCACGTGTATCGACCTTCTGAGGGTAAGAAAACAGATTTAAGCAGGTGGTTTCTTTACTTATTTATGAAGACGACACACAATCAGCGTTTCCCTCAATGTCAGTCGGTCAACTGCACAAGTAAATCCATGAAACTTCGTCAGAGATGCAAAATAATTAGACAGAGCGAAGCTAACGTCTAAGTGTCTTAAACCGGCATCCTTTCTAGCATGGGGCCAGCAGGGGGCAGCTCCATTGGTTGCAATAGAAAAGTCTGATTGCACTGAGCCTTATGTAAAATAAGCCAACTTCTCAGTTGATTTATGACCAACATTTTTATGGTCAACAGTTTCCTTTGCGAGTTCATGGTCTCAATCTCTAGTTTCAAGTCTTCTTCCACACAGCATGATGTTCATTTTGTAAATTTTGGTCCCATTTAAAGTAAAATAGACGATAAAGCGGGATATGCTTGAGTGTGTTGCTACCTTTTAACTGATAAGTCTCTCTCTCAGTCTGTCCAGCTCAACACACCAGGCTTCTGAAACTCACATCAAACTGTCAAACTGGGCAGTGGTGTTGAAATATGAATCCAGATTTCTTTGCCCATTTCTTGCCTCAAATATTTTCAGGAAAGTATTTTAGTTACTGTTCAGCTGTAATATGAGTACTTTTGCGAATGGCCAGGCCACCACGGAGTTAAGTCCAACTCACAGTACGTCACCCCTCTACAGCTCCACGCTCTCGTCCAAAATATGGTCGATTTTGGCTCCGCAAAAATCAAGATGGCAACGTCCGTGATGCCAGAACTCGACGCTTCAAAGCGGTTCTCCACAAACCACGTTACGGTAGGTTACATGGATGGAATAGAAGAAGAGCAGCTCGTCTGTCAACTCACAGCAGACTGAGTCAGTAACACTGAAAACTAATGTAAATCCAGAGAAAAACTGTAAATTGTATCAATAACTAAAATACACTGAAAACGTCACTGATTCTACATTGAATTGAAGCAGTCATGCCTCTGATTGCCCCTGAGGAGAACATTTCAAGGGTTTGGGTTTATGTACTTTCAACAAAGACCAGTACTAAGTCATGTTATCAACATGTCCAGGGGCTCTAACCTGTGTCTTTCTGGTCACAAGCAGACTTTCTAACCTTTGAGTAGTGGTGGTAGAAGTACAGTAATTAGAACATGCTTCTAACTGCATTTAATGTCGTGAAACGGTCAATTTGTTTTTATTTTCCCGCTTCAACATCATTATAAGTAACTAGTGGAGTCCACGGGTCAGAGGCACAAGACATTAACTGAGAGCCCAGTGGGTTTTCTTGCACAATGGGCAGTTCTTTGCCATATGTCGTTGTGGTTATATCTGTTCTTGTAAAATAAGCCACTCATGTACATATAACTCTTGGATTACAGGCCGCACTAAACCAAAAGCCTTTCTGTTCAATTAGATCAAAGTGAGTATTTGAAGGAATGACTTCTAATCTGTGACATGGCCAAATAGTTTCTGGTGTTTACTTGGGGCGGTGGCATAAACACAAAAAGAGCTGGACCATATTAGAAAAATACATTTGAAAATATTTGGAAATCCATGTGGAATCGCTCATTAAAGTAATCTCGCAGGGGCTCACCCAGCTTTTTGGCTCCTCGACTGATTTGGTAGTCGACCTTTCATGTCTGCTTGTTCAAATATTTGAAGCCACTTAGGTTTACAAATATTTTGAGAATATGTTGGGTTGTTGCATGCCATCCACTGACAGGGGTGAGGAGAATATTGGACTTGGCATATACACACACATGCACATACACACACCCTGTCTGAGAACCAGCTGGCCCTGCTAACCTCTGGCAGCATGGCACTATGACTTGGGCCTTGTAGCATTGACCCCCAACCAGCTAGAGACAGCCCGGGGAGCCATTGGGGGACCAGTAATTAAAAATGGGGGGCTTCCCATGAGCTCACTCGTGGTCCCTAATTAAACAGAATCGCATTCCTTTAGCTGGGATAGCGCCGGATTGGGGGGAGCGTTTTGGAGAACCGAATTCATCCCTTCGGGTTCCCACAGAAAGTGTCGATAAGAAGCCAGAAGGCAAACAAAATATTTACAAGTGTGGGCAAGACCATTATCTGCTGGGGTTGCAGTGTTGTTGAATCATTAATAATCTGACTCCTTTAATTTGTCCGTGTATCTGAGAGCAGGCCTAAGCCGTGTGGTTTGTTTGCTTAATAAACACAATGAGAGAGGAGTTGGTTTTTGTCTTTAATCTGGCTTTAACGGGGGCTCAACGTCTTGACATCGCTGAGCTTCTGAGAGAGACGCAGCCATCACTTAAGATTTATGGACACGAAGCTTTGGATGACCTCTTAAGTGAGTCAACAGAGAGATCTGTCAGTAGAAAATAAAGGGATGAGATACTTTCTCTTCTCAGAACGAGACGTCTGTGATGTTCGGGATAATGACTCCTCTGTGGTGCCATATTAAATAGTCCTTTTTGGGATTCAATCATTTCGTCATTCCAGTGATATTTAGCTCTTGAGTTCATTGCAGCAATGAGTGCAAGTGTGTGTAAAAATAATGACATGATCATCAATTATATCTAAAAAAAAAACAAGAGCCGTAACCAGCCGTGATTTGTGATCATTTGCATACAAATTAAAAAGCTTTTTCTTGGCGTCTGCCGTCATATAGATTTCACGGTAAATCACTTGAGAGGTTTAGTCCAAAGGTGAAACTGCAGGTGTGGGATATTATATTTTTTTGTAAGATGGAAAGGGGATAAAGATTTAGTGGTGCTCACATCCAGCGTTTCAAATGAGGCGAAACATCACCGGGGATTTACTGAAAGGCTAAAAAGGTAAGGTGAAAACTATTGTACCATTAACTCAATTAGAGGCTGGAGTTGCACCAACGTAAACACCGGCTTGATGAAAAACTGATCACAGATTCTCCACAAAAGAACTTCCAGTGTGCGACCTGTGCACAGGTTTGTTTTGGCTGATGTTCGTGGCTAGTTGCCTCTCGAAGAGCACAGGGATCTCTAAATCCTCTTTTCTCATTACGCTTTATAACAGGGCAAGAGGACCTCCTGCGCACACGTAGACGTGGACGCACTTGGACCTTTTTAACTGCTGGAGTCAGCGATTAACAAGCTTAATGGTGTGTTCACACAGAAAACGAAGCGTATTTTTGCCTCATATTACTCGTAGAAGTTAATATACGCCCTTACTTCGCGGTATGAGCCCAAAAGAAACAGATTTAATTACAAATGGTTACTGGTAATTGTAAAATGACCAAAAGGATGACGTTTTCTGAATTGAGTTCGTATCGATTAGGGCAATTAAATATTAACTTGTTCATAGTAAAGTATAACCCATTGCTGGAACAGACATATAATTTCATAAATTACCAGGTAGTTCAAGTTACTCACTTACTTTCTCCAACCAATTGCCTTTTTGCCCAGGTTCAGGAAATATGAAGTAGAATCATAGAGCTCTGGATGCCAAATCATAATAAAAGCTATCTCATGACACTTTCCATATAGAGCAGGTCTAGACTGTACTCTTTATATTATTTAGAGACCCAAAACTTCCTTTTAACCGGCAGACATCTCAAGCAGAACGTAGCTCACTGGTGGGCAGCCAAGATTCTTTACGGTGGAGCTAGAGGCCAGGGTGATCCCATCTAGAGTAACTATATCTTCAGAAAGAGAGTTTCTGGAGGTCCAATTACAAGAACTTCAGTTTTGTTTAAGAGTTTAACATCAGAAAATTGCAGGTCATCCAAGTTTTTATGTCCATAAGGCCTGCTTGAAGTTTAACTAACTGGTTTTTGTCCGACTTGATCAAAAATATCATTGGGTATCATCGGCATAACAACGAAAGTTAATGGAGAGATTCCTAATAATTTTGCCTAAAAGAAGCATATATAAGATGAAGAGAATTGGCCCAAACACAGAATCTTGTGGATGGATACAAGTGGGGGTGATGCCTCCACTGCTCGCTGCAGGGTTGAGAAGCTAGAGTGAAGTCAAATACTTTTTAATCCCAAAAGTTTAAACTCTGGATTAGAGCAGAATCTGTTTGACTCCAAAAAGTCCAGGTCGGTCAGCAGCTGTCTTGATGGCGAGTAGCAGCTCTATCCCTCGGTTTTTTGGACACTGTTGGACTTAAAATAAGCTTTAATAATATTAACTGCACCACTTCTTCCATTGTTCAACCACTACTTACTACAAAAAGCCTCACAAGGTTCTTAAAAGTTCAGGTTATGAGCTCCATTACAATGATACTCATCACAATCACCTACTTTCCGAAAGGTTGCAGTAGATCTGAACTCTTTTGTGCAGAGAGCTGAGAAAGTTCCCAGATTTTACAAAGTAAGGCGCATTTCCAAAGTTAGTCAGCAGTGACAGCACACACACACACATTTGAGCATGTGTTCACGCATAGGTGAATGTAAACACATACACACATGGATAAAGAAGCAGGGGAAATCATCCAAGCAAGGACGCCTTACCCTGGGCAGGGACGGTAGACTGTTTATTCATCATCGGGGCGGGTCAAGGAGAACAAACACAGCCTCAAACACAGGAAAATTTGATTCAGGTGTGTGGGAAGTGAAGGTATACAAAGGGCAGCAACAAGAGGCATATGAAGTGAGCTGTGGAAACATTTGTAATTCTATGAGTGGGTGAGAAAGACACAAATCAGGGACCGTGTCATGGGTGTTGTCTTGGAGAATGAATAGAAGAGGATCAAAACATTCAAGAGGCGACCGGGTCATCCTACACAGTCAACAGATACTCAGAAATTGTCTCCTTCAATGTGTAAAAGTCCGTCTCAGAGTCTTTTGCACAGTCCAGAGGCGTTGTTAGGGTATTTATTCGACATCAGTGAGTGTGAAGTGACATTGTTTATGTGCAATGTTGTGTGGCATGACATCAGCTGCATCTGTAAAAGCTGGCTTTCTGCAGCCCCTGATTACAGAAATTAATGCAGAGCATGAGCAGCGTCAACTGATGTGCCAGACTCCCACAGCGTGAAGCCATGTGCCATTTTCCTGGGAGGCCTTCTTACACACAACTACCCCCTCCTCCTCCTCTCCAAACCCCCGCCCAGTCCTTCTTCTAATGTTAAAGGGCCTCTTTAACCCTGGTAATCATTTTAAGATGTCAAAAAAGAGCACAGCCTTTCTGGGCAGGGTATCTATCACAATTGATGTCTGCGGCGTTCTAATGGATGTTAAGCTGAAATGATAAAGGGGGCTAGTTCAAAGCGAAACACCCCCTTGTACCTTCAAATCTTTAAAAGCCCTCCTCAAAGCCTGTGCAAGCATCTCGACTGGGCACCACCCTTAAATAAATTTGGCTCCACCGCCGGCGACTGCCAAGAATGTAATTGATGGGGGCTGACCAGTAATACTTTGAATGCAAACACTTTGGGAGGATTGTGATGGTTCAACAGCATTTCTAGGAAGGGCCCTTGGTCTCTGGGCAGTTTACTGGCTCTCTGCGACCAATGGGAGAGGTGAAGCAAGAGGCTGACATGTAATACGCACTGACAATAGGCCCTGGTTTTCATTTGGACCTGCGTTTACTACATTTTCTGCCATTAAGTCTCAAAACAACAGAGAATCAACCTAAAGCCCCTATACTGAAGCAAGGGGACTAAGCATCATGCTCAAACATAAAGCATTCAGTTGATGCATGGATGAGGACGGAGTGTATACTGGCATGCACAAGGGACGGACGGTAAAGCTCAGTAACGCAGCTTGAATTTATTAACCCGGAGCACCTTGAAAAACGGAACTAAAAGCTCAGTCTGTCAGGATGAAATAATTCTCAGCTCACATAAAGCCTGCAGGTACATCCAAACAGCCAATGACCGGTGTGACAACCACTCCAAATATTTGGGCTGTATGTCTTTATACTGTAATCTATTGTAAGTAAATTATGTGGTTCATCTGTACGTGCGCATGTATATATTAAAACATGCTCGTGTACATCTGTGTTGTAAGCTCGTGGGTCTATGAGGGTCTCTCCATGTGTTGCTATGCCAGCACAGCGTGGCAGCTGAAGAATTTGGCCACAACATTTACCCGCCTCGCCCGCTCTCTCATCTTTCTCTCCATCCATCCATCAAGTGTCAAAATTACAAAACTCAAACTGCCACTCCTGAGCTCTCCCCCAACGCACACCTCCTGAGCTACTGTCCACAACGCTGGAAGATGGATGAGCGCTATTGTTCCTCTTCTTGGAAAATGATTAAAAAAAAAATAAAGAATACGATCACAAGCTGCCACCGCAAAGAACAAATGCTGACATAATTAGTCAGTTCAGAGATTAAGCTGTAGTTATGTCTCAGCAAAGATACACGTGAACGTCTCTGTGGATCTACACAAGGTCAAACAGGCTCGTAGAGGTGCCACACTGCCTGAATCTGTCACAGGTGAGAGGACCCACATGCAGACACGTAAAGTAACTAAAATGTATTTAGGAGGGATGAAAACAACTAAAGTCGGCTGACAGTCGAGGCAAAAACACAAACTAAAATCCAGGACTGAGAAAAAAAACAGGAACAAATGAAACAGGACAAGGAAACCAGAACACAGCACACAGAACAGACAAAGGAACTAAATAACACAAGGCAGGAGAACTAGGCACAGGTGAGACTAACAAGGGACAGGTGAAACAATCAAAAACTGTCGGGAAAACACAGGCAGGAAATAGAAATACACAAGACACAGAGACGGGGAGAAGTACAAAATAAAACAGGAAACACAAACTCAAAGCCGCTCACAGAATCTAAATAATGCGTCCTGTGACAAGAAAGACACATTTGTGCTGAATTCTGTACGAACAGATATCTGCATATTTAACTGTCATCAGACGCCGGCCGATGGGTTCCACCTCCTTTACTCTCTACAGAGACCAAAGCCCGCTCAAACGTGACCAGTCAATACGGTTTGGACCAAAATCTACAGATTCTGCATTCATATGCAGATAAATGTTATACGTTATATTCAAAGTCCATAGAATAGAATCGGCCTGCAGATGGAGAAGCATGTTGTTGTTAGAAAGTGGATAAAATATGAATTGTGCTGCTTCCAGCTCCTCACATGGGACATTTTCATATTTTCCCATGATTTTCATGATTTATAATTTGATTATGTTTGATGGTTTTTAATTTTATCTTCTGGGCTGAAAGATTAATTTAAAAGTAAGTAAACAAGTAAACAACAGATTAATCCATCCATCCATCCATTTCCTGTAACCGCTTATCCTTATCAGGGTCGGGGGGGGGGGTGGCTGGAGCCGATCCCAGTTGGCATAGGGTGAGAGGCGGGGTACACCCTGGATGAGTCACTGGTTCATCATCATCATCAGTGGTGGAAATAATTATGACAAATAGCAGGTTTTAGGTGCAGGAAGCCAGATGGGCACAAGACTGGTTGACATTAATGGTCCACACATTTATATGCACATGTATTTAAAATGTTACCCTCTGATTGACATCACTGAGGCTCTCCTGGTTTAACAAGATCCCAAATCTAAAAACAACCGCTGGAAGAATTTCTGCTCCACTCTGCTGTCATCAGATTAAACCTCCTTTAACTTCACCCCGGCCTGTTGTGTAAGTCGTCCTCCTCCACGCTCCCAAAGTGCTGACAGACTCAACATGCCCTTATTTAGAGAGCGAGAGGGGGATGATGAGTGTGTGAAACTGGGTGATGGAGGGATGAAGCGATGGCGGATGGCGGGGCAGGGAGGTATGAGGGAGGTATAGATAGTGAAGGTTTATTGGTTCGGTCTTGACCTCGAGGCTTTTCCCGGATCGTAAGACTGTCCCGCGGGACGTCGGCGCTGCAAAACCAAGAGATGGAGCCCCGCGATAAGACCTTTAAGACTCCGCCCTTTCCCACTATCTTCATCTATTAACCACCACGAGTGGGGTAAAGAGGGGGCACATACTCCACGTACACCTCCCCTCCTCTGCGTCTACACCATCTGCATTCCTCTAATGCCCGTGGGATGGGTTGATTCGGGGGTTTTTTTTCTCATATGGTTGCGTATGTTTCGCACATGTATGTTACACAGAGACACCTTGACACACGCACAAACACAGGCACAATCACACTCTGATCTCAGATTTGATAGATGTATGAGGCCCTCTGTAAGTGTATAACATGTGCGCCATATGAAGCTACGGCCCCAAAGAGGGATGACTCAATCACTTTCTGAGTATATACTGACAATCTTAAAGTCGCTGTCCATTTAGAAGAGCTGTCCGACATCAGCTTTTTACTGCGGTGATGAGGTTAGGGCCCTCTGCGGACGCCCGTGATGCATTTCCCCAACATCTGACTTGCATTTGTTTACATTCATTTATCAAAGCATTTGATGTAGCCTGATTTATTTGCATGAGCATTTTTGTTTGTCCCGAAGGACGTTTTGAACCGAAAGTTTGGAGTTCATCTAGAAATACTTACGCCAAGCAACATTTATATGAGACGTCCACAGAGGCTGGTAGAAAATACTGTGCTGGCTTGTCCGTGACATCAATCTGAAAAAGGCCTTTAAAAACCTTTTCGTCAATAGTTTTTCAGTTATGACATTCACAATCTGTGAAATATTGCAAATAAAAATATTATTTGTTCCAATAATGAGTTATAGATTACCACGAGCATGAAATGTTTCAATTCTCTGTGAATTTAACAATTCACCGTTCATCCTAAAAATACTGAAGACAGACTTAAAGTGAGGTAAGAATATACTAAAGACAAGCTGTAACCTCCGTGACTCTGAAGTGAAACCAAAACCTGCAGTTCCTCAAACGTCCACTTGAGGCTGGCTCCAGAAGTGAGTCAGTCTCCATAAGTCCCCATGTTAAAATGTCCAACTTCACAGCAGAAATAAACATGTTTACAGCCTGATACAAAAAACAGTTTTGGTCTCTATAGCTAATTTCCCCGTTCATGACAACTGTACTGAGGGTGAATTTTTATACAACTCACCTGTTCAGATTATATTAAGGCTTAAAGTTATGCAGGATTAAGAGCGTGGACGCTTTGATTGACAGGTGGATGTCGTTACAGATGGCTTGTCTGAGCAACCAGGAGACATTCAGCCCACTTCAGGTTCGCCAATGATCCAGACGCAGAAGAGGGAGGACAACCAACATGGCGAAGGCCAGAGCCACAGATTTTTAGCTTCAAAACGATACAATGATGATTCAATGATGGAAGAGAAACGAGGAATTTTAAATCAAGCTAGCCTGATACAGTCTGACGTACAGTCAAATGAAGATTGTTGACACATAATTTGTTATTTCTCAAATTTTGGGGACAATTTTGGCAAAATGTGTGATTTGTTGTCTCCAGTTTCAGAGTGTAATCCCACTGTGGTAAATATCGAGTATTTGTTCTGATTACATTACTTATGATCAAAAACTAGCAAGTCGACAACTTTACTAACAGCCAAACATCAACAAGGTCAACAACACAAGACATAGCAGCCAGCTGATATTACTTACTTACTGAGACTGAACCAAAACAGTTGCAGGCTGTAAAACAATGAGCTGAATGACGCTGAAAGGTAAAAGGCACAAACCATATCTCAAATCCAGGCGCAGGTGCCTGGAGCAGGTACCGCACAAGGCCGGTGGATCTGCTGTAGGCCATGCAGCGCTGGAGGTGGAGGTGGAGGGGGGGAGGGAAGAAGCTGGCGATGATAACTCTATTCCTTCCATGGAAAAGCCTGAGTCACAGGGTGAACATCCTCCGCTACATGTGTCTGCTGGAGCGGGCTGCACGTTCATGGTTATTCGATTACGGGCTGTACCTGCTCGCCTTGCATCCCCCAGATGAAAGTGGTTAGGACAGCCCAATTAGGAAATTACGCTTGATGTTTCTAATCAAGCACTCGGCTAGAACAAAGAGAAAGAGACTCACCCTGGCCCATGGGGCAAGAACGCACGGACGTGGCCACGGGTATGAGTGTGTGTTGATACGCACGTGAAATCTGGATGAGCCCCAGTCTCTTACCGAAATAAAGAACATTAGTTCAATCACTCTACTTGTGCAGATATACAACATTACTCCCCAGCGCGTCCCTGTTTTCCCCAACAATAATTACAATTCTCAAGATAAATATGGTCTTTATTAACTATCTGCAGATTCCACTTGAAGTATGACTAAATATGACGGTCACGGTTGTTGTTAAGTTGTCCATGAGGACCTCTCTGCAGGTTTACATTACTAAACTGCCCTAATGAAATAGAAAAATATCATGTTCGACCACAATCATTTTGCATAAATTGCCCTGCTTTGAGCCGTGCTCCTTTTTTATGGACTAAAGTTCAACCATAGTGTGCCAGTTTTCTTATGACCCGAGTTCAAGCGAGAGAAAGGGGGTGATTTAAAAAAACCCACAAAACCCGACTGTTGTTTTAACCATTTAAGAGATTCTGACCACAAGCCAGCGCGCTGTAACAGTATCCACTTTTATGTGCTCGTAAAAAGACACTTTTTCACACCAACGCGCTGCCTGTTTGTGAAAACACTGGCAGGAAAAATGAGCTTTTGAAGTATTTTTATCAAACGATGCAGAGTTTAATTACAAGTGGTGCTTACAGGAATGTATGTCTGCAGAAATAATGGTTTATTCGAGCGAGCCATCGTCACTCTTTCACAGTGATGTGATCTGTTTGGACTGGTTTACACATAACAAATGCAGATTGCAGTCAAAATTAAAATTAATGGACCATCAAGCCTGAAAGTTTTGGTCTTACATTATATTTTAGGTTAACACAAAATCATGAGCATTACACCAATATTCCCAGGGTGCGTAGAAACACTAATAAACAGTAAGTTCCTATGATTCCATGCTCATGCTTTTGACTTGCGCATACATCTAAATAATATTGCTCCCAGGCAGTTGGCCTGTAACATTAGCACGATGTAAATGTCTTCTCTGGGTTTGTGTTATCGTTGGAAAACCTTGAATAAATTGACAACACAGTGTACAGAGTTGGAACAAACCGGAGCAGATAGAGCAGCGAGGTTGTCCGTGGGTCACGTTATGAACATGAGGGGTCACTGTTAATATCCTCAGCGGGGGAGAGATCACATCCCTCCAGAGACGAGGGGGAAAGGAAAGTTTGGCAAAGAGCCACGAGACGTCAGTTTGTCATTGTTTCACCTCTCGGAGAGGAGGTGTGAGGAGAGAGACTCTGTAACTGCGCTGACACGTTGGGTGAAATATACCGGCCAGTTCAGTCTTCACTTCCCTTTCTTCTTCTTTCCTCCTCCTGGCTGCTTTTTTTCCAACCTTTTATCATCCATTCCTGCTTTTTTCATCGCTGTCGACCGTCTCCCGATCTGTCTCCCAGGACGGCGAAGTGCTGTTCTAATGAAATTGTTCAACTTGACTTTGGAAGCACATTAAAGGAAACAAGTGGACAACTGTTAATGCTGCTTCTGCCAAGACGAACAAAAACGGCCAAAATAAGTAAGCCGCCCCCCCCCCGCCGCCTTAGGAAGCTGGACTCAAACACATTCACGTCAGGAAACACACAGTCCATCTCCTCTCCGCCGACACGTTGGATTTATCTTCCCTCTCTCCTTGTATTCACACCGTTTCATTAGCGCGTCGTGGAACGTCGTCCGATGATCAACCGCTTTGGTTGAGGCTGAAATATCTCGACAGCTATTGGACAGATTGCTGTGAAACTTTGTACAAATATTCATGGTTCCCAGATGATAGATCTTGAATTAATGACTTTACCTCTTGTACCAACATAACATTGACATTTCACTTCACAACGTCCATGAAAGTGCAACCGGTGGAAGTTTTTGGCACGCCCACTTAGTTGCATGTTTTATTTCTTGTCTGTGTTTGGTTTATTTGATTTTATATCTGTATGTAGTTCTTCTGTTGTCTGAATTTGTCTGAACGAGACAGTTTCAACTATTTTAAACGTCATTGGTTTTATCTTTTAGTATTTTACTGATTTAAGGTTGTTATATGATTGGTGTTTCTTTAATTCTCTCGTTTTCAATGTTCTGTTATAAATGAATTATATATTTATAGAACGTCACGTGTCTGTAGTTTCAGGGTGACGTCAAATTTTGCAACATTTTAGCCAAGCAAGCGGCAACCTCTGTGGCAGAAGTGCTAAAAACTGTAACTCCTCGAGCAGTTAGGCTCATTACATATCTACCAAATTCATCATGGCAGTCATTTCATCCAAATTCATAAATGCAGTGTTTGTCCGAGGTTCTTTTAGGTACTTTTCCAGTAAAAAGGTCCAAATGTTGGAACGTAATTAGTTAACCAAAAGTGGATTTCACCACATCTCGCCTCATTAAACGTCCTCATTCTACCACCACCACCACACCGCATGCATTCTCACTTTTTTTCACAACTTTCTTTGCTAGCATGCCAAGGTAGACGTTTGCCACAGAATATTTATCAGTTACTTCTCAAAATCCACATGAACCACTCATCATATCGGCATAAATTAGTCCCACCGCACGGACTTATTTACAAAGAAAATACATCACTTTAAAGCCGGTGTGCCTGTTACTCCTGTTATTCCCTTCTTCCAAAACAGTGGTTGAAGCACCACTGCGAGCAAACGCCAAGAGTTTTCATTAAAACAAAATTATGACTCGGTGTGTTAACTGCATGCCAAATTAATCAGAGCACACGAGGCCATTTTCCCTCCTGAGTTACCGTGTGACTGGTTGATGACAAGCGATGCAGCGTTTAAAGGAGTTTCACACCGGGGCTACTTTACATCACTTCCAGTAAAACTTCACGGAGAACAATGACACACAAAACAACATCCACCTGTCAATCAAAGCGTCCACGCTCTTAATCCTGCATAACTTTAAGCCTTAATATAATCTGAACAGGTGAGTTGTATAAAAATTCACCCTCAGTACAGTTGTCATGAACGGGGAAATTAGCTATAGAGACCAAAACTGTTTTTTGTACCAGGCTGTAAACATGTTTATTTCTGCTGTGAAGTTGGACATTTTAACATGGGGACTTATGGAGACTGACTCACTTCTGGAGCCCGCCTCAAGTGGACGTTTGAGGAACTGCAGTTTTTGGCACTTTGGCTTCATTTCACGGTCACAGAGGTTGCCACTACAGCTGTGTCTAGCCTCGTGGCGCAGCTAGTATTGATTTTCAGTTGATCGTATGTGCTTTAGGTGAAGCGTTCTCATGAATGTCTTCAGCCTGCAGCAACATATCTACATTTTTGGATGCGTGTTCCCCTTTTTTAAAAAAAAAATAAAATTCCTCTCGCTTTCTTCACATAGAATGGAGGAGGCCCAGTGAATGAAGTCTGAGTCATGAGGCTTAAAGGCCAGTCCACCTCTCCCAGCTGCCTTGTATGAGCGCCGCGAGCTATGGGGTGAGTGTGATGATGTTATGGGATTATTTTTATAGAACTGCAGCATGAGGACACTTTGCCTGTGTTGCCATGAATTATTCAACCCCCATCTGCGCCGTTGGAGAATGCAGTGTTTTTTTTGGGGGGAACTCGGCGAGAGAGAGAGGGAGCTGCTCTTTTTCAAGGAGAAGGAGATTAAACGCTCGTTGGCTTTTTTATATGATGCGTCACCTCAGATGTACGTTCGGCTGCCAGTGGCTTCGTCCTCGGTGAGCAGTTTAAATTCATGACACTGCTCCCACACTGTAGACGGCCTCCCCGCTCCACCACCATGTGCACACTCACGTACTACCTGCATGCAAAACGCCACACACACTTCTTCTGCATGAAAGGCCACTTTGCCAGGCTCGCCTCGCTGCCAGCTCTTTCCTCCGAGCGCTTAGACAGCTTTGACTGGTAGGTTGAGGGACCACCAGGAAAGTTTCATGATGAAAACTGCTAAAGAAGTGCAAAAGTTGCCAGATTTGCCTCAATGCCAAAGTCCTAAAACGCCCATGGTGACAGCACACACACACTTGCAGGTATTTCAATGCCTCGGTTGAGACTGAAGTCGTTTGTTTCCCAGTTTTTTCCACAACAAAGTCTGAAACCTTTAAAAGACATCAATGTCACGCTTCAACACAACATCATTCTGCGATGTGAGGCCGGCTGCGGACAGGTGAAATTGCTTGAAAAATAGGAATAGTCAAAAAAAGTAAGCTCGAGGGAAAGCCCTCGTTTTCCCCGCATCATTAAACTGAAATACATCTTGGGAAACATAACTGCTTTCACTACCGCAGAGCAGCACGTCTGCCATGTCTGGCACAGGCCTTGAAGTGTACATCACTGTTTTTCCAGCACATCAATAGTGAAAGTGGCCTGATTGGGTGAGAATTAAAACGGCAGTCACAGCCAATAGTCAGTCTGCATTAAGCAGAACAGACGAGGGCTTCTGTTATGACTCCTGAGCACCGTCTCCTCAGCCAATCAAGAACCCGCAAGTTATGCTCAGAAAATATAAAGTTACCTTCAACTAAATCTCCAAGAGATTTGCTCCCATGTGTGTTCACTCACTGGCATTAGGTGCCCTTATGTCTCGCTGCATTAGGTTAGTAGGAACACGGATTTCTGGCCAATAAAATAATACGAAGTGTTAGATCTGTGGCACTCTGGTAAAAGTCCGATAATCTGATTTGAGAAGATCGAGTGCTTCAGTTGGACATGTGGCACCCTGCGATGTGTTTAAAGTTAAACAGGAGTGACAGGGTTGTAACTCAAGATAGCTACCAGTTAGATCACGACCAACGCTTCCTAAATCTTTATTCAGGTTTATTTACACGACAATGAAAGACAAAATGATGTCTGCTGACACATCAGCTGTGATTTCACGATAATATTTTGCCATTCTAATTTGTAAAAACACAAATAATACAAATTAAATTAATTCCCACAGCCCGAGGTGACGACTACGACTTGTTTTGTTCAACAGTTCACGATCAGGAAAATCACACATCTGACCAGAAAATGTTCGACGATCGATGAGTAGATGATCAGCATGATCCACTTGACAGATCTGCATTTTAATAAAACTGTTGTGGAGGAAGTAATCAGACTCTTTATTGAAGTGAAAGTACCACCAAAAGTATAAGTTTACTGAAAATGTTAAGTAAAAGTGTGAGTATGAAAGGTAAAAGAAATCAATGCATCATCAACAGATCATTATAATTCATGTATTTATGTGTAAGCAGCTACATTTTAACCATTTATTGAGCTGCATTAAATTACAAAATAAACTGTAATTACTTTATCAGTTCATCGAGTGATTTGGTTTGTAATGTTCAGAAGAAACTTTTGAGACACTGAAACTATGATATGGTCCTCTCCCAATTACTTAATAATAATCCATTTTAAAAAATATTTTCAATATATATTTTAAATATATTATTAATTAAAATATCTAAATGTTTCCTGTTGAGTGACTGATTAACCCTCTGTAGTCCGAGCAATGGCCACATCAGTTGATTTAGCGATCGATGGCCCACAGACGGTTTATCAGCAAGTCATTTCAGTTCTACTTTTATGTACTAATACATAACAGTTTATTACATTTCATAGCTACTTCATGTGTTTTATACGCAACACACTTAGTGACGTAACATGTCAGTCTGTTAACTGTCGGTTAAGTTCCTTGCTTTGGGAAAATCTTCGTACATCATTTTAACTAAATGTTCTTAGTCTTAAGCTTTGAAATAAAATTAAGTGTACGACTTACACTTCTGTGTCAGAGAAAGGAGGTTATCCGGCCGCAGAGTCCAAATGTTCAGGTCACCAAACGGCTCCTAAACAGTCCAAAAACGGGCTGGTACAGCTTTCCCGGTCACTGCGGCGTCAGCTCCAAGCTCACACGTGTCCGTGGTTTACGTACAGCACAAGCTAACGCCGCACGTTATCTACTTAATTAGCATCTTAGCGGCTAACAACAACAGAAGCACAGACTTCACAGAGAAGCGCTAGTTTAATTAATTTTGTCAAATTGACTAAACTTTGGCAGGAAAAAGAGCGTGATAGCGTTTTAACTGCTGCTTCGTCCTCTCTCCGACTGCTCGTACGATATCGGACCAGCTCTCGTCTCTCATCTGTTTGTGTCGGCCATTTTGTGGTGTGTCGGCCATTTTGTGGTGTGTCCACCATTTTGTGGCGTGTCGGCCATTTTGTGGCGTGTCCATCTTTGTTGCTTTATTTATTTTTATGTGTTCACAGTAGTTTAATGTTCATGTTTAGCTTGTCGAGGCGATTGTGTCCTTCTTTTTTTAGCTCACACTTGTCTGTGGTTTAAATATAGCACAGGCTAACTGTAAGAAATTAGCTAATACCGCACGTTATCTAATTAATTAGCATGTTAGCTGTACGATTAGCATCCCTACTAGAAGCACTAACATCCATTTTGTCAAATTAACTAAACTTTGGTAGGAAAAAGAGCGCGCTAGTGTTTTAACTGCTGCTTTTTCCTCACTCCGACTGCTTGTACGATACACACACCTCTGTCTGTCTATGTACATATTAATGTTTACATTTAGCTCGTCAAGCTTCTTGTATTTAGCTATATTTATCTGTTGACAGCAACATAAAACATAAGTCAAATCACATGGGCCAGTAACTGATTCTGATTTCAGTCCATAATTTAACTGTTTATATTTTACTTTATTTGGAGCTGAATCATTACTAACACAGTAACAAATTGACTATGACCTCCCACTGGAAAAATTCCTCTGGACTTAACTCTGTTCTGTCCAGAGTTTATACTATTAAATCAGATGTTTCATTACTGTGTAGGAGTGAATCTAGAGCAAATGCTGCTGACATTTTTGCAGTTATAACTTAGTAAATGTCATCGCCACGGTCTCTTAGCAGACCTTTGACTTTAAATGTCAGCGAGTGTCATCAGTAGTTGCCTCAGTGCTCTAAACATGCTGTAAAAACATTATCACATTTTGTTAATATGTCAAACACAGACAGTGGTGGTGACAGAGTCTTCCTGCATCCTTTTGTTATCAGATAATGTTTTTCACAGGTTGGTTCTTCTTCGTGAATTTTCTTATATAAATATATATTTTTTGTTTTACTTCACGCTCACGAGCTGAAACATGTTGCTCTCACAGTACAGTGTTGCTTGTACCTCTTCTATGGCTCTATCAACAGATGTGATGTCGTCCATTGGCTGCAGAAGTGAGTCAGTCTCCATAAGTCCCCATGTTAAAATGTCTTCACAGCAGAATTAAACATGTTTACGCCAATGATCTTTCATTTTTTTTTGTCATTTTTTAGACCAGAAGGCAAAAGATACAGGTGATGTCACGGATACGACGTCCATTCTTTATACAGTCAGTGGGAAACACACAGCACGGTGGAATAACGTGATTTCTATGTCAAGATCTGTAGAGCCCAGAGAGAAGTCATTATCATGAATAATAATATTGTCATATTTTAGAGAAATAAGCATAAATGTAATCTAATTACACGATCTTTTAAGGGTAATCTGGGTTGACTATTACTTATTTTATAATCTGATTCCTAATGCATATTTGCTAATGAATAACTGCCCAACATAATTCATGTTTGATGTCTATTTTCTTTATTAATATGTTCATTTCTTCGTATGGTTATTCATGTCTCAAAAATATGTTCTGCTTATTTATTTTATCGTTCTGTCTGTTTGAGCTGCACTGAAGCCTCCAGAGCTCAAACACTGAAGCAGGAGACATCTTGTGTTCAGCTGTTAAAGTTTGGAAATGAACAATATTCACATGTTGTTAAATTTGGGATTTTCCAGTGAGGGTGTGTTTGTGTCGTTTTTAAGAAGGTAATTTAACATTTTTGTGGAAAAACACAAAATGTTCAGCTCAGTTATTTTTGTAAAAGAATACACTCACACAATGTTAATACTCGAGGTAAATACTCGTTAATGTTTCATTCTAACTGTAAACATGACTAACTCTTATAGGACTGTAAAACATTTGCACACAAAAAAAGGTATTATTGTGGAAGCATCAAAGCAGGGTCACACACATGCAAACGCCCTGTAATAACATGATGTCAGCACAGAGCTTAACCTAAACCACACACACTTAACAGGACACACAGACTCAGATTGAACTAATTGCATAAATAGAAAAAAGAACACACACAGAAAAGACGGTTCCCATAAAGACAGTCAGGAATTGATTACATGTCATGAAATCTTACAGTACTGGCAAAACTTTTAAGCATTTCTAATTTCTGTAACGATAACAGTCTCTCTTCCTTTTTCTCATCCGGTCTGCACTCGTGCTCCACGACTGTACCGAAATGTGCAAAAGGCTCGGCTGATTTACTGAGTGTCAGACAAGTCGTGATCTCTGGACTTTACAGACAGCCAGTGGCAGTAAAACACACTCCCCATATGTAACCCACCTCCTCCACTAATGAAGCCCGTAAACCAGACTGTTTGACAAGCGGCAAACACAGCTGAGAGAGCAGGCCCGTTTTAATCGGGCCTCTGGAGGGAGACCCTACAACCCTACGAGGGGGAGAGGACCCCGGGACACTCCGACATACATCAGGCACGACAGGGAGGCCCGAGGCCCCCCGTGCATGGTTTTGAGCAGGAGATGGTCCCTGAGGTCCCCGCCTGCACAGGTGCACGATGGAGTCAGAGGTCGGAGTCAGGCTTCACTGCAACTGACTGCGCAGGATTGGAAATGATTTGTATTTTTCTTTTTCTTTTTTCTTCTGAGTCAGGTTGTGGAAGTGAAAAGAGTTATGTCATCCCGCAGTTATGATCGCTGACCGGTGCTGTGTGCACGGCCGGCCTGGGAAGTTCTGTTCTTTGGTCTTTTTGTATCTTTTAGTTAACAAGGTAGTGTTATTAAAATAACAAATTAGAGGATTTTGTAGCCTTGGTAGCGGTTTTTGATCTTTTTTAAAGATGGATCACGAGGCCAGCTGTGATATATTAATGCCCTCTGCAAATTTGTCTCTTCACTTGCTATTTTATCACCGGGGTTTTATCATTTTCTGTTTTACGACTCCCGTGTTTAATTGCTATGATACTAAACTAAACTTTACTACCAAAACATGGCAAAAACAGACCAGAGCCGGCCATTACCCGTGTTTATTTAAACTCCAAAACTCCATTTATATGTTCTGACCTCTATTATGCTTGATAGCACCTCGGGGGGCTTTTGCCAAAATATTTTACAAACTGGACTCAAGATGTGGGACAAAATTAAGACTAGTCCTTCTATTATGAAAGATTAATCAATTTCACATGGTGCAAGAAATCATTTAGGCAACACACACACACACACACACACACAAAAGAAGAAGAAGGGGGGGAAGGCTGAGAGTTCCACTGGAAAATAAAGCAACAGATGCTGAACCACTCCGAGACCGAGCCTGCCAACGGAGGGTTTAGCAGAATGATTCCCCCGGCCGTTTTTTTTTTTTTTTTCCCTGATCTTGCAAGGAAAATAAAATCTCTCCTTGGCTGCAGATTAAGCATCGATGGAGGAGGGGGGGTCAACCTTGCTGATGCCTTTTCATCATAATTTATACTCCATCTGCCGGCTCAATCAGCACCTCAGAGACACCCAGCTCTATTTGTCCACAGAAACCGTTATCCCTAATGGATATTGCAGCACCTTTCAATGCATCCACTTATCCGACCCATCCCCGAGGTCACCCACGCCGGGTGACCTCGGGGATGGGTCGGGTAAGTGGATGCATTTCGCTCTCCTCTTAGCGGTAGATACAAGCGGAGTCGGATGGCACTATATTTCTCAGAGATGCAGATACATGTGTGATAGTTGCTTCAAGAGGAAGACATTAACTTGCAAAAAAGTTTTTCTTTCCCCCTCCTCTGGTGAGCTAAAGTTTCGACACAACAGCCCATTTGGACGGCGTTCTGTTGCTATTCACAAGAGGACGCATGTTTTTAATGGCGCAAACATCAGTGGAATCCTACAGCATTTTTTTTTTTTTTTGCTTTCCCCCCCTCTCGCTTGTTGAACTTGTAACGTGAAGTCAAATGTTTGCCGTGTATGTGAGACAGTTTTGGCTGAACGATCTTATGTATTGTTTCAGCTAGATCTATGGTTTTGTACCATTCGAGGCAATACGTAATGCACAATACGTGTAATTACAGCTAAGATTTGTTAAATTGTGCTAATTCAGTCCCTTGGGTTTTTGTGATTTAGAAGAAATATGCCTCAGGGCAATGAAATCTCTCTGAAAATATTTGGATTGCAGCTGGCTTGAAAGCAAAATATCCTCCCAACAGAGCAGAATAAGACATTTCAAATGCAGACCAAGCTCGAGAAAAACCTGCGAGCTGTTTCTTACAGCGGAATTAGATATCCATTATTTGACATATGTTTGACTGACTCATCAATATTTATTCTTCAATATTTGTTATTTAACAGAATCGAACACACGGAAAACACGAAACAATAAATCAGTGTCAAAAACTGAGAAGTGAAGAGTGATGTCTTCACTTCTCACAATACAAACTTCAGAATATTTATGAGCAAGCAACTTTAGTTTATATAAGTACATGCACATGAGTACTGTATGTGACCACAGACACATGCTGCATGCAAACATGAACATTTACTCCTCCTTTGGCAGCGTCCTCTGCAGAGGTTGCTGAGCTCGGTTACAATGCCCGCTTGCCCAGCTCCGGTCCTGGGCGCCAGGTTCTCTCTCCGTCAGCTCCAGAGGCCTGGTCCAAAACACAAAACACTCTCCCGATGCTCTGAGCTCACAGTCCGGGCGGCCCAGCTAACAAACTGAGCTAACGGCAGCTACAGTTTACTTCACTGTCCATCAGGAAACTCTGTAAATCACAGAGAGTTGAGGTGGAGCAGCCGGAGGACATCAGAGGGAAAACAGAAAACATTTTCTCCATAAAATATGATCCAGTTTCACCAGAATCAGTGGACCCGACCCGGAGCCCAAAGTTACATAGTGTGAGAACAGACGTACGAATGACAGAGACACCATTCACCTGATCACAGGTCAGTGTAGATCAACAGGAGGTAAAATCTAGTTTATGAGAGAAAAGTTACACAACGTTGCTTTAAAGGTAAATTCTAAATCGTTTTCAGGCTTTCAAACAGGTTTCTCGTTCAGCACGTTAACATTATGGGTTATGGTAATTAGCAGTGGTTGTTCTCTCATACTTCAGCTATGTATGAACACAGAAAGCCTTTTTGTTTTAAGCATTTTTGGGAAAAGCTGTGCAGGTCTTTATAGACTCAGTGGGACAATTTGCCTTTTTGTCTGTTTGGTCTGTTTCCTAACAAACCAACCTGATCTCAGTTGGCCCATACAGACACATGCTATGCCAGTGCCTTCATAAGAAATGTGTGTGTGTGTGTGTGTGTACAAGCGTATCTGGTGTTTGGAAAGTCATGAAATGCACTAATTGTTTGTCAAGTTATTTACTTTTAATCACAGCCCTCCTGTTTTCTGACAAATCACAGCTGTGGAGGCATCAAGTGAAAGGATAATAAGTTATTTGTTGGACAGCTGTTTGACTGCAATGAAGAGAAGAGTACACGTGCTCAGCAGTACATCTGTCCATGCCAGGTGATCCAATACCAATCATGGAAGAGGAGATGGCGAATGGGTCACAGGCCACACGCATAAATGGAAAAGTAAGATAGATGAGGCATTTTATGTTGGATTTAATCACAGTGACCGGGTTCTTGTTCGGTGCCATCGTTTACGTCAGTATTTCTTTGAAAGGAAGAGTTCACTTTCTTGCCGAGTGTTAGATGAGAAGATCGATACCACTCTCACATCTGAGGGTAAATATGTAGCAGCTAGCTTAGCTTAGCTTAGCTTAACTTAGCAGAGACTCCAGATTATCAATCCTCACACCAATAAATAAAATTAAATAAAATAAATCCAACAAATAACCCTGCATAAAAAACATAACTTCTGCTGTTCCTACCCTTCATTTTTTGTAAGGATTAAAATGGCTTCCAGTGTTTATGCAAAGCTAAGCTAACGGCTGCTGAGTCCAACTACATATGTGAGTGTGGTATCGATCTACTCGTCTAACTCTGGGCAAGAAACTAAACAAGTGTATGTCAAATTATTCCTTTAATTACACCTTTAAACAGCTGCTGGCTCCAACTACATATTTACTGCACATATGTGAGTGTGGTGTCGATCTACTCGTCTAACTCTGGGCAAGAAAGTAAATACGTGTATGTCAAACTATTCCTTTAATTAGTTTTATGACAGCTAATAGCTAATGCATCTTACAGGAGACCACCAACCAGTTTTTCTTTAAAATACTGCCTGTTTTACAAGTGCATCTCCAGTTTTAGGAGTGTAAGTTAAGGCTTTGATAATTTACCCCTTCACTCACAAACATGTGCTGCTCCTCTCCAGTTGTTGTCAGATGTGACATTTGATACAGCGTACAGCCCGGCTCGCAAAGTTCTCCTGCTCACTAATGACTAAACATGGCGTCGTACGCTAAGCCCCACCGTGGCTGTGGAACATCTTACTGAGTGACGTGTTGGAGCTCAGCTTAAAGAGGATGCAAGACGAGATGGAAGAGGAGAGCCATTTAAGGGGCTGACTGGCTGGCGACTGCGGCAGGAACAGGAGGCACCTGCACAGAGTCATGAGACAGCCCGCCTGGGGCCCCAATGGAGACTTATGGGTGCTGTCACCGGTCCAGGGCCGTGTCCTTACTGTGACGCTGCACGGTGGAGCCCAGAGAGATACTTTATAATCAGACAGCCTATCCCACAGAGCAGGCGAAGTGTTCCTTTTCCCTTCAGGCCTCCGCGAGAGTGAAAATACTGAAGAGGATAGAAGATGGGAACATTTAATGGGAACATTTCTTAATAGATCAGTTATTAATCATTAACAGGAATAACGTTTGGGTTTCCGGGTCGTGGAAAAGCCTTTGGCTGGTGGTCAGAATATTTTTAACTCTATTGGTTTGACCTTTTGGGAAAGGGCCGCAGAGCACAAATAAAAGAAGAAATAAAGAATTTATCAACAATTTTACTCATTATTAATGTCTTTTCTCTATTCTGTTGTCTTATTAGACAGTGAGAAACTTATCTTCATTAATGAATAACTTTATTAACATTTATAAATGCACTAATTTATTACCCTTATTAGTGATTCTTAACATTAATTACTTCAGACCTTTTATTAACCTTTATTTACATGTATAAACTTGATGTTTATTACCCATAATAGTTACTTATTAACACTTATAAGTGCAGACTTAATGGCTTGTTTGCAGACAGACACACACCTTTATCAGTGGCATTATTGATTTCTAATTAATTTATATTTAGTGTTATTTTAAAGGCCAGAGAGTATTTTTAAGGATTTATCAACTGTTAACAAAGAGTAACTTAAAATAGACAGATAGATAGATAGATAGATAGACAAACCAGAGTGAAAACGCATTCCTCACGGGTGTAAATCGGCTTTTTACGAACAACTTGATAGCCCGATGCTGAGAAGAAAATCACTAGAATAATAAATGTCATGAAGTTCAAAGACACTGCAGTTGTTTGATGAAGAAAACACACTTAGAGAAGTCTATTCATCAATCAAGCATCTGCTTCTGCCCAGTTGTGCGGTCAGAAGGAATCCCTGGCATGTGGAGTGTGGTTTTAAGGAGTGCTGGAAGCAGCCACCTCTTCAGTCTTGCTCAACAACACAATGCCTGAGTGATCTGACTTGACTCTTTGGGATGGCTGTGAGAAAAACCATGGAGACACTGGGAGTCTGAGGCATTCTCCTTTAATTAATCAGAGCGAGGTGAGATCAAACGCACCACTCCCACGGCAGGGTGGAGGGAAAATACTCGTAGGGAAAGAAAGGGGAATGTAACTTTAGAAGAAGGAGAAATGTTTGTCTCATTTACGTATGATTATGTTTTTCATTTAGATTTTTTAATAAGGTGATAAGTGATGATAACCAAACACCCACATATCTGGGTCCTGCCCTCTCTTCAATAAATGGACGGCTTTATTAGTCCAGATGCATGCTTTTAAAAAGCTTGGGAATCTGCAGCATAGTCTGTCAATTTCAACACCTGCGCTCCACTCCCTCATAAAAACCACCTCGTTTCACTCCCGAGGGTGACTTAAGGGCATGTTTTAGACGCTATCACATCCCTTTAGACTCCGACCGCAGGTTTCTTTCTCTGGGGCCTGCTGACATCCCAGAATTCATCTGTGTGTTTATCGAAGGGATCACCGTCGTCATGGATGCTGGGGACTTTGAGATGACCTCACGGGCCGAAACGAACGACGGCGTAAGAAATTTCAAAGTAGTTGAACAGAACCGTTGATTATGTCATTTAATGAGATAAATGTTTGAACTTGAATCGCTTGAAACCAATTCCACATTTTAACTGTTAAAAGCTGTCGATTTGCATTCGGTGAACAATAAAAAATTCAGAGTTCAAACAGCCGTTAGAGTCGATTTCAGGATTATTTTGAACACCTGCTGCAAAGTCATATCAGCTGTACTGTAATTCTCCTAAATAGCTTCATTATAATTCTCAGCTGTAGCAAATGAACACTTACAAATGTCAAATTTGCTGTACGCAAGTTATTTTGAGCAAACCCAAACTGCATTTTTCACTGACTTCTCTCTGTGTTTCACATCCTTACGTTAACACCCGTGTGACTCCGTACGTCTGAGGATGTCTGTGCATCCATTCCTCCTATATCAGCAGACTTATGTTCCCGAGATGTGCACTAAAACTTTAAATGAAAAACCTGTTGACACGTCCACGGGGGGACGAGAGGAGAGCTTGTGGGACTGCGGTTCTCTCTTCGGCTCAGCTGGCCCGATAGCTAACGGGCTGCCATGAGGTGTTTAATGGCTGTGTGAAGTTCCCACAGGGGAATGGCTGCTGGGAACATGGATGAATCTGGCCCCCCTCGCTCTCCTCGCTCCCCTCCCTTCCTTGCTCTACAAACACAGCTCCAGCCCAGTGATGGATGAAACAGGCCGGAGCCTACGTCGGCCTTATTTATGGGAGCAGAAAGCGCTCTCCCCGTCCCGTCTGTCCGCACACGGCGCAGTGAATGCCATTACATGGTTTGAAGGGAAAGGAGGAACAACAAAAAAAAAAAAAGACATCTGACATTGAAATGAACTACACTCTTGTAACAGTTCTTCTGGAGATAGGAAGTGATTGCAGTTTGTAATATGGACATTCCAGAGGTGGAAGCGAGGCAGACCACCAGAACTATCCTGAGCTAGTCTGCTGTTCCAATCATGTTCATCATTGTCCACAGGTTGCTGCTGATCCAGAGCTCTGGGTGGGTTGTTGACCTGCAGTGCATCTTTGCGGTGCCACTGAGCGGGATAATAGGAAAGGGTCAGCTCCCACACAGTATGCGGACACTTCAACAGTACATCCACGTGTGTGAACATCTAATTCTGAGCCTGTTTATGCCTCCACTTGTGAGGCTCGTGGAAGTCTAGAAGTTTATACACATACGGTGTGTTTCTAACTTTGTGGCAGCAGTTTGGAGAAGGCCATCTCTTTGCACTGCACTGAAAAGCACTGGACTCAGCCCCAACCAGCACCTTTTGGGATGAACTGCAACGCAGACAGCAAGCCTAACGTTGGTGCCCGACCGCATGGATGTGCTTGTGGTTGAATGGGAGTGAATCCCTGCGTCCAAAATGTTGTGGAGAACCTTCGCCGTAGAACACCAGCATATGACTTTGTTTTTATTTTGACTTTGTCTATCTATTTATACATTTTAATCTGTTTATTTGATGCAATAGAGTTTCCTCAGTGTGTGTGTTTATTCAGTGCTATTGTTATGGAGTGCTTTGATTATGTAAGTAATTTATCGCTTTGTTTGTAGATGTGGAGGAGGGAGTATTGTTTTATTGTGTGAAGCGCTTTGTGTTACATTTTGTTTATGAAATGTACTACACTAATAAAGTCTGATTGATTGATTGATGAGGCACAAAATCACTTCAGTTTAATTAATCGGCGGATACGCTCTTTGGTGAATTTTGACTCGTAAATTTGCACCCTCGGATCGTCTGGACAGCGCTGATCTTTGAGAGCCGGAGAGTCCAAGATGGACGAATCTATCATGCCACGCCAAATGTTTCAATGTTCAATAACTCTTTATTAAATTAAACAATGTGCCATCACTAGAACAAAAAGTGCCAGAGGGAGTAAACATCAAGGAGGAAGGATAGATAAATAGAAGTTTGGGAACGCTTGGGTTAGCCATTAGATTAAAATCTACACTGGTTCACCTGCTAACCCTACGAAAAGTCACTAGTATGTTACACTATGTTCCCAGCTGGCTAGTGTGTTAGCAGTTAGCTCACCAGCTACGGTAGTTCACCAAACTTCTAGACTTCCACAGGCCTCACGAGTGAAGGTGCTAACCTTATGAATAGTCACAATGTGGCAGGGGGAGTAAACGCCCAATAAGAGTATGTAAATACTCTTATTGGATAGTTTGGGGAAGGAGGTGGCCTTCCCAAAGTTATGAACACACTATTAAAATATTATTGTGATGTGTAGCAGTACAATTAATTGGAACTAGTCAGAAGACATTGTCCAAACGCTTCAGGCTAGTGTATGGATGTTATTGAACATACATGTGTCGGTCCTGGGTGGGCCGTCGGTGCCTCAAACTGTGACCTGAGCGATTTCAGACCTGGGGTCTGGTCAGAGAGGCTGACGAGGGATCTGGACTGTTCGCTGCAACAAAGCTTTACAAGAGGGTCTGCGTTTTTTGTGACTTTAAAGGATTACACAAGTTTCTCTCCACTCGTGGAATTCCTCTCGCACAAAAACAAAGTTTTGTTTGAAACACTGGCGGGTGTAAGATTACAAAAAAACGCTTGAAGTTAATCAGAAAAGTATGACAGGAATTGTAAATTGCACCGCACTTGCTTATAGTGTTTTTTTTTTTAAAGTTTCAGTTCAACACTTCGATGAGCGTTTCATCGACATCCAGGCTGAAAGAGACGGAGTCAGAACCAGTCACAGAACACATCATTTATACCACATCGATTGGAGGGAAAACACAGTGTCTGCGCCGGGTGATTAACTGTTGACACAACAGCAATCAGGTTTTATTTACTGGATGTGTTTCTTGAATGCGAATCGGTTCCAAGCTGCTGCGAAAATATGATCGATCATGTCATAAAAACCTCATCCCACATTGATGCAGCCATCTTTCAAGAAGGTGTTTGGCCTTGCCGTCTTTGGCAGTCGTACTTCATTTGGCGTTTGAAGAAAAAAAAAAGCTTGATTTCTGTAAGCAAAATAGTGCAGAGACATGCAAGTTTCCCTCCAAAGTCAATGATATGCTATGGGGTTTTGCTGTTCTTTGATGTGCTGTGATTGAGGCACCATACACAGTAGCCTGAGATGGTTTTGTAATGCATTTAATTATCTATATTCTTCTGGGTCGCTTGTCCGCAAAAGGGCCAAGAGGCATCTGCTGGGTGAGTTAACTCTCCCCCGTTCCATTCCTCTTCAGTGGAGGCCGAAAACATACTGTTTGCCCCGTGTTCCTTCCTGCTGGGTCTGATATGCTGACTAAGGAAGCAATCTCAGCGCACTGTGATAACGACATGAAACGATCCAAGGTCCTTTTTGTTTTTCTTCCAAGCAACAGTGAGATTCAGGCATGTGAATTCGGCCGAGAGGACAGGAAAAGTGAAGACTGTCGCCCTCCCTCAGTTTTGTTTAAAGTGATAGAAGCAAATCATTGTAGATGTCAAAACTCTGTGAGTTATATATCATCATAAACAGCACAAGAAAAAACAAAAGTTGTGGGTTATTTTTGAGTCCCGTCCCAGGCTTCTACTGATCTCGGTGAGATTTTGGAGATGATGCAAACACTTAATGTTTTAAATGGAAAAAGTTCTCAGCAGTAGAAAGACAGATGGTAGACTGTGAGTCATAAAAAGAGACACTTTCTCATAGAACTATTTTATGAACAATTAGCCTTTTAGCTGTCATAACAGTTAATAATCCTACCCACGCCCCAGTATCGGACTACTCCGCTCTCACACCACACATTTCCCAGAGGTTTCCATGAGAGAAGCGATCATGAGGGTTTGATAGTCGTGCCCACCTATCAATAATGCCGTTGTTTGTCGAGCTAAGTGAACGCTGCCAAGCACAAATGAGATAGATTTTAGGAAAATGTTACTTTATAGTGGCACGGGGGTTGACGGATCCTCCCAGGATCATCTGTTTCACTTGTTTTTGACCACAAACTTAATGGAACTTCTTTGCAAACCTGGGTCAAGAACAGGACACTGAATTAGGCATACAGTTCCAGAGGCTCTTTGACATCTGATAAGGGCTGCAGAGCTGAATTGATCCTGATCTTAAACTCTCCTAAGCTGGGGGAGATTGTGGAGATATCTGCCTTTTAGCCTCTCCTGGGTCGTGCACCCACGGCCCGGCATGGATAGGAAGCAATTTCCTCTGCACTTGGAGCTGATTGCATAGAGGGGGTCAGAAACTGACGCCTGATTAATCAGCAGCCGGCCCTCAGAAATAAAACAGCTTCCATGTGGAGGCTGAGAAAAGACTGTTTACCATGCATGTGTGTATTAGATGAATATTATCAAGCTGTGGGTCAAAGATGCAGCGAGGTAATGCTACGTTTGTGCCCTAAAATAACCTCCCCAGCTGAGGAACGATGACATAAACATACAAACAAGCACAAAGGCACCGGCCTGTCTGTGGAAGTAGCCATAATCCCTCAGGGGAGAGAGAAAACTCCAGTTTGTTGTTCTGGGAAGGCGAATACGCCACTGTTTACTTCTCGATCCTGCACAGTGCCGTTGAACTTGAGCACGGTGTCTGCGGTTTTCTCAAGATAGGCTACGACTAGATGCCCTCCAGGCAGTGCGGTGATATAACGCCACAGAAATTAATCTAATTCGACCAGGACAAAGACGCCGTGTAGTCATCTGTCCAGAGAGCTTTGTCATGATCAGACTCGGCTGCCCAAAAATATACGAGTGGAAGGGAAGGGAGGGGTCCAGGGAGGGGATGGATGGATCACCAGTCATGGTCTGGCTGGCACCGCCACATTAATACAATCGGCATCATTGTGGTTAGCAATGATGACATCGAGAAAATTGGTTTGATTCACTCTCTGTATTTATTTCTATAAGGATTCAAACTGCAACGGGAGGTTTTGGTTAGGGACTGACTACTGCCTGTCATAAATCTGTTTCTCATGGGCTGCATAATCCCCGACTTGCCATGTCTACCACCCACACAAATACTTTGCTCCTGTTTAAAACTCATCCGCGGCGGATTTAATTGTTTCTGTGCGCCCTTTAAGGATCCCTCCATTCACTGTATTTTTTTCTAAAGAAACGCCTGATGAATTAACTCGCCTTATTGGAAACATACTGTAGCTCAAGTGCTTTGGGTGACCACCAGTTTTTTTTTTATTTTTTTAATGCAAGTGTATCCATATGGTTGCGTGCATGCATGGGTGTGTTTCTATGAGCCTATAACTGTACAGGTTAAGCCCACATGTGCCAGTATGTGCGGCTAAAATTGAAAAGACAGTTCGGTCCATTACTCAATAAATGGATCCGGTTTGCTTAAACACCATCTGGAGATGACATGGTTGCTGATAGGAACTCCTCAATGTGAAAAATGCGGCAATTACGGTACCTCGAAGCCATTTTGTTTGCTCCACCCTGGGAGGGAGGCGGAGGCGTTGGGCTGGGCTGGGTGGGTCGCTGTCTTTTGGAAGATGACTCAGATGAAATTGGCTCATTTCGTATGCATTTTAGCAAATTAGTTAAACGTGTGCACGTCAAACAGCAAAGTGTGAATTTATCGTAACTGCTGAAACTTGTTTGTGGTTTGCTTCTGTCAGCCTTAATCTGAAAACATTTTTAAGACACATTCATCAGCTGGAGTGTTCATTAATTTATATATTTTTGAGTTTGATCTGGTAAAAATCTCTTTTTCAAGTGTGAAGGTAGATGGTAAACTGCTTGATATTAACACTGAATCTAATGCCGTCGGTTCCCAATCTGCAGCTGCATCAATGCTGTCTCAAGTCACGCTCTTCCATTCTTATACTTGCTAGTTTGAGAATTTAAATGTGTTTGCACTGCAACTAATGCCAAAAGTACTGCGAGTACCATTTGACTTGTACCATTTGGCTACGTAGCAGAACGGTCGAGGAAGCTGCTGGAGCTAAAGCAGCTTTGGTTAATACCTCAATATACAAACTGAAGTTGTAAATATGTTTTCTATTCATATTTTGGAAAATAAATGTTGCTGCTAACGTGATAATAATAAGAAAAAGCGGTAAAATATTGTGATTACATTTCCGGTAAGTGCACGACAGTGCCGTACTCAAATTAAGACAATACTACACCGTTAATTAATTAAATTAGCGCAATACGCCGAGTACACAGTGTGCTACGTAGACGTGTACTAAGTATTCAGTGCAAGAATGTGGTCAAAAATCACATAATACAACTACAATGGTATTTTTCTAAAAATGTCTAAAACTGTTGAAACTGTTGCGTACTCCTACAACATTGAATCAAAACAACACAAAGTCTCGTCGTCTGTTAGCTTCAGTCATTTTTCTTTCTGAAAAAATGAGCCGTGTCTCTCGTGTTACTTACAACATATTCGAAAAACAAATTAGCTCGACTACAGCAGTTATAAAACACAGATTAGAAAAGAACTACAGCTCCCAAAAAATTTACAAGCATGGCAACGCGGGTTACGTCATCGAAACTCGGTTTTGTCGATATCTATAAAATTCACTAAAGCTCTCTATTAAAGTCATTTTTCTTATTTTACAGCTGTAATCTCTCCTATCTAAAAACTTTTACGGCGCTCGTTCCTCTCCATCCCGCTGTTGCGGACACATCTGAGCTAATCGCGACCCCCTCGCCTCTTTAGTCAAGCTGTGACATTTAGCCTGCAAAAGGTCAAAGGCTTGTGGGAAATGCTGTTTGTTAGAGGCGGCCAAGAAAACAGAAATATTATACAAACACTACCATCCTTATCTAGACATACGGAGCGAGCCGCATGACATAATGTTGAGAAAGGCTCTGATCCAAGGCTGGATTTTTGGTTGTTAGTGATGTTATAAATGTCATGTCATGTCTTGTCGAGGTTTTCTAACTTCTGGCGCCGAACCCAGAAAGCTCTTTATATTGGCAGGAGAAAATATATTTGCTGTATTGATGCTTTTTTAAACGAATCTCTGCAGCCTCACCGCTCTACGTGAAACAGCATACAGCATGTCAAATGCAGATGTTTTAATTGCTTTTGTATGTGGACGAGCCGACCTTGCTTGTGTCAGCTTTCCTTGAGTCGTCAGTCGCGTTGACCTCAGGCTAATTACCGTCTGACAGGTTGTGTAAACTCTTTATACTACATGTGTTAAATTGGCCTTCACGTGCCCCCCCCCACTCAGTCACACACAAAATAACACACCACGTCGTCATGAGTTGAACGTTTGCAGCATTATCAAAGATGCCCAACGCTTCTTTAATCGAGAGCTGAAATATCTGCACCGAATTGATATTTTCGTAGATGTTTCTTGCCAGACACAAAGTCCATAAGGTGATGATTAAGCAGGGAAATGCATTCTGCCTCCAGAACCTTGGGGCTTGCTGTGGTTGTTTAGAATTGTTTGTTGACAGCCCTGTTTCCTATCCCCTGCACCTCCTGTTGTCCTGAGCACATATGGTTGGCTTGCCTCTCTTACATGCCTGGCCTCAGCTGAGAGACCGAGGCTTACATGGCTCAGTGGAAGCCCCTGACCCGTACGGTGCTACTGTCCATCTCTGCTAAAAAAAAGTGTCACCTTCTTCTACGTCGTTTTTTTCTTTTCTAAAGGTGAAGTTAACCTAGGAGGACATCTTTGGGTCTCGCCTCTGTCCTGACCCCGGCTTCTCCCTTTCCCTGCTGAGGATTACACTCTCGGCCTCGCAGGAATAACACTATCCACCTTTCCAAAGCCTGCCGTCGTTCAGAGGAACACAAAATTAGTTGAACTTGTTCTTTTTTCCGCGTTCCTCATTCGTCTTCGGGAAGCCAGGCACGTCTTCTGGTTTCCATTTGTTTTAAGCTATTAGCGCTCATGACCTGATAAGGGAGTGGTTGGAGGAGCACAAACATCCGTCTCCGAATACATCCGTCATCGTCCATATGTGTTTGACTTGAGCAATAATATCCGCTCCTGGAAATGGAAAAAAAAAAAAAAGTTTGGCTGGAAGGAAACGGAGGTGAAACTACCGGGGTGTAGAATCATTTTGACTTCATGTAATCCTTGACGAAGGTCTGAATATTATGTGTTTTTGCTACATATATTCCATCTCAATAAACATCTTGGACAGCCTGCAACATTGTTAAGCAATTCAATTGCACAGGCAGCTGACCAGAAACACACAGCACTTTAAAAGACTTTTATAGGAGTTAGTTTTTGGCATCCAAGAGTGAAGTACTTCACATGCTATGAATGTCACCTCAAGTCAGTTTCCACTGGTTGCAGAACAAACTTTGCTTTTAGACTCGATAGCACTGGCAAAAATACACACACACAAGCATCTCTTTTATTTTGCAGACGATAAACAGACTATTTTATCCGACTGTCTCTTCTGCAGTTGGCGGCACATCAGTTAAGTCCGTGTTGACAGTTGCCTAAGACGTTCAAGTGGCTGCCTTCGAGACAACTCTCTGGCTTTATAAATGTGCTAAACAACAAGTCTCGAAGACGTTTTTAGAGCTCCGTTTTTGCGAGTTCAAACGTAGGAATGGCACGTTCGCGAGCGGCGTGGAGCTTTGCTGGGAAACGGTCGTCATCTCTAAGAAATCGAACGATAAGGCTCGAGCGTGCACAAAGAACCGACTCTCACATTTCGCACAGAGGAAGTCAGTTATCATTTATTGTGGTCAGTATGTCAGTTCTATAAATATTCCTTATAGAGGCAATGAGTCATCCAGGAACTGTTTGTGAACTCTTGGCGTTGTGTGTACCTAATTAAGTCCTGTTTCTCGCACAGAGCGCCGATCCTCCGGGACTTCTGCACCTGGTATTCAAAACTTCATGATGACACTTACATCGGGGGGCCTTGAGCGAAGTGTCGTAGACTTGTTGCATTTGTTGGAAATAGATCATCTCTGACTTCTCGTGCACCTCGGTTATTCCCCAGGTCTTCACGGGTCACTCGCGGGTCGTGTACGCACGCAGTAACACAGGGCAGATGCTTTGTCAGCATCAATATATTTAGGCAGCGCTCACGAAACGCTCTTAAGTACGTGTTCTTGACTGGGACGGCATGGAAAGTTATTCCATGCTGAGTGAAAGCATGGCATGTCTGTTCTCTCCTGGAAAGCAGGGCTTGAAAATGACATAATGACTGCACATTATGGATGACGTAGTGAAATTTAATATCTACTGTTCTCCACTGGCACGACAAAAGACGAGCGCTCGGCTCACAGTTGCCACAGCGATCCTCTGTTTTGTGTTTACACTGAGTTTATCTGGCCCTCTAAGGGAGCTCTTGTCCCGGTAATTAAAAATTACATTGCAGATAAAACTTAGCGTAAACACCTCATTTAGTTCTCTGCCTGCATTGCATAACTCCGCTCTGACGAGTCCAAAAGCTTCAGTGAAGGACTGTGGTGGGCCCAGCGCGCTCCAGTCATGACAAGCATCCACGGAGCTCTCAAATAAAGCGAAGAAGGATGCGTTCTGAACTCTCAAACTCGCAATGCATCAAGCCTCCGAAGCCTTCAGGGAAGGAGAGGAATGATGTTGAATGATGACTGTGGCTCGTATCCACCCTCATAAACAAAGAAATGTTGGTGTTGGTGTTGTGACTGAGCCGGGATCTCAATTGTGATTCTTCTTCTTCTTGTGCAGACAATCCCAACCGTGGCAAATCTTCCTAACTGGCTGAATTTCTTTGCAGGATATCCAAAAATTTTGAGATTTCCCAAGAAAGCAGGTACAAGTAAAGGCAACACAGTAACTTTACTTTAACTTCCCATGTTATGAGAATTTATTAGCACAATATAAACATTAAATAAATGGTTTGTAACACACTGTAAAGTCCCTATCAGCATGAATAAGGACATTTTTAGATGTTGTGATATGAAGACATATTTTATATTACACTTAGGAGTTATTAATACATTAATAAACACTTATTATGTGTTATAAACCATTAATTAAATGTTTATATATTGCTCCAGATATGACAAACATCCACAGTGAAGAAGGATGAACTCTCAAACTCGCACTGGAGAGGAATGATGTTGAATGACGACTGTGGCTCCTCGTAAACAAAGAAATGTTGGCGTTGGTGTTGTGACTGAGCCGAGATCTCAATAGTTATTGTTCTTTTGCAAAAACTGACAAACCAAACAAGAATTTCTTTGCACAGACCTACAAAATTTTGAGATTTCTCCAGAAAGCACGTACAAGTAAAGGCAACACGGTAACTTACTTTAACCCCACCATGTTTAGCATTTATTAGCACAATATAAATATTTAACACACTATAAAGCACTTCTACGCATGAAAAAAGACATTTTTAGATATTACAGCTGTGTCTGTATACTTTGAGCAGTACATCTGCTTAAAACTATATTATAATGTGTTATAAGCCATTTAATAAATGTTAATATGTTGCTCCAGATATGATAAGCATCCACAGAGCTGTCAAATAAAGCAAAGACGGATGTGTTTTGAACTTTCGGTGGAGAGGAATGATGTTGAATGACGACTGTGGCACGTATCCACCCTCGTAAACAAAGAAATGTCGGCGTTGTTGTTGTGACTGAGCCGAGAACTCTATCGTGTTGACTCTTCTTTTGTCTAAATGGCTGAATTTTTTTGGCACAGACATCCAAAATTTTGAGATTTCCCCAGAAAGCACGTACAAGTGAAGACAACACGGTAACTTTACTTTAACCCAACATGTTTAGCATTTAATAGCAGAATATAAACATTTAATAAATGGTTTATAACACACTATAAAGTCCTTATAAGCATGAATAAGGACATTTATTATATTACAACTATGTTTGTTTGCACATAGGAGTTAATAAACACTTATATCTGCTTACAGCTGTATTATAAGGTGTTATAAACCATTTATTAAATGTATATATGTTGCTTATTTAACATTAAATATGAATAATAACAAATAAGCCAGCTGTTTCAAATATATCTGCCTTTACTTTATTCATGTACTGTACAGTATTTCATTTCCAAAGTCTCTATCATACTATATGACAATAATGGCTATCATTTACTACAAAAAGGTTGCATAAATAATTTAAATGTGGAAATAAAAAATAAATATGCAGTTCATTCTTTATAACAGTCCTTCTTTGTGTCTGTAAGGAAACAGCCCTCTCCTCCCTGCTTCTCTTTAACTGCTCCCCACCTCGTCAAAGCGAGGAGGCGCCACTGCAGAAGACCACACAGGTATGATATGTACAATCACGTTATGCATCGCACGGCTCCGAGCTCACGCCACAAAACAAAACAAAACAAAAAAAGCCCCTTCCAGTTGCTATTTCAAACTTTACAATCGGGGGAGAGAAAAAATGGAAGCAAACATTGTCAGAACAGTTTAGAAAACCAAAAAATCAGGAAGCAATATGAGCGGAAAAACAACGGGGGTGCTGACAATATGTGGAAACATCGTGAGTATTCTTCATGAGGAGGCACGGCTGAGGAAGGAGGCTGACAAGACAAACTGGGTATCGCCACTTCCTCTTCCTCACCGGATTCAATACATAAATTATTGTTCTCATTTATGTTATTTTTAATTCCTATGTTTCCTGTTTGAGTTTATTTACAGCCTGCGAGCAGCAGCAGCAGAGAGTGTGAATGGGAGCGAGGAGCTGTTGGACGGTCGATCGCAGCTCGATTTGGCCCGTTATAAAAAATAAAATAAAAAAAGATTTCCGGTGTGGGCGTGCTGGAGAACGCTCTGCCCCTTAGGTAACAACACGACCACGCACCATTTTCTGATGCCTCCTACACACATGTGCACTGTTTTCTGTGTATGTGTGTGATTCCAGCACAACAGGAACTGACTACGTCTTAAAGGAAATGGCTTTTTATGACTCAAATAACAGGAATGCGCTCATTTAAGTAATTAAGAGGAGTCACGGGACAGTCCGGTGCGCTCGTGGTGGTGTTAGTCCTGACAAAACTTGCTCCCCACCCCGCTGACTCTCTGCATCTAGTCGTGGGAAAGGCGCTACTGTAACTGACAGGCCCGGTCGGGGCTGCTGCTGCGGCGTGGAGACGTGCCGTAGGGGCCCGACTTGACAAGTGAGGCCTTTAGTGTGCTGTCAGAGAGCAGGCCAGCGCCTCTCAAAAACCTGTCGACATCCCACGGTCGGAGCCCCCAGAGCTGCCACCATCTCCTCCACACACGGCCAAAAGGAGATGGATTACAACCACTTTGGAGCGAGCGTACACCTTTTCAGCTTTAAACGGGGGGCCGCGGTGCGTCGCGGCTCCGCATCCGCTGGATGTTTGCACAGATGGGGCTCGAAGCCGCGGGGAGGACTTCTCATTACGCTTTAAATGAAATCTGTTTGAGCCGAGGACAGAGCCAAAGTTCAGGGAGGGTTTTTGGGGTTGTTGTTTTTTTGTGTGGGGTGATCTGATACTTGCTTCATATTATCCAACACGGTGCTACATCTCCTGACCAGCTCTGACACTGACTCATGCAAATAAGCAAAGTTCACAAAAAATGCTGAAAGTGGCTGAAACATAAAGACTTAAAACCAGCCCAGCAGTTAGCTTATGAATTCGCTCTTTGAATTTGCGTCTCCTCCCTATTCGAAGGAGATATCATGTTGTTTGGTGTGTCGTGTATAGTGTGTGTGTGCATGTGTGTGTGGATGCTCGAAGAGGAGCATCAGTAAGAGTTGCCCGTCAATGGCGTGTTGTTCTTGCTCCTGTCCTGAGGCGAACGACTGTGCTGCTTCTTGTTGCGTTGCCTCTTCGGGACCTCCTTGGCCTCCGATTGGTTATGGTGGGGCCTGAAGCGTTTGCACTTGCACGAGGTGATCACACGGATTTTGTAAGTCCGAGTGTTGCCGTTGGGACACTGCAGCTGGACCCTCCTCGTCCGGGAGTGAGCCGGGATGCAGCGGTAGTCCGAGGCGTTACTCCTCCACCACTTGCCCCGGGCGATGGAGTTCGGCATGAGGTGCGCGGGCATGCACTGGCCCGAGCACACCAGCTCCTTGACGGGTTTGGCACTGCGGCAAGATCCGTCGGTGATATAACGGGTGGAACGCAGCTCCCTACAGCTCAGCTCCGAGGCACCTGGGTTGAAGAGCAGGATATCACAGTTACACTCATGGCTTCGGACCAAAACACACACTTTGAAGCGCCGCACGCTGGAACGGACCTTATATCAAAGCAGGTTAACCACTTCGACGCTGCAGCTGCATCTTATTCCAGCGTTAACTCACCTATTGTGTTACACGCGGAGCAGGGAGCTCGGAGCACTTTTATAAATTCAACTTAATGCAACAATTTGTACATTTGTAAGCCAATGGGCTCAGAGTTTGAGAGCTTGATTCATGGTCCGATCATTAGCTGACGAAGACGTCGACAATGAAGGGGCTCTGACAAAGAAATCCAGCTGGCAGCAATCAGCTGATAGCAAATCCAGACCAGAGGGTCATTAAACAGCTCAATCAAACCTAATGGAGTTTTTTTTCTGGGGGGGCTGGAGGAGGAAGAAAAAAAAAAAAAGCTGGCATACGTGCGTGCGTGCGTTTTGGCCCTCAGGAAATGTATGTGGTGATGGAGGAGTAAATAGCTGTCTGGTTATTTTAAGGCAGCGCTGCTGCTGCTGCAACTGTACGACTCTGCACAAACTGGACATCTGCCAGACTGATTTGAGACGACGCACTCGGCCTGTAATCCGATGTTTCAGCCTCGGCTTTTTAACAGCCGTACGCATGAGTTATTGTTTTTTTTTTTTTTTTTTACAAGCAGTGTGTTAAAAAGAGGCAAAAAGGAACTGTCGGTTAAAGAAATGATACACTCAGAGAGGGATCTGTTTTCCTCTGTGGCTTTCTTTGTAAGAAGGGCTGAACAAAGGATTTATGTGAGGTGACTTCCTTCTCTCCCCCATGAGAACCTGATCTTGTGTTATTCTGTGGCCGCCGCTGAAGGGACCACATGAGTATACAATGTCTGCAGCAGCACGCACTGGGCAGCGGTTTGCAAACCAATAAAAAAAAAAAAAAAAAATCAGGTTGTCTTGTTCAATGAGTGTTTCATTTCCTTCAGCCCTGAAAAAATCAGTACGGATGATGGAAAAACACACTTAGACTACTGTTATCGTTGCGTGAGTGAGCTTGCTTGGTGAGAGATACAACTTTTTTTTTTTTTTTTTTTTTTTTTTAGGAAGGAGGCCAGGCGGTGGTACAAAAAAAAAAACACAACTCTGCTGTGAGAAACTAAGAGACGGATGAGGAGAATAATCTGTACGTGAAACTCGGCACAGACGCTGCTTATCCTGCGTGAAAACAAGATGCGACACAGTAAAACGAGCATAAAGCTTCCTCTCCTCAAATATCAGTCCTCGGATCTTCTAATCGAATCAATCATAAGTTGTCAGAAATATTGCACCCACCCATCTTGAGTCCATGAGAAGCTTTACTCACCACAGGTGGGAATCATTCACAAAAAGGCAATGTTGCGTTTAAAAAGCAATTTCCAAACCCCCCCCAAAAAAAGAAAAGAGACCCTAACCTCCTCCACCACCACTCACGATGAACAAACTGAGGTTTTCTCTGTTTGGGAGACATGTTGTTGCAATCAAATAGTTATGGCGTAAGTAGAGCTCGACTAATAGTATAAAGAGAGACGGAAACAACCTGGAAGACAATGTATAAAATATAAAGAGGCCTGATGTGTGTCTGAACGCTGCACTTTAGATTGTGTAGAAGAAGAAACCACAAGAATGTCTGAGCGCCTCTCATCACCCTCAACTTTGGCAAAGGATTAAGCAAAACACACACACACACACACACACACACCGAGCTGCTCTTCAATCAATAAGTGTGTGAAAATATATATGAAAATAAGCAGGTTGTGTTTGTTTAAATTTGTGGTTCTCTCTTATGGAAACACAAATTTCACCTCGCACCTTCCCTTCACACAGTTTAATTTATTCATTTAAATCTGACGTTTAATAACAAGAAAGCTTACATTTATTTTAATTTTTTAGGGTGTTAAATTAAATATCAGTGCCGCACAACCACTCAGATCAATTTATTTCAGATAAATAATTAAATATATTTAATGTAATGAGCTCAGACATGAAGAAATCTGCAGCTGTGGTTGTTTAAATTAGATATTTGAACGCTCACACATGCTGGAGGCCTGCGTGTGCTCACTTTGCACCTAAACGCATCATTTTTCTTGCACATTTGAACGCATCATTGCTCAAATAAAATCGCTATTTTAATATTTAATTAAATTTTAATTTATTTTTCAACTCTTCTTCTTTTAAATGTTTATTTATTAAACGCATACTCACTGTAGGAGACTGTGTTTGCGGTCCTCCCGCCGTTTTTCGGCCTGTTATTCATACTGTTGCTGTTGTTGCTGTTGCTGTTGTCGGTCGGCTGTATTACCGCCTCCTCCTGAGCTGTCCGCGTGCTGTCTCTGTACTCCGGTAAAATCTCCGTGGCGTCGTTCTTTAGTACCTTCCATCCCTTCACGGCCGTGCAGCATCCCTGCAGCAGCAGCAGCGCCGCGCTGGACACGAGGAGCGCCACAGACACCTGCATGGTGGACCGAGGACAGGTAGAGAGAGAGAGAGCACGAGCACCGTGAAACACACCGAAACACACGCGCGAGACACAGACAGAGAGATGTCCGGTTAGACACGTCAGAGACTTCAACCCTCCGTGAGAGGCGCGCGCTATTTAAGCACGAGAGTTTCCGTCAAGACTGACAATTAAGTGCTTACACCGAGTGGGAGGGTCACGAGAGAAGGGAGGGAGGGAGGGAGGGAGAGAGAGAGAGAGAGAGAGAGGGAGAGGTTCATTCAGAAAGGAGGAGAGAGGAGAGGAGAGGAAAGGAAGAGAGGAGCACAGGAGAGGAGAGGAAGAGAGAGAGAGGTTCATTCAGAAAGGAGGAGAGAGGAGAGGAGAGGAAGAAAAGAGGAGATGTGAGGAAGAAAGGAGAGAAGAAAGAGAGAGATGAGGAAAAAGGAGAGAGGAGAGGAAGAAAGGAAAGAAGGAGGTAGGAGAGGAAGAAAGGAGGGAGGAGAGGAGAGGAAGAAAGGAGAGAGGAGAGGAAGAAAGGAAAGAAGGAGGTAGGAGAGGAAGAAAGGAGGGAGGAGAGGTGAGGAAAAAGGAGAGGAGAGGAAAGTAAGAAAGGAGCACAGGAGAGGAGAGGAAGAGAGAGATTCATTCAGAAAGAAGGAGAGAGGAGGAAAGGAGAGAGGAGCAGTGGAGAAGAAGAAAAGAGGAGAGGTGAGGAAGAAAGAAGAGAGGAGAGGAAGAAAGGAAAAAGGAGAGAGGAGAGGAAGAAAGGAAAGAAGGAGGTAGGAGAGGAAGAAAGGAGGGAGGAGAGGAGAGGAAGAAAGGAGAGAGGAGAGGAAGAAAGGAAAGAAGGAGGTAGGAGAGGAAGAAAGGAGGGAGGAGAGGTGAGGAAAAAGGAGAGGAGAGGAAAGGAAGAAAGGAGCACAGGAGAGGAGAGGAAGAGAGAGATTCATTCAGAAAGAAGGAGGAGAGGAGGAAAGGAGAGAGGAGCAGTGGAGAAGAAGAAAAGAGGAGAGGTGAGGAAGAAAGAAGAGAGGAGAGGAAGAAAGGAAAGAAGGAGAGAGAAGAGGAAAAAGGAGAGAGGAGAGGAAGAAAGGAAAGAAGGAGGTAGGAGAGGAAGAAAGGAGGGAGGAGAGGTGAGGAAAAAGGAGAGAGGAGAGGAAGAAAGGAAAGAAGGAGGTAGGAGAGGAGGAGAGGAGAGGAAGGAGAAGAGGAGAGGAAGAGAGAGAGAGATTCATTCAGAAAGAAGGAGAGAGGAGCAGAGGAGAGGAAGAAAAGAGAGGAGAGGTGAGGAAGAAAGGAGAGAGGAGAGGAAGAAAGGAACGAAGGAGGGAGGAGAGGAAGAAAGGAGAGAGGAGGGGAGGAGAGAGGAGAGGAAGAAAGGATAAAGGAGAGAAAGCGGAGAGGAGGGGATAGCAAGAGAAGAGGGAGAGGAGATGAAGAAAGGAGGAAAGGAGAGGAAGAGATGAAAGGAAGGAAAGAGGAGGGGAGAAGATAGGAAGGAAGATATAGGGGAGGAAGTGGAAGATGGGAGGAGAAGAAGCAGTAAAAGAGGAGAAAGAGGGTGAAGGAGAGGAGAGGAAATGAAAATAGGAGAGAAGAGGGAAAAAAGAGGAAAGGAGGGAGGAGGAAGATGTACAAGAGGAGAGAGAGAGATGAAGAGAGGAGGTAAGGAGGCAAAGAAAGATAACAGGAAAGGGGAGGGCAGGAGGTGATGAGAACGATGAAGGAGAAGACCGAAAAAGGAGGTGAGAGGAGCAGCTCACCATGTCTCTGCAGCTCCTCTCCTTTAATGACGTCGGCAGCATTACATGTGAAACATTCAGGCCTTTATTTTGGACTGCGTCTCCTCACACCTCCTCACACACACACACCTCCTCACACACACACACCTCCTCACACACACCTCCTCCCCCTGCATGCCTGATACACACCTCACACCATTCCTCTAATTAATCATCCATCAAACGAACAAGATGTTCCCATCTTCACCTTCATCACCTCCTCTCCCTCCTCCTGCACCATGTATCGTGTCCGCGATCTAAATGTATCTAATGTTTTATGTGTATTTATACATTTCGTATCTGGTCTGAATAAAATAATCCGGACTTCGTGTGCACTCTGCTTCATGTTCTTGGCGTCGTTCACGTCCCCGTGATGTGATGAGTGCTGACAGATGGAGGCTCTTTCATTCAAACACTGCCCTCTTGAGGGAGAATAAACAAACCTTGTTTAGGGGGGAAATGATAGGATTAGAGTTCATTAGCATCATGTTAATCATTATTTTAACGTCCGTCTGTGTCTGCGGACGCGGACACGCGGAGGCAACTCACAGGAGTAGCTTTAAAGATTAAAAAATGTGGAAGAAAAAGTGGAAAATCCCTTATATCTCAGTCAATATCACTGCTTTGACACATCTCGTACCCATTCATTTGAGGCACGGAGCAGCTTCCATAATCATACATCCTCCTCATGGTCCATCTACTTTTATACAAGCCTTAAATCAGGGTTTGTACAGCTGTGGCCGTCTGGTTGTCTATCGGAAAACTCAAAATGTTGGACGTAAACGGGCACAACGCTAAATTAAAATAATGACATCGTAAGATGAGGCTTAAATAACGTCGGTCAGTCAACACCATCATTCTTTTCTCCTTCACGACATATAAAGAAACACTACAGCTTGTGTAAATGTTGTAAATCTGAAAATATGTTTCATTTTAGAGGTTTTGGCCACTTTGGGGCAGCAAATCAAGCTAACGCTGCTAATACGTTAGCAAATTTAGCCCATTTACACATTCAGCAGACTTTGGGCAACATTAGCATTTATTTGGAGTTATGTTTTGACCAAATGATGATTGTAATGTATCTTAAAGAGTAAATATATGTGTCTTTAGCTGAGAAATGCTCCACAATCAGAAACCAGTAGCTAACATGATAAGAGGGGAGTTTGTGGGCTGTAAAACAATTAGCTAACTGCCATTTTAAGGCAGCAAAATAAGATAACACTGCTATCGTGTTAGCAAATTTAGCTGGTAGCTAATTTGATGAGAGTGGGCTGGGAAAGAATTAGCCAAAAGGAACTGAAATAATTTATGTTGTAAGAAGGGTATTTTAACGTGTTGTCTAAGTTATAGCTGGACACATTTTAAACCCCTTGTCCTATACAAGGAGGTCATAGCTTGACTGCTAGTGTTACGTCAGTCGCTTTCATTTTTGTGATACACATTTTAAGTGCTAAAAAGCCATAGCAACCTTTAGCTGAGCTGTGAAAAATCAGGCTAACATTGGAGCTACATGGAGTAACGGTTATGGGTTGTCTAAAAAAAACTGAGGCGACTACCAAACTTATCAAAAAACCTTTACATAAATGGTACATAGTATCAATAATACACAAAGATAATTGTGAAAAGTGAAGTAACTAAATTAAGAATTAAAAAAACTCTGTTTAATATGTAAATTAAAACAACCTAAAATTTCTCTACCATAAAATAACCAATTTTTAAATAATTTTGATGGCACTCTGCACTGTGTAACTGTGCTACAGGGACAGTAAAGTAAACTGCTGGGATGCTGACAGGGAGCGGTGTTGTGCCAGAACAGGAGCTGAGCAAGCAGGCAATGTGACCAGGCTCAGAAGCCTGTATGGAGATAATAACAGAGGCAAGCTTGGTGAAATAAAAGGCTTAGCTGGGCTGCTATGTCTTGTGTTGTTGACCTTGTTGATTATCAGCTCGTGTTAAGTAACGTAATCATAACAAATACATGTGTACAGCTGTCCATATTTACAGCAGCGGGAGGCTGGGGGCGATAAATCACAGGAAGTAAACATTAATTAGACGTCTAATTAGAAGCAGGGTGTGACGACATGTATAATGCATCTCTCACATTCGACTCTATATTTGAGCCCTGTTATTAAGAAGCCGGTCCACCTGTGTCTGAATCTGGGCGAGGGTGGTTCATGTTCACAAGTATTGATTGTGTTGTAACATTTAGGAACTCTGAAGTCGAACATGATTCTCGTTTCACGAGCCAAGAGGTCTTGAAGTAAGTAGAGCAGACAGCCATGTCCTCCTATTGTGTTTAAGGCTACAGCGCTGAGGTCGTGCCAGGTTTTTTTTTTTTAGTGAGCGATGGATGGTCCCACTGTCTACACAAAGCCAGCTCTGATTACAGCCTTCTCGCCGACATCGCGACCAATGTCAGTCACAGTCTCAATTTAGACCTCTTTGGGTTTCTTTAAGGAGCCCTTTGGGCCTCAGCACAGTGTTTTTATCATGATAACAGTACAATGAGGCCCAAATAACAATCAGATGCTCACCAGGTTGGAAGAAAGCCTCCAAGGCACTGCAAAGGGATGGTGGAGCGCAATCTTAACGGAAATGGAGAATAAACAAACCTCTCCAGCTCGTCATGCCTCGTGTTCGGTGTGATTCATCGTACAAGTTTGTTAACTACTTGATCGCACAGGTTACAGACTAATTTCCCCGAACACAATTACAGGCCGACGAAAGTAAATAAGGAGATATTGTTACAGTGAAACGCTGCAGTGTTTAACCTCTTTGTGTTTGAGAGGGTGAATTATTTATAACGTGTCCGACGCAATTATGCAAAGTCGCTTCAAGCTCCGTATTTCCACATGAAGATATTACAGTGAAAGCTTTATGAATGTGAGCGAGAGTGTTTTTCTTTTTTACTCTGGACCAAATGGCGACACATTGCTGCGACCCTGCCATGTATTAAAAAGTCTAATTCACCATGCTCACATACTATATTATGAAGTTTTGCAGACACTCTGTTGAAAAAGTTTCCATCAGGTCTGAGGAGAGGTTGGTACTTAAAGTTGGCAGGTCCCTTTTCCATAATTTGGTTTACTCACTCACACGTCGAAATTTTTGCCAATTTTAGACGATTGAGTCAAAGTTCTTGTACATTGTTTAGACAACCTTTGACAACTTTGGCTCCTTTTGTTAAATAAAGTAAGTAAGGTATAAAAATATTGCTTTGGCATTTATACTGGCACTAATATAGATACCCAGTGTTAGGGGATTAAACACTTAAAACCTGTGTCTTTACAAAAAATTACAAAAATAGAATAGAGGTTTCTATCCAACGTTTCACAGAATTTCCAGAAAATCAGCAAGTTAAAGGTCCAGTGTGTCAGATATAGAGGCCTGTATTTACAGAATATAACATGCATAACTTTGTTTTCATTAGTGCATAAATCAGCTGAGTCTCTGTGGTTTTGTTACCTTACAATGAGACTTTTATGTCTATAGACGCTGCAGGTCTATGAAATCCACCGTGTTGCTTCATGATGGGGACTTTTAGGAGGATAAACCCCAAAGCACTGACTCTAGATGGGTTTGCACGGCCTCCATAGTTTCTCCTTCATGCCGGGAAAGAGAGGTGACGGTTGCAATCAGAAACTACACATGGTTACATGACAAACTATTACAGAAGAGGACAAATGGTGGAATATGATGTAAATATGCTATTTGTTTTTATGGTTTCTAGAGTCTCCTAATCGCCTCACACAGATCTGATATTTTAAGTCTTGAGTGGACTATGGAGTATTAGATCACATGCTTCATGTACATTAACATTAACATTAACAGGTGAATGGAAACACTTATTGCTGTTTAAAGCAGCTTGAAGTAACTTTCATATTGTTGTTTCTGGCGTCCCCTGTGGACAAAAGTGGAAGTGTTTCCACCACCACATTTGATCTGATTTTAACTGAGTTTAACCCAGTGGCGCCAAACTGCAACCTCCGTGGCTGCAGTTCATCAAACGTCCACTTGAGGCTGGCTCTAGAAGTGAGTCAGTCTCCATAAGTCCCCATGTTAAAATGTCCAACTTCACAGCAGAAATAAACATGTTTACAGCCTGGTACTGTTACGGCCGTTGCCGTCTCGCCCCGGTAATTTTCTTGTGCACAGTGTTTTTGTGTGTAAATCCAGGTGTGCTGCTCCTGTTTGCTGATTGGCCCCAACTGGAGGAGGCGGGGTCATTATTCGGCAACCCGTCACCGGGATGTGCAGGGCCGGGATTGGCGTAGCAGCCTCCACGCACCGCCAATCAGCGGGGCCCAATTGCCAGCATCACGGGCATTTAAACCGGGGAGCGCCAACGCATCCGGGCGGCTTTTGTTCTGTGTGTGTTGTGAGCTCGCCTCGATCTGAATTAAGAAAGACTTATTTGGAAATTGTGGAGGTTGGTGGTGTGTTTGTTGGGACTGGGCTAGGGTTAGATTTTGTTGTTTTACTGATTTCACCCATAGGATTGCTCTTGTTAGACACACTAGTTTAGGGGTGCTGTTCCCTGACGTGTTTTTTGTTATGGCTAAATACATTAGATAGTGAGGTTTTTGTTTCTCGTTTTGTTTTATATAAGAATAGTTCAGGCTCTGTTTAGAGTTCTCTTTATGTTATATTTCTTTGTTATTTTGAACAGCACTCGCTCGCCCTTTGTTCCCTTTTGCCTCACCTCCTTTTGTTAAAAAACAATTTGAACTTTCATTTAATAAATACCTTTGTTTATTAACCATTTCCACCTGGTTTTATGTTACTTCTTTGTACCCCTTAAGCTGGTCGTAACAGGTACAAAAAACAGTTTTGGTCTCTATAGCTCATTCAAAACCTGTGGGCAGTGTCACAGATACGATGTCCATGTTTGATACTGTCTATGAGTGACATGTTCTTGCTTGTTTGTGTAGTTCATTTATCAGTATTGGGACTGTTTCATAACAAGTTAAGTTTGTACTTGAACTACATCTGACACACATTAAATGATCTAGATATGATGCAGAGTGTACCACAATTGTGTAAAATGGGCCCTCTGGGCCGGAAGATACATTACGAAACATGTTGGCATGCACTCCTTTGTGCTCGCTCTATATCTAAGAACAAATTGGCCAAATTCCTACGAACAAATTAGGCTTCAAAAGTGCAAGAATGAATTACATGTGACAGGACAAATCTGAGTTAAAGAGCGCAGATCGAGTTACAAAGCAGGAAATTCTGTGGTGGTACGTATACATGAAGATATTTATCAGCGTATCCAAGTGTTTGTGCATTTGAAATGTTAGATTGTATCATACCGTATCTACAAGTCGCTGCACATCTGGATATATTTAGCTCTATTTATAAATTAGACAGTGTGAACTGCTGACATTTTACATCCACGAGTAGATATCTAATCATGACTGTTTTCTCTCCTAACCTTGACCTAGTATTCTAACTTCTGTCATTTTAAACAGCGAGGGAGTTTACAGAGTTTCCTGATGGACAGTGAAGTAAACTGCTGCCAAGTGTAGCTGCTGTTAGCTCAGTTTGTTGTAGCAACAGGCGTTTGGACCACGGGGAAGAAGAAGAAGAAAAGGAGGTTTACAGGGAATGCCGAGTGTGAGTGGAGCCGGTGTCGTGCTAGAACCGGAGCTGGGCAATGCAACTGGGCTCAGCAACCTCTATGGACATAATGGCAGAGGAGAAGAGAGCGAAGAGGACGTTGCTAAGAAGAGAGTAAATCTGGGACTGACTTTTAGTGGTTGGTGAGAGCTTGGTGAAATAGAAGGCTGAAAGACAGACGCCGAGCTGGGCTGACTGCTGTTGGACTAGTCAGTAATATTAGCTGGCTGCTATGTCTGCTGTTGGTGACCTTGTTGATGTTTGGCTGTTAGCAAAGTTGTCGACTCACTAGTTTTTGATCAGAAGTAATGTAATCAGAACAAATACTCGAGTACAGCTGAAGTGTGGTTACGCTCTGAAACTAAAACTGTTGCCGATGTTGCGCAGAAACAAAAACATTCGTGCTTATATTTTAATTTCGCTCATGATTCATACATGTGTAAAGAATCTAAATTCGGCAGCGACTACAAAGCGCGCTGTAACGTTGATCAATTGCCGCGCATTGACCCTGGACCTGTTTGAAAGTGTTTCATTATTGACAGCGGCTCTGCTCTGTATCACTTTGTATATCCCACTGTGGAGAATACCAGAGCTCCCTTTCCAACTGCTCAGACAACTGATTTATCAACTACTCACACACACACACACACACACACACACACACACACACACACATATCTTTCCAAACCATATCTGTGCATTCGCGTATAATAAAAAGAATTTATCACTGTTCAGTTGATATTGCACAAGAATAAAGTAACACTCTGCTTTGTTTTCATGCACCGGATTAAGGAGAGAACGGAGAGTGACAGAAGATGTTATAAAGATTGTAAAATGGATTATAGCTCGGGATGTTTCCAGTGATTTTTATTTCTCTCATCCTGACTTTAACTCAAAGTACAATTTGTTTGTCTGCTGGCAGCCACGATGGGTTTCTTCACGAGAGCAGGAGGTCATGGGGAGGTGACGGACTCCTCCAGTCGAGCTGAAGCAGAGACATGATAAGCCTTAAAGTCCAAAGTGGGATTCCTCTTCCACTCTGATCTTTTATGTGGCTTCACCGCATGAAAACAGGAGATTTAACCCTGGCTGTTATAAATCAGACTGCAGCCATTTCCATTGTTTGTCTTAAAGCTTTTCAGAGAATCATCAAAATAGAAAGTACGCCCATTGAAACAGCCTCGCAAGCCAAGTAGTAGGAACTGTGGGAACTAGCCTGGCTGGACCTCAGAGACCACACTAAGCTGTTTGCTAACCAGCCCGAGCCTCTCAGCACACCACTCACCACCAGCACGCTGCCTGCCTGCCAGCCGGCCACAGGTACTATTCTTAGCAGTGAGAGAAATCACCCAACAAATTATTCACGACTCAAAGTAGACTGCTATCTCACACACATACATACACAGTAGCCCAGCGAGTTGGCCGTTATGAGCATCTATGTCTGGCGTGGGATGTTTTTAGATCAACAAGCAGCTCCCGTTATTAGATTACGTAAAATTACGTAATCAAACTTGAAGCAACTTGTGTAACTGGTGGCACTTTGCACTGTATGCCTGTTTCTACACTATGCGACTTTGTGCTACAGGGACAGTGAAGTAAACTGCTGCCAACTGTAGTTGCTGTTGGCTCAGTTTGATAGCCGGGCTGTCTGGACTGTGAGCTCAGAGCACCGTGTTTGTACCACAGGCGTTTGGACCACAGGGAAGAAGAAGAGGAGGTTATCAGGGAATGCTGACGGGGAGCTGAGCTGGTGTCGTGCCAGAACAGGAGCTGGGTCGATATATAAGTTAGTACCATGGATGACGTTAACTGCTGCATTCATTTGGACACTCATCGTGTTTGCTATCCATAATGTTAGCAAGCAAACAAGAATTCTGGATGAATTAGCTGCTGGTAACCACCAAAGGCAGGATTCTGATGGACACAATGGCAGAGGAGAAGAGGAAGAGTGAGCAGGAAGCCGCCGGACAAGAGTAAATCTAGGACTGACTTTTAGTGGTTGGTGAGAGCTTGGTGAAATAAAAGGCTGAAAGACAGACGCCGAGCTGGGCTGACTGCTGTTGGACTAGTCAGTAATATTAGCTGGCTGCTATGTCTGCTGTTGTTCACCTTGTGGTAATGTAATCAGAACAGATACTCGAGTACAGCTGAACATATTTACACTCGGGGGATGATGATACTAATTTTCTATGCTGTGTCAGAGCGGTACTAAAGCAAATATGTGTCCGTGCCAAAATGTTGAACTATTTATTTAACAGCTCTGTAAATTGCAATCAGATTCAACCTTTAACATCACTTCATACGGAGCCCAGGCCATCACTCATGTATGCTGTAATGTATGCTTGTTATGCATTATGGCTTTTTTCAGTGTTGCCAAGTAATGACTGAAGAGTGTTTCTGCAAAGCACTAAAGCTCGAGCTTATGAAAATATCAACAGAAGCTTGCTGTGATATATGAAGGTGGTGAATGAAAAATGTGGCGCTGCTTCAGTGCGAAGGCTGCACATTCTTCCTGACTTTGCAAGGTGCGCTAATTAAGCATGAAAGTATAACCAGGCTCAGCTGCCGTGTCCGCGATAACCTTCACCGACGTATCAAAGTATCACAACTTAGATTTCTCTCTTTTTTACAAGATTAATAACACAAGATAGCATGTGAGAATAATCCAGCACTCTTTTATTTAATCCAATAAAGGCTCATTAAAGGCAGAGGTATTAAAAAAAAAAAAAAAAAAAAAAAAAGAGGTCGTGCCTCGGCTCGTCATGTGAAGGTGCTGCAGCTTGCCGTCGAGCTTCGAGCCCACCCACCGTGCAGCTTCCTGAGAAAGTCCAGCCTTTGTTTTTAATGCACAAATGTTGCTTTGCTGCAGCTTTTCATAAAGTATGACCACACGTGGGACACAAACGGGTGCACGCTTTGTAAATATAGTGCAAGAAAACCTGATTTTTACATAAACAGGGTGGATCCTTGTGCTGGACGAGATGTCAGACTGCAGAAAGGTGCAGGCTTTATGATTTCTCATGAACAGGAAGTCACCTTCTCTAAAAAGTTGCACACACACACAGATGCTTTTCTGGAAAGCACCGACACTCTTATTAATGAAGTGTAGACTGCTATGAAGCTCGAGTAGTCGCTGTGTTATGAATATGAGGTAGTTAACTTTGAGCAGGTGATACTAATTGAGTGCTGCAGCCCATCTGGAGCTGATTAAAATAAAATGCATCACTCAGATTCAATTCCTGTAACAGGACTGGAACAATTGCAGCAATTTATTGCATTTGCATGTTTATAATCGAGCAGATATTTTACGGTAATGGTTGATGATGTGCAGCTCTTTGTGATAATGGTAAATGGACTGTACTTATAGCAGCTTTCTGGTCTTCTGTTGGCTCAAACAACCGATCACCTGATAAGTGGACGACCTGCTCTCCCTCCTGAGCCCACAGCGTGGCAGCAGGATGTGTTTTAAACAAGCAATTAAGTGAAGCCAATGCCAAAAACTGCAGTTCCTCAAACGTCCACTTGAGGCTGGCTCCAGAAGTGAGTCAGTCTCCATAAGTCCCCATGTTAAAATGTCCAACTTCACAGCAGAAATAAACATGTTTACAGCCTGGTACAAAAAACAGTTTTGGTCTCTATAGCTAATTTCCCCGTTCATGACAACTGTACTGAGGGTGAATTTTTATACAACTCACCTGTTCAGATTATATTAAGGCTTAAAGTTATGCAGGATTAAGAGCGTGGACACTTTGATTGACAGGTGGGTGTCATTACAGATGGCTTGTTTGAGCAGCCAGGCTTCAATCGGGGGCTTCAAATCCACGTCTTTGCTGATTTTAGATGAAGAAACATGGAGACACACACTGAGCCTCATAACGGCTCTTCAGAAACCTGTGGGTGACGTCACAGATACGCGGTCCAGTCTTTATACTGTCAGCGGTTTTAAAGCAGACAAACGTGGCCTGTATTAGCAATCACTGTCACCCTTGACGCACGGCTCTCTGAGGATGTTTTAGTTTATGGATGAAGTTTCAGACATCGTTCTTTTCGCTGCAATCAACTGGTTCTGATCAACTGTTTCCCATTATTATTAAAAATCAAGCAAATTTCTCATGTAGAAAAAAAAAAAAAAATCACTTGTTAAATATCTTTTCTTTGGCCGCTTCATCTTCATATCTGCGTGTGGGGTTTGATGTATAAACACTGGACCCGCAGGATCAACATACAGCACCAACAAGTGCAGTAAAACAGCACTCGAGATTAAACAAGCAACACTACCACGGGCACGGTGCACTTGGAAGAAGATCTGAGGATCCCTCAGCTCCAAAGCCCGTGCTCTCTTTTCTCCCCTTGTTCTCAATATTTCCTAATAATTAGCGCTGCGCCGCAGATGTGCATTTCTCCCTCTTCACCCTGCCGCCTTCTCCACCCTTCTCCATCCTCTAAATGTCGCATATTAGGACGAGGATTTAAAAAAAGAGCATCATGTGCTTTCTATTTGATAAATGCCATTAAAGTTGAGGAGAAAGATGAAAGCTGAAAGTCTGCGGGGAATTATAGGCGTATTTAAAAGGACTGCAATCATATTTTAAGTAGTCTAATGAACCCAAACATATGGAAGAGTAAGGAGAGGAGAAGTGACTGTGGGGAGGTGGAAAATCATCTCGGTGGACTTCAGCTCGAGGGAAACTGGATAAATGAGTCAACTGGCAATAAAAGGTGACTGATAATTTTATTTAGTGAGATTATGGGAGAAGAATTCAAGTTCATCAAGGCTAAAAAAAAAAGATGAATGAATCATTTCCCCCTCATAAACAAGTGAGTAACAAGTAAACGAGCATCCACCCGAATTATTCAAACACGAGCGACTGTGAGCTCACGTACAAACGAGACGGTGATTCAGCGCGCGCTTTTCATCTCAGATCATTTTAATTCACTTTTATTTGAAATGTAACAGCAGCTAAAACAAACCTGAAACATCCGTCAGCTGACTCACTAATTAAAGTGTCACCAGGCCCATGTGACTGCGCCCGTTACTTGTCTGCTTTGATTCCGGCTTCGGCTATAAACATTTCCACGCTTCCTTCCAAACTAACAGTGCATAGCTGAAATAAATGGCACTTCATCACGTGCAGCACGGCGCTGTTATTGATGGGAAGGCATCCTGGATTCCTTCAAATGAGCACCATAGAGGGACCTATATAACCCGCTGCAACACATAATCCCTCCATTTTTTCTCAAGCTACTTCCTGACCCCTCGTTAATGCCGTACCTGGCGTGTTTCTCCGTCAGACATTCTGGATGTGGAGCTCAAACTACGGCTGCTTGAAATTCTTGATAGTTTGAATTCAGCCAGAGTAAAGGAGGTGGATGTGGTGGTTGAGGAGGAGGTGGAGGTCCCTGGTTTACTGGAGGCCCCGTGAGGGACCACACAGCTGGTCTGCAATAATTGCTTGTGCAAGAGACCATGGAGAGAAAAGAGCAGCGCAGAAGGTAAAGAGAGAGGAACTGGTTTTCTCCGTCCTTTCCCAGGTGTGTCCGTCCAGTCTTGTGACACATAAAACAGCATTTACATCAACACTCTCTGAGACTTGGACAGACGTCCTCTCGCTCTCTCTGTCATCTCATTCCCACTCTTGATGTCATTTCCCATCTGACTTTCATGCTTTCTCTCGCTCTCCTTCCTGCAGCAGCAGCAGCTCTATTTTTGTTGTTGCTGTTTCAAATGGAGAGTTTGGACGGAGGTTTGCCTCCACCTAGTGGTCAAAACATGCAGCAGCTACAGAGACACACAGTGGACAGCACTGAGGACATGTGAGGTGGAAAAATACATTTACTCAAGCAAATACATGAAGTTTTGGCACTTTGTGTGTCATTATTTTACTTTATTGACCAGACGTCTGTAGAACTAAAGCGGTCCTAAACTTTTTACACAGCGTACCCCCTCAGAAAATATTCAGCTCTCCAAGGCCGACCATCTCAGCTCTAGACGGGTCACGTAGGAGAAAGGTTTATTCTTAGTAGGAAGAATTTTTATTGTCGATTCTTGTTGAATCCTGAATGGCAGAATACTTGAGATCAGTTTTGGTCTTGAGTCAGTCTCAACACATCTTTAAGGTTTACGTCTTGTCTCAGAATTGACCTCATTTTCACTCAGTCTTGTCTGTTTTGGGATTTTATTTCAAGACCGGTTAAGACCAAAACTGCTGGGATATCAATCATGACCTACTACCACATCACTGTTGTGTGTGAGGCCTCTTCTAGTGACGTCTATAGAGGAGTTCATGCTCATTATGCCGAACGTTAACAATCAGAATTTAATGTCTTATTTCTCTCAGACACAAACCAGATTAAACTTCTTGCTGAAGTCAGACTCAGACGTAGCAGCTGGTTCAAAAAGTTACGTCAAAAAAAACAGACAGGGAATTATCGGGCTGCTGGAACTCTTAAGACTCGTGGCACATAGATAGTCTGGCAGAGATCTGGTGGTGAAGGACCGGCATATATAGACTAGAGACTGATGAGGGAAATAACCAACAGGTGAGTGACGAGGCTGAGCATGTGAGATCAGTCACACCTGACCGGGTCTGAAACGACAGCCGAGTTACAACATGAACCAAGAGAACATACGACATAATAAATGTTTAGTGCATATCCCTGAGACAAAAAGAAATGCTTCTTTTTTCTGTACTGAATATCTAATTTCCTCTAACTTTAAGAAGGACATGACATCAGAGACAAGGACTGGAGGAGCTTCAGTCGACTTCCAGTGGAGGAGACGACGTCTTGATATCAAAGAGGTGAAAGTTAGAACCTCCAATCGTACAGCGGTGTAACAGTTATAGTGAAAACATGTGAGGAAATCTTAATCTTTGACATGGCCCTGAAATAATTCTTCCAAAGGCTGATCAGCAGTTGGCAGAAATAAAGACGTAAATCATCGGCGGACCTGAGGCGGGCTGAATGACGCCTGGTTGCTCAAACAAGCCATCTGTAACGACACCCACCTGTCAATCAAAGTGTCCACACTCTTAATTCTGCATAACTTTAAGCCTTAATATAATCTGAACAGGTGAGTTGTATAAAAATTCAACCTCAGTACAGTTTTCATGAACGGGGAAATTAGCTATAGAGACCAGAACTGTTTTTTGTACCAGGCTGTAAACATGTTTATTTCTGCTGTGAAGTTGGACATTTTAACATGGGGACTTATGGAGACTGACTCACTTCTGGAGCCAGCCTCAAGTGGACGACAAGAGGAACTGCAGTTTTTTGGCTTCACTTAACAGCCACAGAGGTTAGTGTTTGGTCTTCTAGTCTGCAGTTTTGTCTTTCATGTTCACGTATGTTCTTTCTCAAGACTCCTGAATTTCCCACGCTCCGTCGCTCTGACCAGGAAACGTGTAGATACTGATCTCCAGCTATTCTTGCAGAATAAACACATCTCGGCTGACACACAATAATAAAGACACTCGTGATAAGATGTTAATACCTCAGCCATTTATTTCTTAAACATAAGAAAGAAGGGACTTCTCCAAGGTAAGAAAAATAACATTGCAATTCAAAATCAAGTGCACTTCAACAATGTCTCGTTCCGTTAAGGGAGCTGTCCCTTCCTACCGTGTGAAGTGAGATACACAAACTCAAAAAACAATCGAAAGAATCAATCTTTACTGTAAGGCTTCGGGTGGGGTGCTGTGTCGTTTAACTGTTGTGATGTTGACATGTCAGTGGCGACGACAAATATATATGTAGGTATACCCATAAACAGCCAATCCAACGTCACGACAATGTCCTCAGCGACATCTGTACACGAACAGAAACGCAACTACGAGACGAGAGAGAAGACGTCGACTGTGTGATGGACTCCAGGAGGAGTCGGGCAGTGGGCTCGTTTGTGCTAAAACTCCTGCGTTAAGCCAGAATGGGAGGAAGAAGAAGATGACAGCTCACCTGGGCCAAACAGCATTTGTAAGTAATTTCCGGTGTTTGTTTGAACGCTCTCCAGAGAACCAGGCGGATCGAGTTTATTGCATCGAGTTCAGCCGACGTGCGATATGAACCGTCAGTCAACAGAGGGTTTAAAGATACGCCGAGTGGGAGTGCAACAGTTACGACCTGGCTCTCTCTCTCCTCGACTCCGGTAACTCGTTTGCCTTTCAACAAGCACGTTTAATGAATTACAATCACCGTCCGGTCCAGGTCTGACTGCCATTATATCCAAAAACAACACGGATAATGGCTGTACTGTATTTAGCTTAAAGGTCCAGTGTGTCAGATTTATAGAACTACGTTTTCGTTTGTGTATAATCACCTGAAGGTAAGAGTAATTATGTTTCTGTTACCTTAGGATGAGACCTTTATGTCTACAGACACCGAGGGTCCTCTTCCACGGAGTCCGCCATGTTTCTACGGCACCCCTGAACAGACAAACCAAACACTGACTCTAGATATTCGCATTTTCTTGTGTGTTTATCGGACCCGATCTCGGGAGCCACAACTGTCAATGATTGATTAGTGTAGGCAGTTGATGCTATAAAGTACGTACCCTCATCCTGGACCAATAATTCACAAATTTAAAGACGTTTAACGCCTTTAAAACTCAACAAGAACGTCCAAACTGTGTAGATATTCACATTTTCTGCACGTTTCATGCTCACCATAGTTTCTCCTTTATTCCTACAAGGAGAGTGGATGAGGCAGCGGGGTTGCTAACAGCAACTATACCACTTGATGTCACTAAATCTCACACACCGGACCTTTAACGGTGACGTCAGAGAAGTAGGTCACAATCTCACTTTCATGAACTTCTCTAAGAGTTTCCTACTGTACAAAAACAATCTTTATTAGCAAAAGCAAAAAATAATTAACCGATAATCAACTTAAAGGTCCTTGTAACTGGACAAATTTAAATAAAAACAAATCAACTTTGAGGAGAAAATGAATCAGAAACAATGTTTTTATCTGCAATTTCAACTCACTAGATCCAATATCAAACAATGTCCTATCTATATAGTAGGCCAGTTAAGACAGTAAAATGCAGCAATTCACAACTGCCGTAGTGCGTGTTACATACTCAGGATATATAACAATATACATTAATGGCATTTCACATTTGACATTCTCGATAATACATAACGTACCTGGAGTATAACCCACAAAATGATGCTGGTACCTTGTTGAACGAAACAAAAGGAAGTCTTGACGTTACAGGGTTTCACATTTAGGAACAAAATCTGTGGTCACGATGTCATGAGCTACAAACACCATAAATCATCAGCGTTTTCAAAAATAACTCGATTTGATTGGTTGAACAGCAGGTGGCAGTGTTTATCTGTTATCTCGATGCATAAAAGGAGCGTGACGCCGGCAGCATAGCCATCGTGGAAGCTTTCTGTACATCTCCGCTTCGAGGGGAAGATTCGTACAATTTTTTCGAGTGGCTTCAAAAATGTTGAAGGAAAACTTCCACCACGGCTAGCTCGGCTACCGCAGAGTGTTTATCGGACCCGATTTCGGGAGCCACGACTGTCGATGATTGAGTCAATAAGCAGGTCGGTGTAGGCAGTTGATGCTATAAAGTACGTACCCTCATCCTGGACCGATTTTTGAAGAATTTAAACCCCAATAATTCCCAAATTTAAAGACATGTAATGCATGTAAACTCAACAAGAAACACCAAACTGTGTAGAGTTTTTGTGTATTCAGAAGGAGGGCAGTATCGTAGAGCAGATGAGTGAAACCCCAGTCCATTTTATCAACAAATAAGCCAATTGTGAACATTTAAAAAAGGCTTTTGTACAGTACAGGAGGTCACTTCTTGGCACAGACAATCTTGATGTATCACGTGTGATGTTTGGGCACAGAGGTAAGTGGTTCTCTCTGCCTGTAGACTCTGTTATATCCTCTATTGAACAGGGCGAACTTCATTGTTGTGTGGTTTGGGGTTCATGTTGAGGAGGTGACACATGCGCTGCTTGAAAATAGTCTCAGATTTGAAGATTTCTGGAGCACAGATCTGAAACATTTTCAAGCGTATGAGATGACGACGGTGGAGCCAGGAGCCGGACAGACGGGAACGACCTGAACCCGAGACCATCGCTGGGAGCCAGAATCAACGCAACCTTCGTTGTGACGCCCCCCCCGTGGGAGGCATCACAACTGCGCTCATGTTCTCACTCAACGTGAGACAGTTTGCACTCGTTTCTAACTCCCTGTGATAATATTACCTCCTCTGACTGAGTCCTGCCGGCCAATAATGAGTCAGAGGCTACAGCGACACTTTGACATTTCAATGCATGTTTTTCAGATTTTATTTAAAGATTGGATTTTATGAGATCAGACCGCTGGACACCTCTTCTGGCTGTTTATTTAAAGTCGAGTCTGCAGAACGTTTCCCCACTGATGGTTATAGACACATTTGGCTGGATTTCTTCCAAAGGGAAGAAGCTAATTTAATAATTATTTCATTATCGACTCATCTGACAACTAAAGGTGTCTTGAGACGTTTTTTATCTTGTTCAAGTTAAAGATCTTCAGTTTAAATCTGCACACAGGAGAAGCTGGAACCATCAAACGTTTGGCTTCGATTATCAGAATAGATAGTTAATCTTCTGTTAACTGACTCACACAGATTACTCATTTCTGCTCTTTTCTGAACTTCCATGTCTAGTTAGACAGTAAAGTCAGCCCGGTTTGCCACCTAATGGACCTAAAAATCAAGAAAAATATATTTAGTCGGTTGACTTTCCACCAGTCACATCTCTGTCACAGCTTCAAACCCAACAAGGAACCTTTCAGACTTTGTTAACTTGCTCAGATTTGGTCATTTCCCTTGATTTATGTGCTTCTACACATTCAGACAGGATTCAGTGCTGCTGATCCAGCGTTTCAGAGACATTTCAGGCTGGCTGTGGAGGTTTGACCCGTCTGAGTGGCCACAGCGTGACGTCGGACTGCGTTTTTTTTTGGGTGGCCACCCCTGCATCCTGCACCGAGGCAGCGAAAACGGACGACCCCGACTCAAATTACTGGAAAAACTGGTGCCGGATCCTGTCTGAAGTGAGCTACGGAGGCTGTTTTTTTATGATTGAAAGTCTTTCTTTCAGCCGCCTTTCAACCTGTTCTTCGCACAGCTGGAACTGTAGCCATGCTCGATGGGATTGAGCCATCAATTTCTTGATAAATTAAATTCACTGATTGATCAAGGCTAATCGAAATACAGCATCAAACTGCTCAGCTTCATTTACTCCAGGAACACTTCAACGGTGATCAAGACATTTTTATAATTCAGAGAAGAGAAAACAACACAAAACTTAAAGTGGCATAAAATCTCAGAGCACTCATCGTTTGCAAACCACAAATTATAAACCATGTTTTCGTCTTTCAACTGATTGTTCTATACCTAAAATAAGTCTTTGTGAAACCTGTATGACATTAATCTCAAAGCAGAATAAAGTCTGACCTAACACTAACTGAAGAGCTCCTCCTTGTGGACAGTCTGCAGCCTGCTAAATGTGTCAACGTGTTTGTCTGTGAGTGAGTTACGCCTTGCAGCTGAAAACGCTGCACTGAAATGAAAAAGTTCAGCCGGAGAATCGATTCATTCTCATCTAAAGAAGCTCCGATGATCTCGAGAAAAGACGAGCTGAAGCGCCAAATGAACGGGTGATGGGATGAGTTGGACGTTGTGGAGGTCGTATATGCAGGATAATCCATGTATCCATCTTATGCTGCCACCTGCATCTTGCTGTATGAGAATAAAAACTACCATGGGAACTTAAATCTGTACAGAAACACTAGTAAACACGATGCTCACATGCCTCGGCGTCCCAGCTGAGCTTGGAAAAAACCCTGCTGTCATAAGCAACTTTTGCACAATTGTGATAAGAAATATCACAATCACACACAACACTTTACATGTACATTATATATGTGAACATTAATGTACATGTAGTCAACCGTGAACAGAAAGAATGGAGGAGCATATACAAATATAACATGATATATAAGGACTTAAGACATACTGACGATACCTACACGTTATAGACACATTGCTCATACATTCATATATGTCAACACTTAAATATGTATATACAGTATACATGTATATATTCATATGTATACAGATATATCAAAGGAGGAATAAATAGTGCCATTAATGAGGTGAGACAACCTAGTTTCCGAGACGACTATCCTCTCTGGATTCATGCTGACGCGCCCCAGGCAGGCGCTGGACTACCAACGCAACGCTGAAGTGATGCTGGTGGTCGTCCAGCTCTGACTTTTCCAGCTCAAACCGCCTACGCTCCGTCGTTCTCACACTTTTCATGGGAAAAACAACTCCCGCTCGAGGAGGAGTGACCTGCTGCAGGTTTTAAAAACACTCCCCGTCCATCCGTCCTTCCTTCCTGGCACTAGGTCTAGTTTACAGTATTATGCCCAGTAATAAAGAAATGTATTGTTGATCTACTGTTGCCTATATGTAACAACTACAGCCTGAATAGTCATATTAAGATGTGAGTACATTCTATATATCTGATGGGGTATTGACATATATTGCAATGCTTTAGTACATACAACCAAAAAAGGCTTCGTGATTTGACCCTGTGTGTGCGTAAAGTCAGGCATAATAAATTACTGCATGACACACACACTTAGGAGTGAGACGAGTGACATGTTGTGTATGGACCTCTGACAAACTGTGTTGATGAAAACAGTGGAACTGGATACCGGCCGAATGACTGTGTCAGGGAATTGGCAGTGGACAACTCTCTGGCGTGATGACTGGAACTTTCTGTTGAAAGCGGGTGGCATCCGTCACTGTTGACAGTTAAAACTCGAAACTCGGCCTCTAGTTTGACGGTGGTAAACTGGCAAAATCAGCTTCTAGCTGGCTGATTCTGGTGTGTTCACGTGGATCTGCTAAAAATATGAATTAATATTAAACAAATCTGTTAATCTCTAATTTAAGAAGCTCAAAGTATCTCCAACGCTCAACCAGCTAAATTTGAAAATGCATCTTCTTCCTTCAGTTTGAGGCTTCTGTCCACACGAACCTGAAGTTCTCACACAAAAACTGAGTAGATAAATCTGATAGCTTAAAGAAAACTGAGCTTTTCAAAAAAAAGGTCTCCAGAGTGGATGAACCCTAAAAATGCGGCCTAGCAATCCAGAAAACTGAGCTCTTTGGAAGAGGTCTGCCCTTTCAATGAGTCTGTACATTGCGGCCTGGCGTTTCGGGAAAACTAACCGTTTCGGAGAAGCTCTCCAGAGTAGATAAACCTTAAAAATGTGGCCCGGCCATCCAGAAAACTGAGCTCTTGGGTAAAGGTCTGCAGAGTGGATCAATCTGGAAATTGGGGCCTGGCGTTTCAGGAAAACTGAGCTTTTCGCAGAAGGTTCGCAGTGTAAACAACCTTTAACATTTTCATACAACGTAACTTTTCGGAGAAGGTCTCAGGAGCGAAGAACCTTAAAACTGCAGCCCAACGTTTTAGGAAAACTTAGCTTTTCAGAAAAGGTCTTCAGACTAGATAAATCTTAAACATTTTCGTACAACGTAACTTTTCGGAAAAGGTCTCGGAAAAGTGTGGATGAGCCTGAAGACTGGAGAAAACTGAGCTCTTGCAGAACAATTTCCTGTCTAGAGAATTGGTAACAGTAAAAATAAGTGATAAAAGCCGAAGACATTGAGTTTGTATGACAGAGAGCATCAAATCGCCACAGTAACGAAGCTGCGTTTGGTGAATATTTGTGTTTTTGCTTGACTAATTGTCTGCTGATCGACTAATTAAGCGGAAACACCAACATGGATGTAAACAGCATCTTCAAAATGATTCAATTGATCCCTTCCACATGAGTAACATGCTAAAACCCTTGGAAAAACAAAAACTCTGTCACTATATGAGACGGTAAAGAAGTATCGGTGCTCATTGTGTCTACACAGGATGCGTTCAGGTACAGTAGGTCACCTGCACTCAGAGCCCAACACACAATCAAATGTAGCAACACGTATAAAATGGAAGAAAATAGATCTGAGGTGTAAAAGTACACTCGGCATGTAGCATGTGGTGAAAGCCGAGCCGTGACGCAGCCTGTGTAGACATCGATCTGTCTGTGCAGCTCAAACACCGTCCTCACAGCTTAAAACTACAAACAAACAACTTCCTTTAACACACAAACTGAACCAGCAGATTGTGTTGGACTGAGTCCATTCATCAAGTGTAAACCTCAGTCTGTCCAGATAACGGAAGTCAGCGATCACGCAGTCTCGTTCTGCTCCTCTGCTGCTGAAGTGTACTGTAAATGAAGGTGTAATCTTCTTTAGAAGAGGACGTCCAGTCCAGATACCGACTTGAGCTCAATGACAAACTAAAATATCGTCATATCTAACTCTAATAAAGCTCACCTCCGCGTCAACAACCCACAAATTTAACGCAGCCGCCATCAAACTAGAGGCCGGAGAGTCGAGGATGCCGACTGAAATGCTACATAGAGCTACAGCTTGCATTAAGAGTGTGAATAATTTGTGTGTTTGTGCATTAAATATGTCTCTGCCTCTACAGGCAGAAGAGAATTAGAGATTTTTTTTAAGGATGGATCGACTCTGAGGGGCTTTTTTTTCATGGAATGTTTGGGATTTTCACTTCCTGCGACTTATTTTTGAAATATCTAAGAGTTCATCTGGAATTTATAGAGCACTCCTGCTGGCGGAGACATCACTGACATTCCCGGCAGTGAGAAAACTGTGGAATGATTGTGCTATAATCTGTTTTCTTTTAAATCTTTTAAAAATCAGGGGTGAAGTTTTCACCGTCTAAACTTGTGGGAATCGAAGGAATGCTTTAAGTTGGAGCTTTCGGGTACGAGCGGCGAAACGTCTGCACGTGTGTGTGTGTGTGTGTGTGTGTGTTAAAAAAAAAAATAGTTGGGGATGTTTGTATTCAGTATTTGAGATCACACTCTTTGTAGGAGCGGGAAGAGGACTGACAAGATGTCCTCCTCCAGAGCAGCAGTGACAGACGTGGATTCAAAAGAAAAGAGCATGTGATCGTGTGTGTGTGTGTGTGCGTGTGTGTGTGTGTGCATGAGGATTAATTATCTACACAGATAAATGCATGTATGTTTGTGTTTCAGAATACCCCTGGGGTGTCGGATGGGTGCTGGTTTGGTCAGGGTGGGGGGGGTCAGTCTCCGTCCGAGAGCAGCTGAAGCCTGTGAAAGGCATGATGGGAGGAGACAGGGCAGAGGGTCTCTTCTTGTTTACGCTCTCATTTGGTCTTTAGTTTGCCCACCTCCCCGTTCAGCTTGCCCTCCTTTGCCAGCTTCTCGTTGAGTTGGCACAGTTGGCGAAGGAAGCCGTCGTTGGGGCCGATCTCTCTCTTGTGCCTCACGGTGGCCACCGCCAGCCGGGCGTCCATTCTGTGGCGCAGCATGAGGTAAGCGACGACCATGGTGGGGGAGCGACTGTAGCCTTCTCTGCAGTGTACGTACACCTTCCCTGGGGACACAAATAGGGCAATAAGATGACGGTGCAAGGCTGAATTCACAGAACATACAGCACAAAGTCTCATGGTAAATCATTTTAAAGGTTAAGGCGGCAGTTTTCTATGTTATACTCCACATAGAGACCAAAACCAACAACATGTTAGTCAATCTTTGAATACTTTCTGACTTCCCCACCCTGTCTGAGGGGTAATTATTAAAAAGCAGCCCACAAATTGTAGTATGAGTTAGACAGGAGTTATGAATTTGTTGAGGACTATTTTCAGCGGCGGATTAATGCACATTTCACATGCAGAAAACACCAAGAACGTGATATTCTCCACCTCCACCAGTGACTTTAATCGACATCTTTATTACTCTTGCTGAGTCATACAAATACTTAGCTTTAGCTTGACAGCAGACTATTTTTCAAGCATTGTGTTCAACATTTGACTCGAAAAATTAAGAATCACACTGTGAAAGAATAATATCGTGGATACAAGCGGACAGAATGAGCTTCCTCCGTCGGATCTCTGGACTCCGGAGGGAGGTGGTTCACCGTCCTTTGGAGCTGTTCCGGGCATGTCCAACTGGGAGGAGACCCTCTGGGGACAGACCCAGAACCCGCTGGAGGGACTACATAGCCCGTCTGGAGCATTTTAGCGTCTTTCGGCCTTGTTCTCGGCTGCAGCGGGCAGAGTTAGCGACTAGCCAATCCAGCGGCTATCGTCTGATGATGATTTTAGCATCTGGTAGCAACAACGAAGTTTCAGGGCAGACGTCTGGAAAACCACTGCAACCCTGACCCCAGGGTTAGGGTTAGGGGTCTGTTTCCCGGGAGGCACCAAAGCAGGTGGAAGCGATCGACCGAGTAGCCATGCACGCATTGTTGTGCTGCTGTAACACCAGAATAAAGAGTTTTGCCACCATAACAACAGCGGAGCTCGTTGACACAAAGGAATCAGACACATCAGGCTTTGTATGCACGGAAACACTTGACTGAGATCCAAACACACTCATCTGACCTCCAGTGTTGTTTTGTAGCTGCTACAATCTACGAGCGGTTAACGGTTGTTTTATACGTTAACTAGTCGTATATTTATCTAATCACATTTGATTACTCTCCCAGCGTCGAGGATAATGTGAAGAAAAAACATGCAGGACTTCTGCTTTTTAACTCTGGCTCAACAACAGAAAAAAGAGTAAAGAAAGTAAAGAAAGAAGAGACAAATGAATAAAGAAAACAAAGAAGAATAAGAGTGTTTGGGGAACATATGCTGGGACTAAAACTGCCCAGCGAAGCATCTTCTGTGCCAGGAGATGCAAATATAAGACCTGACCTCTGCTGCAGACTCGGCAAAGTCAATCATCTTCACTGCAGCCTACAGCGAACGCACATCCTGCACACAGTCTGTCTGTCTGCCTGTCGTCTCTGCACTGCATTTGTATTTCTAATATCTGTATCTGCATGAATCAGGACTCTTTGTTTGCCTTCTGTGATACGTCTCTACCTGACTTACACTTTCATTACTGACAAGCCAAAACCTCCCGTGAGGAATCTCACTTGGCAACGTTCGCGGAGCAGCTGATGTGCCGGGCTCGGGTCAGATCTGCAGATTCTGCACTTTATTTGAAACCCAACACCTCACTGTGTCTCCTCCAAGTATTATCCCCAACACCTCTCACCCCGCCTCTGCTCTCCTCTGTTGTATAATCTCCTTCTCTCCTCTCCTCGTCTATACTCGACCCAGATCAGTTAGCTGCCAATGAAATGACCTCTTCAATACCTGATCACCTCGCCTGCCACGGATCAATGCTGTTTCTGCTGCACGCTCTTGTTAGACATGAAGGATATCTGGATTACTCAGTCAAGTAGGGACGTCACCTCTTGTTCAAAACAAACTAATTAAACATTTAAACTGTAATGACCAGAGTACAGCAGTTAGCCTCGTCCTCTCAGTCAGTGACAGTATAAAGAATGGACAGCGTGTCCGTGATGTCACTCGTAGGTTTCTGAAAATATGAGTACATCTGTTTTAGATTTATATTTTGGCAGTCAAGTGTTGGCGCTAATGATTCATGCAGTTACAATTCAGTGAAGAAGAGGAAGAAGAAGGTAAAATGTTGCGATCTATTTTATTTTGAAAATCCACCGGATTCTCTATGCTGTTTTTGTGTCTGGCTTCCTGTCAGCTCGAGGTGCTCTGTGGAAATTGACGCGGGCTTCTCGCTGCGTCCATCAAAAATAGAAGAGCTGAGCGGAGGCCCGCTTCTGAACCGGACCGCAGCAGAGCCGGTGGGGTTTGAAACATTGGCTAGAACGGCCGCGTATCACTGCGGCAACTGCAGCGTGTCCACGCCCGGTGGAATCTGGAGGTTAGGGTTTTTGTTCACAGTGTGTGGTACATCACAGAAGGAAAAACATCGTCAGTCAAGTGTAATTGGTGCACTGGCATGCAAAGAGCACATTACCAGACAGCAGCGAGAGTTCTTCACTAATGAGCTCACATTGTATTCATGAAACTTGACCTGACTGTATAAAATTACCAGTTGTGACCTCGAGGATAATCACAAACTCATGTAACTGTGCAACAACCAACTAGAGACCCGGGTCTGACTAATACCTGGAAAACAATCAGTCACAGCAGTAGACTCTTATATGTTTACTACTCCGAGCCTTAGTAACGACTTGCGACAGAGACGATTTCTAGCCCGAGGCCGACGTTGTTAGGACGTTGTTGTTGCGTTACGATTAAACCTGCAGCTCTAGCTGTTTTAAAATCTCAATTTGGGGCTTTAACGAGGCTCTGCAGAGTCATAACTCTGTGATTCATCACTATGACCCACACCTTTCACCTCACACACAGTCATTGATCTACTGTTAATATCAACAATATTGATTGGAGCAGCTGTAATGTGCTGCTTATAATATTCAGTGTGAGCTCGTAAACACGGCTGCACTTAAAGTAACCTCATGCCTTCATTATGGCGGACGCACGGGAACATCCTCATTAAAAATCTCAGACCTGTGACCTGTTCACAGCTTCAAACCACGGGTCACAAGATGTCAAAGACAATGTCGGACACCGCGCAAAGTCAAACTGCAACAATAGCAGGCGGCGGGGCAGAGGTGAGTCCTTCATCCCTTATCATCATCATCCTCCTCCTCTCCTCTCCTCCACAGTCCTCGGTACAGTCGCCGCTCGCTCCTGATTTACCACGCCGTCGGTGCACCTTTGCCAAGCCGCCTGGGAATGAAGATGCTTTTCTGTGTCAGCTGACAATAAATCCATGACATGAAATACACGGTTCAGCCCACTAATTAAACACATCCCTCATGTGTGCTGACAAATTAACTAAATTTAGTTGCAGCTTTGGGAGAGCTGGGAAAGATTTTTTTTTTTTGGTGGAGGAGGGACGAGACCTCCTGGGACTGTTTGCGTGTGATGACGTTAGTAGCCATTTCACTGTAGTGAGAGCATTTTTTGAAACTTGACCTGACTGTATAAAATTACCGGTTGTGACCTCGAGGATGATCACAGCCTCGTGAAGCTGTACAACCACAAACTAGAGAATGACGGCGTTAAGAGGATGTTTGGGTTTCCGGGTATATTGACAATAAGAGGAGTTTTAGAGCATTGTTACCAATGCAATCGCCAAAAAATACAGGTGAGGTGTTCCTCAACATCTTGGTGTCTTCATGTGGTATCTTGGACAAATTTTGACCATTTGAGGTGTCAGAAATGTTTAAATTTGGCCTCCGTGTAACAAACAATAATCACCCCCAAAAAGCTGCTGCAACTTCTTATGTAACATAACAGAGCTTTGGGAACGGCCATCATGTACTTCTAAACACTCTAAACTTTCAATATTTAAAGAGGCACCTAAACACGGTGTTTATTAGCTTTCCATGTCACATCACCCGTTTAACAAATGAGGTTGATCGGGCTTCAGTGCTACAGGTGTGTCAATGTGTGGAACATTGTGACGGCGCTGACGACGTCCAGGGACATGATCTGATAATGGAATATGGAGCAGGGCTCAGGAGTGTGTCGGATTTAGCCGTCATGATTATCTCCCGTCTTTCAATTTAAGAAGCGTGCCGAGATCGAATCATTAAAAGACGACGCTTAAATCTTGTACCCGTCGTCAGACGAGCAGCGCGAGGACCTCGTTTTCGTGTCTCGAGTTTGTGGAGACAAATTACTTTCAGGCGGGAGCCACTGAAGTGAGGAAGACGCTGTGCTCGACATAAACCGTCAGTTTTCTTTGGGTTGCAGGTTTATTTGGATTTACTGATGTGAAATAAAGACCAACTCAACATTTACATATCATCAGCCTGTGAGCTGATATGGATCTGTCTCGGGGTCTCCTCCCAGTTGGACGTGCCCGTAACACCTCCAACCGAAGGCGTCCAGGGGGCATCCTGATCAGATATTGAACCACCTCAGCTGGCTCCTTTCTACGCGGAGGAGCAGCGGCTCTACTCTGACTCTCACACTTTCAGTCACTACCCAAAGTTCATGACCATAGGTGAGGGTTGGAACGTAGATGAACCACAACGGTACTGCAGCCGCCACACCAACCCACCATGAACAAGACCCATTTTTAGCATTAGCCCTATAAGCTGATGGGACAAAACAATGCGACTGGAGTGAAGCTTTCCCCTCTGACACGAGAGGGTCAAGATAAACTCACCTTTGCCGTTATTGTGTGCGAGAGCCTTGTCGATAAAGTCAGCCCCCTCCTCAAAGAAGGCACAGAGGTTGAACTGCTCGGTGTCGTTGGCCTGGATGCCGTGGTACGTGATGCCCGTGCCGGCGTAGAACTCCACGCTGGTGTTGACGTGCATGAAGGAGGTGCCCTCCGCCACGTTGAGGACGTGCGTCACTCCAAGTTTCTGCAGACGCATTGCATTCTGGGCTACGAACCTGGGTGGGCGGGGACGAGAACAAACACATTTGATTTAATCACTTTAGCTTAAGTTGCTGATGTCTGTGACAAGTCTGCTGCAGTTTGTACACTGGTAAAAGCTTCCAGAGTGCCTCTGTTGACGGTGAAATAAAATCTTTGTGTTCTCCCGCAACACAAAATGATGAGTGTACAGCAGCAGAATGAGACGTAGAAGACAAATCACGGCACTAATAATAACACCTGACAGATACAGCAGAGGAGTGTGTCAGCACAATTTATTTTAAAGTGATATCTTGACAATGTAGGTCGCGTCTTTCACGACAACTCTGCATGTGTTTCAGTGAACACTGCGTTGGCAGTATCACAGCTGAGTGCTGTGTAAAAAGAGCAGCGCTGCATGTTAATGCTTTAAAACAACACTCCCATGTGTCCACGTTTTTAAAGTCCGCAAGTAAGAACTCATTTATCGATCGTTTCTTTCAGTAATAATTCAATTTAACAGCTTACAGGTGTTTCCACTTGGTTGATTGGACCTCTGGTCAGGTAGAAACAGAGCTAATTCATTTTATTACGTGCACCTGCTCTTGTCCTACTGTGACATGTCGAAATGTCCGAGTGAGAAATACCTTTAAAAGTGAAAACAGTGTTGATTCCCACACCTTTAATATCTGCAAAAAACCTCAAGAGATGATGGAGATGTCACTCAAAGGATGTACAGAGCTTTTTATTTAGCTGAATTGGGAAGTTTATTCCATTTATGTATATTTAAATATGATTGTAGCTGTATGATTACATGTGCTGATCAAACTGAGGCTGTTTTTCATGTTTTACCCCCAAATACAGGATACGAGGCGGGCTGAATGAAGCCTAGGTGCTCAAACAAGCCACATGTTACGGCACCTACCTATAACTTAAAGCCTTAATATAATCTGAACAGGTGAGTTGTATAAAAATTCACCCTCAGTACAGTTGTCATGAACGGGGAAATTAGCTATAGAGACCAAAACTGTTTTTTGTACCAGGCTGTAAACATGTTTATTTCTGCTGTGAAGTTGGACATTTTAACATGGGGACTTATGGAGACTGACTCACTTCTGGAGCCAGTCCCAGCCAGTTTTTGGCTTCATTTCACAGCCACGGAGGCTGATAAACACAAAACAGAGCTATGATGACAGTGAATGTTGGGCTAACACTGGCCAGGTGGCCACAAATTAACCCTTAATTAACGCTTCCAGTGCCAAAAATCTGCAGATTCTGCCTCTTACAGAGATTACTGTTTCAAACGTATGGATCTGTCTGACTCCCTGGATTGTATTTCAGCAACACACCAGTGCATCTGCATTTGTATATCTTAATTGCAATATAAAGACTGTGTATATTCTTCTGAACCAGCGTTACTCCAATCATAGTTTTAAACATGATTATCTGTGGGCCATGTCAGGAGCCCTCCGGCACTTTGATGATCTAAAATGTTCCCGTCCCCTAAACGGATTACGACTGTATTTTCCAAACTCAAACCCCCCTCACACTGTTTTCAGATCAGTCGCAGTCAGCACTATGAAACCACCGCGTGCAGCTCAGGGACACACTTAAGGTGTGGTTTGTTTGCTTTGAGGAACACTTTGGCTCTTTGTGAAGCTGGTCTTTAATAATGGATGTTATGGGACTGCGGATCCCAGGGTGAGGAGGGCTGGGACGGGCCAGGTAAAGAGGAAGAGAACTCACTTGAACCTACTGTGCCTCTGCATCGTACTGTAAATCTGAACATCGCTCCTTCACACATGCATGGGCGCTGATCCTCTACATGTACCGTGAGCATTTAAACACACATAAAGGGGGAATAATAAATGCTGTGATTGATTCGAGTCCTCACAGGTGAAGGAGTTTGTGCCCTGCAGCTGACACACAAGCAGATGGCCTCCTTCATCTCTCCTCCTATATGGCCGTAAAGCAAAAAAATCATGGCAGGGAGGATTTTTTATTAGGTCTTGCAGAGAGGAGGAGGAGGAGGAGGAGGGGAGGTTTTGCAGCCACCACCTCAAGGGAGCCGTCCAGGGTCACCTATCCTCGCCTCACCAGCCTCATATCGACTGTAAGCACACAGCGCTGTCAGGGCGAGCATTTACATGAAGATTTATGAAGCTAGGCTCTGGATAAAAGTAAAGCAGACACTTAAAACAAGCCTATATCATAACTTTAGCATCACACAACATTTGGCGTTATTATATTTTAAAGAAAGAACTCATCCCTCTTCTAGTCTTAGTGCAAGATGGAGCACGTGCGCTCGAGTCTGATGTCTCTATTAGCCGTAGAGCAACAACGTGGGGTTGTTAAATTCTCCACAGCTAATTAGCGACACTAAATGTTCCATAAAGCTTCAATATAACACACACAAAAGAGGCGTTTTATTTAAAATCAATGGACAGTTGCCTTGGGCCAGGTTGGATCGTATCAGTGGACACGGGGCGTCGAGCCAGCCGGGCCGGAGCAGCCAAAACTGTATTCTCTTGTTAAGGTTTGTTTGCTCTGTGTAATACACAGGACTGTAGTTTTTATAAAGGAAATAGAGGACAGCAGGAGGTTTGATGACGATGGAGATGAAGCTGCTGGAGTGGAGCTTGAAAATCTTCATCAAATTGTGTTTTTCCTTTGTACTCCTGACCTCCCTCTTCATGTTTCTTTGTTTTAGAGCTTTCCTTTGTGCACGGCTCTCGGCAGAATCAGTTTTACTACGATAACGCCACACGAGTGTGTGCATAGTAACTGTAGCTTTGTGGTCCAGGGGATATACAGCCAACATCTCGACGGTTACGTACGCTTGCTGTGCTCCATATGCTGTGATATTCCCAGACTAATCACTCCTAAGCTGCTCAGATGGCGGCGAGGATTCTTCCGCTCGATTGTGGCGATGACTTCAACAACGTCCAACGAGCTGCAGATCAGTTTAAACGTGACACTATGTGACTGTTGAAGGTTTTTGGAGAGCGTTGGCCAATCTAACATCTGATTTAGATAGAGGCCAAACACGTCTTCTCCATAGTATTCCGAAAATTGGGGGAATTTTGTTGAAAACCTTTCATGGGAATTAACATGAATTTATGGGAATAAACGGGAATTAACCAGGAATTTACTAAACTGAAGGTTGGCCCTCTAACAGGGAACTTAAATATAGTTGGAGAAAATATATTTTAGCATAATCTTGACAAAAACAACCAGATTTACAGTTGAATATCTGCTATTCCCCAATCACATACACAGAGCATACTCCAGAGGCTAAAATCATCATCAGACAAAAGCCAGATGATTGCCTGTTGAAGATGTTTTTAGCTTTATGCTTATTTTTAATTGAGATATTTCAGTTTTCGGCTTTGCTGTTTTCACTGGTTTAAAGTAGGCGCGGCTCAGTGCTCCAACATTTCAAACAAAACAACCTTGCTAATTCTTTTTTTTTTTTTTAAACTTTATTTTATTTGCTAAATTAGCCACAAATAGTTAAAATTAAAGGTGAACACTTGGCTGACGTTCTACAGACTTTCAGAGCCTTTCCACACTAGGAGCTGAAATATCGTCCGCTGTGAGATTATATTCTGATCTGTCCTTTTATTAACTGAACTATAATGCAGTTTCACGAGTGCCAGAGGAATAATCCTACATTTACTCTTCTTCAGTCCTGAACTGAGGGAGTTGCTCTAAACTATAGATCGGGGCCTTAAATGGGTCATGGGCCCAACTCCCAGTGGGATCCCACAATAATGAATATTTTCAAGGACAAAGCTTTTTCACGTGAACTGCACCATATATACACACCGTATTAATCAGTGTGCATTTGTTTGGATCTTATTAGCCGACCGACTACACAATGTAGAGTTTTAACGGGGTCCAACTAATAGGATACATCAGCAGAAAGGCTTAGTGGGTCCCAGTGGTGGAAATAGTGGACAGGGTGCCGGCTTTCATCAACAATCAATACCACCTCGCCCTGCCTGAGCCATTTGTAATATCACATTACACTGCCCTTTCAACTTGTTTGGACAGTCTATGATATACTCTAATGGTAAAATATCTCACTAATTACCCCGCCGACTCTGTTCTGCACCATCAGAGAACATAATTTCTTCATCAGAAATCAAAATCTCCCACATCAGAGTCTCTCTTTCACAGTGTTGTCTGATCAGCCTCAGCTGAGCACGAGAGTGCCAGCACTTTGTTTGGAGACTTGGCCGGGCAGGATTGGCATATTCAGATTGATTTTGTTGTAGCACTGAGGTACAGTAATGTGCTTGTATCCCGTCTCGCTCGCCCTCCTCCAACCACTCTGCTGGCAGCGGCTGGAGCCAAATGATGGACTGCACAGGGACACCACGTTACTCAGGGGCATCCCTGAATCGTTCCTCCACCATGAATCCATAAAAGTGAGATTAAGAGCTGCTCTCTAAAAGCTTATATTACATTATAGCACAGCAAAATATATTTGAAAATTATATTTCCCAGAACAGTTTTTTCTTTTTTTCCTTACTGGGTGTGGCGACAAATTTGACACATGAAACCTGAAAATTCTTTCTGATATTTAGGATATTTTAGATGAAATTACTGGGAGCCTGAAAGGCTCATCTACCAGATTTTGAGGCGTCTTTCCCCATACTGTATGTTGGCTAACCACGCGCTAAAACAAGACAACCAAGCAGCAACCTCTGTGGCTGGTAAATGAAATCATTGCGGAAGTGTTAAAAACTGCAGTTCCTCAAATGTCCACTTGAGTCAGTCTCCATAAGTCCCCATGTTAGGTCCACTTACGTTCCTACCAGTGTGGCAGAGGCCAGAGCCGCCACACTGAGCTTCAAACTGCTCTTCAGAAAGCTGTGGGTGACGTCACGGATACAACATCCATTTTTCATTTGCGATAATAATATTAGCGATACGCAGGCTTGGCTGATTAAGAAAGCTTAAATGAATACTGTCCAAGTATCCTGAATATTCAATGCTGAAAACCTTTGTAGGCCAGCTTTTTCTCCACAGTTCAGAATCAGACCGATAAGCAGAATCGATCACTGACATCAATAAAATCTTGTCAAGTCCCGTTCCCGCTTATGAGTGAACAATGGGACAATCGGTTTGGAAAGCTTGTTCTCGTGGCGAGTTTTCAGTTTCTAACTGCTGTAAATCTACTGACAGAACAGGGAACTGTTGTGAGTATGTTTATCTCTTTGTCAGACACTCAATGCATCTCATACACAATCTGTACAGGAAGTACCAGGAACCGGTTTTACTGGAAGAGCGAGCTGTAAATTCCTAAAGAGTCGGGCATGTTCATTACAAAGCCAATAGCATCCAGTCAACCAATAACCACAGATTTATGGTTTGGCCTGTGCTATGGTTAATATACATAAACAGTATATACACTGTATGTGCTTTCACCACCTGATACAGGAATTAAATGACACAGCAGCTATTTGTTTGTCCTGTAATGTGATCGTACACAAAGAAAGCAGTGTGTTGTTTATTTGATATTTTTGTGTGCAACTTTCCTCTGATAAACTGACGTCTGTTACCTCCTGTTGATCTACACTGACCTGTGATCAGGTGAATGGTGTCTCTGTCATTCGTACGTCTGTTCTCACACTATGTAACTGTGTTAGTATTTGTACCACCGGGAAGAAGAGGACGTTTACGGCCTAGGGTGGGGGGGTGGAGCCGGTGTCGTGCTAGAACCGGAGCTGGGCGAGTGGGCAATGTAACCAGGCTCCACAGCCTCTATGGACAAAATGGCAGAGGAGAAGAGAGTGAAGAGGACGCTGACGGAGGAAGCTAAGAAGAGAAAAGGAGAGAGTGAGCGAGCAAGAAGCCGACGGACAAGAGTAAATCTGGGACTGACTTTTAGTGGTTGGTGAGAGCTTGGTGAAATAAAAGGCTGAAAGACAGACGCCGAGCTGGGCTGACTGCTGTTGGACAAGTCGGTAATATTAGCTGGCTGCTATGTCTGCTGTTGTTACCATGTTACCATACAATATAACAAATATTTGAGTTTTTTCGATTGAGAATAATCAATTATTGGACTAATTGCTTCATCTCTGGTAGGGCTGCAAACATCAGTCAACTGTTCAAACTGTTAAGTGTTAAATGTCCAAGTTCAGCTTCTTAAAGGTCCAGTGTGTAGGATTTAGTGCCACCTAGCAGCGAAGTTGCAGATTGCAACGAAGCCTCACCCTCTGCCTCCAGGCACGTTGAAAAAAACTAATTCGAAATTCAAATAAAAAGCAAAAAAAAACCCCTGATCTAGATCAGGGTTTGGTTTGTCTGCTCTGTCGATATAAAGTGCTCATTATCAGACAACATTCTTATTTCCAGGTGGTTAAACTCTAAGTTAAATGTTACACACTGGACCTTTTAAGGTGAATATTTTCTAGTTTCCGTCGTCCTCTCTGACGTTAAACTGATTATCTTTTGGCTTGTGGACAAAACAAAGACAGCTGAGGACGTCACCTCGGGCTTCACGGACCAAACAACTAAGCAAGAAATTGATTGACAGTTTAATCTATAAGACAATAATCACTGGTTGCAGCCTCTAGAATAAAAAAAAATAAAAATAGCTGTTTACTTACAGGAATAGTCAGCAGCACTTCTGTCCTTACAGGTGTATTATCTTATAAAAACTCTATCACGCCTGAGTTTGGTGACCCGTGCTTTAAATTTGCTCATGAAGGTGTTTGTATTTAATAAATAAATAATGTTAAGTAACATGACAACTCATCCCTGCTCATAACAGGAGCAGCCCTCCTCTCACGACTCCAACATTCACGTGTTCCTTCTTCTCCCCTCTTTGTTCTGCAGGAGCCCAGCAGACCTCCTGCTGTTTTTCAGCTGATTTATGAATGAAAATAAACATTTTTATTAATATTTTTATATATATATATATATATTTATTTATATTGATTTCGCTGTCCCTGCAGCCCAACTGGACAGAATGGGAGCGGCTCGATGAAGACGTGATTACATAGCAGTGATACTAATGATGGAGGGGGTTCATTGAGTCTTTGTGTGTGTGTGTGTGTGTGTGTGTCCTTCACATCTAAATCCTTAAATTACTATAATATAAGAGTGGATTACACCTTTAAAATATATTAATATTACTACAATGTCACTGTTACACAACATCCACCTGCCTGGCTGCTGGGGCACGTTAACGCCGCTGGTATTTCGAGTATTTGTTGACAACAACAGGCTGTTTTTTCTCTCTCTCTCTCCATGATGAGAGCGGAGACACCAAAATAACAAGCCCGCCATGCGTGCGTGCTGCCCGGCATGCGACACTGCTGTCATTGTCGCGTCTGGTCGGTGGATGAAGAGGCGTCTTAATAAGAGAAAAACACGTCCTACCTGTCTGTCAGACACTCACCGACGCGTCTCTGTGGATAGACTGATAAATGACTCACGCGTTGCCGATGTATATCCTCGGGAAGACCTCGTTGAAGTGCTGTGTCGGCAGGCTGTAGAAGCCGCTGCCGTTGGACAGGAGCTCGTTGAGTTGTTGGACGGTCACCTCGCCGCCTGGCGCCGGGACGTCAGCCGGCGGTTGGTGCTGCTGCTGCGGCTGCTGCTGTTGTTTGGTCGGGCTCAGGTGTTTCTTCATGGCTCTTCTTCTTCTCCCGGATTAATGTTGACAGATCACACTCGGCTCCAGACTCGTGAGCATCGTCCAATTATTCAACTGCATCTTTTACCTTCGCACGTGAGGTCGTGCGCGCGCTGTCTTCTCGTCTACAAGGTGTCTGATGAGGAGGCGCGAGCGCCACAGTTTCCCCCACCCCCCCTCACCGCCCCACATCAACGTCAAGTACACCGGAGGTTTACAACGAGGTTCCGGTCCACACTTTCAAAATAAAACTGCTATTTTAAAGTGGAAATACCAATTCTGTAGATGTAATCATTAACATTACACACTCTTTAATATTGTATGAGAATAGAAGTATAATGTAGAATAAAATACTCAAGTTAAATTGTACTTGAGCACTTGAGTTAATGCTAACTACCTAGCTATCTAAGTCTAACTACTTTTATTTAATATCATGAAAATGGTTTGTTATACTGGGTGTGGTGAAAACCTGACGAACACTATACAAAGAGATGTTCTGCTGACACGATCACAGAACCTTCCTGTTCATCTTCATCACCTTTTGTCTGCAGGATTTCTGAACAGTCTCCCTGAGATAAACAGCACACTGAGCGTTAAGCACTCACTCAATCAAATCAAAGAATCAATAACTAATGGTGCACACACTGTAAGCAAGCGCACCCTTTGCCCGGCTAGCTCAGTCAAAACTCTGAGTAGTATCTCAAGCCTGGAAAGTCATCTGTTTTTGTGTTTACTCTATGATAATACACAGTGCAGCAATATATGGACTATGGTCTTTAAGGAATTATTTACACAGAAACCGCCTCTGTCCAAAACAAGGTCCAATGAGAGAAGTGACTCATGTACCAATCAGAAAGGATGACACCCAGAATAACAAACGTATAAAAAGAGGGAGCAGACTGTGCTCCGGGCCCCTGATCCAGCTTTTGAGTGAAGCAGCTGTGTCACTTACTTATTCTCTCAAATAAAAGAAGTGGAGGACAACTCTTCCTTTAATGTCCTTTCTCAAAAAAACGAACAAGACAAAATGTAATTTTACTATAATTTTATGCTAATAGTTTTCTACTTTTACTTGTAACATTGTGGCTTCTAAGTGTGTGGGTACAAGTGTGAGGTAGAATAAAATGGAAATACTTAAAGTACAAGTACCTCAAAAGTGTACTCGAGTTGATGCAAGTTAGCTTGCTAACTTCCTCTACCACTATATATAAGTAGCTAGCTAGCTATGAGATTATCAGATTACATTAATAAAGCGTTGCCGGTTGCATGGCAACAATAAATTATAATTATTACTAAATGGAATTATTTACATTACATACATTTTAATGTACCAACAAGTATCTTAGACTGCCTTATACTTCTACTCTAATACATTTATTTTACTAGTTTAGAGATTTCTAGATATATCGATTTCTTTTATTTTTGTTTATGAGTATTTTTCTTATTCACATTGTGTACTGTGAGCTGCTGTGGGATCATTACAGCCATTTGGAAAGGACCTGACAGTATAGCAGGCTTTTCAGTGCTTTTATTTTTAAGACACAATCATACAACCTCCGGTACACTGTCTGTTTGCGGCTCACTTGACACCGCTGCCTCTCGCCACCACTATCTCCAGCAGACACACCCCATCGGCAGTCAGACACTCCGGAGACGGGAGCTGGACCCGGAGGAGGACACAAGTGACACCAGCCAACAGGAGAGGGTACCGTGCTGCCTTCAAGCGCTGCTCGTAACATCCTAAAACTCCATTTTGGCTGCGTTTCATAACAGAATAAAAGTAACCAATCATAAGCCTCTGCTTCACAGATCAGCTGTTTGTGTATATTTTGTGAAGATAAACAGACTAATGCTTTTCTATGAGCCCACAACAAGTGGTTATATATTATTATATTTATCCCTCTGAAAACTGGATATAAGATAAATATCAGAATCAGAATCGCTTTATTGACCATGTGTGTGTACACACACGAGGAATTTGACTCCGGTTCACTGTGTTCTCAATTGTACATACAGGTATAGACATAAGTACAGTTTAAAAGACAAGGGACATGACAGGTAGACGCAAAAACATGAAACATAAAACATAACTATATACATATTTGAAAGGTATATATATTTGCATAAATATTGATACACATGCACATGTGTATCTATCTATAGACATTTGTAAACTGGGTAAAGGACTGATGATAGTGCAGTGGTGCAGGTGGTGGATTAAATATAGTTTCTTCAAACGGTTGTGTTTTGTACATGAGGTAGGTGGATATGACAGTATATACATATCTATGTGCAACAGACTAAATGTAAACAGTGGATAAATGGATAAATCATAATGTACAGGTATATATGTATGTAAATCTGAATTTAATTAAACCTGTGCAGAGAAATAAAACATGTGCAATTAAGATTTTAATCTTAATCAATTAAGATTAATTTATTAGATGCATTAATCAATTAATTACACTGTAGGATTGACAGATTGTGTCACTCATTACCATAAAAATTTCAGGTGAATTTACAAAAAAAAAACTGGTTTATTTATTTAGGATATTTGTTATCGAGATAATCTCCATATTTCCATATTTTATTCTGCCAATGGTCCAAACATTAAAAAAATATGTTAATCAACACGCGCTCACCTGAACTCACCGCGAGTCACCGATAGTAAACAGCGCGAGCGCCGAGTTTGAGGCAGGACCAAACCATTTCATGTAATAGACGGGGGAAGTTGGGCTTTTAAAAAATAAAAAAAATAATAATAAACAAGTAAATGAAACAGAAAGCGTTTTCTTGGCACATTGTAACTACGCCATATTAATAGAGGTGGGTTAATAATTTTAATATTGCAAACAATACCTAATGATCTCATATTTTTGAGCGCCCCTGTCAGTCACAAGCCCTTAGAATCGTCCTAACGGTTCACCGGGGGTCGGGCTAGCATCAGTGCTAACCCGGTGCTAATGTAGTAGCAGTAGTAGTACCCCCTATTTTTTGTTAATATGTGAACTATATGTGTGAAGTAACTATTTTAACACTTACAGTCTATTCTAACGGTTTATACATATGGAAGTAATGCCCTTCACCGTCAGGAGATGGCGCTCTGACGCTGCTGTGGATCCACTATGGAGACTGTAGCTACGCGCCAAGCTCACGCGCAGTTAAGAAATAAAGAATCTGTAACGTGATCAGACGATAACTGTTGGTCTTCTTTAACGGTCCACAGATACTGCAAAACTTATATTTTTATTATTATTTTTATTTTATTTTTTTATATCTAGTTTGGATTTAGACCTTATGTAAATGTAGCTTGAATTGTTTAGTAATGTGACATGATTGTGAGATGTGTGTTTAGTGTAATCAGATTGTTTTGTTGTTAACGGTTCAGCCGTCGGTTCAGAGCGTCGTTTTAATATGAGCTTTAACCATGAACTCTAGTTACACCGTAGTTTTATAAGTGTAAGTGTAACTAACTTAAGCAACGCTGCTATAAGATAATGTGTTTCAAGTGTTGTTTAAAGTAAGTCAGTTTATGAGTTAAAATACTAAAAAATGATATTTAAGATAGTTTTCATATTTCCAGTCAGTTGCTAACAGGTTGCGCCATCTTGTGAACACCCGGTGAAGTGCAGGTGTGTCAGAGAGAGAGATGTAAAATGTGAAAGAGGTTTTAATATGTTATAACTGTATTTGATGAGTTTAAGCAGAAATGTATGTTAATATTTCAGCGAGTGTAGTTATGAGTCTAAACTGAATGTGTGTTTTGAGTTACATTAGCCTGATATATGTTAATATTTTGAGCTGGCTAGCCTTGTGCATGTATATATATATTTTTTTAATATATATGCACTTTCATCAGAGGGTTTACAGTCCTGTTGACGGTGACTTGTATGAAATTAGCAGTTAAGAAATGAAGAATCTCTTTAACGGTCCACAGGTCCTCGGACACATACACTGGTTACACAGAGCATCCCAGCCTGCAGAGAGCGGACTACGACTTCCGGTAAGTACTTTCAAACGGTCAGCTAGCAGCGGCTAGCAGCGGCTAGCAGCGGCTAGCAGCGGCTAGCAGCGGCTAGCAGCGGCTAGCAGCGGCTAGCAGCGGCTAGCAGCGGCTAGCAGCGGCTAGCAGCGGTACTCCCTGAAGTTTACAGTTTATGAAGGCTAACGGTTAGTGTTGTAGCACGTAGACGTGATTTTCTTGATCAGTCTCTCGATATTTCTGAAGCTAAGCTAAGCTAAGCTAAGCACACTAATACGCGCTAACGTCAGTTGAAAGTCGTTACCAAGGCAACGGCAGATATTGATGTTGACGGGCTGATGGACTGAACAGAGAGCAGAGCTACACTGTAGAGTCAATACAGCGCTCAATAAAACATTTATTCTATAGAAAGTGTTTGCAGCAACAACATTTGTATAACTTTATATCGAATTTATACTTTTATTGGTCAGGTGTGTGAACACACACGAAACGATGATGAAATAAATCTGGTTTATACAGCAGCTTGTGTTATGTACGTGAGGTAGTAGATATGACAGTATTTACAGTATACACAGCATAAGTAGACTGTTTGTCAGTGACGATATTCACATTTTAAAAGAACAAAAACTAAATGTAAACAGTAAGATTAAATAATTCATAATTTGTACAGGTTATTGTACAGGTAATGTTCCTGACATTTCGTGTGTGGTTGTTTTGGTGTACAGAGATCTGCCGATCCAAACCAGACAGCGATGGATGAGCAGAGGACAGACTGAAGGATTGCTGTGTAGAACTGGATCAGCTGATCTTCAGGCAGGTTGATCTTCCTGAGCTGCCGCATGAAGTCCATCCTCTGCTGGGCCTTTTTCATGAGGGTTTAGTTGTTTTGTCACTGTAAACGTTTTATAATATTTACAGCATACGCACTACATTTTGATACATAGGCCTGTGTGAATGTATGAACACTATGCCCCCATAGTATTTAGATAGGGTAACACAGTTTGATATTTGTTTAGCAAAACCTGTGACCTATCTTTTCAGATATTACGTATGAAAATGTCAATGGCACAAACTTTAGAGACACACTGCTGGGCTTATTATTCAACATATTTATTGAACTCATTCATATTCATTGACCTCAGTTACCAAACCCCAACAATTAAAGGCAGGAGAGGGGCTCCCATGTATTCTTCCAATGTGTTCCATTAATTCAAAAGAGATGAGGATAAGACACAAATAAGAAAATACAGTAATGTTATGTTCTTACTTTGAGCTAACAGCCCAATTACAAACTCTCCTGCCAAAAAAAATAGGTTGTGAACATCTGTCTTTATAAAAAGAACAGAGCATCATACATTGTGTGTTTTGACCTTTTTGTTTTAAAGACATTTTTGAACCTTTATTTTATAGTGACAGCTGAAGAGTGACAGAAAGCTCAGGGGAGAGAGAGAGAGGATGACGTGCAGCTAACAGCCATAGGTTGGAGTCAAACTCTGGGTCACTGCAACAAGGACTGAGCCTTTGTACATGGAGTGCACACTCTACCAGGTGAGCTAAAGGGACGCTCTGTGGAGGTATTTTTTGATTGATTCATTTTTTCCCCCCAAAATAAAACATTTTTTTGTTTGTTTCTGTCAATTTTAACCTGAAAAACAAACTGTTAAAATCTACCTTGGTCTAAACCAAAGTGCTGAGTCTTAGTTACACAGCTATGCAGCAAATAATGTGAAAAGAAAGATTTTAAAACAGAAATGTAATTTTTTGGATTTTATTTAGATTTTTTTATGATTTCAAATTTCTGAGGAAACTGAAGCGCTAAGAGTGTTTCGAATATTTTGAGATTTTTTTGAGATTTTATTTTGATGTTAAGATGATTTTTTTTTTATGTGGGAGGAAACTGAAGCACTCAGAGTAAACCCACAGCAACACAGTGATGTTACATTTGCGAGGCCATAGTGGTGAACACTAAGGCACCTGTGCTACTATCCAACCTGAGTTTGGTGTTGCCCTTTTTTTTTTTTTTTTTTTTTGAATGCATAATTCAAAAGTGGAGAAACCGAAGCACTCGGAGGAAACCACAGCAACACTGTGAACGCTGTAAACCCCTCACAGTAAAGAGGTCAAGGTCCAGAACTGAACCCTGACCTCATCGCTGGGAAGGCACAGTGAACACTAAAGAGCCTGCAGATCTATGGGCCCGTAGTTGAGTCATGTCCAGGTTGGTTATTTCGATGTTACTTTGATGGTTTTTTTTTTTAAAATGATTTAAAAGTGGAGAACCGAAGCACTCGGAGAAAACCACAGCAACACAGTGACCTTACAGTTGCAAGAGCCAAAGTGTTGAACACAAAGGCGGACTTGCAACTGTTTTTTAGTCTCATCCGCTGCCTGGGCAGGCTTTGAATGGCTTGATCACTGTGTTGAAAAGTGAGGTGAAGAAGCTCTTAATGCCGGTCTTTCTTGGCTTTACCAGCTGTCTTTTCAGAGTCTCGATTACACACTCGTAAACGACTGAGTCCTGTGACAGCAGGTTCATTTGCACAGACCTTTTGCTGCCCATTTTTGTACACAGATCCTTGTGCACGGCCTTGGCTATATTCTTAATCTGGTCTTCTTGCGGCCTGACAAATTCAAAGCCTACACAGCTTGCGCGCAGCATGTCTTTTAGGGTTAAAAGGATCTTTTTTTGTTCACCAGCAGACACTGGCATCTGTGTATTTTTCAGGCACTTGTTTACCACCGCTGCCGCCATTATCACGTAGAACAGTTCTGCAGGTTCAGTTGGATGAGTTTTATCACTGAGAGCTGGCTCAGCAGTGACTCTAGGTGTTGCGGACTCAAACTTGGGTCTATCACACACAGGTGTGACAGAGTTAACTTCATCACTGATACGTTGCTCAGCAGTGACGGAAGGTGGTGCTGATACCACAGGTGTCACGGTGACCTCTGGGAGCTCTGGCAGATCTAGCACTGTCCGAATTCTGTCCAGACTAACTTGGACACTGTCATTTGTCTTGGCATTCTGTTGTGTCTGCCGGTTGAGCCAGTTAAACATCAGATCCAGGAATTTGTGAACTTCCATTTGTATCTTGACCCGAATGGACTTAATGCTTCCATCATCAGGTTTCATATTTCCAATAATGAGATTCCCCAGACGCTGAGAAATCATTTGTTTGCCATTGTGAAGGCAGATGGACATTTTTTTGTAGGCGCACTCATCAGGGTTTTCGACTGGGACCATGTCCTGCACCACTGAGTCTGCTGCTGGAATCAGGACATCCAGTGTGGGCTTCTTAGAGAAGCAGTCCAGATTTTGTCTCAGCTTTGCCAAGACGCTAACAATGGCCTCCTTGGCAAATTTGCGGGCAAAAAAGATTTTAATTTTATTTGCCACGACTTTCCAGCATTTTGTCCTGCTAGACTGAGCCTCTGGTCCAGGTGAGCCGTCGATGTTCATTCCAAACTCTTCTTTGTTGGACCATATATAGTTAGCAACATCAAAAGCCACTGCATCTGTGTCTTCGATAATGCTGCTCAAAATCTGCATGCGTTCCTCCTCAGTAATGCCGTCTTCACACATGTCGGGATTTGTTATGTGTTCCACTAAGACCTGCTTTACAGCTTCCAGTGTTTTATCCACTATGCTATCCTCGAAGCTATCCACAGGAGCTAATTCTTCTGATCCCACAGGAGAAACTTGATCCTCCCCGGTCTCATGAAGACTGTGCTGCTCTAACTGACTTTGTAAAGTGGGCTTGGATGTTATCTCTGGACTTGTTGCATCTAGAGTATCTGACCTGGACGCACACGACATCTTCTGTGTACATTTTTGTAACATTCTGACCACGTGTTTCACGATGATCTGTAGTCTGCGGGGGCTTTTTGGCTCGACGTGCGGTTCACTTCCCACTGAGTCACTGCTTTGTGATAGTTGAGAGTTGATTCTCTCTGTCACCTCTTTCGTAACCAGAACCGTCAGATTTTCTGTACTCGTGCTTTCAGTCAGGCTACCGGTCACGTCTACAAAGGTATCAGTGATAGAGTCCCCCAGGTAGTCGAAGACTTCACATTCCGAAACATACTTAGGGGACTCTGGAGAAGTCTCAGTTTTGTTTGACAGGCGATTTTTAAATGCCTCAAAAACATGTTTAGACACAGTGTTCACTATGTCCCTGCACATTTCTGTGATGGCACTTTTCGTTTTATCATCAACAGACCCAGATTGAATTTTGGTCCACTGTGCTGCCGTCAGCTGGGCCAGGAACAACTGGACAAGTGTCCGAAGGGTCTCTATTGTGGACAGCGGAAGTTCCTGATCAACGGTATCCTTATTTTCTGAATTCATGATATCACTTTGTGCTACCTGTCTGTCTGCTTGGAAGGTGGAAGGTGGTTCTAACTGAACGATGGGTGATGCAGAGTTATCTTCATCACTCACACGTGGCTCAGCGGTGACGGAAGGTGGTGCTGATACCACAGGTGTCACGGTGACCTCAGGGAGTTCTGGCAGATCTAGCACTGTCCGAATTCTGTCCAGACTAACTTGGACACTGTCATTTGTCTTGGCATTCTGTTGTGTCTGCCGGTTGAGCCAGTTAAACATCAGATCCAGGAATTTGTGAATTTCCGTTTGTATCTTGACCCGAATGGACTTAATGCTTCCATCATCAGGTGTCATATTTCCAATAATGAGATTCCCCAGACGCTGAGAAATCATATGTTTGCCATTGTGAAGGCAGATGGACATTTTTTTGTAGGCGCACTCCTCAGGATTTTCGACTGGGACCATGTCCTGCACCACTGAGTCTGCTGCTGGAATCAGGACATCCAGTGTGGGCTTCTTAGAGAAGCAGTCCAGATTTTGTCTGAGCTTTGCCAAGACGCTAACAATGGCCTCCTTGGCAAATTTGCGGGCAAAAAAGATTTTAATTTTATTTGCCACGACTTTCCAGCATTTTGTCCTGCTAGACTGAGCCTCTGGTCCAGGTGAGCCGTCGATGTTCATTCCAAACTCTTCTTTGTTGGACCATATATAGTTAGCAACATCAAAAGCCACTGCATCGGTGTCTTCGATAATGCTGCTCAAAATCTGCATGCGTTCCTCCTCAGTAATGCCATCTTCACACATGTCGGTATTTGTTACGTGTTCCACTAAGACCTGCTTTACAGCTTCCAGTGTTTTATCCACTACACTATCCTCGAAGCTATCCACAGGAGCTAATTCTTCTGATCCCACGGGAGAAACTTGATCCTCCCCGGTCTCATGAAGACTGTGCTGCTCTAACTGACTTTGTAAAGTGGGCTTGGATGTTATCTCTGTAGTTTGTGCATCTAGAGTATCTGACCTGGACGCACACGACATCTTCGGTGTACATTTTTGTAACATTCTGACCACGTGTTTCACGATGATCTGTAGTCTGCGGGGGCTTTTGGGCACGACCTGCGGTTCACTTCTCACTGAGTCACTGCTTTGTGATAGTTGAGAGTTGATTCTCTCTGTCACCTCTTTTGTAACCAGAATTGTCAGCTTTTCTGTACTTTTGCTTTCAATCGGGCTACCGGTCACGTCTACGAAAGTATCAGTGATAGAGTCCCCCAGGTAGTCGTAGACTTCACGTTCCGAAACATACTTAGTGGACTCTGGAGAAGTCTCAGTTTTGTTTGGCAGAATATTTTTAAATGCCTCAAAAACATGTTTAGACACAGTGTTCACTATGTCCCTGCACATTTCTGTGATGGCACTTTTTGTTTTATCATCCATAGACCCAGATTGAATTTTGGTCCACTGTGCTGCCGTCAGCTGGGCCAGGAACAACCGGACAAGTGTCCGAAGGGTCTCTATTGTGGACAGCGGAAGTTCCTGATCCACGGTATCCTTCTTTTCTGAATTCATGATATCACTTTGTGCTACCTGTCTGTCTGCTTGGATGGTGGAAGGTGGTCTTAACTCAACGATGGGTGATGCAGAGTTATCTTCATCACTCACACGTTGCTCAGCGGTGACGGAAGGTGGTGCTGATACCACAGGTGTCACGGCGACCTCTGGGAGCTCTGGCAGATCTAGCACTGTCCGAATTCTGTCCAGACTAACTTGGACACTGTCATTTGTCTTGGCATTCTGTTGTGTCTGCCGGTTGAGCCAGTTAAACATCAGATCCAGGAATTTGTGAATTTCCATTTGTATCTTAACCCGAATGGACTTAATGCTTCCATCATCAGGTTTCATATTTCCAATAATGAGATTCCCCAGACGCTGAGAAATCATGTGTTTGCCATTGTGAAGGCAGATTGACATTTTTTTGTAGGCGCACTCATCGGGGTTTTCGACTGGGACCATGTCCTGCACCACTGAGTCTGCTGCTGGAATCAGGACATCCAGTGTGGGCTTCTTAGAGAAGCAGTCCAGATTTTGTCTCAGCTTTGCCAAGACGCTAACAATGGCCTCCTTGGCAAATTTGCGGGCAAAAAAGATTTTAATTTTATTTGCCACGACTTTCCAGCATTTTGTCCTGCTAGACTGAGCCTCTGGTCCAGGTGAGCCGTCGATGTTCATTCCAAACTCTTCTTTGTTGGACCATATATAGTTAGCAACATCAAAAGCCACTGCATCGGTGTCTTCGATAATGCTGCTCAAAATCTGCATGCGTTCCTCCTCAGTAATGCCATCTTCACACATGTCGGTATTTGTTATGTGTTCCACTAAGACCTGCTTTACAGCTTCCAGTGTTTTATCCACTATGCTATCCTCGAAGCTATCCACAGAATCTAATTCTTCTGATCCCACAGGAGCAACTTGATCCTCCCCGGTCTCATGAAGACTGTGCTGCTCTAACTGACTTTGTAAAGTGGGCTTGGATGTTATCTCTGAACTTTGTGCATCTACAGTATCTGACCTGGACGCACACGACATCTTCGGTGTACATTTTTGTAAGATTCTGACCACGTGTTTCACGATGATCTGTAGTCTGCGGGGGCTTTTTGGCTCGACCTGCGGTTCACTTCCCACTGAGTCACTGCTTTGTGATAGTTGAGAGTTGATTCTCTCTGTCACCTCTTTCGTAACCAGAATTGTCAGCTTTTCTGTACTTTTGCTTTCAATCGGGCTACCGGTCACATCTACAAAAGTATCAGTGATAGAGTCCCCCAGGTAGTCGAAGACTTCACGTTCTGAAACATACTTAGGGGACTCCGGAGAAGTCTCAGTTTTGTTTGCCAGAAGATTTTTAAATGCCTCAAAAACTGTTTTAGAAACAGTGTTCACTATGTCCCTGCACATTTCTGTGATGGCACTTTCCGTTTTGTCATCAATAGACCCAGATTTAATTTGGGTCCACTGTGCTGCCGTCAGCTGGGCCAGGAACAACCGGACAAGTGGTCGAAGGGTCTCTATTGTGGCCAGCGGAAGTTCCTGATCCACGGTATCCTTATTTTCTGAATTCATGATATCAGTTTTTGCTACCTGTCTGTCTGCTTGGTACTTACAATCTGTAGTCAATGTAGTCACGCTCCTCGGTTTTGACAGTTTGTAATCCCTGTTCGACTCCTGTATCGTGGAAGAAAAATCCGAACGAAATGTTTTGAATTTGGATCCTACTTATACCCTGACCAAAACTTTGGCTTTTGATCTTTGAATGACATCATCACAAACAAGATGAAAGGCATGTCTACATCAAAACAACTTGTTGCTAAGCCCCGCCCCCTAGCAACAGTTGTCCAGTAGCTTCCTTAGCAACCGTAGCTAGGCAGAACAAGCAAATCTCTCTCTGTTTCTATGTTGAAACTTTTCAAATACACACATACTCAAAGACTAATTAAAGACTAATTAAACTGAAAAATTCTAACAAACTGAACAAAAGTTTGGTTAGACCTATTTCTAAAGAACTGCTGAAAATATCATATCATTTTGGAATGTTAACCCTCATAAAAACATAAAAGAAGACAGCCAAGTGTTTTTCTTGTGAAATTTCAGATTTGCGTACACTAACAAAATAATAATAATAATAATAATAATAATAATAATAATAATAATTAATCAATTAATTACACCAGGTGTCTTCAACCTTTTTCAGCACAAGGACCCCTTGGACAAGGTCCACAGGTACTGCAAAACTTATATTTTTATATCTAGTTTGGATTTAGACCTTATGTAAATGTAGCTTGAATTGTTTAGTAATGTGACATGATTGTGAGATGTGTGTTTCGTATAATCAGATTGTTTTGTTGTTAACGGTTCAGCCGTCGGTTCAGAGCGTCGTTTTAATATGAGCTTTAACCATGAACTCTAGTTACACCGTAGTTTTATAAGTGTATGTGTAACTAACTTAAGCAACGCTACTATAAGATAATGTGTTTCAAGTATTGTTTAAAGCAAGTCAGTTTATGTGAGCTAAAATACTAAAAATTGATATTTAAGCTAGTTTTCATATTTCCAGTCAGTTGCTAACGTAGTGGGGTTGCGCCATCTTGTGAACACCGCGGTGAAGTGCAGGTGTGTCAGAGAGAGAGAGATGTAAAATGGTTTAACATGTTATAGCTGTATTCAGGGACGGACTGGCCATTGGGCAATGTGGGCAAATGCCACTGCGGCCGCCTGGTGATGTAAAGATAAACAAATAGGCTAAATAAATAAATAAAGCAGAGCGGCTGCGTCAATAGGCGGCCGCAAATCAATAAATGAATAAATAAAGATAATAAAAAATAAAGCGGAGCTGCAGGCGGCCATAAAAAATAAGGAAAAAAAGCAAATAAACAAAACGGCCTGTTAACTCTGAAAAATAGTAGGCCTACTAAACTAAATAATAATAATGACGTTTTTTATTTTTCCTGTAAAGGACAAATAGCCTAAATTTATCTAATCTCTGTTTATAAGGTTTTTTGGATGTTTTTTGGTCGTCAGTGGACTTTCTCGCGATCGTTGACCTGATGAGATGATAGGTCAAATCACAGTTGAATAATGGGTAGTGCAAGCACGTCAACAACACGGAATGAAAGAAAATGGATCGAGGAGTGAGAAAACGGCGAGTAGAAAAGGGTGGAGCAGGAAAAAAAAGAGAGAAGAAGCGTAAGGCTTTATTGGCTGAAAGTGGGAAAAGCGCAAATATTGTAGAGTTATTCTCTAAAAAGCCTGTGCCAGGCGATGAGCCCGGCGATGAGCCCGGCGGCAGCAGCTGCCGCTAGCACGAGTGACAAAGGTGACATGATGGCAGACGTGAGTGGGAGCAGGTCTGAAGAGGAAAAAAGAGAGGAGGAATTAGTGGAGGAAGAGTCACCAACACAGACTGTAGGCCAAGAAATGGACGCTGCCGTCACACCTGCACCTGCTATTGCAGCCACAAGCAGAGAAACAGCTGCTCCAGTGACAGAGGTGATCCAGGATGAATATAATTATTTCAAATGCCCAAAATACACACTTGAATTGTTTTCAAGTTTCATCCAAATCAGCCTTCTGATGCACAAGAACCTGTCAAGAAATCATACAGACATAAAGATGGATCACAAAGAAAATGGGTGAGTTATGATGCTGAGAACCACTCATTATTTTGTGCAGTTTGCATTTTCTAAAAAGACAGACACAAGTGCCTTTATTCAAGGATGTAAGGATTGGAGGCACATTCATCAGAGGCTCAACAGTCATGAAAACACACACATTCATCTGGAATGTGTGAATGCTTACCGGTCATGGATAAGTAAGGCAGACATCCCTAATCTGCTGGTTTCAAATATGATGTCAGCTCGCCGAGAACAGGTGCACAAGAGGCGACATTCCTAGAGTGTGTCATTGATGTAACAAAACTGATAGGCAAATGTGCACTCAGTTATTGTGGAAGTAAAAATGAGGCAGCTCATTCATTAGCAGACATGTCTGTGGATCATGGGAACTTTCTTGAAATTCTTCTGCTTCTTAGCAAATATGACAGCTGTTTACAGCAGCATGTTCAAGACTGCATCCAAAAAAGCCAGCACTGGCAAAGGAAGAGGCTCGCTAGTGACATTAATGTCCAAAACTACTGTATGTTCAGTTGTGGAGGCTATCCGGCAACTCATCAAGGAAACAATTGCGACTGAAGTAATCCAGGCTGGAATGTACACTGTACAGATAGACACAACTCAAGATATAACCTCAAAAGATCAGTGCAGTGTTGTAGTCCGCTACCTAACAGACAGCAGCATTCAGGAGAAGCTACTTGCAGTTGTTTAATGCAAGTCATCAACAGGGGAGGACTTTCTTAAAGTGCTCAAGGAGACGTTGGCCACTTGCAAAATTGATGTGAAGAATGGAGAACAGATGGGGCTGCAAATATGCAGGGGCAATACAGGGGGTTTTCTGCCTGGCTGTCAAAAGTCCCAACCCAAATGCACGTATGGTGTTATGCCCATGTTCTAAACCTGGTTATGTCTGAAACCACAGGTGTTGTGATAACATTAGCATCATTATTCGGGTTGATTAATGAGATTGCAGTGTTTCTTCGTGACTCATATCAGAGGATGAATGTTTGGGAAGGTGTGAGTCAGGACCCGCAACACAGAAGAATTTCACTGATTGGGGAAACAAGATGGTCTTCGAAGGATGCTGCATTAAAGAAGATCTTTGGATCCTTTGCCCAGCCAAAGAATGCTTTGTATGTGGACTTAGTTGAAACATTGTCCAAAATTCAGGACAATTTACAGTTTAAGCCAGCTGTTTGTGTAAAAGCACATGCCTTCATTGAGTCACTCCTTAAATATGAGACAGTTCTCACTGCACAGTTGTTCCTGCGTGTTTTCACACTCACATCGCTTTTGTCAAAGTATCTCCAAACCAATGCCATGGATCTCTTGACTGCCCATCGCATGGTGACAGAAACACATCACAAACTAAAAGACTTTGTCAGAGACTTTGAGACAGTGAAAGACGCGACAGACAATTTTGTGAAATGGGCTAATGGTGGATTCCAAAATGTGGACTCTGAAATGGAGGTGCAGGCTGCACTGCCACCAAAACGCATGAAAAAAAGAAAAACAATGCCAGGAGAGTCTGCCGATGAAGAAGACACAACTGCAGACTCACTGACAGCTTACAGGACAATTTTCACAACATCATTCTTGATACAGTCTCTGAGTGTATGCACCACCGCTTCCTGCAGCACGGGAAACTTTATGCTGACTTATCATTACTAGATCCGCTTCATTTTCCAGATATAAATTCAAATGGACTTCCCCATAATGCACTTGAGGACATCAGTAAATGCCTCATTTCTTTTGATGAAGATGCAACAGTTGAAAATTTACAGTCTGAGTTGTGTAGCCTGGCCCTCCACTGAGACACTATTAAAAGTCCCCTCTCAGTGAGTACACAACCAGAGAGTCACAGTCTCTTACCTCTGAGGAAGAAGAGGACAATCAGGAGGACATGGAGGAAATTGATCTAGTTAGCAAAAGATGCACAGCCTGCAGGAACTGTGCTGTGTGTTGCTACTTCCTCCTCCAGAAGCTGAAGTGTTTTTCACATGCATACCACAAAATACAGTTGGCCTACAAATTTTTGTTGACCCTGTCCTGCACACAAGTGGCATGTGAAAGAAGCTTCTCGACACTGAAGTTCATTAAGAGTTAGGGCTGGGCGATATATCGATATTTTAATCTATATCCACATATTTTCAAACGCGATATAGCACGAGACCATATCGTTTATATCGATATAGTTTATTTTGCGTTAAAATGACTACATTTCTTCCCTTGAGCCGCCAGTTCGCTTTTATTTCTCCTCTGCCTCTGTCCAGGTCTCCCGCTGCTCGTTGACGTTGTCACGTCAGAGTCTCCAATAACTCCAGAAAAAGTCGCTGGATTTGTCGCTAGTCGCTTTTTGGGAAAAAACAAATCGCTAGAGGGTCTGAAAAGTCGCTAACTATAGCGACAAAGTCGCTAAGTTGTCAACACTGGACCACTGAGTAGTGTGTCAATAAACAACCGAAGCAGCGGGGTTAGAGGTGGTGCACAGGTCTTGACCGGTGTGTCAGCTGTTGCAGTGCATTGTGGGATTTGTAGTATGAGTGCTGGGAGTGTGATTTACCGGCGGACCATTAATAATAGACGTATGAAATTATCCAACCACGGAAAAAATATCGATATATATCGAGTATCGCCATTCAGCTAAAAATATCGAGATATGACTTTTGATCCGTATCGCCCAGCCCTATTAAGAGTCGTCTCAGGAGCAGAATGCAAGAGGAAAATTTGGAAGCCTTCATGTTGATGGCGACAGAGAAGGAGATCCTAATGAGACTGGACTCGGATGATGTGATTGATAGAGTGGCAGGGAAAAGCAAACTGCTACTGTAACTACATAAAGGTAAAACATTTATTTTTCATTTTCTGGTTAAGCTATTATATTATGTTCTGTGGCAGTGTAATGTTTATGTTTCTGTTGGTTGCAGATGACCTGAGAAGACAAATGTGGCCTCTCTCTGTCAAAATTGCCAGGGCCTCTTTTTGGTGCCAGTCCGCCACTGACTGTATTTGATGAGTTTAAGCAGAAATGTATGTTAATATGTGAGCGAGTGTAGTTATGAGTCTAAACTGAATGTGTGTTTTGAGTTATATTAGCCTGATATATGTTAATATTTTGAGTTGGCTAGCCTTGTGTATGTATATATATATATTTAATGAATATTACTATTATTATTATTGTTGTCATTTTTGTCATTTTTATTTATCTGTTTATTTTTAACCCGAGAGTGTCTGGACCACACAGGTGGTGGGTATATCTGATGTCTAGTAGTAGTAGGATCTGTCTTGTTACTGTTCTGTCTGTAGTTTAGACCTGTATTTGTGATGTATATTTTGAATCCTATTATTTTGTCTTGAATGGGATGTTTGATGTTTGGATATGAAAATCAATAAAAACACTTTATTATTATTATATATTTTTAATATATATGCACTTTCATCAGAGGGTTTACAGTCATGTTGACAGTGACTTGTATGAAATTAGCAGTTAAGAAATGAAGAATCTCTTTAACGGTCCACAGGTCCTCGGACACATACACTGGTTACACAGAGCATCCCAGCCTGCAGAGAGCGGACTACGACTTCCGGTAAGTACTTTCAAACGGTCAGCTAGCAGCAGCTAGCAGCGGTACTCCCTGAAGTTTACAGTTTATGAAGGCTAACGGTTAGTGTTGTAGCACGTAGACGTGATTTTCTTGATCAGTCTCTCGATATTTCTGAAGCTAAGCTAAGCTAAGCTAAGTGCGCTAATATGCGCTAACGTCAGTTGAAAGTCGTTACCAAGGCAACAGCAGATATTGATGTTGGCGGGCTGATGGACTGAACAGAGAGCAGAGCTACACTGTAGAGTCAATACAGCGCTCAATAAAACATTTATTCTATAGAAAGTGTTTGCAGCAACAACATTTGTATAACTTTATATCGAATTTATACTTTTATTGGTCAGGTGTGTGAACACACACGAAACAATGATGATGAAATAAATCTGGTTTATACAGCAGCTTGTGTTATGTACGTGAGGTAGTAGATATGACAGTAATTACAGTATACACAGCATAAGTAGACTGTTTGTAAGTGACGATATTCACATTTTAAAAGAACAAAAACTAAATGTAAACAGTAAGATTAAATAATTCATAATTTGTACAGGTTATTGTACAGGTAATGTTCCTGACATTTCGTGTGTGGTTGTTTTGGTGTACAGAGATCTGCCGATCCAAACCAGACAGCGATGGATGAGCAGAGGACAGACTGAAGGATTGCTGTGTAGAACTGGATCAGCTGATCTTCAGGCAGGTTGATCTTCCTGAGCTGCCGCATGAAGTCCATCCTCTGCTGGGCCTTTTTCATGAGGGTTTAGTTGTTTTGCCACTGTAAACGTTTTATAATACTTACAGCATACGCACTACATTTTGATACATAGGCCTGTGTGAATGTATGAACACTATGCCCCCATAGTATTTAGATAGGGTAACACAGTTTGATATTTGTTTAGCAAAACCTGTGACCTATCTTTTCAGATATTACGTATGAAAATGTCAATGGCACAAACTTTAGAGACACACTGCTGGGCTTATTATTCAACATATTTATTGAACTCATTCATATTCATTGACCTCAGTTACCAAACCCCAACAATTAAAGGCAGGAGAGGGGCTCCCATGTATTCTTCCAATGTGTTCCATTAATTTAAAAGAGATGAGGATAAGACACAAATAAGAAAATACAGTAATGTCATGTTCTTACTTTGAGCTAACAGCCCAATTACAAACTCTCCTGCCAAAAAAAATAGGTTGTGAACATCTGTCTTTATAAAAAGAACAGAGCATCATACATTGTGTGTTTTGACCTTTTTGTTTTAAAGACATTTTTGAACCTTTATTTTATAGTGACAGCTGAAGAGTGACAGAAAGCTCAGGGGAGAGAGAGAGAGGATGACGTGCAGCTAACAGCCATAGGTTGGAGTCAAACTCTGGGTCACTGCAACAAGGACTGAGCCTTTGTACATGGAGCGCACACTCTACCAGGTGAGCTAAAGGGACGCTCTGTGGAGGTATTTTTTGATTGATTCATTTTTTCCCCCCAAAATAAAACATTTTTTTGTTTGTTTCTGTCAATTTTAACCTGAAAAACAAAGTGCTGAGTCTAAGTTACACAGCTATGCAGCAAATAATGTGAAAAGAAAGATTTTAAAACAGAAATGTAATTTTTTGGATTTTATTTCTATTTTTTTATGATTTCAAATTTCTGAGGAAACTGAAGCGCTAAGAGTGTTTCGAATATTTTGAGATTTTTTTGAGATTTTATTTTGATGTTAAGATGATTTTTTTTTTTTATGTGGGAGGAAACTGAAGCACTCAGAGTAAACCCACAGCAACACAGTGATGTTAAATTTACGAGGCCATAGTGGTGAACACTAAGGCACCTGTGCTACTATCCAACCTGAGTTTGGTGTTGCCCTTTTTTTTTTTTTTTTGAATGAATGAATGAATAATTCAAAAGTGGAGAAACCGAAGCACTCGGAGGAAACCACAGCAACACTGTGAACGCTGTAAACCCCTCACAGTAAAGAGGTCAAGGTCCAGAACCGAACCCTGACCTCATCGCTGGGAAGGCACAGTGAACACTAAAGAGCCTGCAGATCTATGGGGCCCGTAGTTGTGAGTCATGTCCAGGTTGGTTATTTCGATGTTACTTTGATGTTTTTTTTTTTAAATGATTTAAAAGTGGAGAACCGAAGCACTCGGAGAAAACCACAGCAACACTGTGACCTTACAGTTGCAAGAGCCAAAGTGTTGAACACAAAGGCGGACTTGCAACTGTTTTTTAGTCTCATCCGCTGCCTGGGCAGGCTTTGAATGGCTTGATCACTGTGTTGAAAAGTGAGGTGAAGAAGCTCTTAATGCCGGTCTTTCTTGGCTTTACCAGCTGTCTTTTCAGAGTCTCGATTACACACTCGTAAACGACTGAGTCCTGTGACAGCAGGTTCATTTGCACAGACCCTTTGCTGCCCATTTTTGTACACAGATCCTTGTGCACGGCCTTGGCTATATTCTTAATCTGGTCTTCTTGTGGCCTGACAAATTCAAAGCCTACACAGCTTGCGCGCAGCATGTCTTTTAGGGTTAAAAGGATCTTTTTTTGTTCACCAGCAGACACTGGCATCTGTGTATTTTTCAGGCACTTGTTTACCACCGCTGCCGCCATTATCACGTAGAACAGTTCTGCAGGTTCAGTTGGATGAGTTTTATCACTGAGAGCTGGCTCAGCAGTGACTCTAGGTGTTACGGACTCAAACTTGGGTCTATCACACACAGGTGTGACAGAGTTAACTTCATCACTGACACGTTGCTCAGCGGTAACGGAAGGTGGTGCTGATACCACAGGTGTCACGGCGACCTCTGGGAGCTCTGGCAGATCTAGCACTGTCCGAATTCTGTCCAGACTAACTTGGACACTGTCATTTGTCTTGGCATTCTGTTGTGTCTGCCGGTTGAGCCAGTTAAACATCAGATCCAGGAATTTGTGAACTTCCGTTTGTATCTTGACCCGAATGGACTTAATGCTTCCATCATCAGGTTTCATATTTCCAATAATGAGATTCCCCAGACGCTGAGAAATCATTTGTTTGCCATTGTGAAGGCAGATGGACATTTTTTTGTAGGCGCACTCATCGGGGTTTTCGACTGGGACCATGTCCTGCACCACTGAGTCTGCTGCTGGAATCAGGACATCCAGTGTGGGCTTCTTAGAGAAGCAGTCCAGATTTTGTCTGAGCTTTGCCAAGACACTAACAATGGCCTCCTTGGCAAATTTGCGGGCAAAAAAGATTTTAATTTTATTTGCCACGACTTTCCAGCATTTTGTCCTGCTAGACTGAGCCTCTGGTCTAGGTGAGCCGTCGATGTTCATTCCAAACTCTTCTTTGTTGGACCATATATAGTTAGCAACATCAAAAGCCACTGCATCGGTGTCTTCGATAATGCTGCTCAAAATCTGCATGCGTTCCTCCTCAGTAACGCCGTCTTCACACATGTCGGTATTTGTTATGTGTTCCACTAAGACCTGCTTTACAGCTTCCAGTGTTTTATCCACTATGCTATCCTCGAAGCTATCCACAGGAGCTAATTCTTCTGATCCCACAGGAGAAACTTGATCCTCCCCGGTCTCATGAAGACTGTGCTGCTCTAACTGACTTTGTAAAGTGGGCTTGGATGTTATCTCTGGACTTTTTGCATCTAGAGTATCTGACCTGGACGCACACGACATCTTCTGTGTACATTTTTGTAAGATTCTGACCACGTGTTTCACGATGATCTGTAGTCTGCGGGGGCTTTTTGGCTCGACCTGCGGTTCACTTCCCACTGAGTCACTGCTTTGTGATAGTTGAGAGTTGATTCTCTCTGTCACCTCTTTCGTAACCAGAACCGTCAGATTTTCTGTACTCGTGCTTTCAGTCAGGCTACCGGTCACGTCTACAAAGGTATCAGTGATAGAGTCCCCCAGGTAGTCGAAGACTTCACATTCCGAAACATACTTAGGGGACTCTGGAGAAGTCTCAGTTTTGTTTGACAGGCGATTTTTAAATGCCTCAAAAACATGTTTAGACACAGTGTTCACTATGTCCCTGCACATTTCAGTGATGGCACTTTTCGTTTTATCATCAACAGACCCAGATTGAATTTTGGTCCACTGTGCTGCCGTCAGCTGGGCCAGGAACAACTGGACAAGTGTCCGAAGGGTCTCTATTGTGGACAGCGGAAGTTCCTGATCCACGGTATCCTTATTTTCTGAATTCATGATATCACTTTGTGCTACCTGTCTGTCTGCTTGGAAGGTGGAAGGTGGTTCTAACTCAACGATGGGTGATGCAGAGTTATCTTCATCACTCACACGTGGCTCAGCGGTGACGGAAGGTGGTGCTGATACCACAGGTGTCACGGTGACCTCAGGGAGTTCTGGCAGATCTAGCACTGTCCGAATTCTGTCCAGACTAACTTGGACACTGTCATTTGTCTTGGCATTCTGTTGTGTCCGCCGGTTGAGCCAGTTAAACATCAGATCCAGGAATTTGTGAATTTCCGTTTGTATCTTGACCCGAATGGACTTAATGCTTCCATCATCAGGTTTCATATTTCCAATAATGAGATTCCCCAGACGCTGAGAAATCATATGTTTGCCATTGTGAAGGCAGATGGACATTTTTTTGTAGGCGCACTCCTCAGGATTTTCGACTGGGACCATGTCCTGCACCACTGAGTCTGCTGCTGGAATCAGGACATCCAGTGTGGGCTTCTTAGAGAAGCAGTCCAGATTTTGTCTCAGCTTTGCCAAGACGCTAACAATGGCCTCCTTGGCAAATTTGCGGGCAAAAAAGATTTTAATTTTATTTGCCACGACTTTCCAGCATTTTGTCCTGCTAGACTGAGCCTCTGGTCCAGGTGAGCCGTCGATGTTCATTCCAAACTCTTCTTTGTTGGACCATATATAGTTAGCAACATCAAAAGCCACTGCATCGGTGTCTTCGATAATGCTGCTCAAAATCTGCATGCGTTCCTCCTCAGTAATGCCATCTTCACACATGTCGGTATTTGTTATGTGTTCCACTAAGACCTGCTTTACAGCTTCCAGTGTTTTATCCACTACGCTATCCTCGAAGCTATCCACAGGAGCTAATTCTTCTGATCCCACAGGAGAAACTTGATCCTCCCCGGTCTCATGAAGACTGTGCTGCTCTAACTGACTTTGTAAAGTGGGCTTGGATGTTATCTCTGAACTTTGTGCATCTACAGTATCTGACCTGGACGCGCACGACATCTTCGGTGTACATTTTTGTAACATTCTGACCACGTGTTTCACGATGATCTGTAGTCTGCGGGGGCTTTTTGGCTCGACCTGCGGTTCACTTCTCACTGAGTCACTGCTTTGTGATAGTTGAGAGTTGATTCTCTCTGTCACCTCTTTTGTAACCAGAATTGTCAGCTTTTCTGTACTTTTGCTTTCAATCGGGCTACCGGTCACGTCTACGAAAGTATCAGTGATAGAGTCCCCCAGGTAGTCGTAGACTTCACGTTCCGAAACATACTTAGGGGACTCTGGAGAAGTCTCAGTTTTGTTTCGCAGAATATTTTTAAATGCCTCAAAAACATGTTTAGACACAGTGTTCACTATGTCCCTGCACATTTCTGTGATGGCACTTTTTGTTTTATCATCAATAGACCCAGATTGAATTTTGGTCCACTGTGCTGCCGTCAGCTGGGCCAGGAACAACCGGACAAGTGTCCGAAGGGTCTCTATTGTGGACAGCGGAAGTTCCTGATCCACGGTATCCTTCTTTTCTGAATTCATGATATCAGTTTGTGCTACCTGTCTGTCTGCTTGGATGGTGGAAGGTGGTCTTAACTCAACGATGGGTGATGCAGAGTTATCTTCATCACTCACACGTGGCTCAGCGGTGACGGAAGGTGGTGCTGATACCACAGGTGTCACGGCGACCTCTGGGAGCTCTGGCAGATCTAGCACTGTCCGAATTCTGTCCAGACTAACTTGGACACTGTCATTTGTCTTGGCATTCTGTTGTGTCTGCCGGTTGAGCCAGTTAAACATCAGATCCAGGAATTTGTGAATTTCCATTTGTATCTTAACCCGAATGGACTTAATGCTTCCATCATCAGGTTTCATATTTCCAATAATGAGATTCCCCAGACGCTGAGAAATCATGTGTTTGCCATTGTGAAGGCAGATGGACATTTTTTTGTAGGCGCACTCATCGGGGTTTTCGACTGGGACCATGTCCTGCACCACTGAGTCTGCTGCTGGAATCAGGACATCCAGTGTGGGCTTCTTAGAGAAGCAGTCCAGATTTTGTCTCAGCTTTGCCAAGACGCTAACAATGGCCTCCTTGGCAAATTTGCGGGCAAAAAAGATTTTAATTTTATTTGCCACGACTTTCCAGCATTTTGTCCTGCTAGACTGAGCCTCTGGTCTAGGTGAGCCGTCGATGTTCATTCCAAACTCTTCTTTGTTGGACCATATATAGTTAGCAACATCAAAAGCCACTGCATCGGTGTCTTCGATAATGCTGCTCAAAATCTGCATGCGTTCCTCCTCAGTAATGCCATCTTCACACATGTCGGTATTTGTTATGTGTTCCACTAAGACCTGCTTTACAGCTTCCAGTGTTTTATCCACTATGCTATCCTCGAAGCTATCCACAGAATCTAATTCTTCTGATCCCACAGGAGCAACTTGATCCTCCCCGGTCTCATGAAGACTGTGCTGCTCTAACTGACTTTGTAAAGTGGGCTTGGATGTTATCTCTGAACTTTGTGCATCTACAGTATCTGACCTGGACGCGCACGACATCTTCGGTGTACATTTTTGTAACATTCTGACCACGTGTTTCACGATGATCTGTAGTCTGCGGGGGCTTTTTGGCTCGACCTGCGGTTCACTTCCCACTGAGTCACTGCTTTGTGATAGTTGAGAGTTGATTCTCTCTGTCACCTCTTTCGTAACCAGAATTGTCAGCTTTTCTGTACTTTTGCTTTCAATCGGGCTACCGGTCACATCTACAAAAGTATCAGTGATAGAGTCCCCCAGGTAGTCGAAGACTTCACGTTCTGAAACATACTTAGGGGACTCCGGAGAAGTCTCAGTTTTGTTTGCCAGAAGATTTTTAAATGCCTCAAAAACTGTTTTAGAAACAGTGTTCACTATGTCCCTGCACATTTCTGTGATGGCACTTTCCGTTTTGTCATCAATAGACCCAGATTTAATTTGGGTCCACTGTGCCGCCGTCAGCTGGGCCAGGAACAACCGGACAAGTGGCCGAAGGGTCTCTATTGTGGACAGCGGAAGTTCCTGATCCACGGTATCCTTATTTTCTGAATTCATGATATCAGTTTGTGCTACCTGTCTGTCTGCTTGGTACTTACAATCTGTAGTCAATGTAGTCACGCTCCTCGGTTTTGACAGTTTGTAATCCCTGTTCGACTCCTGTATCGTGGAAGAAAAATCCAAACGAAATGTTTTGAATTTGGATCCTACTTATACCCTGACCAAAACTTTGGCCTTTGATCTTTGAATGACATCATCACAAACAAGATGAAAGGCATGTCTACATCAAAACAACTTGTTGCTAAGCCCCGCCCCCTAGCAACAGTTGTCCAGTAGCTTCCTTAGCAACCGTAACTAGGCAGAACAAGCAAATCTTTCTCTGTTTCTATGTTGAAACTTTTAAAATACACACATACACAAAGACTAATTAAAGACTAACTAAACTCAATAATTCTAACAAACTGAACAAAAGTTTGGTTAGACCTATTTCTAAAGAACTGCTGAAAATATCATATCATTTTGGAATGTTAACCCTCATAAAAACATAAAAGAAGACAGCCAAGTGTGTTTTTCTTGTGAAATTTCAGATTTGCGTACACTAACAAAATAATAATAATAATAATAATAATAATAATAATTAATCAATTAATTACACCAGGTGTTTTCAACCTTTTTCAGCACAAGGACCCCTTGGACAAGGTCCACAGGTACTGCAAAACTTATATTTTTATATCTAGTTTGGATTTAGACCTTATGTAAATGTAGCTTGAATTGTTTAGTAATGTTGTGAGATGATTGTGAGATGTGTGTTTCGTATAATCAGATTGTTTTGTTGTTAACGGTTCAGCCGTCGGTTCAGAGCGTCGTTTTAATATGAGCTTTAACCATGAACTCTAGTTACACCGTAGTTTTATAAGTGTAAGTGTAACTAACTTAAGCAACGCTACTATAAGATAATGTGTTTCAAGTATTGTTTAAAGTAAGTCAGTTTATGTGAGTTAAAATACTAAAAATTGATATTTAAGATAGTTTTCATATTTCCAGTCAGTTGCTAACAGGTTGCGCCATCTTGTGAACACCGCGGTGAAGTGCAGGTGTGTCAGAGAGAGAGATGTAAAATGGTTTAACATGTTATAACTGTATTCAGGGACAGACTGGCCATTGGGCAATGTGGGCAAATGCCACTGCGGCCGCCTGGTGATGTAAAGATAAACAAATAGGCTAAATAAATAAATAAAGCAGAGCGGCTGCGTCAATAGGCGGCCGCAAATCAATAAATGAATAAATAAAAATAATAAAAAATAAAGCGGAGCTGCAGGCGGCCATAAAAAATAAGGAAAAAAAGCAAATAAACAAAACGGCCTGTTAACTCTGAAAAATAGTAGGCCTACTAAACTAAATAATAATAATGACGTTTTTTATTTTTCCTGTAAAGGACAAATAGCCTAAATTTATCTAATCTCTGTTTATAAGGTTTTTTGGATGTTTTTTGGTCGTCAGTGGATTTTCTCGCGATCGTTGACCTGATGAGATGATAGGTCAAATCACAGTTGAATAATGGGTAGTGCAAGCACGTCAACAACACGGAATGAAAGAAAATGGATCGAGGAGTGAGAAAACGGCGAGTAGAAAAGGGTGGAGCAGGAAAAAAAAGAGAGAAGAAGCGTAAGGCTTTATTGGCTGAAAGTGGGAAAAGCGCAAATATTGTAGAGTTATTCTCTAAAAAGCCTGTGCCCGGCGATGAGCCCGGCGGCGCTCCCAGCTGCTCTGCAGCAGCTGCCGCTAGCACGAGTGACAAAGGTGACATGATGGCAGACGTGAGTGGGAGCAGGTCTGAAGAGGAAAAAAGAGAGGAGGAATTAGTGGAGGAAGAGTCACCAACACAGACTGTAGGCCAAGAAATGGACGCTGCCGTCACACCTGCACCTGCTATTGCAGCCATAGGCAGAGAAACATCTGCTCCAGTGACAGAGGTGATCCAGGATGAATATAATTATTTCAAATGCCCAAAATACACACTTGAATTGTTTTCAAGTTTCATCCAAATCAGCCTTCTGATGCACAAGAACCTGTCAAGAAATCATACAGACATAAAGATGGATCACAAAGAAAATGGGTGAGTTATGATGCTGAGAACCACTCATTATTTTGTGCAGTTTGCATTTTCTAAAAAGACAGACACAAGTGCCTTTATTCAAGGATGTAAGGATTGGAGGCACATTCATCAGAGGCTCAACAGTCATGAAAACACACACATTCATCTGGAATGTGTGAATGCTTACCGGTCATGGATAAGTAAGGCAGACATCCCTAATCTGCTGGTTTCAAATATGATGTCAGCTCGCCGAGAACAGGTGCACAAGAGGCGACAAGTCCTAGAGTGTGTCACTGATGTAACAAAACTGATAGGCAAATGTGCACTCAGTTATTGTGGAAGTAAAAATGAGGCAGCTCACTCATTAGCAGACATGTCTGTGGATCATGGGAACTTTCTTGAAATTCTTCTGCTTCTTAGCAAATATGACCGCTGTTTACAGCAGCATGTTCAAGACTGCATCCAAAAAAGCCAATCAAGCACTGGCAAAGGAAGAGGCTCGCTAGTGACATTAATGTCCAAAACTACTGTATGTTCAGTTGTGGAGGCTATCCGGCAACTCATCAAGGAAACAATTGCGACTGAAGTAATCCAGGCTGGAATGTACACTGTACAGATAGACACAACTCAAGATATAACCTCAAAAGATCAGTGCAGTGTTGTAGTCCGCTACATAACAGACAGCAGCATTCAGGAGAAGCTACTTGCAGTTGTTTAATGCAAGTCATCAACAGGGGAGGACTTTCTTAAAGTGCTCAAGGAGACGTTGGCCACTTGCAAAATTGATGTGAAGAACTCCATTGGAAACTCAACAGATGGGGCTGCAAATATGCAGGGGCAATACAGGGGGTTTTCTGCCTGGCTGTCAAAAGAAGTCCCAACCCAAATGCACGTATGGTGTTATGCCCATGTTCTAAACCTGGTTATGTCTGAAACCACAGGTGTTGTGATAACATTAGCATCATTATTCGGGTTGATTAATGAGATTGCAGTGTTTCTTCGTGACTCATATCAGAGGATGAATGTTTGGGAAGGTGTGAGTCAGGACCCGCAACACAGAAGAATTTCACTGATTGGGGAAACAAGATGGTCTTCGAAGGATGCTGCATTAAAGAAGATCTTTGGATCCTTTGCCCAGCCAAAGAATGCTTTGTATGTGGACTTAGTTGAAACATTGTCCAAAATTCAGGACAATTTACAGTTTAAGCCAGCTGTTTGTGTAAAAGCACATGCCTTCATTGAGTCACTCCTTAAATATGAGACAGTTCTCACTGCACAGTTGTTCCTGCGTGTTTTCACACTCACATCGCTTTTGTCAAAGTATCTCCAAACCAATGCCATGGATCTCTTGACTGCCCATCGCATGGTGACAGAAACACATCACAAACTAAAAGACTTTGTCAGAGACTTTGAGACAGTGAAAGACGCGACAGACAATTTTGTGAAATGGGCTAATGGTGGATTCCAAAATGTGGACTCTGAAATGGAGGTGCAGGCTGCACTGCCACCAAAACGCATGAAAAAAAGAAAAACAATGCCAGGAGAGTCTGCCGATGAAGAAGACACAACTGCAGACTCACTGACAGCTTACAGGACAATTTTCACAACATCATTCTTGATACAGTCTCTGAGTGTATGCACCACCGCTTCCTGCAGCACGGGAAACTTTATGCTGACTTATCATTACTAGATCCGCTTCATTTTCCAGATATAAATTCAAATGGACTTCCCCATAATGCACTTGAGGACATCAGTAAATGCCTCATTTCTTTTGATGAAGATGCAACAGTTGAAAATTTACAGTCTGAGTTGTGTAGCCTGGCCCTCCACTGAGACACTATTAAAAGTCCCCTCTCAGTGAGTACACAACCAGAGAGTCACAGTCTCTTACCTCTGAGGAAGAAGAGGACAATCAGGAGGACATGGAGGAAATTGATCTAGTTAGCAAAAGATGCACAGCCTGCAGGAACTGTGCTGTGTGTTGCTACTTCCTCCTCCAGAAGCTGAAGTGTTTTTCACATGCATACCACAAAATACAGTTGGCCTACAAATTTTTGTTGACCCTGTCCTGCACACAAGTGGCATGTGAAAGAAGCTTCTCGACACTGAAGTTCATTAAGAGTTAGGGCTGGGCGATATATCGATATTTTAATCTATATCCACATATTTTCAAACGCGATATAGCACGAGACCATATCGTTTATATCGATATAGTTTATTTTGCGTTAAAATGACTACATTTCTTCCCTTGAGCCGCCAGTTCGCTTTTATTTCTCCTCTGCCTCTGTCCAGGTCTCCCGCTGCTCGTTGACGTTGTCACGTCAGAGTCTCCAATAACTCCAGAAAAAGTCGCTGGATTTGTCGCTAGTCGCTTTTTGGGAAAAAACAAATCGCTAGAGGGTCTGAAAAGTCGCTAACTATAGCGACAAAGTCGCTAAGTTGTCAACACTGGACCACTGAGTAGTGTGTCAATAAACAACCGAAGCAGCGGGGTTAGAGGTGGTGCACAGGTCTTGACCGGTGTGTCAGCTGTTGCAGTGCATTGTGGGATTTGTAGTATGAGTGCTGGGAGTGTGATTTACCGGCGGACCATTAATAATAGACGTATGAAATTATCCAACCACGGAAAAAATATCGATATATATCGAGTATCGCCATTCAGCTAAAAATATCGAGATATGACTTTTGATCCGTATCGCCCAGCCCTATTAAGAGTCGTCTCAGGAGCAGAATGCAAGAGGAAAATTTGGAAGCCTTCATGTTGATGGCGACAGAGAAGGAGATCCTAATGAGACTGGACTCGGATGATGTGATTGATAGAGTGGCAGGGAAAAGCAAACTGCTACTGTAACTACATAAAGGTAAAACATTTATTTTTCATTTTCTGGTTAAGCTATTATATTATGTTCTGTGGCAGTGTAATGTTTATGTTTCTGTTGGTTGCAGATGACCTGAGAAGACAAATGTGGCCTCTCTCTGTCAAAATTGCCAGGGCCTCTTTTTGGTGCCAGTCCGCCACTGACTGTATTTGATGAGTTTAAGCAGAAATGTATGTTAATATGTGAGCGAGTGTAGTTATGAGTCTAAACTGAATGTGTGTTTTGAGTTATATTAGCCTGATATATGTTAATATTTTGAGTTGGCTAGCCTTGTGTATGTATATATATATATTTAATGAATATTACTATTATTATTATTGTTGTCATTTTTGTCATTTTTATTTATCTGTTTATTTTTAACCCGAGAGTGTCTGGACCACACAGGTGGTGGGTATATCTGATGTCTAGTAGTAGTAGGATCTGTCTTGTTACTGTTCTGTCTGTAGTTTAGACCTGTATTTGTGATGTATATTTTGAATCCTATTATTTTGTCTTGAATGGGATGTTTGATGTTTGGATATGAAAATCAATAAAAACACTTTATTATTATTATATATTTTTAATATATATGCACTTTCATCAGAGGGTTTACAGTCATGTTGACAGTGACTTGTATGAAATTAGCAGTTAAGAAATGAAGAATCTCTTTAACGGTCCACAGGTCCTCGGACACATACACTGGTTACACAGAGCATCCCAGCCTGCAGAGAGCGGACTACGACTTCCGGTAAGTACTTTCAAACGGTCAGCTAGCAGCAGCTAGCAGCGGTACTCCCTGAAGTTTACAGTTTATGAAGGCTAACGGTTAGTGTTGTAGCACGTAGACGTGATTTTCTTGATCAGTCTCTCGATATTTCTGAAGCTAAGCTAAGCTAAGCTAAGTGCGCTAATATGCGCTAACGTCAGTTGAAAGTCGTTACCAAGGCAACAGCAGATATTGATGTTGGCGGGCTGATGGACTGAACAGAGAGCAGAGCTACACTGTAGAGTCAATACAGCGCTCAATAAAACATTTATTCTATAGAAAGTGTTTGCAGCAACAACATTTGTATAACTTTATATCGAATTTATACTTTTATTGGTCAGGTGTGTGAACACACACGAAACAATGATGATGAAATAAATCTGGTTTATACAGCAGCTTGTGTTATGTACGTGAGGTAGTAGATATGACAGTAATTACAGTATACACAGCATAAGTAGACTGTTTGTAAGTGACGATATTCACATTTTAAAAGAACAAAAACTAAATGTAAACAGTAAGATTAAATAATTCATAATTTGTACAGGTTATTGTACAGGTAATGTTCCTGACATTTCGTGTGTGGTTGTTTTGGTGTACAGAGATCTGCCGATCCAAACCAGACAGCGATGGATGAGCAGAGGACAGACTGAAGGATTGCTGTGTAGAACTGGATCAGCTGATCTTCAGGCAGGTTGATCTTCCTGAGCTGCCGCATGAAGTCCATCCTCTGCTGGGCCTTTTTCATGAGGGTTTAGTTGTTTTGCCACTGTAAACGTTTTATAATACTTACAGCATACGCACTACATTTTGATACATAGGCCTGTGTGAATGTATGAACACTATGCCCCCATAGTATTTAGATAGGGTAACACAGTTTGATATTTGTTTAGCAAAACCTGTGACCTATCTTTTCAGATATTACGTATGAAAATGTCAATGGCACAAACTTTAGAGACACATTGCTGGGCTTATTATTCAACATATTTATTGAACTCATTCATATTCATTGACCTCAGTTACCAAACCCCAACAATTAAAGGCAGGAGAGGGGCTCCCATGTATTCTTCCAATGTGTTCCATTAATTTAAAAGAGATGAGGATAAGACACAAATAAGAAAATACAGTAATGTCATGTTCTTACTTTGAGCTAACAGCCCAATTACAAACTCTCCTGCCAAAAAAAATAGGTTGTGAACATCTGTCTTTATAAAAAGAACAGAGCATCATACATTGTGTGTTTTGACCTTTTTGTTTTAAAGACATTTTTGAACCTTTATTTTATAGTGACAGCTGAAGAGTGACAGAAAGCTCAGGGGAGAGAGAGAGAGGATGACGTGCCGCTAACAGCCATAGGTTGGAGTCAAACTCTGGGTCACTGCAACAAGGACTGAGCCTTTGTACATGGAGCGCACACTCTACCAGGTGAGCTAAAGGGACGCTCTGTGAAGGTATTTTTTGATTGATTCATTTTTTCCCCCCAAAATAAAACATTTTTTTGTTTGTTTCTGTCAATTTTAACCTGAAAAACAAAGTGCTGAGTCTAAGTTACACAGCTATGCAGCAAATAATGTGAAAAGAAAGATTTTAAAACAGAAATGTAATTTTTTGCATTTTATTTCTGTTTTTTTATGATTTCAAATTTCTGAGGAAACTGAAGCGCTAAGAGTATTTCGAATATTTTGAGATTTTTTTGAGATTTTATTTTGATGTTAAGATGATTTTTTTTTTTATGTGGGAGGAAACTGAAGCACTCAGAGTAAACCCACAGCAACACAGTGATGTTACATTTGCGAGGCCATAGTGGTGAACACTAAGGCACCTGTGCTACTATCCAACCTGAGTTTGGTGTTGCCCTTTTTTTTTTTTTTGAATGAATGAATGAATAATTCAAAAGTGGAGAAACCGAAGCACTCGGAGGAAACCACAGCAACACTGTGAACGCTGTAAACCCCTCACAGTAAAGAGGTCAAGGTCCAGAACTGAACCCTGACCTCATCGCTGGGAAGGCACAGTGAACACTAAAGAGCCTGCAGATCTATGGGGCCCGTAGTTGTGAGTCATGTCCAGGTTGGTTATTTCGATGTTACTTTGATGTTTTTTTTTTTAAATGATTTAAAAGTGGAGAACCGAAGCACTCGGAGAAAACCACAGCAACACAGTGACCTTACAGTTGCAAGAGCCAAAGTGTTGAACACAAAGGCGGACTTGCAACTGTTTTTTAGTCTCATCCGCTGCCTGGGCAGGCTTTGAATGGCTTGATCACTGTGTTGAAAAGTGAGGTGAAGAAGCTCTTAATGCCGGTCTTTCTTGGCTTTACCAGCTGTCTTTTCAGAGTCTCGATTACACACTCGTAAACGACTGAGTCCTGTGACAGCAGGTTCATTTGCACAGACCTTTTGCTGCCCATTTTTGTGCACAGATCCTTGTGCACGGCCTTGGCTATATTCTTAATCTGGTCTTCTTGTGGCCTGACAAATTCAAAGCCTACACAGCTTGCGCGCAGCATGTCTTTTAGGGTTAAAAGGATCTTTTTTTGTTCACCAGCAGACACTGGCATCTGTGTATTTTTCAGGCACTTGTTTACCACCGCTGCCGCCATTATCACGTAGAACAGTTCTGCAGGTTCAGTTGGATGAGTTTTATCACTGAGAGCTGGCTCAGCAGTGACTCTAGGTGTTGCGGACTCAAACTTGGGTCTATCACACACAGGTGTGACAGAGTTAACTTCATCACTGACACGTTGCTCAGCGGTGACGGAAGGTGGTGCTGATACCACAGGTGTCACGGTGACCTCTGGGAGCTCTGGCAGATCTAGCACTGTCCGAATTCTGTCCAGACTAACTTGGACACTGTCATTTGTCTTGGCATTCTGTTGTGTCTGCCGGTTGAGCCAGTTAAACATCAGATCCAGGAATTTGTGAACTTCCGTTTGTATCTTGACCCGAATGGACTTAATGCTTCCATCATCAGGTTTCATATTTCCAATAATGAGATTCCCCAGACGCTGAGAAATAATTTGTTTGCCATTGTGAAGGCAGATGGACATTTTTTTGTAGGCGCACTCATCGGGGTTTTCGACTGGGACCATGTCCTGCACCACTGAGTCTGCTGCTGGAATCAGGACATCCAGTGTGGGCTTCTTAGAGAAGCAGTCCAGATTTTGTCTCAGCTTTGCCAAGACGCTAACAATGGCCTCCTTGGCAAATTTGCGGGCAAAAAAGATTTTAATTTTATTTGCCACGACTTTCCAGCATTTTGTCCTGCTAGACTGAGCCTCTGGTCCAGGTGAGCCGTCGATGTTCATTCCAAACTCTTCTTTGTTGGACCATATATAGTTAGCAACATCAAAAGCCACTGCATCGGTGTCTTCGATAATGCTGCTCAAAATCTGCATGCGTTCCTCCTCAGTAATGCCATCTTCACACATGTCGGTATTTGTTACGTGTTCCACTAAGACCTGCTTTACAGCTTCCAGTGTTTTATCCACTACACTATCCTCGAAGCTATCCACAGGAGCTAATTCTTCTGATCCCACGGGAGAAACTTGATCCTCCCCGGTCTCATGAAGACTGTGCTGCTCTAACTGACTTTGTAAAGTGGGCTTGGATGTTATCTCTGTAGTTTGTGCATCTAGAGTATCTGACCTGGACGCACACGACATCTTCGGTGTACATTTTTGTAACATTCTGACCACGTGTTTCACGATGATCTGTAGTCTGCGGGGGCTTTTGGGCACGACCTGCGGTTCACTTCTCACTGAGTCACTGCTTTGTGATAGTTGAGAGTTGATTCTCTCTGTCACCTCTTTTGTAACCAGAATTGTCAGCTTTTCTGTACTTTTGCTTTCAATCGGGCTACCGGTCACGTCTACGAAAGTATCAGTGATAGAGTCCCCCAGGTAGTCGAAGACTTCACGTTCCGAAACATACTTAGGGGACTCTGGAGAAGTCTCAGTTTTGTTTGGCAGAAGATTTTTAAATGCCTCAAAAACATGTTTAGACACAGTGTTCACTATGTCCCTGCACATTTCTGTGATGGCACTTTTTGTTTTATCATCAATAGACCCAGATTGAATTTTGGTCCACTCTGCTGCTGTCAGCTGGGCCAGGAACAACCGGACAAGTGTCCGAAGGGTCTCTATTGTGGACAGTGGAAGTTCCTGATCCACGGTATCCTTCTTTTCTGAATTCATGATATCACTTTGTGCTACCTGTCTGTCTGCTTGGATGGTGGAAGGTGGTCTTAACTCAACGATGGATGATGCAGAGTTATCTTCATCACTCACACGTTGCTCAGCGGTGACGGAAGGTGGTGCTGATACCACAGGTGTCACGGCGACCTCTGGGAGCTCTGGCAGATCTAGCACTGTCCGAATTCTGTCCAGACTAACTTGGACACTGTCATTTGTCTTGGCATTCTGTTGTGTCTGCCGGTTGAGCCAGTTAAACATCAGATCCAGGAATTTGTGAATTTCCATTTGTATCTTAACCCGAATGGACTTAATGCTTCCATCATCAGGTTTCATATTTCCAATAATGAGATTCCCCAGACGCTGAGAAATCATGTGTTTGCCATTGTGAAGGCAGATGGACATTTTTTTGTAGGCGCACTCATCGGGGTTTTCGACTGGGACCATGTCCTGCACCACTGAGTCTGCTGCTGGAATCAGGACATCCAGTGTGGGCTTCTTAGAGAAGCAGTCCAGATTTTGTCTCAGCTTTGCCAAGACGCTAACAATGGCCTCCTTGGCAAATTTGCGGGCAAAAAAGATTTTAATTTTATTTGCCACGACTTTCCAGCATTTTGTCCTGCTAGACTGAGCCTCTGGTCCAGGTGAGCCGTCGATGTTCATTCCAAACTCTTCTTTGTTGGACCATATATAGTTAGCAACATCAAAAGCCACTGCATCGGTGTCTTCGATAATGCTGCTCAAAATCTGCATGCGTTCCTCCTCAGTAATGCCATCTTCACACATGTCGGTATTTGTTATGTGTTCCACTAAGACCTGCTTTACAGCTTCCAGTGTTTTATCCACTACACTATCCTCGAAGCTATCCACAGAATCTAATTCTTCTGATCCCACAGGAGCAACTTGATCCTCCCCGGTCTCATGAAGACTGTGCTGCTCTAACTGACTTTGTAAAGTGGGCTTGGATGTTATCTCTGAACTTTGTGCATCTACAGTATCTGACCTGGACGCACACGACATCTTCGGTGTACATTTTTGTAAGATTCTGACCACGTGTTTCACGATGATCCGTAGTCTGCGGGGGCTTTTTGGCTCGACCTGCGGTTCACTTCCCACTGAGTCACTGCTTTGTGATAGTTGAGAGTTGATTCTCTCTGTCACCTCTTTCGTAACCAGAATTGTCAGCTTTTCTGTACTTTTGCTTTCAATCGGGCTACCGGTCACGTCTACAAAAGTATCAGTGATAGCGTCCCCCAGGTAGTCGAAGACTTCACGTTCTGAAACATACTTAGGGGACTCTGGAGAAGTCTCAGTTTTGTTTGCCAGAAGATTTTTAAATGCCTCAAAAACTGTTTTAGAAACAGTGTTCACTATGTCCCTGCACATTTCTGTGATGGCATTTTCCGTTTTGTCATCAATAGACCCAGATTTAATTTGGGTCCACTGTGCCGCCGTCAGCTGGGCCAGGAACAACCGGACAAGTGGCCGAAGGGTCTCTATTGTGGCCAGCGGAAGTTCCTGATCCACGGTATCCTTATTTTCTGAATTCATGATATCAGTTTGTGCTACCTGTCTGTCTGCTTGGTACTTACAATCTGTAGTCAATGTAGTCACGCTCCTCGGTTTTGACAGTTTGTAATCCCTGTTCGACTCCTGTATCGTGGAAGAAAAATCCGAACGAAATGTTTTGAATTTGGATCCTACTTATACCCTGACCAAAACTTTGGCTTTTGATCTTTGAATGACATCATCACAAACAAGATGAAAGGCATGTCTACATCAAAACAACTTGTTGCTAAGCCCCGCCCCCTAGCAACAGTTGTCCAGTAGCTTCCTTAGCAACCGTAACTAGGCAGAACAAGCAAATCTCTCTCTGTTTCTATGTTGAAACTTTTCAAATACACACATACACAAAGACTAATTAAAGACTAACTAAACTCAATAATTCTAACAAACTGAACAAAAGTTTGGTTAGACCTATTTCTAAAGAACTGCTGAAAATATCATATCATTTTTGAATGTTAACCCTCATAAAAACATAAAAGAAGACAGCCAAGTGTGTTTTTCTTGTAAAATTTCAGATTTGCGTACACTAACAAAATAATAATAATAATGATAATAATAATAATAATTAATCAATTAATTACACCAGGTGTCTTCAACCTTTTTCAGCACAAGGACCCCTTGGACGAGGTCCACAGGTACTGCAAAACTTATATTTTTATATCTAGTTTGGATGTAGACCTTATGTAAATGTAGCTTGAATTGTTTAGTAATGTGACATGATTGTGAGATGTGTGTTTAGTGTAATCAGATTGTTTTGTTGTTAACGGTTCAGCCGTTGGTTCAGAGCGTCGTTTTAATATGAGCTTTAACCATGAACTCTAGTTACACCGTAGTTTTATAAGTGTAAGTGTAACTAACTTAAGCAACGCTACTATAAGATAATGTGTTTCAAGTGTTGTTTAAAGTAAGTCAGTTTATGTGAGTTAAAATACTAAAAAATGATATTTAAGATAGTTTTCATATTTCCAGTCAGTTGCTAACAGGTTGCGCCATCTTGTGAACACCCGGTGAAGTGCAGGTGTGTCAGAGAGAGAGATGTAAAATGTGAAAGAGGTTTTAATATGTTATAACTGTATTTGATGAGTTTAAGCAGAAATGTATGTTAATATTTCAGCGAGTGTAGTTATGAGTCTAAACTGAATGTGTGTTTTGAGTTACATTAGCCTGATATATGTTAATATTTTGAGCTGGCTAGCCTTGTGCATGTATATATATATATTTTTAATATATATGCACTTTCATCAGAGGGTTTACAGTCATGTTGACGGTGACTTGTATGAAATTAGCAGTTAAGAAATGAAGAATCTCTTTAACGGTCCACAGGTCCTCGGACACATACACTGGTTACACAGAGCATCCCAGCCTGCAGAGAGCGGACTACGACTTCCGGTAAGTACTTTCAAACGGTCAGCTAGCAGCAGCTAGCAGCGGTACTCCCTGAAGTTTACAGTTTATGAAGGCTAACGGTTAGTGTTGTAGCACGTAGACGTGATTTTCTTGATCAGTCTCTCGATATTTCTGAAGCTAAGCTAAGCTAAGCTAAGCACACTAATACACGCTAACGTCAGTTGAAAGTCGTTACCAAGGCAACAGCAGATATTGATGTTGACGGGCTGATGGACTGAACAGAGAGCAGAGCTACACTGTAGAGTCAATACAGCGCTCAATAAAACATTTATTCTATAGAAAGTGTTTGCAGCAACAACATTTGTATAACTTTATATCGAATTTATACTTTTATTGGTCAGGTGTGTGAACACACACGAAACGATGATGAAATAAATCTGGTTTATACAGCAGCTTGTGTTATGTACGTGAGGTAGTAGATATGACAGTATTTACAGTATACACAGCATAAGTAGACTGTTTGTCAGTGACGATATTCACATTTTAAAAGAACAAAAACTAAATGTAAACAGTAAGATTAAATAATTCATAATTTGTACAGGTTATTGTACAGGTAATGTTCCTGACATTTCGTGTGTGGTTGTTTTGGTGTACAGAGATCTGCCGATCCAAACCAGACAGCGATGGATGAGCAGAGGACAGACTGAAGGATTGCTGTGTAGAACTGGATCAGCTGATCTTCAGGCAGGTTGATCTTCCTGAGCTGCCGCATGAAGTCCATCCTCTGCTGGGCCTTTTTCATGAGGGTTTAGTTGTTTTGCCACTGTAAACGTTTTATAATATTTACAGCATACGCACTACATTTTGATACATAGGCCTGTGTGAATGTATGAACACTATGCCCCCATAGTATTTAGATAGGGTAACACAGTTTGATATTTGTTTAGCAAAACCTGTGACCTATCTTTTCAGATATTACGTATGAAAATGTCAATGGCACAAACTTTAGAGACACACTGCTGGGCTTATTATTCAACATATTTATTGAACTCATTCATATTCATTGACCTCAGTTACCAAACCCCAACAATTAAAGGCAGGAGAGGGGCTCCCATGTATTCTTCCAATGTGTTCCATTAATTCAAAAGAGATGAGGATAAGACACAAATAAGAAAATACAGTAATGTTATGTTCTTACTTTGAGCTAACAGCCCAATTACAAACTCTCCTGCCAAAAAAAATAGGTTGTGAACATCTGTCTTTATAAAAAGAACAGAGAATCATACATTGTGTGTTTTGACCTTTTTGTTTTAAAGACATTTTTGAACCTTTATTTTATAGTGACAGCTGAAGAGTGACAGAAAGCTCAGGGGAGAGAGAGAGAGGATGACGTGCAGCTAACAGCCATAGGTTGGAGTCAAACTCTGGGTCACTGCAACAAGGACTGAGCCTTTGTACATGGAGCGCACACTCTACCAGGTGAGCTAAAGGGACGCTCTGTGGAGGTATTTTTTGATTGATTCATTTTTTCCCCCCAAAATAAAACATTTTTTTGTTTGTTTCTGTCAATTTTAACCTGAAAAACAAACTGTTAAAATCTACCTTGGTCTAAACCAAAGTGCTGAGTCTTAGTTACACAGCTATGCAGCAAATAATGTGAAAAGAAAGATTTTAAAACAGAAATGTAATTTTTTGGATTTTATTTAGATTTTTTTATGATTTCAAATTTCTGAGGAAACTGAAGCACTAAGAGTGTTTCGAATATTTTAAGATTTTTTTGAGATTTTATTTTGATGTTAAGATGATTTTTTTTTTATGTGGGAGGAAACTGAAGCACTCAGAGTAAACCCACAGCAACACAGTGATGTTACATTTGCGAGGCCATAGTGGTGAACACTAAGGCACCTGTGCTACTATCCAACCTGAGTTTGGTGTTGCCCTTTTTTTTTTTTTTTTGAATGAATGAATGAATAATTCAAAAGTGGAGAAACCGAAGCACTCGGAGGAAACCACAGCAACACTGTGAACGCTGTAAACCCCTCACAGTAAAGAGGTCAAGGTCCAGAACTGAACCCTGACCTCATCGCTGGGAAGGCAAAGTGAACACTAAAGAGCCTGCAGATCTATGGGGCCCGTAGTTGTGAGTCATGTCCAGGTTGGTTATTTCGATGTTACTTTGATGTTTTTTTTTTTAAATGATTTAAAAGTGGAGAACCGAAGCACTCGGAGAAAACCACAGCAACACAGTGACCTTACAGTTGCAAGAGCCAAAGTGTTGAACACAAAGGCGGACTTGCAACTGTTTTTTAGTCTCATCCGCTGCCTGGGCAGGCTTTGAATGGCTTGATCACTGTGTTGAAAAGTGAGGTGAAGAAGCTCTTAATGCCGGTCTTTCTTGGCTTTACCAGCTGTCTTTTCAGAGTCTCGATTACACACTCGTAAACGACTGAGTCCTGTGACAGCAGGTTCATTTGCACAGACCTTTTGCTGCCCATTTTTGTACACAGATCCTTGTGCACGGCCTTGGCTATATTCTTAATCTGGTCTTCTTGTGGCCTGACAAATTCAAAGCCTACACAGCTTGCACGCAGCATGTCTTTTAGGGTTAAAAGGATCTTTTTTTGTTCACCAGCAGACACTGGCATCTGTGTATTTTTCAGGCATTTGTTTACCACCGCTGCCGCCATTATCACGTAGAACAGTTCTGCAGGTTCAGTTGGATGAGTTTTATCACTGAGAGCTGGCTCAGCAGTGACTCTAGGTGTTGCGGACTCAAACTTGGGTCTATCACACACAGGTGTGACAGAGTTATCTTCATCACTCACACGTGGCTCAGCGGTGACGGAAGGTGGTGCTGATACCACAGGTGTCACGGCGACCTCTGGGAGCTCTGGCAGATCTAGCACTGTCCGAATTCTGTCCAGACTAACTTGGACACTGTCATTTGTCTTGGCATTCTGTTGTGTCTGCCGGTTGAGCCAGTTAAACATCAGATCCAGGAATTTGTGAATTTCCGTTTGTATCTTGACCCGAATGGACTTAATGCTTCCATCATCAGGTTTCATATTTCCAATAATGAGATTCCCCAGACGCTGAGAAATCATTTGTTTGCCATTGTGAAGGCAGGTGGACATTTTTTTGTAGGCGCACTCATCAGGGTTTTCGGCTGGGACCATGTCCTGCACCACTGAGTCTGCTGCTGGAATCAGGACATCCAGTGTGGGCTTCTTAGAGAAGCAGTCTAGATTTTGTCTCAGCTTTGCCAAGACGCTAACAATGGCCTCCTTGGCAAATTTGCGGGCAAAAAAGATTTTAATTTTATTTGCCACGACTTTCCAGCATTTTGTCCTGCTAGACTGAGCCTCTGGTCTAGGTGAGCCGTCGATGTTCATTCCAAACTCTTCTTTGTTGGACCATATATAGTTAGCAACATCAAAAGCCACTGCATCGGTGTCTTCGATAATGCTGCTCAAAATCTGCATGCGTTCCTCCTCAGTAATGCCGTCTTCACACATATCTGTATTTGTTATGTGTTCCACTAAGACCTGCTTTACAGCTTCCAGTGTTTTATCCACTATGCTATCCTCGAAGCTATCCACAGGAGCTAATTCTTCTGATCCCACAGGAGAAACTTGATCCTCCCCGGTCTCATGAAGACTGTGCTGCTCTAACTGACTTTGTAAAGTGGGCTTGGATGTTATCTCTGGACTTTTTGCATCTAGAGTATCTGACCTGGGCGCACACGACATCTTCGGTGTACATTTTTGTAACATTCTGACCACGTGTTTCACGATGATCTGTAGTCTGCGGGGGCTTTTTGGCTCGACCTGCGGTTCACTTCCCACTGAGTCACTGCTTTGTGATAGTTGAGAGTTGATTCTCTCTGTCACCTCTTTCGTAACCAGAACCGTCAGATTTTCTGTACTCGTGCTTTCAGTCAGGCTACCGGTCACGTCTACAAAGGTATCAGTGATAGAGTCCCCCAGGTAGTCAAAGACTTCACATTCCGAAACATACTTAGGGGACTCTGGAGAAGTCTCAGTTTTGTTTGACAGGCGATTTTTAAATGCCTCAAAAACATGTTTAGACACAGTGTTCACTATGTCCCTGCACATTTCAGTGATGGCACTTTTTGTTTTATCATCAACAGACCCAGATTGAATTTTGGTCCACTCTGCCGCTGTCAGCTGGGCCAGGAACAACTGGACAAGTGTCCGAAGGGTCTCTATTGTGGACAGCGGAAGTTCCTGATCAACGGTATCCTTATTTTCTGAATTCATGATATCACTTTGTGCTACCTGTCTGTCTGCTTGGAAGGTGGAAGGTGGTTCTAACTCAACGATGGGTGATGCAGAGTTATCTTCATCACTCACACGTGGCTCAGCGGTGACGGAAGGTGGTGCTGATACCACAGGTGTCACGGTGACCTCAGGGAGTTCTGGCAGATCTAGCACTGTCCGAATTCTGTCCAGACTAACTTGGACACTGTCATTTGTCTTGGCATTCTGTTGTGTCTGCCGGTTGAGCCAGTTAAACATCAGATCCAGGAATTTGTGAATTTCCGTTTGTATCTTGACCCGAATGGACTTAATGCTTCCATCATCAGGTTTCATATTTCCAATAATGAGATTCCCCAGACGCTGAGAAATCATATGTTTGCCATTGTGAAGGCATATGGACATTTTTTTGTAGGCGCACTCCTCAGGATTTTCGACTGGGACCATGTCCTGCACCACTGAGTCTGCTGCTGGAATCAGGACATCTAGTGTGGGCTTCTTAGAGAAGCAGTCCAGATTTTGTCTGAGCTTTGCCAAGACGCTAACAATGGCCTCCTTGGCAAATTTGCGGGCAAAAAAGATTTTAATTTTATTTGCCACGACTTTCCAGCATTTTGTCCTGCTAGACTGAGCCTCTGGTCCAGGTGAGCCATCGATGTTCATTCCAAACTCTTCTTTGTTGGACCATATATAGTTAGCAACATCAAAAGCCACTGCATCGGTGTCTTCGATAATGCTGCTCAAAATCTGCATGCGTTCCTCCTCAGTAATGCCATCTTCACACATGTTGGTATTTGTTATGTGTTCCACTAAGACCTGCTTTACAGCTTCCAGTGTTTTATCCACTACACTATCCTCGAAGCTATCCACAGGAGCTAATTCTTCTGATCCCACAGGAGCAACTTGATCCTCCCCGGTCTCATGAAGACTGTGCTGCTCTAACTGACTTTGTAAAGTGGGCTTGGATGTTATCTCTGGACTTTTTGCATCTACAGTATCTGACCTGGGCGCACACGACATCTTCGGTGTACATTTTTGTAACATTCTGACCACGTGTTTCACGATGATCTGTAGTCTGCGGGGGCTTTTTGGCTCGACCTGCGGTTCACTTCCCACTGAGACACTGCTTTGTGATAGTTGAGAGTTGATTCTCTCTGTCACCTCTTTCGTAACCAGAATTGTCAGCTTTTCTGTACTTTTGCTTTCAATCGGGCTACCGGTCACGTCTACAAAAGTATCAGTGATAGAGTCCCCCAGGTAGTCGTAGACTTCACGTTCCGAAACATACTTAGGGCACTCTGGAGAAGTCTCAGTTTTGTTTGGCAGAATATTTTTAAATGCCTCAAAAACATGTTTAGACACAGTGTTCACTATGTCCCTGCACATTTCTGTGATGGCACTTTTTGTTTTATCATCAATAGACCCAGATTGAATTTTGGTCCACTGTGCTGCCGTCAGCTGGGCCAGGAACAACCGGACAAGTGTCCGAAGGGTCTCTATTGTGGACAGCGGAAGTTCCTGATCCACGGTATCCTTCTTTTCTGAATTCATGATATCAGTTTGTGCTACCTGTCTGTCTGCTTGGATGGTGGAAGGTGGTCTTAACTCAACGATGGGTGATGCAGAGTTATCTTCATCACTCACACGTGGCTCAGCGGTGACGGAAGGTGGTGCTGATACCACAGGTGTCACGGCGACCTCTGGGAGCTCTGGCAGATCTAGCACTGTCCGAATTCTGTCCAGACTAACTTGGACACTGTCATTTGTCTTGGCATTCTGTTGTGTCTGCCGGTTGAGCCAGTTAAACATCAGATCCAGGAATTTGTGAATTTCCATTTGTATCTTGACCCGAATGGACTTAATGCTTCCATCATCAGGTTTCATATTTCCAATAATGAGATTCCCCAGACGCTGAGAAATCATGTGTTTGCCATTGTGAAGGCAGATGGACATTTTTTTGTAGGCGCACTCATTGGGGTTTTCGACTGGGACCATGTCCTGCACCACTGAGTCTGCTGCTGGAATCAGGACATCCAGTGTGGGCTTCTTAGAGAAGCAGTCCAGATTTTGTCTCAGCTTTGCCAAGACGCTAACAATGGCCTCCTTGGCAAATTTGCGGGCAAAAAAGATTTTAATTTTATTTGCCACGACTTTCCAGCATTTTGTCCTGCTAGACTGAGCCTCTGGTCCAGGTGAGCCGTCGATGTTCATTCCAAACTCTTCTTTGTTGGACCATATATAGTTAGCAACATCAAAAGCCACTGCATCGGTGTCTTCGATAATGCTGCTCAAAATCTGCATGCGTTCCTCCTCAGTAATGCCATCTTCACACATGTCGGTATTTGTTATGTGTTCCACTAAGACCTGCTTTACAGCTTCCAGTGTTTTATCCACTACGCTATCCTCGAAGCTATCCACAGGAGCTAATTCTTCTGATCCCACAGGAGCAACTTGATCCTCCCCGGTCTCATGAAGACTGTGCTGCTCTAACTGACTTTGTAAAGTGGGCTTGGATGTTATCTCTGAACTTTGTGCATCTACAGTATCTGACCTGGACGCACACGACATCTTCGGTGTACATTTTTGTAAGATTCTGACCACGTGTTTCACGATGATCTGTAGTGTGCGGGGGCTTTTTGGCTCGACCTGCGGTTCACTTCCCACTGAGTCACTGCTTTGTGATAGTTGAGAGTTGATTCTCTCTGTCACCTCTTTCGTAACCAGAATTGTCAGCTTTTCTGTACTTTTGCTTTCAATCGTGCTACCGGTCACGTCTACAAAAGTATCAGTGATAGAGTCCCCCAGGTAGTCGAAGACTTCACGTTCTGAAACATACTTAGGGGACTCCAGAGAAGTCTCAGTTTTGTTTGCCAGAAGATTTTTAAATGCCTCAAAAACTGTTTTAGAAACAGTGTTCACTATGTCCCTGCACATTTCTGTGATGGCATGTTCCGTTTTGTCATCAATAGACCCAGATTTAATTTGGGTCCACTGTGCTGCCGTCAGCTGGGCCAGGAACAACCGGACAAGTGGCCGAAGGGTCTCTATTGTGGCCAGTGGAAGTTCCTGATCCACGGTATCCTTATTTTCTGAATTCATGATATCAGTTTGTGCTACCTGTCTGTCCGCTTGGTACTTACAATCTGTAGTCAATGTAGTCACGCTCCTCGGTTTTGACAGTTTGTAATCCCTGTTCGACTCCTGTATCGTGGAAGAAAAATCCGAACGAAATGTTTTGAATTTGGATCCTACTTATACCCTGACCAAAACTTTGGCCTTTGATCTTTGAATGACATCATCACAAACAAGATGAAAGGCATGTCTACATCAAAACAACTTGTTGCTAAGCCCCGCCCCCTAGCAACAGTTGTCCAGTACCTTCCTTAGCAACCGTAACTAGGCAGAACAAGCAAATCTCCCTCTGTTTCTATGTTGAAACATTTAAAATACACACATACACAAAGACTAATTAAAGACTAACTAAACTCAATAATTCTAACAAACTGAACAAAAGCTCTTGGTTAGACCTATTTCTAAAGAACTGCTGAAAATATGAAAATAATGAATATAAATCAATAAATACAATAATAATAATTTACTGAGTTTTGAAATGACAAACAAGGAAACATGACATTAAACAAAACAATATATAATTTCATAGATATATCTTTTCATTTGATCCAGAATGAAGATGTTTTGAATGATTTTGACCAGGATACATCTTCTTTAAGGAACTATCTCCTTTGGTTTTGAGTGAGTTATTACTGACTAATGGATGTGGAAGTGTTTTATGAAATCCAAAGAGTTTCTGTTATTAAAATCCAACGAAACAGAAGCACTGATTCCTTCAGTTATATCACTTTAGACAAGCCAGTGAAGAAAAGTTTGAGAGCTCTGTCTCCAGAAGGGGGCAGTACCGGCACATGTAAAGATGTGGACCCAATATTCTTCTTCAGTGTTACAAAATAAGCAGTTTGAGGAAATGTTGACTTCATTTATATTTATTTTTCCTAATAGCAAATGAGAAAATGTCTCAAGGGAAACTTGAGGCCAGTGGACGTTGGAGGACCTTAAGATACCCCGGACTTGTATCATTATTATTTGTATATTAAATCTATGAGTGGCTCCATTTGGTAAAATAACTGAACTATTGCAGCCTTCATATAATGTCTGTATTGAACGTTTAAAATAACTGTCAAGGCCAAAGCAATCTAAAATATTAAATTAAAAACACACAGTGTTGAAGGCTTTATGATAATCCACAAATAAAATAAATATGTCATCAATAAATTCATTATGACTATGGCCAAAAGTCCTATAAGACCCCAAAAAGAAATTCTACCGGATTTATGAACCACACCTGTAAAACAAAGTCTAGTAGGACTTCATTTCTAGGATTTATACAGTATATGATTACTGCTACAAAAGTTTATAAGGTTGTCCTATTCGAATAAGTCTTCTAAAAGTTGAAACTGGAACCTTTAGTTTCAAAATGTTATCTTGTGTAGGATTTTTTTAGATTTTAGTCTATCCTATAGTTCCTCAATCGTCCACTCACCAGAAGTGAGTCAGTCTCCATAAGTCCCCATGTTAAAATGTCCAACTTCACAGCAGAAATAAACATGTTTACAGACTGGTACAAAAAATGGTACTAAGCTCTATAGCTACTAAATAAAACTAGCAAATACAGACAGTTATCTTCCAGACAATTAGTTTTTTCTTACTTCTTTATTTATATAAACTTTAATTTGGGTACAACTGTACAATTGACTGCAGCATTCAATTTGTATTGTTAACCCTCACCTAAACATAAAACAAGACAGTTAAGTGTGTTTTTCTTGTTAAATTTCAGATCTGCATATACTAACAAATCGTTTTTAAACATATATATAATACCAGTTATCCACTTAAATCACGCTTACATGCTCACAAAGATAATGCAAACATGGTAAAGTTAAACAGATGTATTGCTTTAAATGGTTGCCATCTTAATTTAGTCATTTATGTCATTAGTTTTACATATGATTGGTTATAAATCAAAGTATTTGATACAATTAGCTCCATGGTGGTGCTAGAATTAAAGTCAATAGATTACAACATCATCAGATTTCATTTTGTGAGAATCATCAATATCAATATATCTGAGATATTTCACTGGAGAAGTGAAAACATCAACCTTGTGATTGTGCTGGATGATAAGTCAGAGGGTTACCAGAATTATTAGGAACTATCCTCTTAGCTCCATTGATAACTCTTTCACTAGCATGGACCACACCATCAACAAGATAGGTTTAAATTATTTATGAACAAAATGAAAGATTGTGAATGAAGTGTGAACTCTTCTTCTGTCTGTTGCTGCGTTGTGGGGAAGTTTCGATGGGGAATCAGACCCCCAAAAGCTGCTAGTTGCTTGAGATGGGGGTAAGCTAGCATCGTGATAAGAAAGCCTCATAAATGGTCAATGAAATTATGCTAGATAAAGCTTATGTAGCATCTGTATGAATACATTTGCATGTGCTGTTTGCAAGTAAAACATTAATACCATACATCAAATATATTTGACTCATAATATCATCAAAACTTACTTCACTTTATATAGCTCACAGGCTCAAATGTGTGGCTTCAACAGTCTTGTGCTCTGGGCTCCAAAGTGTGGTCTAGGGTTCTAGAAATCATCTGTGCATGTGATGGAGGAAAACACAGTGCATGTAGGGTGCTGGCCTCAATAGCCCTGCAGTAAGCAGAGTGCAAAGACAGCTTAAGTGTTATGGTGCCGCTGCCGTCTGAGAAATGCAGGCATAACCAAGTGGGTTGAAGCCAAGGGTAGAAATGGTGAATGTCAGAAGTGGCAGGGTTGAAGTGTGGTCCTGCTCCTGAGCTTCAAAAACAGTTGTCAAGATATTTTAATTATTTCATGGAAATCCATTCAGTAGTTGTTGAGTAATTTCAGTTAATCTGATGTGAGGAGTCTACTCCTGCTTGGGTTTTCTCCTCCTGCACAGTCTAAAGCAAACAAATCGCATTAATCCCACTACAATAACTGTCAGCATCAACAGCACTGCTAACAAACAGCAGATAACATCCACAGAATGATAGGCATACCATGGCATCTTGTAAGACTCAGTGCGTAAATGTGCAGCTCCTTTGTGCCTCATAACAAACTCAATCCAGTAAAGGGCCGTGTCCAGAGGATGCATTGGTTTATCCTGATGGAGAGCAGACAGACGCTTCATGTTATTTCTGTATGAGGGATTGTGAAGTACTTCTTGTATTGCTTCCAGAAAGTTCTGGCGAGTGAGTTTGGTAACATCGACCACCTTAGCGACACCTCGGATTTCCAACCTCAGAACGTTCTCAGCTTGGTCAAACAGAAGGGGCACGCCTACTATCGGCACTCCGTGGTAGATGGACTCGTAGATCCCGTTAGTGCCACCGTGGGCCACAAAGGCTTTAATCTTTGGGTGTCCCAAGAGGTCATTCTGGGGCAACCAATTTAACAGTAGGGTGTTGTTGCCCAAATTGTTTGGTCGCTCACCGGCATGCCTCCATATGACCTTTTGTGGAATTTGGGCAAAGGCGGCAGCGATTTCAGAATTGATTTCTACGGGTAGGCTTTTGACCAGTGTACCAAGAGACATCAAGATGAATCCATGCTCTCCTGAACTTTCAACAAACTCCTCCAGCTCTGATGATAAAGGCTTTGAAGGCTTACACTGAAAACCACCAATATAGACGATGTTTGGCATGGTGGGTCTGGGGAATTCAAAGACAAAGTCCACCCTCATGAGCCAGATGTCAGCTCCTTGTAGAAGGTGATAGAAGTTCACATCTGGACCAAAGTACCTGTCTACCAGTCTGTCATAGTGAGGGCAAACTATAAACTTGTCAAAGCATGCGTTGAGGACATATTGGATTGTGTTCTGAAACCTTTGTCCAAAGGTCATCTTATCTGACACAACGTGTCCTGCAACTGGAACATAGGATGTTGGAGATGGAGCTACCACAGCATGCCCTTCTCCACTGGTGATCCATCTCACGTTAAAAACAGTTGGCAGTTTAAGCTCATGAGCCACCAGAACTCCTACAGGCAGTCCCGGTTCAATAAGAGCCACGTCAAACTGAGCGTCACGCATATTCTGCATTAGAGTCTTGTTCTCAAATATTTCTACCACCAACTGGGCGGCCTGTTGGTGAATTTCCAACATTACACCGAGCATTTCCCAGTAGAACTTCGCAGTGCTGATAAAAGATCCCCCCTCTCTCTGTATTGTCAGAATATTGGCAAGGAGGGTTGCAAAGAAGTCCTGCTCTTCCATGCTCATGGCTTCAGGTAGGGTGACCGTGATGGAGCGGTAGTGTGGTGCGTTTTCTTTGATGTACCAGCTTGTGGATGTGCGGACCACAGTGACCTCGTGGCCCCTGGCATGTAGGCCCTGGATCAGCAGGTTCATGTTGATCCAGTGGCTGCCATCCATCGGGAACACCAGAATCTTTCCACCCAGGACACTGGGACTTGTCAGACACACCACCAGGAGCAGAAGTGAGATTCCTGAGATGCTCCCCATGGATAAACTCTGAGAAAAATAACAAACATACGAGGTTAATATGAGCAAATTTTGCAGTTGTAACATAATTATGAGTTTTATGTCACTCTCAATTGTTTGTGTTTCTGTTGAACTCCCACAAACTGTTTAACCAGCTGGGAATCGCAGCCAGCCACAATAAACACCAAAATGGATCCAGGACTGTAGCTACCACTGAGGGCACTGAGGTTGTGTCTACTATATTTTTTTGGAAATTTGTCGGATTTATACTGTAACCAAAAACAAAAAACACCAACATTTATGAAAAGTTAAGATAACCTTTGTTACTGTGTGCCGAATGCTAATGTTACCACATTTTGTGTTGCTATCAGTCGACAGTCACCCAGCTAAATCTTCCTCTTGATGTATGCTGAAGTATTTTAGTGAACAACTGAATGAATCTGGTTTCTGAATTATCAGCTGCCCTGGGATAATGCTTGGTGAGGAAGAGTGACAGTGACAGTGAGTCTGTTCAAACCTCCAGAGTTCGGAAACAACAACTGGAATCACTAAGAAAAGTTACCCCTGGAACCGATCAGGCTCTGTCATGTCACTTTCACTTCAGAAGTCTTTTGTCCATCAGACTTTAACTTGCCAAGATTTGGTCAGTTTGTCTTGGTTTATGTGCTTCTACCATGAGCAAATAGGCTACATAGGATTATTTATGGCGATTGATCTGCTCTTTGCTGCTTGTCTCGGCAGAGTGGAGCTTCTGGTCGAGTCACCAACATCGGCTAGAATGGCCGTGGAGCAGCCAGAATGCTTCACCACTGGGCAGGTTGGCACGCTGACATTAATTGTGCTGGCACTAAATCATTGTGGTACTTTAAAGAGCATCTCACACCATCGTTATCAGCCACGTTCAACCTCTGCATGTTGTTTTTACTGTAGAAACGCCACAAGTGGGCTGTTAATAATGGGGTACAAAAAGCTCTAAACAAAGCCACCTTCACACCTCCGCAGTCTCCGAACACATGCCAAACTTGCGTGAAAGTAGCTTGTGCGTCAAGCTCACGTCACTGTCTGTGAATATCTTTATCACCTGTGAGATCATCTGCCATATAATGTCCAAGATATTTAATCTCTTTGCACACATTAGCAGCAACAAATAAGAATTCAAGAGATACTTATTTTCTGCCTTCTTTACATCTAACAATCGTAATATTTCTTTTCTTTGCATCATATTTGATGTCAAAATCAATTCCACATTGTGAGCAAAGCTTCAGTAACTGCTGTAGGCCAGCACTAGGCGGACGGAAGATCACCAAATCACAAAAACACATAAAACAAATAAAGAATCTAAATAACAATAAACAAGCTTTTCAATGTCTAACTTTTTACATCAGGTGGTTTTGCAGTGATTGTGGGGGACTTTTGCTTCATAGCCCCATGTAATAATAAAATCTTGGTCGCGGCCCTGTGTGAACCCAGCAGGTTTCAGACATAGCATGGCAATTTTACGATTTAATACAGTAAACATGATACATATTATTCTGAACACACCCTGATACCTGGAGTAACTACGGTCTCTAATCTCGTCATCTGCATTCCAGCAGGGACGTGCTAACAGGCTAAAAGCTCCCCATTTATAACAAGCAGACACACAAACATGCCCTCAAGTGTCCAGTTTGCTTTCTGCACGTATGGCGTTATATTTGAGTCATAAGTCGCGCGAGCGATAACACATCTGCACGTGCACAGATTTCTCTGCGCAAGTAAATTATTTCGTGTCACGCACGCAGATTTTAACTGCTGAGCGCACTTGTTTGATCATTTACTCGCTCTCACACACCTCTGCTTCACTCGGTTGCTGAATATGTGCGCTAAGATCAAACAAGTGCGCGCGGCAGATGAGAAATCGATTACAACATCGCAGAGAAATCTGCGCGAGCAGATGTGTTATCGCTCGCGCGAGTTATGACTCAAATATAACACCATATGCACGTCTGTCGTTGAGGAAGCTAAAAGAGGAATCTCACACCAGGAATCTAACCGCATGCCTCAGCAACAGCTTCCAGTGGCAGTAGTAGTCTGTTCTCTCCGGTCATGCTGTGGAGGAGTTTGTAGAAAAAGGAGAAGTGTTACCTTGAATCTCAGAGGCAGAAGACAAACGTTCTGTGAGCCTCCTCCAGCGTCTGTATGGACAAGAATTCAAACTCTGAACACGATCACTGTGTTACATAAGGAAGTGAGGGTGTGTGTGTGTGCGGGCACTGCGGGGGTTAACAAACAGACTTCAGCTGCATTAGTTAGGCATTCAGACAGGATCAGGGAAACCGGCAAAACCGGAGGTCTTTCAATTCATTTCAGTGGGGGTCATGCGTCTCTGAAGCAGAGACTATCCAGGTGGATTCATGGACTAAACTCTGTGTGTGTTCTGACTTTGTTTATTTCATGTACCGGCTTCTAAATCTGAGAGAGAGAGCGCTTTGGTAGAGACACATAGAGTCACAATAACAGAGAGCGAGCGCCGAAATAAAAAGTTATTTCCTGATTGTTTAACAGCGGTTACATTCAGCAGGTATAGACACGCCCACAGCAACCCCCCACCCCACCACCACCGGTTGCCGGTTTCCCTGATCCTGTCTGAATGCATGCTTATGTGTGCATTTGAAAGGGGAGGAGAGTAAATCCTCCTCTCAGAGCCCGCCCTCTCTCTTGGTGAAGGAACAACACAAAACAGTTTGCATAGTGAGTAAAGTCTCTCCTGCTGTGAACTGAACAATGGAGCTTCAAAAAACATACAGCACCTTCGAGTTTTCTTTGGTATTTCTGACTCATTGGGAGCAGCACACAAGCTGTAAACACAACAGTGACATATTAGCTCCTTATCAAGTTGTTAACAGTTTTGAGTTCATCTGGTGAATGTGTTGCAACAAGTCAGAGCAGATCAGCGTTTATCAGTGTTTCTAGTATCCATCCATCCATTATCTGTCACCACTTATCCTCAGTCCTGTTTATTTACAGGTATGTAAATATGTAGGATTTATGACTTGTGTTTACATATGAACATTCAGCTGGAGCTCACTGCTCGAGGTTGCTTTCCTGTTTTGATGGTGTGGACTGATGTCCTCAGTAGCATGCAAATGATGCTGGACAACTGTTAAAGATGAATGAATGAAGTCACAGCTCGTCTGTACAGAGGTGGTGCAGACTGAATGATGACTCGTGATGCAAAATGTCCAGAAAACAGTGAAGTTATCAGTTTGTGTTTAGTCTTTTGTTTCCTCTCTGTCACAGCTGAGAGTTTTTGTTGTAAGGTCTGATGTTCAGGGGCCCCAAAGAGTTACTGACTCTAAATCAAGCATGAAAGTAACTGACTGGCATTTCCTGATCCGTACGTCCTCACCAGTCAGTACTGCGCATGTGCAACTCAACAAAGATGATGAAGATGCAAGATGGTTCACTCCTTAGCTTCATCCAGTCTGTGTTAACCGTTTGGCACCGTGAGTTACTATGGTTACGGGGAAGCCTCAAAGCCCCTCCCTCATGAAAATCTGGAGCCCTGATTTATCAGACAGGACCTCTGGTTAATATCTTAATTAAGGAGATGACCTGTCTTCATAGTCTGCAGTAAATATTCAGTTAACACGTGAGCACAGCACCTCTGACATGATGAGGAAGATCTGACTAATCCAAACACAAAGTTCAGATAAGACTGACTGTCTACTTTAATAACAAGTAGTTTGTTTGTTGTTTGTTTGTTTTCCTGCAGGATCCACACTCTTTTCTGTATTTCTACAGAAAGAAAGAAATCAGTAAATGTAAAATATAGAAAAGAAAATACATGTAGAAATTCATAAGTAGAGAAATAAATAAACGTAGAAATACAGTTTTATTTTATTTATTCATTATTAATTGAGTCATTTTTTTGTTCTTCATAATACTGACCACAAACAAACACTGACCACCAGAGGGCGCTAATGACAGCCAATGACACTGAGTCCTAGACATACTCTGCTGCAGACTTTGTTTTGTCCATAGAAAAAATAATTCTATTAATAATTTTAGTGGCAGACATGTTGGTCTCCATGTTTGCTATTGGTACTGATGGCACCTGCACTTTGCACATTGCCTGAGACTGTAGCTGGTGGCGAGGGAGCTTTCAGTAAGCTCAAACTGATGAAATGAGGTCCACTATGTCCCAGGACCAGCTGTGCAGTCTCACCATGCCATCCATTGAGAGTCAGTTGTGGCTAGAAAGCCGGACTTCAAACACTTGATTAGTTCTAGTGTTAATTAGATTAATACACATTTGATGACCAAGTTATGTAGAATTAACAGAGCGGACGCTTTGATTGACACGTCATGGATACGCTGTCCATTCTTTATACTGTCAGTGGATGAAACACAGTTTCAAAACACATTAGACATCTTGTGACTTAACGTTAAAGACATGCCCGTTCAGGAGTGAAATCATCTTCATGTGGTCATTATTTGTACACATCAGTATCAGTTTCCCAACTGATGTTGCCGTGTCACCGGTGAGACTTTGTGAGGTGTCACAGGGTGTGGAAACCAACATATTGCAGGTTTATGATGTCCAGACAGTCATAAACACATTTGGACACATCATCTTATTATTCATCCAGATTCATTTTAATACAGAATTTGGTAAATTCACCGTTTGAACAGCTACATGTCTGACTGATACGCTTTCCTTGGAATTAATGAGCTGGTTAAGTGCTTACTCATCCTGCAAACAGCTCTTTCTACACATCGAATCAAGCTCCCTCAGCCAATCACGACTCTCCCTCCTCCCCGCACGCAGCAGTCAAAAACAGCATGAACCCTCGAGGAGGTTCCCACAACACTTTCTGCAAAGCAAGCACGGTCCTGTCGAGAGGCAACATGATGAAGATGAAGAGCTTTGGTGTTTTGATGTGCGTCCTGGCAGCGCTGTCCACAGCTGAGGCAGTACGGACACTTTTTATCTGACTTGTACTGAAATGTTTGATTCATGTTCATGAGATTTTATGAGATTTGTTGAACTCTCAGGGCTTGTTGGGGGAAAGAAGATGGAAGAAACTTCCTGCTTTCTCCTCCTCCTCCTTATCGTCTTCGTTCTCCTCCTCCTTTGAAAGTTCAGGTGAGGAACTGCGTTCATCGAGGCTCTCTGGTGCCGTACGTTATCATCAGCATCTTTTTGTTTTACAGGTGAGCGCTGTCTTAACGGGGGCACGTCTGTCCCGTCCCTGATTAGCGGTGAACACATGTTTTGTTTGTGCGCTGACGGTTTTGAGGGGAATAACTGCGAAAGAGGTAAGAAGCTCAACCGCGAACCAGTTTGCGTTTATCTCTGTCACATTTTGAATCAACTCCTTCTGCTTCTTCAGTGAAACGTGGTCACTGCTACGAGGGCGTGGGACTGTACTACAGAGGCACAGTGTCTAAATCAGAGAGTGGACGCAGATGTGTGGAGTGGGATTCAGCCACCAGGGAGCTGTACATGTCCTCAGATGTCAATTCAGGGAGGCACAACTACTGCAGGTACGCCACCATGACCTACAATGTCTCGTAGACCCACAAAACTTTGGTTTGATTTGAAATGAAACATTTGACGAGAGAGCGGAAACAATAGCACAAAAATATACAGTAAACCAGGTGAGCAGCAAATCTAGAGAGCGACCGCGTCCTGCACGTAGACTGTGGACGTAGTCTCCGTGACATCACCCACAGGTTTCGAAGCTCATTGTGGTGCTGCCGCACTGTTCAGCAAATTTTGATGCTTTTAAAGGTCCAGTGTGTCTAGCGGTGAAGTTGCAGATTGCACACCTCACCCTCTCCTTCCAAGCATGTTGGATAAACCGTGGATAAAAAGCAAAAGTCCAGATCTAGATCAGTGTTTGGTTTGTCTGCTCAGGGATACTCCGTGGAAGAGGACCTGCTCTCACTTGTAGATATAAAAGGCTCATTATAAGACAACAAAAATATAATGATCCTTATTTTCAGGTGATTAAACACTAACGAAAACATACTGATGAATCTCGTATTCCATTCCTGCCAATAAATACTCGTAAATCTTAAAACACTGGACCCTTAAATCCTGTGAAGATGTTTCAAAAACGTGATAATGTACTCAGGAGCTGCATTTTCAAAGCTAAAATCCTAAAATCTGTGACTTACAGCTTCTTATGTATTGTTTCATTTCAAATCAAATGTGCTGTGGTAATGTGCATCCAGTAAATGATCTCTTTAAATGTCACATTTGACGTGTTTTCCTCCCACAGAAATCTTCACTTCAGACGCCGTCCGTGGTGTCATGTCTGGAGAAACCGGCAGCTGGTGTGGGAGTATTGTGGTATTCCACGTTGTAGCTTCGAGTCGCGTGAGTGTATTCTCTCTTTACAAGTAAGTCCAAACCAGAGTGTGTGTTTTATTAGTGTTAAAAACTTCTTTCATCTTGTAGCTCCAGCCCTGCCTTCGCCTGCACCCACTCATCCAGAGCCAGGTAAACTCCGCCGCTGTACTGAACTCAGCGCGTCACATTTACACGCTCTGTCCCTCGACTGTGTTTAATGTTGTGTTGGTTTAATCCTCCTAGCTGCAGAGTTGACATGTGGCCAGCGCAGCAGACGAAAGCTGATGAAGATCGTGGGTGGAACGGTTGCCACTGTGGAATCCCACCCGTGGGTCGCCGCCATATTTTGGCGCAGCAAATCCAAGGAGAGGGTTTTCCGTTGCGGGGGCAGTCTGATCTCATCCTGCTGGGTTCTCACAGCTGCCCACTGCTTCGCTGACGGGTAGGAAGGGAGGTCACTTACTGTAACACACAGCAGGTGCTGACAAACAGCAGGCTGATCGGACTTGTCTCGTGAATTTTCAGCTCCCACGGCAAAGCTCGCCGCTTCTCCGTCATCCTGGGGAAAAATTCTCTGAACGAGAGCGACCCGAGTGTGGAGCAAACATTCAGGGTGGAGGAAATCATCGTCCACGAGGGGTTTGACAACAGCGAGGGGAACTTCAACAATGACATCGGTATGAACACATCTCTAGACGCTTCGGTACTGACGACGTGTGTTGTAATGAAAGCAGTCATTCTTTGATCGCTGTTTTGCAGCCCTGCTGAAGCTGAAGGCCAGAGATGGGAAGAAGTGCGCAGAGGAGAGCAACTCGGTGAAGTCCGTCTGCCTGCCACCGCCTCATCAGAGCCTCCAGCCTGGTGTCACCTGTGAGATCGCAGGATATGGGAAGGAGCAATTCGGTGAGGATAGTTCTCAGTCCTCCAGCTGACACCAGCTCCACACGCCGACAGCATTCCCTGTAAACCTCCTCCTCTTCTTTCTGGTGGTCTAAAACGTCTGTGGTACAAACACTAACACTTCCCTGGTGCTCTGAGCTCACAGTCCAACTAACAAACTGAGCTAACATCAGTTGAGAGAGTTGAGGCGGAGCAGCCGGAGGACATCCGAGGTTTTCACGTAGAATGGAAATGAGTTCACGTGATTTAAGGTCAATGTAACGTCGACGTGATTTGAAATCTGCAGAAAAGTTTCACAGTGTTGAATCTACAGCATCACATTCATGTAGTAAAGCAGCAGGACCTTTAATCTACGCTTATTTACCGCACTTCACAGTTGATTGGTTCCTCTAATTATATGTATGTTACGAACTGTAATGAGTTGTTCAGTACTCGTCTGGTCTTAACAGCTTCTCTTCTCTCCAGGTTTGTGGTATAAGTCTCAGTTCCTCAGAGAGGCTCAGGTGAACATTCTCGCCGACGATGTGTGCCGACACGAAGACTATTATGAAAACATGATCACTGACAACATGTTTTGTGCCGGTCGGCCCGACTGGAGCCAGGATGCTTGCGAGGTATTCACGACAAGTCAGAACTCGATCGTTTTTGCACGGATCTGTTTGTTCATTCTCTTTAACGCTGCTCGCCTCTCTCCAACAGGGAGACTCAGGAGGGCCTCTGGTGTGCGAGGTCGGCAACAGGCTCTTCCTGTTTGGGGTTATCAGCTGGGGCGACAGCTGCGCAAAAGAGTTCCGACCCGGCGTTTACACCAGAGTGACCAACTACAACCGATGGATAGAAGAGAAGACGACGCTGCCATCCATCACTGCTGGCTCCATGTTTCCTCGAAGTGAAGGAGATGCTCACGTTGGCTCTAGATGGGCCAGCGTGTCACCACGCTAAGAAGAAGAGTGTGAGTCTTCTCAAAGATGAATCATCCTACTAACATCTGTTATCTGTGTGTTCGTCACCAGGAAGAGTTTCACTGCATGTAACGGCCATCCATCGGCTGGTTGTTGAGATATTTTAGTCTGGATAAAAGTGTTGGACCAACCAACCGTCTGTAGAGCCTTTGAGCTACTGTGGCTAAAAACACACACACACACACACACACACACACACACACTGTAGTTTATTTACCCACCATCCTGGAGCCGTAAACACTCACAAGAGCATCAAATGTGGATTAATCCACCGCTGTAAATAGTCCCCAACGAACGTTCTGTTTCTTCAAACAGACACAGAGTTAAAAAAGTTCACACATTGTTGGTTTTGGTCTTTTGATGAGTTTGTTTTAGACTTTTTCCACCATGTCAGGAGGCCGTCAGATTCAGTCAGTGTAACTCCCAAATTCCACCGGTCGCTGCAGTGATACGCAGACGTTCTAGTCGATGTTTCAAACCTCACCGGCTCCACCGCGGTCCGGTTCAGAAGCGTCCCGGAAGCGGGCCTCCGCTCGGCTCCGCGTTGAATACAGCAGCTGTTCTGTTTTTGACGGACGCCACGAGCAGCCCGCGTCAGTTTAACACAGAGCAGCTTGAGCTGACAGGAAGCCAGACACAGAAACAGCGTAGAGAAAGAATCCTGTGGATTTTCAAAATAAAACACCCCGTGCAAACTGCCGGTCATAAAAACAAAAGAGAAACAAATGAACTACGCAGCATATTTCCAAATGTAGAAGCATATTTAGAAGAACATAAACCAGGAAAATGACCAAATCTGAGCAAGTAAACAAAGTCTGGAGGGAGAAACGCTTCTGAAACGCTCCTGGCGGGTTTGGACGGACCAGAACAGCGTCATGTCGCGGGCGTGTCTGGTGGAGTTTCAGGGTTACATTATCAGTGCACAATTTTCACACCGGTTCACAACGGTAGCATCGAATGCTAGGAACAACACACCCAAACAGTCTGCATGTTCGTTTGTTCATGATTTGTTCGCCTTTAATCTGTTTTCTAAAATGTAATTTCACTTTTGTCTCTGCTGCTTCATTTGTTCTGTGGTTTCTGGTACTTTACTGCACTTTATGGTTAGCTACGAAACAATGTTTTATTTTCAGATGTCAAATTTTATATTTTCGTTGATGTTTCTGTTCATATTGTTGCTTTGAGCTGAGAAATAAACAGATTTTATACGTTTATTAAAACAGGAGTCACGTCGTAGTTTGTAGTAAATGTACGTTTACTTCCAGCCGTCATGTTCTAATAATACATTTTTATTTCAGAGCACTTTCCTAAGTCTTCCACACTTTACAAGCTAAATATAGAAAAAGCAGCAGAGTTCTTGATGTGTTGGAGTTTGTTGAAGGTTTTGGATGGTGTTGCAGTAGACGATTCTGGAGGTGACGGAGGCGTGGATCAGAGAGAGAGTGATGGGTGGAGTCTGCTGGAAAGGTTATTATGGGGCGGCCATATTTTGATTTCCACAGAAATTCAGACAGGCTTCTCAGAGGTTAATGAACATGCTTTATTATGCCTCAATGGTACAAAAATAACTTCTGTCATAAAATAAAATAAAATCTGTAACAAAATGAAAGCTCTCTTTTCAAATAAATAAATAAAAAATATGAAACAATGTTCTAAATATGACCTCTTCTGTGTATCTCTTAATTCTTTTCAATGTAACTTTGCAGAAGAACTCTCACCTCGCACAGCTTTTTTATGTAAGATTTCCAGCCCCTTTATGAACCCTCTGGAAGACATTTTCAGCTCGTTTTTACTTCTTTAACATTTGGGCTTATAAACAATACTTAATATATATATGGAACACCATGTGTTCGGCACCTGCATCACAGGCATTCATGTCATGTGCTTATAAAGGAAGTATGAGTGAAAAATCTACAATACACTGAAGAATTTCAAAAACGAAAAGTAGATTTTTGTCATTTTTTACTCAGAATCACACCTCAAACAGTACAAGTGAAGAGTTTTTGATAAAATATTGCCCTTCAATAAAAAAGGTCTCGTGTTTCTGCCTCATTTTCCTCAGACATGCCACTTATCAAAGCACAGACCCTCCAGAGAGTTGAGGAGAACCTGTCAGTCAACAGAAACAGTATTTATGACGTCACTCTGTCACTCTGCTCTGTGTGCTCCCGCCCCCACAAGACCCCAAAGTCCTTTGATTGGCTAGTAATAATAATAATATACGTATACGTATACGTATACGTATAATATACGTATATTATGTATATGATCTGTGAAGCTGCACTTCCGCTGCTCCCTCTGTGTGCGCACGCGCAGAGCCGCCTACAAGGCGGGAATTACGTCACGCAACAAGGTACCGTAGTACTCTGTGCAAAGCGCCAGTCAGTTTAAATACACGCTTGGACCCATGAAAAACAGTGAAAGCCGGACAGGACGTAAAAGGCGGACATGTCCCCAGGTTACTGTCAAAGATGAGACAGACTTTAATGACCCCACTCGGGGAAATCAGCTGTCACAGCAGCTCATGCACATGCTGGTGGAGTGAAGGAGCTGTGGTAGATGTTACACGGTGGCAGAGGCAGTCTGTTGCTGAAGGGGAGAGGAGTTCATGGTGGATGTCAGCTTTTCTTTTTCACTGAGTCACTAATATGGAAGGTGGACTGGTAGCTGGAGAAGTGCCAGGTCACCTCCTGGGCACTGCCGAGGTGCCCTTGAGCAAGGCACCAAACCCCCCCAACTGCTCGCAGGGCGCTCCTCAGGGGGGCTGCCCATCACTCCACCATCTGTCTCTCCACATTGCATGTCTATGAGCCCTTGTATGTGTGATCGGGGTTAAAAATACATGTGAAATAAACTGAGTGAAAAAAAGAATTTACCTGTTGAGGGATTAATAAAGTATCTCTTCTAATAAAGTATCTCTTCTAATAAAGTATCTCTTCTAATAAAGTATCTCTTCTAATAAAGTATCTCTTCGAGTCACTGATGAATCTTTTCACACCTGTAACTATAACTGAAGATGAAGAAGGAAACTTCACAGGAGTGATCTATAATTATCTCTCTCCGGCTGGCTCACGGTTGGTCCGTTGCAGCATTTTACAGTCTGAGTTGTTGCTTTTATGATCCAGTAAAAAACCAAATAGTATTAACAGACTGTCCTGAACTTTTACGTCTTTTCAGTCTAACAGAAGCAGCCTGAGGTCGTGTCCCTGATTTCACTCCCTCTGTGGCTTCTGCTTCAATATTAAATCTTTTATTATGAATGTTACATTTCAGCTCAGACTTCATGTGTTAGAAAACATCCTGTAGAATCAGAACATCATGAGTCAGGCCACTGAGGACTCACGGTTAGTGTTTCAGCTCCATCTTGTGGTGAGATCAAAAATCTCAGGTAAATTGACCTTCAGAGTTTCTTCCCAGCTCCAACCCGGGGACGATGGAGACACGAGAGGACGGGTGAGACATGAAGACAGCCAGGCTTCAGTCAGCATCCATCCGGAGGCCTGAGTGAGGTCATGATGTCTGTTTTTATTTCACCACAAGACGGCGCTAATGTGGTAAAAATGATTACAGGTGATGATTTTTACCTGATGCTTTCCTGTGTGCATGAAGAGGCTAACTCCTCCACCTGCACACATTTATTGCAGGTGAGTGTCAGTGTCAGTGTATCTGAACAGAAAAAACATGTTAACCTGCAGATACTATACTGTTGTAGGGAAGTTTTTTATTTAGTGTCTCTTTGTATTCATTTTGCACCTCGATGTGACTGTTTTGTGTAGTTGTGCGTCTCTCTGTGATCCTTCGTGGTTATTTTTTGATCTGCAAGATGACAAAAAGACTGATCTGATGTTGTTGCCTCTGTTCTGTTTTGCAGACATGATAAAAATCTGGCAGCACATCAATTATGCAAAGATGAACGGTGTGTTGTTCAACCGGCTCGATGACTGTAAGACTGACAGAGGGCTGTTAGACAGAACACAGTATGGTTGACGGGAGAGAGATGAGGTCTCCAGCCTGGCGTGACACCACGCCCAGCCGCAGAGACACAGCGTGTTTTGTTCTTTTAATCTGTGCATGGTGCTGTGAAGTACGTGTGCCTTAAAACACCAAGAGGGTTTTATGTGTCATTTTGTGTCTCTCTGTAGTTCTGGTGGTGTTGCATCTCTTTGTAGTCATTTGTGCTCATTGTGTGTCTCTTTGTGGGCGTTGCGTCTCTTGTCTTTGACCTCCTGAGCTCCTGGTCCTGTCCTAATCCATCCATGTTAACTGTGTTTCTTCTGCTGCTCCCTTTGTTGGACTGGCAACTTGTTCAAATATGACCTCTGTTCATGCACATGCTCTACATCCAGAAAACAATGAGTTTGTTGCCTTACGTTGTGCTCATTTATCAACTTTGTGCACATGCGATGTAATGAACGACACTCAAACATAACACCTGAGACACAGCGAGTTCTTTCAGGTGAACCGGTTTGGGTTTGGGCTCCATCTAAAATGAGTCACCATCATCACATGTATTGCCTGGGTGTGGCTGCTGCTGCTCTTTATTTTTTTAAATCTTACTGGACAGTCAGGTATTTCACGCAGCAACCGTCAGACAGTGAGGCATGATGATCTATTGTTCGCCTGTGCACACAGTACTTTTCCATCGTGTCCCAAAGTCCTTTAACATAAAGTTTCTACACTCCAGTCTGTTTCACTGCAGCTTTGTAAGTTCAAACTATAAGACATAAGAGAAATTGCATGTGCATTTGTGCCTCTGAAAACACAGAGCACAGACACACCTACTGTTACCTCAGACTGCATGTGAGGTGTGACTGCGCCTGAGAGGGTGGGACTTCGTTCTTGTCTCCAAACCAGACTCAGACCAGTTTTCAAAGGACTCGTTGCCATCCTGTGTGTGTGACATCAAGTAAAGTAAGTGCATTTACTTTGAGATAATCGTGCAGTACCACGAAAACTAGAATTGTCTGTGATAATAGTGTGTAAAAATGGTCAGTAGAGATGCCTTTAGCGCTTGTTTGCACTGTTGTTGATGGTTTGCACGCCTCTCAGCACTGTACCTGAAATAAAACACGTGTCAGCAAGCCGGATTGTTCTACCTGATGCTGTTTGATGAAGAACCTCCAGTGCAGTCTCTAAACAAACTATTAAATCAGTTTTTATTGTCTCATTCAGCTGTCTTACAACAACTGTCAACATGCCTGAGACAGCAGAGTCCCACGCCGTCGCCCTCACCACCAACCGCAACTGTGTCATGGAGATCACCAACGTCAGCTCCGTCTACTGTCTCGTCAACCCAAAGTAAGAAACGATGATTGACGGCAGTAAAGATGCATGACTGCCAACTGTAACTGCATAGTACAGTTATGAGGTACTCAGGTATTTTATGCTTCTACCCGACTACATTTATTCGACCAAGGTTTTATTTTTCTGGAGTAGTTATTGACAAATGTCACCTCTTCATAAAAAGCAGGACAAATTAGAGTTATAGCAGCAGAACTTTGTTTTTTCTTCGTTCTTCTGTCATGAATTGTCACAGAAGCCCTCAAATGTATCTGGTGACCCCTTACAGAGGCCTAACTCCCAAGCTAAGAACCCCTGGACTACATAACAGTGTGTATGAAGTAGTTATTAGCTCCACCTCGACCAGCTCTAAGTACATTTAGCTGAAGGTAGAATTTTAAATGCATGACTTGGAGCATGGAGTCTCATGAGTGCATCCACCCTCTTCTTCCCTGCAGGGTGTACATGGAAAGCGGCTTCGTCTTCAGCCCTCCACAGCCGACCGTGCGCACCACCAAGACCGAGGTGTGCTCCTTCACCAAGGACGACAACACGGCGTCGGGCGCCGTGGGTGTCCTGACCTACGAGCTGTTCGACATGCACAAGCGCCACTGCAACGAGCTGATAGCCGTCATGTTCTCCGTGCCGTTCGATTACAACTTCTACAAGAACTGGCTCGGGGTGGGCATCTTCGAGCACACGCACGCCTGCGATGAAAAGCTGTACAAGCTCATGTACAACGGAAAGGATTTCACCAACTTTGTGCGGCACGAGGCCGACGGCTCGGGGGTGAAGTACCAGGGAAGGGCCGTGGACGTGAGGGCCTGCATGTCCGACGAGGGGAGGGCTATTGTTAAACTGGAGGTGTACGACAGGATGGGCTGATGAGTCTTTGTAATGCTGCGAGAATGAAACGGAATAAACTGTAAGAGATTCCTGAAAACCTCACATGCAGCTTGTCTGTCACTTATTGTCACGTGTCGGTGCTTTGAATAAATAAAAAATCATAAGAATTCATTTTTCTGTCATCTTTAATCATGAATTAAACATCATCTTAAGTAGACATGACATGACTTCACTTTGAGTAGAATAAACCTGTTAGTGAGGTATTCACAAAACCAAAAACAGACCTGCAGACAAAAGGTGTGGTGCATGAGGAGACAGCAGGTATGAAGTCAGAGCTGAACAAACCAGCTTCTAACTTGACATAAAAACAACAAAAAAAACAAAGTGCTGTTGTGACTGTTGGCTACACCCTGTCTTCACGCCTCTGCAGACGGGACAAAAAGCTTCGAGACGGTGAGCAGTAGGCAGTAGGTGTGTGCTGTGGGTGGAGACAGTTGTTTTGGGTGTCACACATTCCCCAGCAAGAAAGATCTAAAGAGTGAAGCCAGTGTTTCAAATCTGGCATTACCCGAGCGAGCAGCACACCTGTGATCCGGACAGGTAAGCCGGTTTATTCCCGAGCTGTGTTAGTAGGTTTACTAAAATATTATTTAGTGAATTGTGATGTACAGATTTAGCACTCTATCTGTTTGGCACTGTGCTTGTGTTGTAACTTTCCTCGTCTCCTGCTCCGTCGCAGCCTTCACCAGCAGCAGCAACATGAGTGAATCAGCAGAGGCTCTGGCTGCTAACCTCAAAAGCCGAAGAAATGTCACCATTGAGATCACCAACGTCACCAACAACATCTGCCTCATCGACCCCAAGTAAGTGCAAGACATCGTTGTAAAGCATGAGAGTGTTGAGAAAAGATTGCATGCACGAGGCGCCAATTTCTCAAAATAAGTGAATTATTTTTATTTTTAATTTTTCTCCTGCCTGTCAAAAAAGGGTTTACCTGGACAGTGGCAACTGCCACAGCCCGCCTCAACCCACCGTGCGCCCGCTGAAAACCGAGGTGTGCAACTTCAGCAAGACCAGCGCCAAAGCGTCCGGCGCGGTGGGCGTCCTGACTTACGACCTGTTCGAGAGGCAAAGCAACTGCGCTCGGGAGAAATTGGCGATAATGTTCTCCGTGCCCTACGACTACAACCTTTACAAGAACTGGGTGGCCTTGGGAATCTACGACATGAGCCGAGAGTGCGACGAGAGTCTGTACAAAGAGATGTATTACAACAAAGAGCAGCAGGGCTTCGTACGGGATGAGGCCAAAGGTTGTAGTCTCCTGTTCAAGGGTAAGAACCTGGACGTCATGTGCACCATGTCTCCCTTGGGCAAGGCCATCATGAAGGTGGAGTTGTGGGACAAGATTTTCACCCCAGGCACACAGCAACAGCATTACTAAGCCATCAGTGTGTAGTGTTATATGTTTAACCCTTTGCACACCTGTGCTGGTGTACTATCTGTTCATGCAATAAATCATGTCTGATACAACAAAACTGTCTCTTTGCGATCATTACAACAAAAAAAAGTGTTAGCAAAGCTTCAGATGAGTCGAGTCCAACTGGTAGAGCAAGTCAACGTTTGTCTGCATGAGTCATCTCTGCAATTTATTAAATATATATAATAATTGTTTTTGATTTGAGGCACAAATCTAATTTATAGTTATTAGACATGTTCAGAAATAAAACTGATTGATTCAGTAAATAAAAAAGATAAAAGACAAATTGATTTTCGAGGTAATAAGATCTGGTGTTTTGTTTTTTTACCAATGAATTTTGTAAAGATGAAACTCCACCAGCTGCAGCGTGCAGTCAAACAGAAACACCACCTTTCTCCGTCCACATGTGTTGCACACTTTCACCACCTAGTGGTTTTACAGTATTCGGTGCATGGACGACTGCAAACCTGCAGCAGAAGCATTACATGCAGCTCCTCAGACAACAAGTTGGAACGTGTCGGTGTCATCGAGAGCTTTAGAGGTGTTGATAGGCAGATTTTAAAAATGTTTGACGTATCTGTGATGTGCTGGCTCTGGCTGCTGATAATCCATGTGGGGCTTGAAGGACACCTGGTTAATATAATTTAACAGGTGAGTTGTATAAAAATTCACCCTCAGTACAGTTGTCATGAACGGGGAAATTAGCTATAGAGACCAAAACTGTTTTTTGTACCAGGCTGTAAACATGTTTATTTCTGCTGTGAAGTTGGACATTTTAACATGGGGACTTATGGAGACTGACTCACTTCTGGAGCCAGCCTCAAGTGGACGTTTGAGGAACTGCAGTTTTTTGGAACTTCACTTCACAGCCATGGAGGTTGGTTTGGACAGAGCCAGACTAGTTGTTTCCAGTCTTTATGCTAAGCTAAGCTAACTTTATGTGAGTGGTATCAAACTTCACCAAAACTGATGAAGATCTGAGGTGTTTATTTGGATTTCTTTTGCCTTTTCCTACATTTTTATGGGGAAACAAACATATCACTTTAGAGTTTAATGACGACGATCCTTCAATCCTAACTAAGTAGTTTTTGCACCAAACCAGAGTTTAACCATTGTTTGGAGGAAATCCTGATGACACTTTGTACTTATCGTACTTTTTTTAAATGTATTCAGTCTGAATTAAATGAAAGGAGCATTAACACTTCACAGATCTGATTATTGTTTCAGTCTCTGTGTGTTTGCTTCTGAGCACTGCTCATAAAAAACACTGACCACCGTATTGAACCTGTCCTTCAGATACATCTCGAGTGTTTCCAGCGGCATCGGCCTCACGTCAAACCCTCTGAACTGTTTCTTAGCCGTCTTGCTGACAGGCACGATCTCCTCGGTGCTGTTGCGGTCGTTGCGGCCGATAGCAGCGTACGTTGGAAAAAAGTCCTTGAGTTTTTCTGGAAGACTGTTGTTGTAGTTTGGGCAGCAGTAGGCTGACCACATGTACTCAGGCACGGCCACGCGGTGATTCTTGAGCCAGCGCTCGTCGTTCAGGTAAGGGATGATCCCCGTCACTATGTAAGCCTCTCCGAGACAGTAGGCGCTCAGGGTTTTGTTGACAGTCTGCTCCAGGACTTCCCAGGGTCCATCGTTGGAGCCCGCCTTCTGGGGAACCACGTTAGTGAGGGTGAAGGTGGCAGAGCGGTCCTTGTGTGTGTGGTGGTGAAGGCTGGGGTTCAGGTGGCCACGAGAATAGGTAGAATTAATGTAGTCCAGCTCCACCGCCTGACTGTCCACCACGTTCTGGTCCAACGGGCCTGGAGGGAAGGGGATCATGTTGCCATCATCTCCTGGGTAGGCGAGCTGTTTATTGGGGGACAGAAGGGAAAGACGATGCAGCTTTAAAGTCGACATAAAGTATTTTAAAAGACTAACCAGACATCAACATGATGGGAATGACATTAGTTCTGCATCCTCTGGAGACCACGAATGTTACATTTTATGGGAATTTATCCAATAGTTGTTGAGACATTTTGGTCTGGACCAAAGTGGAGGACCAACAAGGGACAGGGAATCAAAAGAAGTAAAGTTTTCTTCTAATATTTAAAATGTTTATTTATTAATTTGACTGAATTGAACTGCATTAGAAGACTGCACAGTTTAAACAACTAAAGGTCTCATAGAACAATGAGAAGAAAACACTGAATTTGTCTGTTATGTATCATTGTTTAATATTAAAACAAAAACACAGACAAGTTCCTAAAAATATCAGGAAATCATCTGCTAACACAAACTTCCCACAGTTACTGTGTTCATTATTTTTGGGTTAGTTGTTCAGTTTATCAGTTTTTCTATCCTGTGTTTGGTTACATGCATTAAATACAACATGAAATATCTATAAAATGTGTCACTCAATGATAAAAGGTTGATAATAAAGGGGTCCTTTAAGGGGAAAAAGATTGTGAACCACTTGAATCAGATGATTTAAATCGTCACATTCACAGAAATGAAACCGAAGACGTGACCTTACAGCCCCGTAGCCACATGCAAATCGGAATTTACAGTTTACAGTCATGCTTTAGTCAATAATGTCAAAATCAGGTCAGCCTTGCTCAGACCTCGTAACTATAGGAACAGATGTGGTTTTGGAGGTTCAGGTATGACGATCACATATGGACGTATTGTTTGTCATGTGGTGTATCAGATTTGGTTTCATAGCTATCAAATCTAAAAAAAACAGTAGAAGACTCTTTGAACCGTGGAGAGCTGACAGACCACGAACACACTAATGAGACAGTTCTCCTTTACTGGGGCTCATTTCCCTGTTTTCTTGTTATTTCCTGAAAACATGTTACATAACTGGTGGTAAACTGGAACATCAGCACATTCACTAACATCAGCACATATAAAATGAAACAAATTAAAAAATATATAGTGTATGTAATGTGTTATAGCAGTTAAGACTATTATAAGATTATGTCTCGTGATCTTAATATAAACATAAAGACAGCTCAATAGCCAACCTTTCACCTTCTTTCAGACTTTGAATAAACTCACGTTTTTAAATCGACCAATAAGACAACACAATATTTAAATAACCTCACCTGTGGCTCAAACTTCCAGGATGCGCTGGGTCTCTTTCCCGCTGGCACAGAGTACAAATAGGCTGAAAACCACGGCGAGCGGCGAGGCCGACTGTACAGCGTGGCAAAGCGGTACTGGTTGTCGTAACGTTGGCAGATCGGGGTCCCCGCCAGACCTTTAGGAGGCCAAGACTTGTAGAAGACCTTCAGACATGGAGCAAAATCCCCAACATCAGCCGCACACGGGCACCAAACTCCAGCGAAGGCCAGGACGACCACAGCCAGAGCAACGCGGCGTGACATTTTGATAGCTGACAGTTAAATCTGGCTGTGAGATGCTGTGTGATGTGTCATGCCTTCACGCAAGGACGCTCAGTGAAATGCAGTGAAACATGAATTAGCTGAGAGCTGCTGGCTTTGCATAAACACATGACCTCTGAGTGAAAGCAGAAGCTGTTTCAACATCAGTTTCATGTTTCAAAGACTTCCTCTCATATTAATGAATTTCCCCTTGGAGATTAATAAAGTAATTTGTATTGTATTGTATTGTATTGTATGTGCAAGACAAGATTTAACATAACATACTGTTACTACACAGAGAGAGCAGACTTTGTGGGGAAACTATTCTCCCCTCCTCTCACGGAAAATGCTGAAGTCCATTTGTTATCCCTGCACCCACCCACACACTCCCACTTTGTTATGTAACACCATAATCGGGTTTGGAGTTTGAATTCCTGTCTGTGCAGGCGGAGGGCTTCACTTATTCCGAGGAGGCTCACGGAACATTGGTCCACTGTTTCTGAGATCTGAGGTAACACTTCTCCTTTTTCTACAAACTCCTTCACAGCACTGGAAGTTGTTTCTTTAGGCTCCTCTTTTCTTTTTTCAAAAACAGATGTGCAGAAAGCAAACTGGACACTTTCTGCTTTCTATAAATGCAGAGTTTTTAGCCTGTTAGCAAGTCCCTGCTGGAATGCAGATGACAAGATTAGAGACCAGAGAGTGTTCAGAACATTTACTTAAAGGAACCTAAAAGAATAATATGTATCATGTTTACTGTATTAAATCTTTAAATTGTCATATGTCGTCAAAGATTATTAAGTTCCTTTTGAACTTCCAGTCCAAAATGTCTGAGACTGCCAAGATTTTATTATTACATGGGGTTATGACCATCGATAGTAAAAATAATGGACAGCCACCCACAGGTTTCGAAGAGACGTGGATCATCGGTGGACCTGATGACGTCTGGTTGCCCACGCTGCTAATCCTGCATAACTTTAAGCCTTAATATAATCTGAACAGGTGAGTTGTATAAAAATTCACCCTCAGTACAGTTGTCATGAACGGGGAAATTAGCTATAGAGACCAAAACTGTTTTTTGTACCAGGCTGTAAACATGTTTATTTCTGCTGTGAAGTTGGACATTTTAACATGGAGACTGACTCACTTCTGGAGCCAGCCTCAAGTGGACGACAAGAGGAACTGCAGTTTTTGGCGCTTCCGCATTGGCTTCACTTCACAGCCATCAAGACTGCCGTGTCTGTGATGCTTTCAAAGCATTTAGAGGCTACAGCTGTCGCCATCTTTGTTGTGTACTATCTTACTATTTGGTCAGGATAGTGCTCGTTAATCTAATCTGCAGACTAACGGCTAAATTACATGATATGACTGCGACACACTCAGAGTGCGCTGCATTCTAAACAATGTTTGTGATTTGACCAGAAACTCAAGATTTCTTCATATTAACCTCGTATGTTTGTTATTTTTCTCAGAGTTTATCCATGGGGAGCATCTCAGGAATCTCACTTCTGCTCCTGGTGGTGTGTCTGACAAGTCCCAGTGTCCTGGGTGGAAAGATTCTGGTGTTCCCGATAGATGGCAGCCACTGGATCAACATGAACCTGCTGATCCAGGGCCTACATGCCAGGGGCCACGAGGTCACTGTGGTCCGCACAGCCACGAGCTGGTACATCAAAGAAAACGCACCACACTACCGCTCCATCACGGTCACCCTACCTGAAGCCATGAGCATGGAGGAGCAGGACTTCTTTGCAACCCTCCTTGCCAATATTCTGACAATACAGAGAGAGGGGGGATCTTTTATCAGCACTGCGAAGTTCTACTGGGAAATGCTCGGCGCGCTGTCGGAAATTCACCAACAGGCCGGGCAATTGGTGGTAGAAATATTTGAGAACAAGACTCTAATGCAGAATATGCGTGACGCTCAGTTTGACGTGGTTCTTATTGACCCGGGAGTGCCTGTAGGAGTTCTGGTGGCTCATGAGCTTAAACTGCCAACTGTTTTTAACGTGAGATGGATCACCAGTGGAGAAGGGCATGCTGTGGTAGCTCCATCTCCAACATCCTATGTTCCAGTTGCAACACACGTTGTGTCAGATAAGATGACCTTTGGACAAAGGTTTCAGAACACAATCCAATATGTCTTCAACACATTCATTGACAAGTTTATAGTTTGCCCTCACTATGACAGACTGGTAGACAGGTACTTTGGTCCAGATGTGAACTTCTATCACCTTCTACAAGGAGCTGACATCTGGCTCATGAGGGTGGACTTTGTCTTTGAATTCCCCAGACCCACCATGCCAAACATCGTCTACATTGGTGGTTTTCAGTGTAAGCCTTCAAAGCCTTTATCATCAGAGCTGGAGGAGTTTGTTGAAAGTTCAGGAGAGCATGGATTCATCTTGATGTCTCTTGGTACACTGGTCAAAAGCCTACCCGTAGAAATCACTTCTGAAATCGCTGCCGCCTTTGCCCAAATTCCACAAAAGGTCATATGGAGGCATGCCGGTGAGCAACCAAACAATTTGGGCAACAACACCCTACTGTTAAATTGGTTGCCCCAGAATGACCTCTTGGGACACCCAAAGATTAAAGCCTTTGTGGCCCACGGTGGCACTAACGGGATCTACGAGTCCATCTACCACGGAGTGCCGATAGTAGGCGTGCCCCTTCTGTTTGACCAAGCTGAGAACGTTCTGAGGTTAGAAATCCGAGGTGTCGCTAAGGTGGTCGATGTTACCAAACTCACTCGCCAGAACTTTCTGGAAGCAATACAAGAAGTACTTCACAATCCCTCATACAGAAATAACATGAAGCGTCTGTCTGCTCTCCATCAGGATAAACCAATGCATCCTCTGGACACGGCCCTTTACTGGATTGAGTTTGTTATGAGGCACAAAGGAGCTGCACATTTACGCACTGAGTCTTACAAGATGCCATGGTATGCCTATCATTCTGTGGATGTTATCTGCTGTTTGTTAGCAGTGCTGTTGATGCTGACAGTTATTGTAGTGGGATTAATGCGATTTGTTTGCTTTAGACTGTGCAGGAGGAGAAAACCCAAGCAGGAGTAGACTCCTCACATCAGATTAACTGAAATTACTCAACAACTACTGAATGGATTTCCATGAAATAATTAAAACATCTTGACAACTGTTTTTGAAGCTCAGGAGCAGGACCACACATCAACCCTGCCACTTCTGACATTCACCATTTCTACCCTTGGCTTCAACCCACTTGGTTATGCCTGCATTTCTCAGACGGCAGCGGCACCATAACACTTAAGCTGTCTTTGCACTCTGCTTACTGCAGGGCTATTGAGGCCAGCACCCTACATGCACTGTGTATTCCTCCATCACATGCACAGATGATTTCTAGAACCCTGGACCACACTTTGGAGCCCAGAGCACAAGACTGTTGAAGCCACACATTTGAGCCTGTGAGCTATATAAAGTGAAGTAAGTTTTGATGATATCATGAGTCAAATATATTTGATGTATGGTATTAATGTTTTACTTGCAAACAGCACATGCAAATGTATTCATACAGATGCTACATAAGCTTTATCTAGCATAATTTCATTGACCATTTATGAGGCTTTCTTATCACGATGCTAGCTTACCCCCATCTCAAGCAACTAGCAGCTTTTGGGGGTCTGATTCCCCATCGAAACTTCCCCACAATGCAGCAACAGACAGAAGAGGAGTTCACACTTCACTCACAATCTTTCATTTTGTTCATAAATAATTTAAACCTATCTTGTTGATGGTGTGGTCCATGCTAGTGAAAGAGTTATCAATGGAGCTAAGAGGATAGTTCCTAATAATTCTGGTAACCCTCTGACTTATCATCCAGCACAATCACAAGGTTGATGTTTTCACTTCTCCAGTGAAATATCTCAGATATATTGATATTGATGATTCTCACAAAATGAAATCTGATGATGTTGTAATCTATTGACTTTAATTCTAGCACCACCATGGAGATAACTGTATCCAATACTTTGATTTATAACCAATCATATGTAAAACTAATGACATAAATGACTAAATTAAGATGGCAACCATTTAAAGCAATACATCTGTTTAACTTTACCATGTTTGCATTATCTTTGTGAGCATGTAAGCGTGATTTAAGTGGATAACTGGTATTATATATATGTTTAAAAACGATTTGTTAGTATATGCAGATCTGAAATTTAACAAGAAAAACACACTTAACTGTCTTGTTTTATGTTTAGGTGAGGGTTAACAATACAAATTGAATGCTGCAGTCAATTGTACAGTTGTACCCAAATTAAAGTTTATATAAATAAAGAAGTAAGAAAAAACTAATTGTCTGGAAGATAACTGTCTGTATTTGCTAGTTTTATTTAGTAGCTATAGAGCTTAGTACCATTTTTTGTACCAGGCTGTAAACATGTTTATTTCTGCTGTGAAGTTGGACATTTTAACATGGGGACTTATGGAGACTGACTCACTTCTGGTGAGTGGACGATTGAGGAACTATAGGATAGACTAAAATCTAAAAAAATCCTACACAAGATAACATTTTGAAACTAAAGGTTCCAGTTTCAACTTTTAGAAGACTTATTCGAATAGGACAACCTTATAAACTTTTGTGGCAGTAATCATATACTGTATAAATCCTAGAAATGAAGTCCTACTAGACTTTGTTTTACAGGTGTGGTTCATAAATCCGGTAGAATTTCTTTTTGGGGTCTTATAGGACTTTTGGCCATAGTCATAATGAATTTAATGATGACATATTTATTTTATTTGTGGATTATCATAAAGCCTTCAACACTGTGTGTTTTTAATTTAATATTTTAGATTGCTTTGGCCTTGACAGTTATTTTAAACGTTCAATACAGACATTATATGAAGGCTGCAATAGTTCAGTTATTTTACCAAATGGAGCCACTCATAGATTTAATATACAAATAATAATGATACAAGTCCGGGGTATCTTAAGGTCCTCCAACGTCCACTGGCCTCAAGTTTCCCTTGAGACATTTTCCCATTTGCTATTAGGAAAAATAAATATAAATGAAGTCAACATTTCCTCAAACTGCTTATTTTGTAACACTGAAGAAGAATATTGGGTCCACATCTTTACATGTGCCGGTACTGCCCCCTTCTGGAGAGAGAGCTCTCAAACTTTTCTTCACTGGCTTGTCTAAAGTGATATAACTGAAGGAATCAGTGCTTCTGTTTCGTTGGATTTTAATAACAGAAACTCTTTGGATTTCATAAAACACTTCCACATCCATTAGTCAGTAATAACTCACTCAAAACCAAAGGAGATAGTTCCTTAAAGAAGATGTATCCTGGTCAAAATCATTCAAAACATCTTCATTCTGGATCAAATGAAAAGATATATCTATGAAATTATATATTGTTTTGTTTAATGTCATGTTTCCTTGTTTGTCATTTCAAAACTCAGTAAATTATTATTATTGTATTTATTGATTTATATTCATTATTTTCATATTTTCAGCAGTTCTTTAGAAATAGGTCTAACCAAGAGCTTTTGTTCAGTTTGTTAGAATTATTGAGTTTAGTTAGTCTTTAATTAGTCTTTGTGTATGTGTGTATTTTAAATGTTTCAACATAGAAACAGAGGGAGATTTGCTTGTTCTGCCTAGTTACGGTTGCTAAGGAAGCTACTGGACAACTGTTGCTAGGGGGCGGGGCTTAGCAACAAGTTGTTTTGATGTAGACATGCCTTTCATCTTGTTTGTGATGATGTCATTCAAAGATCAAAGGCCAAAGTTTTGGTCAGGGTATAAGTAGGATCCAAATTCAAAACATTTCGTTCGGATTTTTCTTCCACGATACAGGAGTCGAACAGGGATTACAAACTGTCAAAACCGAGGAGCGTGACTACATTGACTACAGATTGTAAGTACCAAGCGGACAGACAGGTAGCACAAACTGATATCATGAATTCAGAAAATAAGGATACCGTGGATCAGGAACTTCCGCTGGCCACAATAGAGACCCTTCGGCCACTTGTCCGGTTGTTCCTGGCCCAGCTGACGGCAGCACAGTGGACCCAAATTAAATCTGGGTCTATTGATGACAAAACGGAACATGCCATCACAGAAATGTGCAGGGACATAGTGAACACTGTTTCTAAAACAGTTTTTGAGGCATTTAAAAATCTTCTGGCAAACAAAACTGAGACTTCTCCAGAGTCCCCTAAGTATGTTTCAGAACGTGAGGTCTTCGACTACCTGGGGGACTCTATCACTGATACTTTTGTAGACGTGACCGGTAGCCTGATTGAAAGCAAAAGTACAGAAAAGCTGACAATTCTGGTTACGAAAGAGGTGACAGAGAGAATCAACTCTCAACTATCACAAAGCAGTGACTCAGTGAGAAGTGAACCGCAGGTCGAGCCAAAAAGTCCCCGCAGACTACAGATCATCGTGAAACACGTGGTCAGAATCTTACAAAAATGTACACCGAAGATGTCGTGTGCGTCCAGGTCAGATACTGTAGATGCACAAAGTTCAGAGATAACATCCAAGCCCACTTTACAAAGTCAGTTAGAGCAGCACAGTCTTCATGAGACCGGGGAGGATCAAGTTGCTCCCGTGGGATCAGAAGAATTAGCTCCTGTGGATAGCTTCGAGGATAGCGTAGTGGATAAAACACTGGAAGCTGTAAAGCAGGTCTTAGTGGAACACATAACAAATACCGACATGTGTGAAGATGGCATTACTGAGGAGGAACGCATGCAGATTTTGAGCAGCATTATCGAAGACACCGATGCAGTGGCTTTTGATGTTGCTAACTATATATGGTCCAACAAAGAAGAGTTTGGAATGAACATCGACGGCTCACCTGGACCAGAGGCTAAGTCTAGCAGGACAAAATGCTGGAAAGTCGTGGCAAATAAAATTAAAATCTTTTTTGCCCGCAAATTTGCCAAGGAGGCCATTGTTAGCGTCTTGGCAAAGCTGAGACAAAATCTAGACTGCTTCTCTAAGAAGCCCACACTGGATGTCCTGATTCCAGCAGCAGACTCAGTGGTGCAGAACATGGTCCCAGTCGAAAACCCCGATGAGTGCGCCTACAAAAAAATGTCCATCTGCCTTCACAATGGCAAACATATGATTTCTCAGCGTCTGGGGAATCTCATTATTGGAAATATGAAACCTGATGATGGAAGCATTAAGTCCATTCGGGTTAAGATACAAACGGAAGTTCACAAATTCCTGGATCTGATGTTTAACTGGCTCAACCGGCAGACACAACAGAATGCCAAGACAAATGACAGTGTCCAAGTTAGTCTGGACAGAATTCGGACAGTGCTAGATCTGCCAGAGCTCCCAGAGGTCACCGTGACACCTGTGGTATCAGCACCACCTTCCGTTACCGCTGAGCAACGTGTCAGTGATGAAGATAACTCTGCATCACCCATCGTTGAGTTAAGACCACCTTCCACCATCCAAGCGGACAGACAGGTAGCACAAACTGATATCATGAATACAGAATATAAGGATACCGTGGATCAGGAACTTCCACTGTCCACAATAGAGACCCTTCGGACACTTGTCCAGTTGTTCCTGGCCCAGCTGACAGCAGCAGAGTGGACCAAAATTAAATCTGGGTCTATTGATGACAAAACGAAAAGTGCCATCACAGAAATGTGCAGGGACATAGTGAACACTGTTTCTAAAACAGTTTTTGAGACATTTAAAAATATTCTGCCAAACAAAACTGAGACTTCTCCAGAGTCCCCTAAGTATGTTTCGGAATGTGAAGTCTTCGACTACCTGGGGGACTCTATCACTGATACTTTCGTAGACGTGACCGGTAGCCTGATTGAAAGCAAAAGTACAGAAAAGCTGACAATTCTGGTTACGAAAGAGGTGACAGAGAGAATCAACTCTCAACTATCACAAAGTAGTGACTCAGTGGGAAGTGAACCGCAGGTCGAGCCAAAAAGCCCCCGCAGACTACAGATCATCGTGAAACACGTGGTCAGAATGTTACAAAAATGTACACCGAAGATGTCGTGTGCGTCCAGGTCAGATACTGTAGATGCACAAACTTCAGAGATAACATCCAAGCCCACTTTACAAAGTCAGTTAGAGCAGCACAGTCTTCATGAGACCGGGGAGGATCAAGTTGCTCCTGTGGGATCAGAAGAATTAGCTCCTGTGGATAGCTTCGAGGATAGCATAGTGGATAAAACACTGGAAGCTGTAAAGCAGGTCTTAGTGGAACACATAACAAATACCGACATGTGTGAAGACGGCATTACTGAGGAGGAACGCATGCAGATTTTGAGCAGCATTATCGAAGACACCGATGCAGTGGCTTTTGATGTTGCTAACTATATATGGTCCAACAAAGAAGAGTTTGGAATGAACATCGACGGCTCACCTGGACCAGAGGCTCAGTCTAGCAGGACAAAATGCTGGAAAGTCGTGGCAAATAAAATTAAAATCTTTTTTGCCCGCAAATTTGCCAAGGAGGCCATTGTTAGCATCTTGGCAAAGCTGAGACAAAATCTGGACTGCTTCTCTAAGAAGCCCACACTGGATGTCCTGATTCCAGCAGCAGACTCAGTGGTGCAGGACATGGTCCCAGTCGAAAACCCAGATGAGTGCGCCTACAAAAAAATGTCCATCTGCCTTCACAATGGCAAACATATGATTTCTCAGCGTCTGGGGAATCTCATTATTGGAAATATGAAACCTGATGATGGAAGCATTAAGTCCATTCGGGTCAAGATACAAACGGAAGTTCACAAATTCCTGGATCTGATGTTTAACTGGCTCAACCAGCAGACACAACAGAATGCCAAGACAAATGACAGTGTCCAAGTTAGTCTGGACAGAATTCGGACAGTGCTAGATCTGCCAGAGCTCCCAGAGGTCACCGTGACACCTGTGGTATCAGCACCACCTTCCGTCACCGCTGAGCCACGTGTGAGTGATGAAGATAACTCTGCATCACCCATCGTTGAGTTAAGACCACCTTCCACCATCCAAGCAGACAGACAGGTAGCACAAACTGATATCATGAATTCAGAAAATAAGGATACCGTGGATCAGGAACTTCCGCAGTCCACAATAGAGACCCTTCGGACACTTGTCCAGTTGTTCCTGGCCCAGCTGACAGCGGCAGAGTGGACCCAAATTCAATCTGGGTCTGTTGATGATAAAACAAAAAGTGCCATCACTGAAATGTGCAGGGAAATAGTGAACACTGTGTCTAAACATGTTTTTGAGGCATTTAAAAATCGCCTGTCAAACAAAACTGAGACTTCTCCAGAGTCCCCTAAGTATGTTTCGGAATGTGAAGTCTTCGACTACCTGGGGGACTCTATCACTGATACTTTCGTAGACGTGACCGGTAGCCTGACTGAAAGCACGAGTACAGAAAATCTGACGGTTCTGGTTACGAAAGAGGTGACAGAGAGAATCAACTCTCAACTATCACAAAGCAGTGACTCAGTGGGAAGTGAATTGCAGGTCGAGCCAAAAAGCCCCCGCAGACTACAGATCATCGTGAAACACGTGGTCAGAATGTTACAAAAATGTACACCGAAGATGTCATGTGCGTCCAGGTCAGATACTGTAGATGCAAAAAGTCCAGAGATAACATCCAAGCCCCTTTTACAAAGTCAGTTAGAGCAGCACAGTCTTCATGAGACCGGGGAGGATCAAGTTGCTCCCGTGGGATCAGAAGAATTAGCTCCTGTGGATAGCTTCGAGGATAGCGTAGTGGATAAAACACTGGAAGTTGTAAAGCAGGTCTTAGTGGAACACGTAACAAATACCGACATGTGTGAAGATGGCATTACTGAGGAGGAACGCATGCAGATTTTGAGCAGCATTATCGAAGACTCCGATGCAGTGGCTTTTGATGTTGCTAACTATATATGGTCCAACAAAGAAGAGTTTGGAATGAACATCGACGGCTCACCTGGACCAGAGGCTCAGTCTAGCAGGACAAAATGCTGGAAAGTCGTGGCAAATAAAATTAAAATCTTTTTTGCCCGCAAATTTGCCAAGGAGGCCATTGTTAGCATCTTGGCAAAGCTGAGACAAAATTTCGACTGCTTCTCTAAGAAGCCCACACTGGATGTCCTGATTCCAGCAGCAGACTCAGTGGTGCAGGACATGGTCCCAGCCGAAAACCCTGATGAGTGCGCCTACAAAAAAATGTCCATCTGCCTTCACAATGGCAAACATATGATTTCTCAGCGTCTGGGGAATCTCATTATTGGAAATATGAAACCTGATGATGGAGGCATTAAGTCCATTCGGGTCAAGATACAAACGGAAGTTCACAAATTCCTGGATCTGATGTTTAACTGGCTCAACTGGCAGACACAACAGAATGCCAAGACAAATGACAGTGTCCAAGTTAGTCTGGACAGAATTCGGACAGTGCTAGATCTGCCAGAGCTCCCAGAGGTCGCCGTGACACCTGTGGTATCAGCACCACCTTCCGTTACCGCTGAGCAACGTGTCAGTGATGAAGTTAACTCTGTCACACCTGTGTGTGATAGACCCAAGTTTGAGTCTGCAACACCTAGAGTCACTGCTGAGCCAGCTCTCAGTGATAAAACTCATCCAACTGAACCTGCAGAACTGTTCTACGTGATAATGGCGGCAGCGGTGGTAAACAAGTGCCTGAAAAATACACAGATGCCAGTGTCTGCTGGTGAACAAAAAAAGATCCTTTTAACCCTAAAAGACATGCTGCGCGCAAGCTGTGTAGGCTTTGAATTTGTCAGGCCACAAGAAGACCAGATTAAGAATATAGCCAAGGCCGTGCACAAGGATCTGTGTACAAAAATGGGCAGCAAAGGGTCTGTGCAAATGAACCTGCTGTCACAGGACTCAGTCGTTTACGAGTGTGTAATCGAGACTCTGAAAAGACAGCTGGTAAAGCCAAGAAAGACCGGCATTAAGAGCTTCTTCACCTCACTTTTCAACACAGTGATCAAGCCATTCAAAGCCTGCCCAGGCAGCGGATGAGACTAAAAAACAGTTGCAAGTCCGCCTTTGTGTTCAACACTTTGGCTCTTGCAACTGTAAGGTCACTGTGTTGCTGTGGTTTTCTCCGAGTGCTTCGGTTCTCCACTTTTAAATCATTTAAAAAAAAAAAAACATCAAAGTAACATCGAAATAACCAACCTGGACATGACTCACAACTACGAGCCCCATAGATCTGCAGGCTCTTTAGTGTTCACTGTGCCTTCCCAGCGATGAGGTCAGGGTTCAGTTCTGGACCTTGACCTCTTTACTGTGAGGGGTTTACAGCGTTCACAGTGTTGCTGTGGTTTCCTCCGAGTGCTTCGGTTTCTCCACTTTTGAATTATTCATTCATTCATTCATTCAAAAAAAAAAAGGGCAACACCAAACTCAGGTTGGATAGTAGCACAGGTGCCTTAGTGTTCACCACTATGGCCTCGCAAATGTAACATCACTGTGTTGCTGTGGGTTTACTCTGAGTGCTTCAGTTTCCTCCCACATAAAAAAAAAAAATCATCTTAACATCAAAATAAAATCTCAAAAAAATCTCAAAATATTCGAAACACTCTTAGCGCTTCAGTTTCCTCAGAAATTTGAAATCATAAAAAAATCTAAATAAAATCCAAAAAATTACATTTCTGTTTTAAAATCTTTCTTTTCACATTATTTGCTGCATAGCTGTGTAACTAAGACTCAGCACTTTGGTTTAGACCAAGGTAGATTTTAACAGTTTGTTTTTCAGGTTAAAATTGACAGAAACAAACAAAAAAATGTTTTATTTTGGGGGGAAAAAATGAATCAATCAAAAAATACCTCCACAGAGCGTCCCTTTAGCTCACCTGGTAGAGTGTGCGCTCCATGTACAAAGGCTCAGTCCTTGTTGCAGTGACCCAGAGTTTGACTCCAACCTATGGCTGTTAGCTGCACGTCATCCTCTCTCTCTCTCCCCTGAGCTTTCTGTCACTCTTCAGCTGTCACTATAAAATAAAGGTTCAAAAATGTCTTTAAAACAAAAAGGTCAAAACACACAATGTATGATGCTCTGTTCTATTTATAAAGACAGATGTTCACAACCTATTTTTTTTGGCAGGAGAGTTTGTAATTGGGCTGTTAGCTCAAAGTAAGAACATGACATTACTGTATTTTCTTATTTGTGTCTTATCCTCATCTCTTTTGAATTAATGGAACACATTGGAAGAATACATGGGAGCCCCTCTCCTGCCTTTAATTGTTGGGGTTTGGTAACTGAGGTCAATGAATATGAATGAGTTCAATAAATATGTTGAATAATAAGCCCAGCAGTGTGTCTCTAAAGGTTGTGCCATTGACATTTTCATACGTAATATCTGAAAAGATAGGTCACAGGTTTTGCTAAACAAATATCAAACTGTGTTACCCTATCTAAATACTATGGGGGCATAGTGTTCATACATTCACACAGGCCTATGTATCAAAATGTAGTGCGTATGCTGTAAGTATTATAAAACGTTTACAGTGGCAAAACAACTAAACCCTCATGAAAAAGGCCCAGCAGAGAATGGACTTCATGCGGCAGCTCAGGAAGATCAACCTGCCTGAAGATCAGCTGATCCAGTTCTACACAGCAATCCTTCAGTCTGTCCTCTGCTCATCCATCGCTGTCTGGTTTGGATCGGCAGATCTCTGTACACCAAAACAACCACACACGAAATGTCAGGAACATTACCTGTACAATAACCTGTACAAATTATGAATTATTTAATCTTACTGTTTACATTTAGTTTTTGTTCTTTTAAAATGTGAATATCGTCACTGACAAACAGTCTACTTATGCTGTGTATACTGTAAATACTGTCATATCTACTACCTCACGTACATAACACAAGCTGCTGTATAAACCAGATTTATTTCATCATCGTTTCGTGTGTGTTCACACACCTGACCAATAAAAGTATAAATTCGATATAAAGTTATACAAATGTTGTTGCTGCAAACACTTTCTATAGAATAAATGTTTTATTGAGCGCTGTATTGACTCTACAGTGTAGCTCTGCTCTCTGTTCAGTCCATCAGCCCGTCAACATCAATATCTGCCGTTGCCTTGGTAACGACTTTCAACTGACGTTAGCGCGTATTAGTGTGCTTAGCTTAGCTTAGCTTAGCTTCAGAAATATCGAGAGACTGATCAAGAAAATCACGTCTACGTGCTACAACACTAACCGTTAGCCTTCATAAACTGTAAACTTCAGGGAGTACCGCTGCTAGCCGCTGCTAGCCGCTGCTAGCCGCTGCTAGCCGCTGCTAGCCGCTGCTAGCCGCTGCTAGCCGCTGCTAGCCGCTGCTAGCCGCTGCTAGCCGCTGCTAGCCGCTGCTAGCCGCTGCTAGCCGCTGCTAGCCGCTGCTAGCTGACCGTCTGAAAGTACTTACCGGAAGTCGTAGTCCGCTCTCTGCAGGCTGGGATGCTCTGTGTAACCAGTGTATGTGTCCGAGGACCTGTGGACCGTTAAAGAGATTCTTCATTTCTTAACTGCTAATTTCATACAAGTCACCGTCAACATGACTGTAAACCCTCTGATGAAAGTGCATATATATTAAAAATATATATATATACATGCACAAGGCTAGCCAGCTCAAAATATTAACATATATCAGGCTAATGTAACTCAAAACACACATTCAGTTTAGACTCATAACTACACTCGCTGAAATATTAACATACATTTCTGCTTAAACTCATCAAATACAGTTATAACATATTAAAACCTCTTTCACATTTTACATCTCTCTCTCTGACACACCTGCACTTCACCGGGTGTTCACAGGATGGCGCAACCTGTTAGCAACTGACTGGAAATATGAAAACTATCTTAAATATCATTTTTTAGTATTTTAACTCGCATAAACTGACTGACTTTAAACAACACTTGAAACACATTATCTTATAGCAGCGTTGCTTAAGTTAGTTACACTTACACTTATAAAACTACGGTGTAACTAGAGTTCATGGTTAAAGCTCATATTAAAACGACGCTCTGAACCGACGGCTGAACCGTTAACAACAAAACAATCTGATTACACTAAACACACATCTCACAGTCATGTCACAACATTACTAAACAATTCAAGCTACATTTACATAAGGTCTAAATCCAAACTAGATATAAAAATATAAGTTTTGCAGTATCTGTGGACCTCGTCCAAGGGGTCCTTGGGCTGAAAAAGGTTGAAGACCTCTGGTGTAATTAATTAATTTATTTATTATTATTATTATTATTATTATTATTATTATTAGTGTACGCAGATCTGAAATTTTACAAGAAAAACACACTTGACTGTCTTGTTTTATGTTTTTATGAGGGTTAACATTCCAAATTGAATGCTGCAACATGTTTTTTGTAAGAAAATGCAGTCAGTTGTACCCAAATTCAAGTTTATATTAATAAAAACGTAAGAAAAAAACAAATTGTCTGGAAGATAACTGTCTTTATTTGCCGCTAGAGAGCAAAACAAAATGGACTGAATCAAAGATACACATACATAAAGAAAATTACAACTTCAAATTAGTGTATTATTGTTATATTCACAATATGAAATGAATAGAATTGTTCTTGGATGATCACAGATCTATCTGTAATGCATCTTACAGAAGCCATCCATCCAGGACTTTAGTGTGTTTTTATTGATGTCTGTGTGTCCACAATCTTCTCCCAGAGGGTTTTCCAGCTTCAGGCTCACTCCCCGATCCAGATCTGCTCAGCCAGTACGTGGAGGAAGAGTGGTGCCTGCTGCCTCCTGCCTCTCTTTCGTCACCGTGCTGCTCAGGTTCTGGTTTTGCTCTTGAAGCTCTGTTATCTGCTCACTCAGATTTTTAATTTCTCCTTGAAGCCTGTTGTTGACCTCCAGAAGCTCTGCATTCTTTCCTTTCACTTCAAACAGCTCATCATTCAGAAAGCTGTTAATCTCAGAGAGCCGTCGTTCCTCATCCTCTCGCCAAGCATTGGAGTCGACCAGATATTTGATCGTTTGCGACATGTTCAGCTTCTCTTCCTCCTGCTTGGATGTGTGCAGGACCAAACGCTTGTGTTCTTGTGCGAGTTTTAAGTTTGTAGAAGTCAGATTCACAATTTGCTTCATTAACTTGCTGCTTTCCAAACTCAAAGCGAGATTGACAGACATCAGTTTGGCTGAAGTGCTGTTGAGGAGTTTGGTCTGTTTGTCGAGCCAGGCGCCGCGCTCCTTCAAGACTTCATTGTCTCCTCGCAGGTTGCTGTTTGCTTCAGTAAGAGTGAGATAGCTGTTACTGATGTTCTGGTAGTCGAAGAAGAGGCTTTTGCATTCTGGCCTGCTGTGTGACTCATTGTAATCTGAAAGTTACAGACAAAGAATCGTTACTTTTGTTCACACAGCATGTTTCTAAATGTATGTCTGCAAAAACATAAATTAGAGGAATAGCTGAAGTTATTTGCTTTCTTTCTGAGACTGACATGAGAAGATCAACATCAGTCCAATCTCGAAACTCACACAAGACAGAAAGAGCCACACAGGCCACGAGCAGCAGCAAGCAGAGTGTTGACAGACCGACCGCTGGGCAAAAGTGGTGACAGCTCATGTTTTTTGTGGCATGGATGCAGTCTGAAGCTAAAACAAACAAACACATTTTTATTTATTGTAATATTAGTCGTAATTTATGTAACAGGGGTAAGGTTTATTTTATGATGCTGGGGAAACAATATTACTTACGTGACTGACCAGTGCACCATAAAATGAGCTTAGATCACAGCAGATCCACTGCACCCTCAGTCTGAATAAGCATTTTTACATTCAGAGCGAAGGTGTAGCAAGCCCAGGACGTCGACTAAAAAACGCATCACATACTTTGTACCACCCATCATCGAGCTGCTAAACAAGCTCTGATCATATGGTCTGAATCACTCGTGAACACTGTTTTTATGCCTGGACCTTTATCTGGCTTTATTTATCATCATGTTTTTGTGTTTACAGAAGTTACACCGCAAATATCTCCTCTTTATCAAATCAGTGCTGTCTGTAATTGGGCTTTAAAATTGACATTTTCTTTTTTTTTTGTAAAATCAAGTGGAATTATTCCTGATTTTTGTGCGTCAACATGCCAAATTCAAATCTTGATTCAAGATGCAGAGGCTCATTGTAGTCAAAAACAGAACATAAGTATTGTTACAGCACATGAAAATATAGTTTTTATGACCAATTACTTATAATTTCATCATATGCACAGATTAGAATAAATGACTTACAATGCTGTTAGTTCAACAAATAAAATTTAATAAATGGTTTATAACATGTTATAATGTTGTTTATATTGTTTATTAATTAACAGTATTTGTCTTCTCCAACTGTGTTTTAATATATTTAATTAAACAGTCAGACTTTCCATACAAATAAAATGTTCCACACGACAATATAAAGCTGTGTGTCATCAGCATAGCTATGAAAATACATGCTGTGCCTCCTGATGAGTGGCAGCATGTAAAGGTTAAAAAGAGAAGAACCTAAAATTGAACACTGCAACTGATTTTATATTCAACATTCAACTATACTTACAAAGAATTCTCTATCGTTGAGTTAAGATTTGAACATACAGCACAGCAGCTTTCACTTACATGAGTTGTAAACTCTTATATCTGCTTACAACTACATTAGACTGTGCTATGAACCTGCTATTTATTAAATGTTTATATAATCCCTGAATAATCAGTATTACTTACATATTTCCTGTTCCTGATTGTCTGAGGTCACTAAGACTGAGTCCGAGGTTGGATTATTGAGCTGTTGACCGTCCATTTTACTCATACAGTGTCAGAGCAACAAGAAAGCTGCGTTTCAAATCCTCCTTTTTAAAAACCCTCCTGATGTCTGCAGAGTAAAGCAACAAAAGGATGCATTATGTTAAAGTGTTTAAAGTGATGACACATGAGAAAATATAAATGGCATACTTGTTTTAAATAAGCCCACAAATCAGACAAAGTGTGTTTTGTGTGTCTAGACATCGAACAAACACATGAAAAAAACAACATGTTTTAATGGTTCAACACCTCCAACAAAGTGTGTCTGTGGTTTTCCTGTTATGTATCATCAAAGATAGCTCTTTGAGCACGGTGTCTCTTTACAACTGTCTGTTGTATCTTACACAAAGAAAATGTATTATTTAAGTTGCATTTTAAATTTATATATAAGATGTAATGGTTGGTTACAGACATGGTGGGCTGAGCAGGGGATGAGAACAGCAGACATGAGGTCAGATAATGACGATGTGTTCAGGGTGTCACTTATTTCATTTATAGAACAAAGATCTGCTTTGCAAAGATACTCCTGTTTGATGTTACCTTATGTCTCGCTGAACAACAGTCGCTGAGAGCACGACTGGATATAATTTGGATTTTAAGTTTCTTATAGCTGGCTATGTGCAGGCTGCATGAACTCAAGTGCTCATGTTAATTAATTAATTATTTCCTTAAAGAAATAGACATGTACATTTAATTTGAACCAGCAGGTGGCAATGTAGTTTGTTACAGTGGACTGGCCACATGCTTTATGTGAGGGGAGAGAGAGAGAAGAAAAACATATTTCTGCTTCATAAAATCATTGTGAATTTCCTCTAATCTTGTGAACAACAAGAGAATTATTATTAATGCGACCAGCAGGACGTCCCATAACAAACAAAGACTGCAAGATAAGTGAGAATTCCTTTCCCACTTGAGAATCTACAGGGATCTACTCTAAACAAACATGTTGCCACTGATGTGTGTGAGAGAGGAGAAGCAGAACATATCATTGTTTTAACAGCCTCTGTATCCTGTCTGGAACGAGACAACCTCAAAGATATTACGTGTGATTCTTTTAAGACCATAAGAAAGCACATTCATTACATTAACAAGGGTATTTTTGTGACACCAGCTGTGCTTTCAGGCTTCATGCAGGATAGAAACGGTCATATTTGGTTGACTAAAAACTGGAGGGTGATCGAATGTGTGGCACTGCATGGTGAAGGTGTGAAGAAAGGACTCTTGAAATTGTGACTACCAAGACCAGGACCAGTATTACCAGAAACCACAATGTGTTTTCTTAAAACTTTTACATTGCATCATCTCGGGAAACAATAATTCATAATGCATCATGCATTTTTTTGTGGTTTGTAACAGCTGCAGCTTTGCATGCATTCAGTTAAGTTTATGTTTTTTCAAAAATAAAAAAAAACATAATGTATGAAATGAGTAAAACAGATCTGACTCAAAAATGGAAAGTTTCCAAACATTTTCAACATTTACGTCTCCTTTACTCACACAGGATGTGTAGTTAGTATCAGCCTCAGCGTCACACTGAAATCAACGTTATGATGAGACCTTTTGCCTCCTTCCTTCTCAGTGTTGCCTCTTTTTTTGCCTTTATTTATTTATTTTTTTGGTTCTTGTCTAACCCACTGACATTGTAAAGAATGGACGGCGTTTTGAAGCTCAAAATCAGTGGCTCTGGTCGCCGCCATGTTGGCAGTCCTGCCTCTTCTGCCTTCCAGCTAATCTAAAAATACATTGGTGGACCTGAGGCAGGCCGAATGACGCCTGGGTGCTCAGACGCCATCTGTAGCAACACCTACACTGGCAATTCTGCATAACTTTAAGCCTTAATATAATTTGAACAGGTGAGTTGCATAAAAATTCACCCTCAGTACAGCTGTCATGAACGGGGAAATTAGATAGAGACCAAAACTGTTTTTTGTACCAGGCTGTAAACATGTTTATTTCTGCTGTGAAGTTGGACATTTTAACATGGGGACTTATGGAGACTGACTCACTTCTGGAGCCAGCATTGGCCTCACTTCACAGCCATGGAGGCTGACGTTGGGTCTAACCTTGATCTCTCTGTGTTTTCACAAACCTTGCCCGCCATTCTCTTATCACGTCCAGCTCTGTCTCATCTTCTCACCGGCACAACACGAGTCCAGTTCACCGCTGAATTTATGAATTAATCTCTACTGGCTTCCAATAAACTGTTTTTGGTTTAAACATAACAACACAAACATTTTCCAGACTTTATTTACTTAAAAGATAAATCACAATCATACATTTACAGGTATTTATGTATGTGAATCAGTACAGTATATACAGTACATTGTAGTCAGAGAGCATCAGGTCATGGTCTCCAGATTAAAAAAAAAAAAAAAACTGTCTCTGAGGTTCTCTGAGAGAAGAGCAGAATCATGAGGAAAGTCTTCACAGCAGAGTGGATGTTGTAGCAGGAGATTAATCAATAAACACACCTTTAAATATGGGGCTACTCAACTGCAGGTTAGCTTAGCACAAAGACTGGAAACAGGGGGAAACATCTAGCCTGGTTCTAAAAATGACATTATGGGATTTATAAGTGATTATGTTCCAGACTCGTCTGGGTGCAGTGACTAGAACGAGCTTTAATGTGTTAATTAGTGAGATTTAGAGGCGCTGAGTTTGTTACTTTCTAATAGAGTCAGGCTAGCTTTCCCCCCTCTAGTCTTTGTGCTAAGCTAGGCTAACATGCAGCTGCAGACAGACGTGACAGTTGTTTTAACAAACTCTCATTTTTCCTGAAATTATCCTTCCTTATAAATTACTCACCCACACCCTACTGGAATATACAATTTTACTTTCTGGATTAGTTTCACACTGTGAGTTTATGGTAGCATGATGGTGCAGGTATAACACGACTCAGTCTTGAAATTTACTTTTCCAAATCACAATGTAAACCAGTACAGGGATGAGGCTCACAGGGATGAGCGTGAGGACGATCACCAGCCCGTAAGGTTCTTCTTCAAAATGCAGATCTTTGT